>VZSR01000520.1:29905591-30095003 GCA_013398615.1 Brachypodius melanocephalos
AAAAAAAAAAAAAAAAAAAAAAAAAAAAAAAAAAAAGCCATAGTGAAACTACCTGCAGCTGACACCATCAGCTCTAAAAGGACAGCGTCACTGAACTCCATAAAAATACTCAAGGCAATTGTTGTCCAAAGGCAATCTCTGTTTTACTGTATTGTGCAGAAACACTGGCTTGTCTTTGAGTACTCAGGCTTCTGCAAAAGGTAGGCAAGGCAGACATTGCTCACACAGCCTAAGGGATCTCATACTATCTCTGAAATGTGGAAAAACATAGTGATCATGTTTGCTGGAGGTGTTTCATTTCATCTGGGAATTAAGAAATGCAGATTTTTAGGGAAATAAAACCCTGTAGACTAAGTAAATTGTTTGTACTGATTTAAAATTATTTATGATGATGTTTTGTTTCTCCAAAATTAATCAATCAGAGAATGGATGACTAAAATCCACAACGATTAATTTCATGCAGTATGATTTACTTACTGCAAGGAATTGTGAGTCAAGTTAAAAGGTCTAATCCTAGCCTTGGCAGGCTTTAGTTTATGTGTCATACTAGTTCCTTTTTGTGGCCTCTCTATCCATTTAAGTAAGTTTTCCTAGTGTAAAAACTGAAGATTAGTTTTCATTAACTACTGGATTTTTTAAATTGTTTTAAAATCGCTGTTAAGTCTTTTGCTTTAACTCTGCCTCTTATTCTTCAGTTGCCTCTGGAGGTACAAAAGTAATTTCACCACTTACATGCAGATCCTTCTGCCTCTGTTTTAGAGACCTCATAGCCCCGTTTCTCCTGGCTGCTGTGATTTCTCCTCACGCAGTGTTTGTGCAGCACCTGATACGAAAGAAGCTCCATCTACAGCCGCCACAGCCACCGCAGCAGGAAGAACAACGTAAACCACCACATAACTACCGATCACTTGTAAAAGATTTTCACAATTTTCACTGAATTTCTTCCTCCAGAGTCAATAGAAACAAAGTGCTTAAGCAATTGTTTGATTGACAGGATAATTAAAGGATAATTAAAACTGAGATTAAAGGGAAGGGTTTTTTTTTTTTTAATTAGCAGAATATATATATATACCATGTTCTGCTACCTATGTCGTTCTCATCTGTGTATCCTGTCTTACTGCTAAAATCTTTTTGATGTGGACAACAATGATTTTTTAAATGGATATCATTAATTTCTTGTGTTCAGCATAATTGAAGTTATTTTAATTAAGTCACTTGCATATGCATTGGTTAATAGCATCTTTTTTTAGAGGATTTTTGTGGTGGTAGAAAGAAGAACAGTAAAACAGGAGAGGGGGTGGAGAAGAAAACACCCCAACACACATGGGAAACAAGCTCCAGGGCATTGTCTCTTCCCTGCCTAGGCACTTCATCATGATTTCTTGAGATTGTGCAGAGAGATAGCATCCCTCATCCTGACAAGTCCTAAATTATTACATTTTTGCATTATTTATTTTTCTTTCCATGTGCCCAAATCACGACACAGGTGTAAGGGAGAGAGACTCAGTGTATGTCTATGTACACAAAAACAGCATTAATATGATTATTCATAATTGCATCATAGTAGTAGTGGAGTTACAGAAAAATCAAAGTCCTTTCACCCATATTCACTCGGCCAAAAGCCCTAAATCCATAACCCACTGAATGCAGGGAATAGAAAGCATTAGCTGAAGGAGGCTTGTGGCAAGACCAGAAGCTAAGCCTAGATTTCTGAAGGCTCATTCAAATGCTTTGAAGATAACACTATTTAAAAGAAAGATTAAAGTCAAATAGGAAAGAAGATTTAAGTATGGTGCTATGTGAACTCAAAGAGCTTAAATGAAGGTCACGGAGATCAATACTTGAAGAAATCTAAGAGTCCAAGGATTCAGCCTTTAGAATTAACTTTTTTCTAGGACCTGGTTAGTCATGTATTTGTTGCTTATATTTTAAAAGCTAACCAGCACTTCTAGGCTAAAGAAGAATTCTAATCTGGATTAGAAAAAGCATAATTTCTCCCGTTCCAATGGAGGGGAAGATCATGCCAGAACTGAGCTGGAATGCAGCACCTGTCTATTTAATTTTCATCTTGGAAAAGAGAGACTATGTCATGCTGGAAAGTTCCACACTTCTTGCACTTAGAATGGGAATGATAGTATTTCTCTGTGTCACTAAGGTACTGGAAATGAATACACTTTTGGGACACAAAATTGCTAATATAAATAGGAACAGCTCTGCAGTGACAGTATTTTTACAAATTCGAAGTTCTATGTACATAATATAAAAGAGTAGTTCAGACACCAGAGCACAAAAAAAATAAACAAACTTGGGAATATAATGAAAAACAGCCAACACCTGCATGCACCTCCTCACACTGCCCAAGGTGTCTGTAACACACTATGCAAACACACTGTTCAGTTGTCAGCCATTCACACAGATAAAGCCTCCTGCATTATTTCAATTTAGAAGAATACTATGTGGATTTGTAAAATTTCAAAGCCCATAAGAACTCATTCAAAACTCATTTCTGTACCAGTATGTGAAAGAACAAACCTCTTAAGAAGTCAGTAAGATGTGATCCTGTACATCCAGAATCATTTAAGTATATTATTGCACTTACCTGAATTTGTCAGGTTATTAGGAATATCTGGTGTTGCAGATTAGCGCCTATTGAAGGAGTCCACTGCTGAAGTTTCTGAAATAAAGATGAGATGCAACACGTTTCCTCAACATACATATTCTTTGTATATCTATAACTATACTCTGATATCTCAGGGGAAGGAAAAAAGTTTCGAAAATTTTTGAAAGGCAGTGCTGCTTTTCATTTAATGAAGATATCAATCTAAATAAAATAAAACAGCTGTTACTTCCTGACAAAAGGCCTAAATAGCAAACTTGATGGAAGAAGCCAATGAAAACATATGTCATTATCTTTACTTCTTCCTTCTAAATGTCACAGGTCAAAGAGAACAAAGTTTATCTGCTGCTCAAATGCAGATCATGTCTATGAAAGGTGGTTGTGGTCTCTACTGCCACAGACCAGAAGTTAGTTTTATTCTAGAATTTGTAACCTCTGTCTAGTTTTCATACCAGTCTCTTCCATTAATTCCCTACGCACCATCTTCCAAAAATTCCATTGCACACCTATTTCTCTTTCAGCAAACAGCCAGACCAAAATAAAAAATTATTACAGCCACTGAAAAGGAATCAAACTGTCACATCTCAGTCAAAGTTGAGAAAATTGTATTGTTCTTCATTTGCACTTAGAAACTAGTTCCACAAACAATGGCAAATTAATTAATTTCCATAATACTGTTGTCAAGCAGTGAAGATTGAAACAGAGGAATTGAAATTCAAAGCCTTGATATCAGGGCAGGAATGTGTTAAAACATCCCTAGTCACCCCTCACTTTTACCTCCAGACCTTAAATTAGTGTCTGCAACAAGAGATGTTTTGTTTTCGTCATCCACAACAATTTGGTTTTATTTTTGCTGTTAAGAGGACTGTATCCATAACTTTCAGAGACAAGAGACAAAGCTATGTGAATTCATGGTCCTGCCTCCCCCCCTTTTTTTAAAAAATTTGCATTTAGTGTCTAAAGAATCCAGATACAAAGCCCAGAGAGTTACTCACACAACAGTCAAAGGCTAAGAAATGCTGTTGTCAGTGTACACTTATATTATGTTCACAAATCCTCATGTATAGAGATACCTTTTACTGTATACATTGACTAAAGCCTTGCACACAGCAAAATACACAAGAGTCCTTTAAACAACAAAAAATCCAAATGAAACCACTAAGTAAGCTTGCCAATGGTAAATTTGGAGGAGCTGGTGACTCCCTAGAAGGTAGAGAGGCTCTGCAGAGAGACCTGAATAAATTAGAGGGCTGAGCAATCACCAGCTGTGTGAAGTTTAACAAGGACAAATGCCAGATTCTGCACCTGGGACGGGGCAGCTCTGGATGTGCAGACAGACTGGGAGAGGAGATGCTGGAAAGCAGTGCCGTGGAAAGGGACCTGAGTGTCCTGGTCACTGGCAAGTTGAACATGATCCAGCAGTGACCTGGCAGCCAGGAGGGCCAACCCTGTCCTGGGGTGCATCAGGCACAGCATGGCCAGCTGGCTCATTCAGAAAGGACATCCTGCATTTCAGCATAGAAGCAGGTGAAAAAACGGTGAAAGAAATGCTCAGACAAGAGGCAACACCATGACAATAAAATAAGGTGCAAAGAGTAGACAATTTGCATAGCTTGTCTTAGAGCTCGGTGGCTCTCTTCCTGAATAACTGCAGCTGTCCTCCTCTGTAGATGAGTTACACCAAGAAATGCACTGAGGGTGAAGACAAGAATCTTGATTTCTAAGAAGCTGTGAAAAAAAGAAGAAAACAAGTGGTGACATAGTCCAAAACCAACCAGAACTACATAAATAGCAACATTCTGACCCTTGTACAAGGATAGGCTTGTGAATACAATGACAAAGAGAAGTAAGCTGGCTAGTTAATGGGATCGACATGAATGAGTAGTTTTAATGGTGTAGCCAAAACCTTAAAAATCTCTGACACAAAAATAAATAAGGACATGCTGCTGGACTCCAGGTACTTAGAAATTTCTTTCACCATAAAGCTCTCAATATTTTGCCAAAGAAGTTGTTCATTGTAATGACTGCCACCCTGGCTGAAGTAAAATTACCTCAGCAGTGTCACAGCAGCTATACACCCAGCAGAGAAGAATGATTTGCAGTGCAATACAAGCAGGGTAAACTGGCAGCCCTCAAGGGGCTGATTATAATCCAGAGTGTGTAGTTCTGCAGCGTAAGCAGTACAGGACAGACCCTTTCAGTCTGTTCTTGCTGTCGTGCGCTCTCAAACTTCCTGGGGTTCCCTGGCAACACTGTCTGTGTTTGTTCTGCATATAGGTGGCCCTTATACACGTAGCTCCATGGAATACTCCCAGCAGTAATGACTGCTTTCCCAAGCAGGGTGTGTGGAATCTCATGTGGGCTTGACTTATTCGTGCATCTAAAGTTAAACACACGCAGGATTGTGTTTCCAAGTGCTGAGCCCAGCTGAGTATCACAGTGTAGAAAAAAAGGTTCTGTTTGCAGCTCCCCCGCAGCAGGAGGATAGGATACATGTTTCACAACGAGTAGCAGGGTCCCCTTTTTAATTTGGCCAAACCCAAGGTTACTCTATGCACTCTATGATGAAAGGAAGCATACCTGTTTTGCGGAAACTGTGTTGTTTTTCATTTTATACCTGCAGGAAGCAGGAAACTGAAAACATTTGAGGTTCTTTTCCCTCAAAGATGTGATTTTCATTGAAGGTACTACTGTCTTCTCTCTCTCAAAAAAAAAAGTCAATCCAGATTTTCTTGTCTCCACAACTCTCAACATCACCCCAAAATTACTTTTTAAACACATGCTTTTTCAGGCCTGTGTTCAGCAGAAAATAAATAAGTGTTTAAATATTTGCTTTAAAATCAAAATTATCAAAGGATCAATGATTCTTGATTGTAAAAAAAGAAGAATGTTAGAATAGTGAATGCAAGAAACAAAGCAAAAATCCCTGTGTTTTCAGGTATTAAAAAAACACCAGACTTGCACATACATGGCAAAAAAAAAAAGGACACAGCCACAGCTAATCTCGCCTGAGTGCCCATCCTCTCATTAACTTGTGAGGGAATTATATTACCTGGTAATTCAGGTAATATAATGTAAGATAAAAGCTATTAAGCTATTTACATACTTCTGCATTGCTCTACTTTCTTTAGAGTGCAAAGGAGGAGCAACCTTAAGGCTCAAAACTGAAACAAGCACATCAGGAAATATTTTTGTTTTACTGTATCAGCCTTTTTAGCTTATCACCACAGGTGGATGAGGAAAAGATGGTAGAAGCAATGAAAAGATAACCATTTCTTGGAAAGATATGACATTGCCAGATCCAAGGACAACTCAAAATAAACTCAGGTCTATTTCTAGCCTGCAAAGCAAGCAAGTTCCAATCTCAGAGCATGTGCTCCTGTGCCTTACGTGTTCGTTTATCACACAGCAGTGACGTATTCAACGTGGCACTATTGCTGATCCCTATTTTACTGTTCACTTACTGTCATCTCCCTGTTTTTCATTCTCAGATTGACTTCCAAAGTGCGCTCCAGTTCTGCCTAAAGCATGATCTGCTTTGGCTGTAACCTTCACTCATTTGAAAAGCCCCAGTCCACCATCCTTCATCCAAGGGGAGGTAATTTTGTGGACATACCTGAGAGTTTTCTCTCTCTTGCTGATTTATTCACAGCCCTCTTCAGAACACCAAAAAATATCTGACAAAGTTCAACTATTTCCTATTCTTGCACTTGCTAATTCATTTTCCTTCATGCCAAAAACAACATTATGGATAGACATAAATTTTGCTTATAATTCTGTTGGCTCTCTCCAAGTTTGTAGTCACTTCTCCAGAGTTAATAACTTCCTTCACAAAGTTATTGGATAGTACTGGATTTGATTCTCACCACAGTAAAATCCTATTAAAAACCTGATTTTCAGTGTTGACATAAGCAGAAATAGGAGAATTTGCATTTAAAATGGATGACCAAAAAAAAAATAATAAGAAAACTTTTTTGATTAATTTTGCTGTTCTTGGCAAAACACACAACTCTGACTCCTTGAATTCATGGGTTTAAATTCTATTTTCTTTTAAAGTACTTGAAAATTCATCTTTTTCTCTTTTTCCTTCACATTTATTTTAAGCCATAATGCATTTACGTACCACCAGATTCTGTAGAAAACAAATCCTCGAAGGAACCTCTGATGCTTGGTCATGATGGAATTGGGGTGAAAAGATAGCACTAACACTTTATAGGATGTTGGAGATTTAACTTTAGGTTTTTCATTGGAATTAGGCAGATGGCCCTGCACACTGGGCTATACTTGCTCTGCAACTGTATTTAATCTTCACTAGAAATTCTATTCTGGATCTACAACACCTTCCCAACAAAATTATTGCAGAAGGTACCTTAAGTCTGGAAAAGGTTTTAATTACAAGAAATTAATTTGTAAACTAATTTCTTCATCAGGGAGCAAAATATCTCCATTTGTTACCTGTTCAAAAATAGATGCAAACTCTAGATAACACATCAGAGTGAAATGCATTGAAACTGCCATTAATATTTCTCCTTAACTGTTCCACATACACACAGATTACAACACACAGGAGATATTCATAACTCACATCTTCGTCTTTTTGCTATGCCAATGGACTGTGCTGACAGACTTGACTTTAATCCAACTCATTTAAATCTGCTGCGCCTGTTAATTCTTATCTTATCATGAGACAAAGTTCACCATTCACCCTCTTTTATAAAAGTACAAGATACTTTGAGAACCAGAGCAAATTAGTGAGGTGGCAGGAAAGATACATGGTACACAAGTAGGCACTCAGAAGAGGAAGAGAATTCCCTTCTGGTTTACAGGACCCAGGATAAACACAAACCAGCTAAGTGCTCCACACCCTTCTGAAGCTCCATGTAGCTGCAAGGTAGAGAATCCACTCTGGGTTAACTTTATGCAAGTATTCCCTATCACATAGGAAAAGCTCAGCCAGCATGATGTGGACTTTGCACACCTACCTCAGCAGCCATGAGTTGGTGGAGCCACAAAACCAACTAAATATCAGAAAGGCCTATGATACCTTCTACACTATCAGTCAATACGAGACTCTGCTCAATAAATTTCTCTGATCATCTGGAAGACGAGTACAGGTTTATGCCAGAAGACAATTGCTGAACTGATCCCAGAGCTCTCCTCCCACCCTGATTTTGTAGGTGCACAGGTGAGCAAGGATTAAATGGTCATGAGACACATGATATCTTCTCAGGAATTGTTATCACCTGCTCTCATTTAATAACAATCCTTCATTTGACAAATATGATTTCAGTAAACAAAAAATTCTTTTCCCTCTACTATTATTTCTTAACCTTTTACCTCACTGTTTATGGAAAGTCCACAATGATGACTTCTTTTTTTTCAAATCCTTCCCTCAACTTCCTTTCCTTCAATTCTTCCCTCAAGATGATCATGGAGGGGTTGCTCTAAACTTCCTAAACTGAGGGTTGTTAACATTTTCTGGCATCCCAAATCCATACTGCCTTTTCCTAGAAGATCTTGGAAAATTTTCATTTTCTACTCAACAGGCAAACACAAGCTCCTATCAATATTGTCATATTATGCCTCTTTTTGTAGGATATGCTGCTATCCCTGATCTCCAGCTTGTGGTTTCTGCCTACTTTTAGCTTTTCAGTTGAAGTGTGTTGTTTTGGATCTTGGACAGTTTCAAACTCACAGCTGATATTTAGCAAGATAGAAATAACAGTCTGCATTTTTATTGTATAATTATGGGAAGAATGCACACAAAAGGTCACAGTCTATTGCCCTGCATCTTAGCTCAAGTCTTCAGCTGCCATAGGTTTGTAGAAGCCAGAATCAGCCTCACCCAAGGACAGTCTCTCTTACGAGGTCCAGTGGTTCACACTGAGTTCCAGACAGAACTCCATTCTGGAGCAGAGAAGTGCCTTTCTCTGAGCATTTCAGCACTTCCTCTTCTGTCTGGAACTTCTAAAACATCATAAAGAAGGAATGTAGCAGTGGCTGTGAAAGCCTGACTGAAGCTTTTTACCTAAAAATTACTTGCTGTGTCAATGCTGGCTGTATTTGCTGCTTTTCTTACAGCTCAGAGTATTTGAAGATGTGGCTACATGACACCTCAAGACTGGAAACAAATTTTTTAAATCTTTGAGGGGGGAAAAGGGTCAAAAAACATTCCCCAAACCTAAGGCTCAAAAGAAAATGAAAATTTCTCTTGCTATTTTTTTATTGCTATTTTGTATAATAAAATAATATGGCCTTAAGTCATGCCAGGAGAGATTCAGATTAAATATTAGATAAAAACACTGAAGTGTTCAAGATGTCTGTCTGGATGTGACACCTGGGGATGTGGTTTAGGGGTGATTACAGTTCTAAATTGATGGTTGGACTAGATGATCATGGGGGTCACTTCCAATCTTAAAGATTCTGTGGTTCTCTGTGATTCTGCATTATTTCAAGTGTCCACAGTGTTTGAGGACTGATGTACCAAGGCTGGGTACACTTACATACCAGCAAGGGCATACTTACTAGACAATCAGTGAAAATTTTAAATACACTGATGTACAGTAGGCCTTCATATTGGCATGGCTCACATAAACCAAGGATGCACTTTGTCATTAGTATGGAAATTATCTACATTTGTATTAAGACAACAATCAGTTACGTGTGTGTGCATACATACTTATCTGGACTTACTTATTTTCCATAAGGCAGTTGCTCACAACTAGGTAATGGGTACATAATTTATATTTCTAATGGAGAAATATCACTGTTGCATTAGGAAATCCTAGAATATCAGGAAAGTATGATGTAGAAATATCTGTACATTGGCCCCATTATTATTCTTTTTGCAACCGCATTTGGCCAATGTTAGAGGCATGACACTAAGCTAGTTGGACCTTTGATTTTAAAAAATATTTTCGTTATTTCATTGCAACAATTGTGTCATATGATGAGCACTGAAACACATCCAGCCCTTATAGGAGATGCTCTTGGGATGATGAGAGAAACAGTGTCACTGCTTGTACATGGATACACCAGTAGAGAAAAATACCAGAAGGACTTGGATCTACTTAATTAAAATTCTTTTTTTTTCTTTAATTGAAGAATGGTGTCATTGAATAGCTATACACTGTAATATGTAAGAGAGAGAATTATTTCCTCCTTACTTCTCCAGCTGGACAATATAGCACAGGGTATTTAGCCCAGATTTTGTGAATCGTTACAGTGTGTTAGATTTTGATTTTCTGAAAATGTTAAAAGGAAAATAAACGAGGTTTTACATGAAGAGGGTTATCAGCTATTTCAAGTTCCTCCGGACATTCACTATTTATTTCAGAGGGCAAAGAAATAGCTTTTTGCTTAGTACTTTTGAAAATTATTAATTTGCTTAAGGATTCCAGCTGGACCTAATTAGTCAGTAGTTAATGTGGTCATTTCTGTTTGTATAAGTGGGAATGATCAGACCATCTCACCTGTTGGATTCTGGTGTGCAGCACTTTACAGTATATTTCAAAAACAGCATTTAGCTTAGCTCTATAGCTCCCTGACCTTTCTTTGAAGAATATTTGCAGGGATGAACAAGTAACACAAAAAAAGGCTTGTGATAATGGAACTTGTGGCAAATAGCACAGGGATAAAGCAGCAGGAAATGCTTGTTTCACCCTCCCATTGCACATTGCTCCCGCTGAAGCTCAAGAGAGGTGCAGATGCAATCTACTGACCAGCTGACATCACCATGTCAAACTCCTTTTAAAAGGTATCATGTAGGCCCAGGCCAGCTGCTGTTGTAACAACTTTTTTATAGGAGTTCTCCTTCCAAAGCCAGATTGTTAATTCGAAAACCCTTGATTTTGATTAAAGTATAGAATTGTTTGACAAATATATTCATAAATTCCAAGGTAGGACTGCAGAACTTCAAACACCAAGCAATAACTAAGAACTTTTAAATACCATTACCTACATTGCTGTTCCATGCTTGCTAAATTACCAGAAGACTGTTAAGGTGTCTGATATCTATTACAGGATTATGTGAAGGTTTATTTAATGCATAAATGTAAACAAAGATATTCATCTATACTGCCTCTTCATTGTTAAAGATTCAGTTAAATATAACCTGCCTCTTGCAAGTATAATTTTTTTATATATTTTACATATAACTTTTATATTTTTAATTCACAGAATTATGCTAGTAGTATAAAACTGAAAACTCTTTCCACTGCACAAGGAAGGGAGAATTCACATGCTCTTCATCTCATCACTGCTTCTTCCCAATGTCCAGGTGACTATAAAAATGCGTATTTCTTTCTGTAGGCATTTAGACTTCAGGGCATTTCCCAGTGTAATTTTATGCTAGTCTCAGGGTCAAGCATCCATATTTTGAGGTACATTTTTAATGACTAACAAATGTCAAAGAGAACAGGTGTATCTGTTGGGTCTCATGAGGATGAGTCCAGTCTACTTCCATAAATCACTAAATGTGACTAATCCAATATTTGTAAGGAGTCTATCACTTTGATTATATACAACTCTCCTTGGAAAGCACAAAGATATAGCATCTACTACTCATATTTATACAGACTTAACAATTATCTCCATGACTATTTTAATGAGTCAGCTGCCAAATAGTTCACTGTGATGTAATTATGCTCTATCTTAGTTTAGCATATATTTTGTATAAATTTCTATCAAGACAGGGATTCATCAGTAACAGATTAAGCAGTGAGAAAATATTTGTAAATTGTATCATACAGTCAGGACAGATAAAAGAGAAAAAAATGCACTAAAGATGCAGAATTCAGACCTGATTAATATAAAACTTCAGACTGGAACTGAAGCTTAAATGTGTGCTGGAAGTTAAGCTCTGTCTGAACAGAAAGAGAGTATCATACCTAAGTGTATCAAAAATAGCACAGGTTGTCTTAAGAAAGTTTCAGCTCATAATTTCAAAACCTCACAAAATCCCAGTATATCCGCTTTCTTGATCTACCACACCCTTAATTTATATTAACCAGCATGACACAGCAGAATTAAGAATCACATCAATGTATGCCACTCTGGAAAACTGTATCCTTTTAAGTTTTTACTCAATCAGAAAAAATATGAAAGCAGGATAGATCTGAAGTGGTTAAATAGAATTGAAATGCCTTTGTGGCCTGTTTTACTGCCTTGGAAATGCCCTCTTCCAAATTCTGCTTGAGCACCCTGCCCTTAACAAGGTCCCTGAAATCCTGAACGGAGGTTGTAAGAACATCCTCATTTGCATCCCAGAACAGGCCTTAGAAACTGCCATCAGTCTTCCACTTTCAACTGAAAACATTGGCTTTTTCCTTGTCTCTCCCTCTGGAACATTTTAATTCTATAGCTATGTTATTTAACTTGGTAAAGCATTTGTTTGGGGAAGTACGTGGAATGAAAGACTTTATAGAAGTTAACATTCTATCCTATTGCCTCATACTTCTCCGAATAGATAATATCGTTGACACAAATGGCTGGACAAAAAAAAAAAAAAAGTCATGAGAACTAAAGATGTGTGGGCACTGAAATATTTCAAGAATTGAATAATGCTTTCCTTTCTCTGTTTAGTCTGACAGACAACAATGTGTCGAACACTTTCAGACTGAATGATGGAGAAGATGAAAAAACATTTGAGAAATGCCTTTCTTATTTCAAATGCTTCACTTTGCCTTTCAAGAGTGTGTCCAAATTGGGCATAATATTTCTTTTACTAAGGGCAATGCATAAGCCTCATACATAGTCCTAGTCACAATCTAGTTCCATCTTTCCTCCTCTGCAAATAATGACTGCAAGTTTAAACTGGTCTTTGGTTCTGCAGGAAACGTTATTTTATTGTAACTTCTAATTGTGAATTACAATTACATTTGTAATTGGAGAAGCCTGTGGTTTTTCTTAGCATGAGGAAATCTCTAGCATTTCTAGTAGCCAAAAACCTTCAGGCTTCTAGGAAATGTCCAGATTCCTTTAACAATGCAAGCTAGGGCCAGAATATTAAACTTCTCCTTGAATGAAGAGAGCAAGATCCTGCTCACAACAGAGAAGAGTTTGCCAGTGTAATTTTCTCAAAGATGAACTCTTAATTTTGTAGAAGTTCATGAAACAGGAAGACAAAAATTTCATTTATATTTGTTTGTTGCAGGCCTGGCCTTCTCCAGCACAGACCATGTTGTTCTTACTGTGGGCAGTGGGAGTACCTGGACCCCCCAGTGCCTGGGAATTCAGCAACAGCCTGCAGCACCCCCTGCACCAGCCTTCCCCCACAGACCACCTGCAAAGTGAGCCCAGGGCAGAAGGTGGGGGTCTTCCCCACTCACTGAAGATACACAGAAAAGCAGCCAAAATGACAGACAAAAATTACATTTTACCAGTTGAAAACAACAATAGCTGAAGATCAATCTCTGATGGATGTACTAGATTAGGATCTCCATCCTATGTAACCAAGCAGCAACCTACCTTATACCTCTTTTAGCATTACATTATACATCTTTTAGCGTGTTCTATCTAAAGATAACACACTACCCTATAACAGTGATTTGTGTAATGATGTATGAAAACTCAAAAAGATTGAAGGACTTTGAATTAGTTCAAATCTCATGTTTTTAATATATAATATTTACCTGAGTCATGCTGAAAATTATATCTTCAGTTTCTCTAAAGCTCAAGTACAAACAAACGTTTTTGGAATACACATTTTCTGTGCTGCCTCTAAAAGCATCTTCCCTGAACTTGCAGATTCTGAATGAAATTGATACTTGCAATGCCATCAGCTAGCCCAGACAGACCCAGATGGATGTTCTGAAATTTCATAGTCCAGAAAGCCTGCAGGGATGTCCCATGAGAAGAAATCTGGAAGTCATGAGAAATGTGCTAGAGACAGTAGTCTTAAGGTCCTCTGTCTATCTCAACTCAAGGACTTTCAGACATAGTGTAGTCAATTTTAAGGAAAATTCCCAGTAGAATAGGAAAATTTTAAGATTAAGAAATGGGAAATACCCGAAAAAATATGTGAATATAAATTACAGAACAAATATATTTTGTCCTTGATAGGTCATTTATTTTGCTGCAAAGAAGGACTTGGTGGTGCTGGTGAACATGTGCAAACAGCGAGCATTTGCAGCCCAGAAAGCCAACCATATCCTGGGCTGCAACAAAAGAATCCTGACCGACAGGGCAAGAGAGGTGATTCTGTCTCTCTATTCCACTCTCATGAGACCCCACCTGGAGTGCTGCATACAGCTCTGGATCCTCATGAGGCACAGGAAAGACAAGGACCTGTTGGAGCAAGTCCAGAGGAGGGCCCCAGAAATGAAACATCTCTCTTGTCAGGGTGGGCTGGAAGAGTTTGGGGCTTGGGAAGACCTTACTGAAGACTTTCAGTAGTTCAAGGGCATTTATTATAAAGATAAGGACAGCCTTCTGGGGTTTTAAACTGAAAGAGGGTGAGTTCAGACTAGATATAAGGAAGAACTTTTTATGAGAGTGGTGAAACCCTGGAGCAGGTTGTCCAGAGAAACTGTGGATGCCCCATTTCTGGAATAAAGGTCAGGGTGGTTCATTTCAGAGGCAGTTGGACGAGGCATCCCCTCCAATCCCAGCTATTCTGTGATTCTGTACTCTTAGCAGATCTTCCACATCAGAAATCCTACAGAAGCCAAAAAGGCTACAAGTTATTTTAAGAATCCCACTTCAGTCTGGCTAAGACTAATTTCCTAACACCCTCAATATATGTCAAGGATGTTACTATTCCACAATACCTTTTTTGTGTAAGTGTATTGTATTTGCAAGAGTTACATGGAAATACATCACCTTGCTTGAGAGATGTCTGAAAAAACAGCTGTTTTTCCTTTGCAGTGCAGCATGAAACAGGGACTGACTCAAGTTATAGAAATTTTCCTTTCTAATAAAATTGAGGTTAGACACGGAAAATTCTCCCATGAACAAATGAGAGCTTGAAGCTTAATAGAAATATTTCAAAGAACTCGGGGAATTTGGCTATCCTATTCCTGAAGAAAAGGGGACTAAAAATAAAATAATACAATTGTATTTTCTTATTACCCCATTTGTAAAATTCTGAAAAATTTTCTTATGACCCCATCACTTTAAATTATTTAAAAATCCATGGGTAAATCCTATTTTTAAACAAAGACATTTTTTAAAAAATTTAGGTGGTGACAATATTTTAGACACTATTGTTACTTGCTACATGTGATCAGCTTTCAGTAGACTATACTTTGTTTTGATATGCCCATATGTACATTTCTGACACCTTAAAAGCAATGATTACAATCATGATCTTTGTCGTTTCAGCAGCATTAACAGATTTTATAAGAAATACAGTGTTTTTATTTAAGGAACATTCTGTCCCCCAGAAGGAAATTGTTTGCTTTAAGGCAGGGACTTATAAAACAAGAAATCCAACACTTTTTTTTCCTGTCTGCTCCCCTAGCTCCACAGCAAGCCATGAAAGGACTGCGTCCTGAAACAGGGGAGACCCTACACACAGCTTGTGCTTTAGTGGTTGCATAGGTCTACCCAGCAGATCTAAAAAGCCTTTTCCAGACTTCCAATGCTGGAAAAGACTCCCAGCGCTTTCTTGGCTTCACAGTAGGAGCCTGAGACCCCTTCCAGCAGGGTGGCAAAGCCCGGTCAGGCTGCAGACCTGGAGTGTGCAGCCCTACCCTGGAAATGCTCCTGCAGCTACCTAACCCAGAGCTGCAGATGCTGCCTGGCAGTGTTAAATCTGGCCAGGTTCAGAATCCAGGTCAGGCTCAAATTCTCTGTAAGTTTGTTAAAAATGAGACATTTTGGACAACACATTCAAGACTCAACAAAAAGGTATTTTTAAAGTAAATTCTTTTACTGTGCAATTCACAACAAATACCAACTGTGAGTTAGCTCATTATATAAACAGCAAGGGATTGAATTTTGGCTACCTTCAGTAACTCAGTCTATTGCTCTTTCTAAGGAGAATATCAGTCTCTAGTGAGATGCTAATTAAGCTTCCTGTTTCTCTTGATACCTATGTGAATGTTACCATACTGTCAGGTTTTTTGGGTTTTTTACAGTCACTAATAGATATTCTCACAAAGGCCTCTAACACAGGAAAACAATTATCCCCATTTTGGAGCCAAAGTACAAAACACTGGCTGTAATGTACATGGTTGGTAAAGGGTATTTGTGGATGCACCAGAGCATTAACCTGATTTTTGAGTTCCTACTCCAATCTGCTTTGCTGACTTTAGAACTTCTGTTCTCATCCTTTTTTCTCCTTACTGTAACAGTACAGTCTCAATGCCACATGTTTGTCTTTCAGCTGCATCTATTTAATTATGAGTCAGTATCCCAAAAGAAGAACAAAGTGATTATACTGCAATGCGAGTTTTCAGAATGTTTATCTGGTTATAGATATATGAATGAAAATAATGTTTGAGCATATAAATAGAAAATTAGAGCTTTATTGTGGCTTCTTTGAAAGCCTGGAATGCATCTGAGAAGACACAAACGGAAACCAAAAAAAAGTCTTTATTCCAGCTGATAAATGTTTGTTCTCTCAATTCTTAAATCTGTGGCAGAAAGGCTAATGAAACAAGCCCACCAGTAGTAGCTAAATATATTAATTTAACTTTTATATTGAACATAAGAATATTTTTTTTAAATAGGGGGTTTTAAGGTGTTTAATTAATCAGCATATAGATGAAAATAGGCAAGAATTATGTGTATTAAATGCTGAATTATTCTGAGAATGAATACTATAATTTCTTCCCTTTTTTGCCAGAAATGTTACATTTTTTTCTTTTGCTAGCTGAACGTGGATTTTGAAATAGACTCAATTCCTACAGAGCTGCTTCTGTGGGTCAGAAAAATATAAATTATGGTCTCAGACCATCTTCTTTCATTACACAGTGATTCTCCAACAAATGAAGAGCCACCTCGAGGGACTTTCCAGACCCTTTTCTTGTGAGTGTGGGTTCAATTATCCCATACACCACTAGCAGTATCTCCAAAACCTAGGAAAGTTTATTCTCATTCTTAGTGCGAGATTAGAGGTATATAGAGGACATCCAGAAAAGATAAAGAGCCAAAGAGCCGAGGTGGATCTGACATGACTTTGTAGGTGTTTGCACTTTAGTAACTTCAGTACAAGTTTAATTCCCAATTCTATCCTCTCAAAGTTTTTTGGGGAGACAAGGACATCGTTGCCACGTGTAGGGTGGGAGTGGTTATGGAGCTCCAGCCCCATCCCTCCTCGGTGACTCTCAGTGCTCCACTTGCCTGTAATGCAGGACATTTAGAAGCAGAACCTTTTGTTCTAGGCGAGGAAGGGCTACAGTAAACCCTAATCCTTTGTTTTTGGCATCACAAGAGTATCCACAGCAACTAAATGTGATGTGATACAGAAAGGAATGTGACTTCAAGTGCCAGCAGCTGGTGAATGCCTGAGGTGCAAAAATCCTGTTGTGATGTGGATACCCCCAGCAATGCCATATGCATGAAGCAAATGAAATACACACATCTGAAATACTGAAGAAGGTTGGGTTTTGGCAAGTGTTATTTCTGCCTCAGACTTCAGTCTTCAGTCACTTTAGTCACCACAACAAAATACTTCAAGGGAGCCAAAGATGGGAATGAAGTCCTCCAGGCACCTCTGTCAGTCACTGAATAGCTATTTATTTAAGAGTTCAGTAAGAAATATAAGTAACTACATCAAATTTCTGCATTTCCCATTGTGTTTTCAGAGCTCATGTATTGTCTGTGTTGAATAAACAATGCAGATGAGAAAACCGAGGACAAACCCGTAGTGTGGAGAGCAGTAAACTGCTTACAAATTGGCCCTAGAACTTTGGATTTGGGAAAGTTCTTTTCCCAGACTCACCTCAGATTTGCCTTAAGAGTATGACAAAGACCTTTTTGTTTTGTCTTTAGAATACCTAGCACAATGGGGCCCTGATCCATGACTGCAGCCTCTGGGCACTGCCACAGTACAAACAAATAACAATAGCTTGCAGCCAAAGACATTGCTGAGAATTGCTTAGTAGGCAAGCAAGCTTCTTATAGAAGTGTGTGCTCTGAGCACTTGCTCAGTTCACAGAGCCTGGGTTTTCAGAGCACTCTTTGTTGAGAAAAGCAACTGTTGGAAATATCCTCTTGACCCTGAATCAGGGCCAAGAAGCTAGAAGATATTAGAGCCACTTTTCTGTACATATTACATCACTGAATGAGTCTTCCAGGATGTGAGTTTGGTGTGTGTTTGCTCCAATGTCACAACACTTAAGTAAAACACCTGTAGCAAACACATAGTAGGAAATAATTACACTACACATCTACCTATTTATGTAGTGCATAAACAGACACAACTGGAAAAAAAAAATCCGCCGTTTCAGGCATTGGGCTGGTACACTGAAAACATGCACCTGTCTCCTGGCTCTGGCACAGATATTTGCATGCCCTTTGGCAATTCACGTCTTTCTTTTCCTCCTTAAAACAAAAGGAAAACAAGAATACTTCTCCCACCTCACAAGCATCATAAGGATTTCCAAGCACTCTTAAACATTCACATGCTGTGTGATGAAGCCAGGGAGATATGGAGAAATTTAGACAAGTCCATCATTGAATTTGGGATGAGAACTCAAGCTGAAGATACAAGGAAAATAATTCTCAGGTTGCATGTCTTCCACTGCATTTTTCCACCTAAATATGGGTGGGTCTGGCTTCAAAAGTATTACAGCCTTTCAGTAATTCCCCAGCTCCACTGGATTTTGTATTTCTTCAATAGTTAGAAAACAATGCCAGTTTTAATGTGCCCAGATTGTGTGAAAGCTGAGCAATAATCCTGACTTTAGAAAAACATGACTGTCTTTCTTTGTCTAGGTCTGTTACCACAGGGAGAATATCCAACATATATTTTCCAGATCATTAGACATATTACACACCAAGTCTAACACAAGTTTTTTTTAGTTAAATGGTATCAGTAAAGCCCCTTTCTGGAGTTCCTTTACTACTGAGTGTAAGCCAGCACAGACAGGGTAGGGCTGCACTTTGGTTCTTGCACTTCAGTTTTGCCAGTTTTTCATGTGAACAAAACTCTGTCTTGATATTAGATTTTAGACCATGACTCTTGTTTATTTCTATCCAGAACAAAGTCTGTAGACAAAGTCAATATATTTTATCAGATTAACTAGCAGCCAAGTTTTCAGGCACACAGGTCATTCTTCATGCCTCTTTTTTCATTCTCTGCCATTGTAGGCCTCACCTGACTTAGTAATTTCTTACAGACAAAAGAAGACTTCCCAGGAAAGTCATTCCCTTTGCTGCATCTGCCATCCACTGGGACGAAAAGATGAAAACATGGCAAACATCTCTTCCCTATAAAAGAAACGTAGAAATGCAGAGATACAGGTGGGCCAGCCTGTCCAACAGTGCACACAGGCTCAGCTGTATAATGGGGTAGCACCATCCTTGCTCTAAGCACAGTTTTTCACTTTCTTGCACAAGAAATTTCTCACATGAAAATCTATGAGCTTTGTTTATTCTGTTCTCTCTTACATCAAGACTTCTTTAGAGCGTATGCATATATACAAAACAATTTTTTCCTCTTTTACCAAAAAGACACCAAAGCTGTGGTTTTAGTCCCAGCAGTCAGCTGTTTTCCCACCCATCCAGCAGTTCTTACTGTCTCCCAATTATTTATTTCACAATGGAGGTATCTAGATTGATTTTTGTGGGGGTATCCTGCGTTCCTCTGGAGTTCTCCCCATCATTTGTGTTCTGCAGAGAACAATTCAAGTGTTTTCAGCATGTTCAGGCAGCATATGAGGACCCTGCTTATCAGCAGAGTTAAGGCCAACCACAATGGCCATGGGCCACAAACCTCACTGGTAGAAGTGGGGAGCTGCAATGGCACTCCTCTTGCAGGGGGACCTGCCCCACTGGGTAGCAGAAACTTCTGGCAGCATTTGTGCCTCTCATACTAGAGGCAGAGGATAAAAAAGTACAGGAAGAAAGTAAGGTTCTAACCTGTCTCTTGAATATAGAATGGAAAGGAACTTCAATATAGTCTTCAATATATGTCTTCCATACAGTCACAGGGGTAACAACTGGCACAAAATGCAGACATTCAGGGGGAGAATTAGAGTATAAGAGCAGCTTTAGCAGTTTAAAAGACACAGCACCATTAATGGTCTTTTTTCAGTCAGACCCAATTACAACTGTTTACAGAGTCCTTTCTCTTTCCCTCAGAGGCTTTGGCTGAATTCCCATTATTTCCGGGACCAAACCCAATTATGCCACTGACCACAGCATTCTGACTGCTTTTTGCAATTCCATGGCAAGGACAGGGAACTCCCAGAAACAAGAAAGGGATTGATTTTCTCCACACTGTACCTGGAAACAGCTTCCAAAGCAACAGGTTATGCCAAATAACTATGCCTCAGAGCAGCCAATTAATTTGTGCAATTCTAGATTACAACTAAGACTATTCCTTATCTTTTCTTTTTGAAAAGCATTTTTTTCCAGGTAAAAAATATTGGCAGACTTTCCCATCGGGTGAAATTTCAGAGCTCTGTATTTTTATGAACACAGTACTAGGAGACAATTAAAAGGTGGTGAGCTGGGGGGAAAAGGTGTCAGGAGTAAAGTCAGATATAACAGGTTAAACTTACAAAGCACTTGTACATACCAGGGAAACCTTCAGTTCTTAGAAAAACTCATGCTATCCCAGGTCTGACCCATCCTAGCAAATGTGCTTACTCACACTGGCAGAAAACGTGTTTGAAATGCACTGCAAGATGATTTATTGACATATTCCATACCATCATTTCAGTTTATATCAGCATTCAGACAGGCTGATCTCTCCTACTCAAGATTATTATCAGCTTTTCTGTCATTGTAGAGTACCATAAGATATTGGCAACCAAGGAAAAATACACAGGACAGAATAGAAACTCTCCCTCGAAAAAACCAGTTGAGAGTCCTATGTGAGTATAAGGCAATTCAGTAAGTACAGAGCAGGCACAGCAGCATGTGACAGCTGCAGAAGGAATGCCCTGTGGAACAGATAGCATTTCTGGAGGGCTTAGTCACAGCAAAGTGAGGTGAGAATTGTAAGAACTAGCAATTCTATGTGAGCCCTTTGGCAAACTCTGAAAAGAAGACACTTTGAGGGACTAGGTTATGAAAAATGCAACTACTGGCTAAAATTAACCCAAGTATGTGCAAGCCAGCAGGTAAGTAATGTTAGTTTTTATGCAACATATAAGAAATGCATAAAGGTCTTCGAGCACATAGGGCGAGTATGGGAACATTTAATAATATTCAAGTCTTCTAATCAGATCAAGGAAAATGTCATCACATCAAACATGGATGCTTTTCAGATGGGAAAAAAATGAGCATTTGCCAATTAACCATATCAGGGACTCTTCCTCCAAATTTTACCTAGCTGAAGTTAACTTTGTGATTTACCTTACAAGGCACAGCACTTTTGGAAAACTACTACCATCACAAACACGGTCAAGGCTTCACAATCAACTGCAGCATCTTGAAATCTAGTCTCATTACACAATTTTGATTTTTCTCATTCTGAAAGCTAGTCTGACAAAGTTAAATGCAAAGACAAAGGCAGACAGTATCTTCTCTTCCATGAGTATGTCCCAAGAAAGTTTTAAACTGTTAATGAAGTGTGCATTCTCTTCCACTGAGTTGTTTGGGGTGTTTTTATTTGCGGGGTGGGGGGGTGGGGAGAGTTCGTTCGTTTTAGTTTTGTTTGGTTGTGGTTTTGTTTGGTTGGGGTTTTTTTGGGTTTTTTGTAGTTCCTAAATCTCATTTTACTTACTCAGCAGCCACCTTCTACTATTTTTGTCTGCACTCAGAAGCCAACACCCTGCACAGTCCTAGATCTGGCCATCATAAAATGATTCAGTCATCCCAGCCCAGGATTCAGAGCTGAATTTCTTGGAAGTCTAGGCCTTGAAGGCCTAATGCTTCAACAATTAATCATTTTTTTCCAGAGATTAGGAAATCCTCTGAAGAACCCTAATCCAACTAAACACTTAAGTAGGTGCCCTACTTTCAACATGAATCTCCTTTGTTGAGTGGAAAAAAGAAATACATAGGAGAGTATACTTGAAGGCCAGAAAGGAAACCTGAAAGATGAGGCTGGAATAAGGCACAAGATTCTGACTCCTATTTGCACATGAAAAGTATTCATTCACTACAAGTTTCTCCAATTACTTCGTTAATAAGCAGCACTGAAAGGAAAATATAAAAATACACAATAGCCTTCTATTGGCTCCTGGATTTAGTCAGACTAGATCTCACAGAAATCTGAAAAGAACAAAGCAGGTCATTCTTTGATGAATTCTCGCCTTTTTCCAAAGAGAAGTCACCGTTTGTATAAATAACGGGGATTTATTTTCTCTGGCCTGATTTTGAGGATTTCTAGTAGGCACAGGAATATCGTGCCTACATTACAGTATCATTGTAATCAACAGCGACAGCAGCACATCAGTTTACTGGTAATATTGCTGAGGTAGTGAGCTGCTATAGCCTAAAGTACAGCATTGCTCACCTGGATGGGCTTGTGCATTCCACCGTTACACAGTATGTGGCCAAGTATTTTGTCATATGAAACTGCTTGAGATGGAAAAATATAAATGCTGCTTCTCAAAGCTGCAGAGAACTGCAGATTACTCCGCTCTGCACCTGTTTCCAAGCAAAAATCAAGCTCTTCATGCTGTAACACTCTCCCAAGTAACTGTATGGAAGTGATAACCCTTATCTGCTTTCTCCACATCTGCATTCCTATAATTTTCTTTTCTTGCTCTGTGACCTGCCTTCCCTTGTTTTTCTGGTCTTCTTTTTCATCACTCCTTTTTGCTTCAGTTAAAAGCAAAGAAATGTACACATTTCCATTCTTCAAGCTTTTGCACATTTTGTGACCAGAGGCTCTATGACTAAAGCAACATTCATGTGCCTCCATAGCTGCAAGGTCAAATACTTCGAAAGAATTTGAAAAGGAATGACTAAGTTTTGTGGTTTAGGAATGGTATTTTCCAATTTAGAGTTCCCAGTGAAACACTCCAAACCATGCGCTGCTCATTCACTGTCCACCTACCCTTCCTCCTTCCCCTGTGATGGGCTGGAAAGGAGAATTGGAAGCACAAAAGGTAAAGATCCCAGGCTGAGTTAAGGGTAATTGACTGGAAACATCAATGAGATACAAAACCGAACAGTCACAGCAACAATATTAATAACTGGGTGTACAAGAGAGGCGAACAATTAACGCCCGAGTGCGTTAATTCCTCTAGATCTCCACTAGATGGAAACTGGCGATACCAACCGCTCCAACCAGGCTTCCTGAGTGAAAGGAACCCCATCCCAACCACCCCCTGCACATGGTTTGAGGTTCTATAGAATAACCTCAGAGTCCTAGCCATGACCCTCCTGGCTACTGCAAAAATTAACCTTGTCCTGGCTGGAACCAGGACACAGATGAAGAAGAGATGCATCTTTCCAACCCAAGGGCAGTGGTAATTAGCTCATAGACTGATACTAGAAGTGTCAATTCCTTTATGTACTTTCTGTTCTTTAGACAGTATTATAAAATTATGGCTATTACTAAAAGCTACAGGGTTTTTTTTTTCTTTTGGTCACTATATTTTAGGGATGTTTACCCCAAACTTTGTCTCTAATCCATTGTTCTAGTGCTGTTTTACTGGTCTCATAGAAGGAAGACCTCCTAATACCACACTACTGCCTGCCTGTCTGCCCTCCTTCTCCCTCTCCCTGCAGCTTCTTTAATCTGTTTATTTTATACTGTTAAAACCAAGCATAAGCATTTCTATGTTTCAGACAGTTATATTCCATTCTGTTTGCATTTCTGCTTTTCAGAAGTTTTATGAATCTGTTGGGGGCCAATTTTTGGGGCCAATACCAGGCAGGTTCTAGATTGATCATGGCATTTCAGGTCAGAAATATAACTATTCATTTAAAAGACCATTGCTCACATTAATTCACCTTCATTATAAAGCCCTGAGGCAATGAAAGACCACAGAATCAAATGCTAATTCAACATGAGACAATGGGTCACTTCAGGTTTAGTGACTATTAAGATACTATATTTATTCTTCAAACCCCCGTACACACGGTGGAACTTGTTTTTCATGTATGCTGTAGAATTTGTATTGTATGTGCTGAAAGACTTTTTTTCTTCCTGGTAGTAGGGAATCTGTGTTATTTGCACATTGCAAAACTTGTTCCACAGGTATGTTGTGAAATTTTATTGGGTATTTCACAGTTTGTGATTGATGTCATGTAAATTTTTCCAGCTCAGCTTTGTATTTTTCTGATTTATGAGTACTGCATAAATGTGATTTGTTGTTTGGTTTTCCTGGGATGCAAGGCTAATACTAACATTTAAAAAGTCAACACTAACAGACATATTCCTTTATGACCCTGCAAGAATTGTTAAAGCACAAACTGTATATCTGTGTGTATTCTTTAGCATGGAATAGAGTAGTATTCAACCCTGATTGTCTTAAATAGGTGTTTATGAAATTCAACTTACTGGAAGTTGAATTCCCACTTGCTTTTATAGAAATAGGTGGGGGGTTTAGATACTGTCAATGGGGTAACCCCAGTAATTGTCTGATTACCATGTGTTTTGAACAGGCAGCAACCACTGAGTTAGTGAGTTTCACACAGCAAACTGACATGTATTGTGAGTGTATAGCCCAAGAATATATAGCAGAAAGGATTCTAGAAATGCTGCTAAGGATCCTCAATGAAAGGGAAAGCATCTATTGCTCTTCATGAACATTTAGGTCTATGTTTATTTTCCAAACACAGTAAATCATGCCAACCATCTCTAAGCTACCCCTGTTCCCTTTCTCTTTGTATGTGACAAAAGTGCTCACATTTTCCTACTTAAGAGAACTTAGACCATTCTGTAGCTGAAGGTGAAATATGCCTAAGAACAGTAGAATCCCTTAAAGTGTCAAGAGGAAGTCACTATAGGACTTAAAGGAACCTGTCTAAATTATTTGTCTTTGTCTCTATTTTTGTGTGTAAAATACAATGAAAAAGAGTAAGACGTGATGCACCAACCCATCCCTTTTTTCTGAAGTTCCAAGCAAGTCTAAGTTCTAGGCAATTAAAATATCTTAACTTTATTTTCAAATTAGCACTTTTTTTTTTTTGGTGCTAAATCATTTCAGTGATTGAATTAACAGCCTTTTCAGTTTCACAGGCTGCTACACCTCTAGCCAAAGTATACCAGACCTAATATAATTAATGTCTTCATTTCACCACTTCGTTTAAAGAACTGTGCTTGTAACAGAGACATTTTACCATGCTCACGCTCCAACTGCAGTCCATTATTGTTAGTATCTGGATCACTTTACAAATGCAAACTATTACAATTATTCATGTCTGAAATGGCTTCTACATTTCTCAGTCTCAGTTGGAGCCAAACAGGAGCACCAAAATACTAGAGGAAATGTTTTCTTTGTAGTATATTTGGGCATACACCAAAACCTTAATTTTAGGAGCATTAGGCGGTTTATAAAGAAGGCAATCTATTGTATTCTCTTTCACCAGAAAAGAGCTTGAGTTTCCTTGAGATCTGTCTACTTCTCTGCTACTGACAAAAAGTTAATTTACATGGGGGAAAAAATAGAGGTCTGTCTAAACCGGCTCCCCTTCCAGAAATAAGAAAGCATTTTATCTTACACAAATCAAGTTTCTTATAATAGATCTTCCTGAATAAAGTTGAGAGAAGGCTCAAAAGAGGCAGGCAAAACCAGACATAACTTCTGTGGCATCCATCTCCATCGCATTGGCACCACAGTAGGGCTGGTCTTTGCCCAGCACTTAGAAAAGCATTGAGATGCGGACCTCAGCTTAGGAGAGTGCTCCCCACCCAGCTGTGGAAGGGAGGGAAGGATGACCACCACCTGCAAGCACTAATTTGAAATCACGGACCTGCCTTGTTTCATGATTTCAAACAGCTAACTCTGAATGGCCAAATTTCTTTCTTTTTATCACCAGCCTTCAAGTTTCCACTCCTAGGGAAGCAGTGGCGGTCAGCCATGCATCGAGAAACGTCGAGCTGTCCTAGGCTATGCCAGGTCACAGCAGGCAGGAAAACATGCTGGGCTGTCTGAACCATGTCTGCTTCAGGTCAGTGGGTATTTAACTTGCACATACCTGAAGTAATGTGTGCGGCATTATAATCACCCTTCTCAAACGAGTGCATTTTTTTCCTCTATATGCATGCATTCCCAGAGGGACCAAACCTTTTTCTCAGTATGTACATAAGATCTGCTGCCAATATTTGAAAGATGATGAGCAAGAAGATATTATAGCTTGGTTTCAACAGAAGAAACTATTGTTTAGTCAGCAAATGGATGATTATCTTCTAATTAATCAAAGTGATCTTGAATCTGAAGAGGATTTAGTTTAGGACAAAAAAATTGTTGGGAAATAAAGTCAACTTCCTCCCCACCCAAACTTTTCTGTTTTTCTCAGACTGAACCAGAAATAACTCATTTTGAAAGTTCAGAAATAGTTGATGAACTCTTGCTTCTTCCAGCTTCTTCTTCTGTGTTATGTCTGCAATTCTGGGTTCCAGAGAAATCTGCAAGTAAATGTGAAGTAATGGTCTCATGGCATTTTGGCAGGAACCTCTGGAAGCCTCACAAAACAGCTTTTTCCAGACTCAAAGCTGATTTTAAAAGAGTATAACTTCTGCTATTTAAGAAATACATTCTTTCTGTCAGAAAACTTACTTTTTCATGTGCCAGTAGGCATGATTAAAAACCATCCAATTAAAAATGCCATGAAAAAAATATACGAGAATCAAGTAAAAAAATTTATGGAGACAGCTCTGAGGTGACAATGTTATATCTGAGTCTAGTTCAGTATTAAGGACATTTAGATACAGAAATAGAACCTACATTGGGGTCTTATTTCCAGTGTGAATCTCAACCAAACAACTTTACAATTATCCCCATGCTCCCAGCTAATGTATTACTCTAGCCGTATATAACATATATGTTGTCACATATGTAAACATAAGTTGCTGTCACACCAGAATCTATTTTCACATGTAAACCCAGCTTTAAAAACCAAGTGTGTATGAGGAGGTTGTCTCTTTGGGTGAAAGAGAGCACTTTTAGCTGGAATGAAGGGGCCACAGCTTTCGTAGTGAAAGAAACAGGTATATAACAATGAAAGTCTTGTAGAGTGGCAAAGCAGGAGGGCCTCATGTCATGCTATCTGCCTGCTGACCACAGGGCCAGTTCCTCATTCCCTTGGATAGGGAACAGAGACAGGTAATGGTAGCTCACTTTGCCCATTGATCTTCTAGGTAATATAGGCAGTTATGTTCTCTGCACCTCCTATTACCATGTGTAAATTCAAAATGATATAAATGTATTTATTTCTAAAAATCTGAAAGCCTCCACATTTATATATACGCTGGGCCTACATATATTTTTACATTGAAAAGCCATGAGCGTGTAGGTTTTTACTGATCCCCATTATTAATTTTGCTAAGTGAAAATCAAATCCTGCAAAGAGTATTTTGGCGTGTACAGTGCCTTGACTTTCCGCTAATTTCAATATTCATTTTCTGTTGTTACTGCTCCAGAACTAAAACAGCTCTTAAAATCATGGCTTTGTTAAAGACTAGGAGAGTTTGGTCCAGCTCAGTGCTTAATAAACATTACTTTCTGGTAAGATCTGATTTTTTCCCCAAATTTTCCCATTGCTTTATTTCTGAGTATTTAAACACATGTAAATTTATTTGACCCCACTTCTTACAGAGTCCCTAAATATTATGCAACAGTAACAAAAATCAATATCAAAGCTGTGTTCAGCGCCACTGAACATTCATTCTTTCACTATGTTTGCACAAAATTCTACCACAGGAATTCTGAGCAAGAGGCAAGCATTTGCTTCTCCCTGGCTTATCTCTGGTCCTACATGGCACTGCTATGGAGCAGCACCACAACCCATTTTACATGGTCACCTCAAACAAATCCCTTCCCAGTCCTCAACCCCACCCAGAATGACAAAGGGGATATTCCTATCATTCCCTTCATTCCAAAATGAGAGAAATTATAGGAATCATTTTAGGATGAGGGAAATGCCAGGGAAAATCATTTACTGTCATTTCCCCTTTCTTACTAATCAGTCTCTTCCTATAGATGAACCCTAAAGTGATGTAAAAAGGTTGTGACATGAAGCTACAGATACTTTTGTTAAATCCTCCTATTTTGTTGTCTTAAGCCCATAAGGGCCATCAGTGACAATCCAGTGTAGTTATTTAGTTGACTCTTCCATATCGCTTTACAGCGAATCACTGACAACACTTGCTTTTACAGAAGGAGACTAAATAAGGATGAAAGATCCTAAAAGAAGCAAGTCCCTTAAAAAAATAATAATAAAAAAAAGAAGTAAGCACCTTGGATTCAGTTGCTGCAAACTGCTGGCTGATTTTTTTTTCACTCATAGCCCAAGCAAAGCCAATGCTCTAAAACTGGAGTGTGAAAGGACAGTTCACTGCAAGTGATTTCTGCAGGCAGTCTGATTGCCAGGGCTAAGCAAAGACAGCTGCACGTGCCTGCCTGACTTTCAGTGTACAGAACATGATTGGGAAGAACATTTGGTCAGGAATAAAATTTTGGCTACTTCTTGTGTCCACAAAACAGAATTTGAGGACTTTGGTCCTGACCTCTGGGTCAATACCCATACGTGGCCTCAGCTGAAGCACCTCCGTTATGTTATGAGATTTCTTTTTTTTCTGGATGTGTAGGGGGGTGTGTTGGGGGCAGATGTAGGAGGAGGGGGTAATATGTGCTTGCAAAGCACTGTAAGGAACATTTTGAAATGAAGACCATTGTTGCATTGACTTAGATAGTGAATCTGGAATTGGTTTTCTATTAAGCACAGTACATAATCCTCAGGCATGTTTGTGTTTTCAAAAACTACTTTCCTCAACTACACAGTAGTTGTTGTCTTTTCTTTCCCCCAAACAAAAGACAGAAGCTTAAACTCTCTGATAGTGACATGACTGCAGCCATTGGGGTCCTTGGCCCTGGTGTTTGTCATTCAATCCACTTCTGTGTGGTGATTTTTATAGGAACCCTCTTTATGGCTAGCACTCCATCCTTAATAAAATGGACACAACTTGTACTCATTAGAGCACATTCCTTCAGAGAAACAGTGGGAGGAAAGAGATTAACAGAAGATTACGTAACCAGAACCAATTAAAGGCAATATCCTAAATTATTTAAATCATAGGGCTCTTTGCCATTAGCATGATTGGGGCTGTGAGGCCACCACAATTTTCCATTGCATTTTTCCTCTTCCATCCTCTTAAAACATCCACATCAGAATATCCTCCTAGAGTTCTACTGACATTTTCATATTGAAAGGGATCCAGAGAGCTATGCAGACTGTGTGAGCTGAGGGCATGATATAGTTCTGAGGCTGTTCACATCCACATTGCTTTTTTTCTATATATCTCAATGAAGTGTATCTCCCTGCAGCTAACAAACTCAAATCACATCAGCCCTCACTTTACTAACAATGAAGCTTAAGCTTTGCAGCTGTTTAGTTACACCAAGCATAAGCTAGGGCCTTCTGATCCATAAGCACATTGCACAGAACTGAAAGAGCACTGAGTCTTTTCAGGTCAGCAGAATGTGCTGACCCCCACTGTGCCAACACTCACACAAGTGCCATGGAAACATTGGTAACCACAAGGAATCGAGGCTCTAGTTTTGTTTTTCCATCCAAGCTCACCAGAAATCTCAGAGCTTCCTACAGAGCAATTTCTTTGCTGTGGGTGGTAAAAGTAGAAATTGTGGTGTTTGCCCCACCTGCCGATTGTTTATAAGGTTATAAAAAATTGGCAGGTAGAACAATGTCAGCAGGTGTGTCTGCCATTCAGACCTCATCATCCATGACTGTTCTGGTCCGTTTGAGTTGTTCCTCCTATGCTGGCAGTAGTTTTGAGGTTAGGAGCACTTCTAAATGACCCCATTTTTGTTCTACACTAGAACCGTGTTGGTCTCAGGTAATTTGTACTCTCCTGTTCAGTCATTAAAACTGTGCCTTTCTTGAATTATAAACCCTGTGAATAGTTTTGATATTTTCTTCATAAAAATATTTTCTTATCAGGTACATGCTTTAGCAAAGAATTACTGTTTTTCCCTTCAGGCTCCGTAATGGCATATATCATCTGCACAGCAACTTCTTGCCTATTCTGCTATTCAGTCACACTCCAGAATTTTGTATTAGGGCTCTTACACCATAATTCTATTCTGTATCATTTTATGTAATCATGGTGAGTTTTTTTGGTTTTTTTAACATAGACAGAGTTTTTGTTACAACATAAATTAAACTCACAAAACTATGTTTGGAAAAAAATCGTTCCCTACTGAGTAGCAGAGGGGTATTTGTAATTGGTTTCGTCTGATTTTTTCTATTACCTGTCCTATCAGTGTGAGTTATCTAACCTCCAGGGATGAACTGATCTGCAGAGGTGAGTGTCAGTATTCTGGTGTTTTTCCAAAGGCATATTTATGTTGGCTTAAGTTATAAGGGCATGACAATTCAACCTTTCCCAAATAATGCATTCTTTCAAGGTACCTCAAGATAGGAACTCCATAGATACAATAAATAGTGATATCATTGTGAAAGCCGGTGCTTCATTCAACATCTGAACACATGGAAGACATCAACAAAGTTCTGGCAAAGAAAGATTAATCTATTTCTATTTCTACCATGCCATAGCTTTTTAGCTGCAGAGAATTTCTGTTCAGCAGAAATCAAACTGAGATGGTGACTACCATGAAATTCACTGTAAGAAGGACTAATAGAAGAAAAATCTTTTCAAGAAAACAAGATTTACCCTGAGGCCTGTTAAATTCTCCTCATGGTCCTATCCTTGCTTCCTCTTATATCAGTAAAACCACATTTCCTCCAAGTTACCTAAGGAACCCAATACATGGGGCAAAAAATACTTCAGCTAGTAATATGTAACTCCCCTTTCTGACATCATAATGGAATATTTTGCATTTGATTAAACTATTAATAGTAAAACATTGCTTATAACTCAGTATGGTTTTCAGTATCAAAGCAGTAAAGGAGAGCCAAAACAATATTTCTTCTCACATTAGGTGAGCCAAAAGCATCTATAATTTGCCTTTAAATTAAAAAAAAAAACTTGACTGTTACATTTTGACTATGTTTGCATTTGAGTACAATCATAAGAAACAATAGCAAAACATAAGTGAATCCTACAACTTTCCATCTGCAATCTCAAACACTTATCTATGCCATCTTGGCTACCATAAGGTAGTAAATAATGGGCTGGTCTTGCTCCCAAACAGGGTAATGATGGCATTTCGTTCTACTCCAGTGGGAAAAGAACAGGGATAATATACTCCAGCTATTCTGAGAAATTAATTGGTACAAGTTCTCCCATTTCAGGAGCTCATTAACTGTTCTTAGTCCTAAATGAGTTGGGCATTTCAGAAACATCCTTTTCTTTCACCTTTGTTAAACCTGTTAGCACTGTTTATAATATTTATTTCAGAGCTGATGAACCCCATTTTAAATGGCTTACTAAGACATGTGCCACCTTTCCTCAAAGCTAACGCTTATTGCTTGCCCTAGTTGAAAAATTGGCTTTCCATCAAAGACATTTCTTAAAATTTCTGTGTATTATTAAAACTTGTCCTTACCCTGATGCATTTCATTAGGGAAATGTTTGTCTGGCTCCAGACGCGTGTGATAAAAATCCATGTGCATAGAAGCATTTTTATTTAAATTCTGTGACTTTTAAAAGGTTGACTGCAGGAGAATGTATCCAATGCAAGTATTTACACCTTAGATGGGCACTGCTTAACTTGTCATTCACATGCTACAGGTGATATCAGACCCTACCACTTCACCAGCAGGATGGATTTGTTCATTTTTAAGTGTTCTAAGAGAATAATGTTCTAATGGATGTAATCACTACATCCAGGGACACAGTGAAGTCTTATGTCAGGTCAGCCATATGTTCTATGAACTGTATTTGCTGATCTTTTTACATTTGCCTGTATTCCAGTAGGATAAATGTAAGGAGAATGTTGGTGTTGCTAAAGTCAACGAAAAGACACAGGAGCTGCATAAAACAGGCACTGAACTAAGCATGTGCTCCTGTTTTTATATTCAGCAGTCTGAGACTGGAAAACAGGTCCAAGAGGGAAGGCAGAGCTCATGCTTTCCTTCTCTTTCTCTCTCTCTGTGGGTCTGACACTGTGCCAGGGAGCTTGGGTTCCTTCCAGGGGTGGGTTCCTTACCATGTTCTCTGCTTGGAAGTTACTCAGAAGTGGTCCAGATTAGATGAGCAGAGCACTGCTGAGCAGACAGTACCAAGTTAATTAAAAATTGAGCCTAACAGAACCACAGTGGCCAGAGTTGATTTCACCATGGCCACACAGAGGATGACAGCACAGAGCCAAACTTCTTGGTCAGTGGGAGCCCCCAGTGCTGGTGCCAGGGCTGGACCCTGGATCTCCTCATCAAACAAGGCCTGGCTACACGGCTGAGGAACAGTGGTGCAGACAAACACATCCCAGTGGCCTTCACTTTTAAACCTATTTGGGTTTACAAGTAGATTTTAAGAGGCTCAGGGTTGCTCTGTGACAGTTTTCAGCTTCATTTCAGATAGTTGCAGCTGAGAAACCCTGAAGCTGGCCATATTTCCAGTGAAACTATTTGTTAGCTTTTGGTTTATCACACAGATGATGTACACGGTTATCATGTTTCTTGTGGGTTTTTGTTTTCCTCCACACTCCATAAAAATATTTTATATTTATTCCAAAAGATGCCTGAATGTTTGCAAGTTGAGAAGAGTAATCTTCAAAATGTGACATAAGAACTTACACTTCTATTTATTTAACTCATAAAAAAATATCCCTGGCTTTTGCTCAAACCATAAATGTTTCTCTCAAGGAGGGATTTATAGAACTCAAACCTAACACATTTTGCAGCTGCTGACACCTACAGAAACCTACACATAGCTCTTTTAGGGTACATTATTTAGCAGTTATTGTGTTTTATGATTTCTGACTTGGCACACTGTCTTTTGTATATTTTACTGTGTAAATAAATGAACGTGTAGGGACTATGGGAAGCAGCAGTAGGGATGTGAACAGGATCCAGAACCTTCAAAAACAAGGAGACAAAGATATCAGTGTCTCAGACTGGGTGGGCAGAGTGTGACAGATGAGGTTCCATCTGCCCAGAGACTGTAAGAGGTGATACAGAACTTGGACAAAGCTGCAGGAAGCAGAATGTCAGGCTGTGGTCCTGGAAGATGGAGACGTAAAATGTAAAGAAAAGTCTACACTGGAGAATGAGTTATAATAGAGACTTTGGATATTGGCCTCAATCTAAACAATCAGTTCAAGAGAGTCAGTTTGACTTGGTTCAAGCACAGATTACAGAGCATAAAGTCACAAAGGAACAGTGCTTGGTGCTCTGCAAACAGATAGATACAGATAACCTTCATTGGGTGCTAACACAGAATTTACAACAGAAAATACAGTTCAGCCTATCCAGTAGTTGCTGATATATTCTACTATAAATAAATGAAGTAGAGCTGTTAGAGAAAATGTTTGAGAAAAGAAGTGAAAAGAAATTTTACTGCACTTGTGTACATTATTTACACATACAAGATTTCTGGTCTGGTCTTAAAGATCTCAGTTGTAACCTATGCCAAGAGAGCATATGCCTTATATGATGGTTTGCTTTCATATTCCTAGCAAATACCAAACTCCACATCAAGGGCAACCTGGGAATGGGAGAAACACAGGACTGGATCTTTGCTTGCAAACTATGCAGGGTTATGTTGCTCACAAGCGTATTAACTCACAAAGTGGAGGGAGAATAAATAATACAGAACATGGACTTGAACAATTTTTTTTTTGTTCCCTACAAAATCAAGTTTGTTCTAATTTGGATAACATCCTTCAATGTACAGTAATGAGAGAGACCTCTGAGCCATTTCACACCACTGTATTTCTCCTTCTCAACTAAATCAGCCGTTATGAACATTTGTCTGCAGGATGGGTAATGATGTAGAAAGAGTCGGAAATAATATCAAAGGATGGGGAAAAACTGTCAGCTGTAGCATGGCTGATAAAGTTACTTTTCAGGTGCTTAGAAGAGCCAAGGATGTGCTCTGATGCATTTTAATACATAGCAGAGCTTTATTTTATAGCCTAATCGAATTTGATGGAGTTATTCAGCTTAGTTTGGGCCAGACACAATAGCATATCTCATGGAAAGCAGCATCTGGCTCAACGTGATAGAACTCCCACCATAACAAATAATTTAATGAATGCTCACCACTCCCAGAGGTGCTTAAATTACATAAGCGGATTAAAACACATTTAAACCTGTTAGTGTGCCAGTCCTGAAACACTATTACAAATCAGCTGAAAATTCTGCAAAAGTACAGCTTCTCAGAGTTCTGATTGTGCCATTTTCTTTCTGATTTCAGCATCCCAATTGTTGCCTAGAGCACTGTGTGCCTCTGCCAGGGAGAGTTAATGGGGAGGGAGAGAACTTGTGTGTTACTTTTCCACCCATTTATGAAATGGTCTTCATAAAGCGTGAGCCAGACTGTCAGCTGATGCACAGATTAGGACAGACCCACTGACATGAGCTGGATCCTTTCCAGTTCACACCATGTGAGAACAGGGTGGTCCATTTCTTCAGATACTTTGAAAATATTTTTTCCTTTACCACAGTTCAACAAATCTCTACTGAAATTATCACTAGCAATTTTTTGCCTCACTACTGTTTCAAAGCATTTTTAAATTGAGAAGGACATAAGCTACCACCTACTTCATGGAAAAGTAGCCTGGGGAAGAGGTAGACCAAGTAGCTTGATTAAAAAAAAAAAAAAAAAAAAAAAAAAAAAAAAAAAAAAAAAAAAAAAAAAAAAAAATCAACCTCACATCCGAGAACAGATCTCATGATAAAATTGTAATGACACTGTAACTATTCTTCTTTTATACTAGGTTTTTTTCTCTGACTAGATCTAAGGTGGTTTTTGAGTGCACACTCACAGAGGCTACAAGTTATATCCGTCCAAGCTTCCTTTGCCACAGCCAGCAGCTGTTGCATACTTCACTCTTACCCTACACGGTCTCCTAGGCTGCCAGTTTAGATGTGTCCAACTTCCCAATCCTCCTTTCTGCCTTGCTGACTTCTATTGCTTGTTTACATTGCATAAATACCATACTCCTTCCCAGTCCCAAATGTAGCTCTAGAAGTGCTTTACAACCCATCTCACATCTGGCTGGACACATGAAGGAGAAGCCTACAGAGAACGTGTGATATGAACAATTTCCCTAAATATAATTAACAAAAGAATTAAAAGAGAGAAACAAAGCAAAATTTCCAATAAAAGAAAAAGTGTGTTTTTATGGGATAGGACAATGTGAAGAAAGGAGCAAAAGTGTCAAAGGAATAGGTGGAGATGAAGAAGTTGCAGAAAACACACCGCTGCTTCTACATGAAACGTATCACAGCTCTTTTATTACGACTCTCTCACCAACTTTCTTTTCTCCCACTGTGCTTTCCTCTAAGCAATAGAAAATCAGGAGAGTGACAGAAAATGCTAAAAATGCTGATTCAGTTTCAGCTACCCATGTACATTTCTAAATGTGTATTAGCACCATTTATCTGAAGTTCACCTCTTGCTGACTCATATGGCCACATAAGAAGCCAAAAGGAAAACAGCATCATCTCCAGTCATACTTTTTATGTTGTGGCTAGATTTGGCAAACAGGCAGAGAGAGGAAATATCTGAGGGACAGAAATTTCCAGGAAATCTTTCCAACATGTAACTCTAGTACCATTAAGATCACTAAGGATAAAGGTAAAGTGTGTTGATTCTCAATCCTGCACTGCTTTGAATTTAAAAAAAAAATTGCATTAAGGGATTCAAGAAATTTAAAGCAGTGAAAAGATACTTCTCTTCTATCTTGTTGTTCTGCATGGAGAAGATGAGACTGAGGGGAAACCTTAGTGCACTTACAGCTTCCTCGTGAGAGAAAGTGGAGGGGCAGGCACTGATCTCTTCTCTCTGGTGGCCAGTGACAGGACGTGAGAGAAGGGCACGAAGTTCTGTCAGGGGAGGTTTAGGTTGGATGTTAGAAAAAGGTTCTCCACACAGAGGGTGGTTGGGCACTGGAACAGGCTCCCCAGGGAAGAGGTCACATCACCAAGCCTGACAGTTCAAGAAGCATTTGGACAATGCTCTAGGGCACATGGCGGGATTGTTGGGGTGTCCTGTGCAGGGACAGGAGTTGGAGTCAGTGATCCTTGTGGGTCCTTTCCACATCAGAATATTCTGTGGTTCTGATTTATCAGCTTGTTCAGAAGCCAGCAATTCCATGCCTCACCAAGAGCTGGAAAGAATTGAGTCATGAATTGTCTCAACTTAAATAGTATCTATGGGGTTCAGGGCTATAATATATCATGAGATTTTTAGGATTTAGAAGCAGATGAAGAACACCTATTAATAGTGAAGGCATTCTGATCTACATAAATTAGGGAAAAAAATTAAAGAAGGGATATAAAACTGGAACAGCCTTCATGTGAAAGAGGGTCAAGAGCATCTACTAGACCTCCACAGGCAGTCTGAGCAGGTCACGAGGTTGGTGCTCAGATTGGGTGCCTGATGGAATAAGTTGTCAAAGCAAGTGCTCAGATAGAGAATTGAGGGTAATTTTGTCATGTTGTGTCTCCTACCCACCCTTCTGCCCAGTCACTGGAACTGTCAGTGTGTACAAGACCTTGCTATGGTCTATTTTTGCCTCTTCCTACCCAAAATCTGAGGCACACGGACATGAATTGGACAAAAGCAGTAGTATTGTATGAGGAATCTATCAAGAAATCTAAATGAACATTACTCTCACCTTGCTACATCTCTTACTCCTTTCTCTCTGTGAAACTGTTAATTTATAAATGTCCTTACTGAAAAGTGTGTATGGAATACAGAGGGAGTACAAAGGAGAAATTTTTCCCAACAGAAAACACATCCAATTTTTCAATATGCTTTTTCAAACACATATTGGAAAATATCTGAGGTGGATTGCTGTGAAGTCTGGGAAGAAAACACTCATACATTCTCCTACAATTCTACCCATTACTAGAGGGTTAACTACATTTATGCATTATTATTTCAGCAGATCACCAAAGACCAGGGATGAAATCCAGTTCTGCATTCCAAAGCCACAGAACTGAACTGTGGACTAAAGGCACAGAGATGTGACATGGCTGCTGCCTTTCTGTGAAGCCTCAGGCATTCAGAATGAACTTGATGGATCATTGTTTGAAATTTCACAATTGTTGTTATTGAGTAAGATGCAAAACTGTACTGAGTGGGGCGAGTGCAGAGAGAGAGCATTAATTCTATATTCATGTATTTGTCACAGACAAGTGGACACACAAAGATGGAAAGATGATACTGAGCTATTGAGAGAGGTAAACCACATCAATTTTGGAATGTCTGGTGATTCCAAGGGGAGAGGATTAAGTCAGAACACTTCATTTTTCTAAATCTGCAAGAAGCTAGATTAACAGCTACCAAATATAGTCATCAGCAGAAGTTTGGTGCCTTGAACTTTAGGTATTTCGTCACCTTAACAACTCATCATGAGCTCTGATATAATCTTGTAATAGACTGAAAAGTGAAGATGTTTACTTCCTAATCCTTCTAGAGACTCAGTTTGGATGAGGCTCTCATCCAAGGCCTAGTTTAAAGAGATGAAAACTACAATTTTTTTCCAGGTCTTCCTTAGATGTGAATTTTCTCTTCATTCTGATGTGCCTTTGTTTGCTTGCTAGATGGAAATCCTTTTATATATTCCCAGCACCAGACCAGTTAAGCCTAACTTTTTATAGCTTTCCAGCAGACTAAGGATGGGACCTTCTGTGAATTCTTTCAAGTGTGAAATCTACAGCATGATTGAAATCTCCTGCTGCTGTTTAATAAAAAGAAAACCACCCACATGGACAGGCTTAGATCCCCCAAAAAGCATCCGCAGCAGTTTCTAAATGCACTGTAATCTCTGCCAAAAGGAGGTGCGCATATATTAATAAAAGCACAGCTAAGGTTGCTAGCACTGCTACTTCTACATTAAGCAATTTTCATTTTACAGCCTTTTGAATAGCAAGATTCAGCATTTCTGCTTTTGTGAGAGTAAAGCTGTGTCACTCTGAGGCTGCTACCTCTTTGCTGCTCCACTATAAATACTTGCACTAGGGGTAAGAGCATCTCCTGAAAAAACAGAAAAATAGCATGAGAAACATTAACACTACTGCTCATCAGAAGAGATGCAATCTCGGAAATGGGTATGTGAAAGGTCAAAATGTATTCCCTTATATAGGTTTTTGATGACTGCATGTCTTGAAACTAACCTGTGTCCTATTATAACTCTGTGCTCAGTTCTTCTCCATGCACATTAGCATATTCCTCAGGGACAAGAAAGATATAAAAAATGAAATCAGCCTGTGAAATAGTTCTCCTCTTCTGTCCACAAAGTATTGCAGAAAGAGGAGCCCCAGCCTTTCCAATCATTTGTGCTGTCTACTGCATAGCCTTGGAAGTGACCAAATATTTTCACAGGAGAAACAGCTTTCACACACCTTCCTTTCTAAAATTATTATAACAAATTCTTACCGCTCCCGGAAGAGCCAATCTAGAGGCAACCAGAAGCCTCTAGTCAATGAGTTCACCTTGCATTTTAAGAGTACTTGTGATGGTAGTTCTTCAGAGCTCTTTAGATTTTTCCAGCTGGCACCTGCACTGAGATCCCATTTCCCTGTAAATCTCATCATTATACATAGTACTCCCTGTGTTCTTGGCCATCATCAAACATTTTGAAGGACCCTAGCAGACACAAACTTCTTAACCCAAGAAGTCATAAAACCAGGTTTTTTTGTTGTTACCTTATCTATAATTAAAATCTCTCTGCACACTTCAAAGTTTCACAGGATTCTTTCCAATCCTTAAAAAATAATACACCAACTTCAGTTCCCCATGGTTTGTTTCTGACTCACCAATCTTTTGATCTGGTGAAATATTCCTGCTTGGACTTCATGGTTCAGGATTGAATTCAGCTTAAATTGGCAGCATATATAAACCTGAGACTGAAGAGACCTTTTCCATTTGTTTGTCTCACTACCAGGGCTGCATCATGCTCTGTGGCAGGTTTACTGTTAACCACCCATAACCAGGGCCAAAAAGTCTCTTTTGGAATTAGGGCTTTACTGGACTGTGCACTGTGCAAGCAGATGGACAGCTCTTGTCCAGGAAGGGTAACAAAGGAAGTGTGCTCAGTTACTGTCCTGGTCTCTCTCGTGTCAATGCTAGTGAAAAGCACTGTTGATTCAGGTGAGGAATCCCCCACCTCCCCAGAACCAAATTCAGAAATTTGTCATGACTAGAGGCAGATTCTATAACAGCTGTTGCCAAGGCAGAGGATGTATAGGCCTTCACATGATGAGCAAAAAAGGACCTGATCTGCAAGAAACAGTATCAAAATGACAATTAAGAAAAAAAATCACTTGCACAGAAAGCAGTTTTGTTGCTAAAGGATAGCCAGGGTGCAGGAAAGGTCCTTACACCCTTAAGATCCGTTTAAGAGGGATCACAAAGGCCGTCAGAAAGGGGTAATTATAATGATATTGCCATTAAATATCAGTTTCAGTATTTCCCATAAGTTGTATCTTTTGAAACTTGTTTTCAAATTATATATGTTGTGCTTGTGTTCTACATGGTATGTTTAACATTCAGAATTTTATATCCTAGTCAACTATCAGAAGTAATAGCTGAAATCAGAGCTGAAATTTGAGCTTTTGCAAGCACAATGTTTTCCAAGGGAAACAGCTACTGGAAATAAGAATTATCTGAAAATCTAGATTAAGAGAGAGAATGTAGGAAAAAGATCACATTTCAGATTTGAATTTGGCATGCTACTTCATACTAAAAGTTTATTCAGTCTTAATGGACAGTTAATGTTTTCCTAGCCAACATTCTAACCAACTGCAACTAAAAAATCCTCCTCTGACCCATTCCTAGGAGGAACACATGTAAATCTATGCTTTTTGTGCCAGTTTTGAAGTTGGTTTAATTTGGAGTCCATTACAACAGTTGCAGTTTTGCTAAGTTATCACAAAGGTCCCTTGCAGCAGAGGTAACTCATTAAACTGCAAAAGATTATGAAATTGGTCCAAAAACAAAAACCATCTTCATTTCTTTCTTGTGCCTATAGCTTTCTTCTCACTGTCACACTTCCAGGCGGTGAGAGGACAGATGAGGTATACTTTAAGATAACAAAAAAAAAAAAAAAAAAAAAAAAAAAAAAAAAAAAAAAAAAAAAAAAAAAAAAAAAAAAAAAAAAAAAAAAAAAAAAGATAGTAAGAAACAGCAAAGATGGGAGAGAAATAAAGAAGAAAATTTCTTAACATGGAGCACACATATGGGAAAAGGACACAGCAGAAACAGATGTTGATATATAACATCATCTCATCATGGTGCAACTGACTAATCTCACTGGAGGTCATGCAGCGTAGGAAGAGTTTTCATTTTCATTTGGAGAAAGATAAAGATCACCATTCAAATGAACTAGCAGTGGGGAACTTTCTTGTCTGTGTTTCTTTTGCCAAATAATCTTTAAAATGAGGTCTGGCTCTCAATCTTGTTTAAGGGTGGGACATCCTCAAACTCTTGTATTTTCTTGTGGAGACTAAAGAAAAGCAAATAGCTCTTTGGGATGTTTTGTTGTTGCGCTAAACCTTTCCCATGCGTGCTCCCTGAAGGTATAGAATAAACCAGGGTAGACTAAGTGCCCTAACAAGTGAGAATTTCTCCAGCTTTAACTTACTTTGGAGATTTTCCCTGATTGTTTTAAGAAAACCTTCCTGACACATAACTCTCACTGCTGCAAACTTATCCACCTCCTTAGATGGACTCTGAAAAGATAACAGCAACTCTGCTATAGGATGCCTTCCAGCACTGAGGCTCACATCTTCTCTAGCATGTACATGAGGGAGGAAGGGAGAACCATATTGCTTTTCTTTTGAAGGTGAGGATAAACAGCAGAACGATATTTGATATTAAAAGTTTTCAGATTCAATTTATTTTAACTATGAAAAAGTGAAATTATGCAACAATTCTGCAGTGTGACCTTGACAAATACTGAATTTAAAAGTATCAGACTGCATTAAACAGCCACTGAGTCTGAACTCCAACACTTACGTTAGTTCAAAAAAAAACCTGAGTATAAACAATTATAAAACTACCATCTCTGTTGTTAATGTTTGTTTTTCGGTCTTCTGTAAGCACTTCATGCCAAGTTTAACTTTATTACACTGAAAAACATACTAGGCACAAACACAATGAGCCAGGTTCAGAGAATAAATCATGAAGGAAATATCCTATTTCACCATTAAAATAATTTTCTCTTCAGTGCTACTGCTTGAGCATGGCAGATAAATGATGTTATAGAACCACTCTCTGAACATTTTTAAATCATAATAACCCAGCTTTTTACTTGAGTCCTTTCTTGCAAATCTAGTGCAATTGCTTTCATTGTGCTTACATAGAGTCTATGCTAAAAATCAGAATTTGTTTTCTCATATTTAGTGCCACAGTTCAGTTCCAGAAGCATTTTCAGTTGATTCTAGGCAGATGTGAATTGAGAGATGCGTTTCTCTGTATTCTCCTCAGTATATCTAGCACAGTATACATCCCCTAAATAAGCACACATTGCTGACCTAGCAGTTCCAAACCGAGCAAAGCCCTGGGTGGAGCTGGAGTTCAGCAGCACAGTAACACAGCATCTGCATGCTCAGGAACACCAAGGAACTGATCTGCCTACTCCTGTGAGCCTGTGTCCATACACTGAGCACAATCCACTTGCTGGTCTGCACCTGCTGGTGCTTATATAGCATTCAGAGAACCCCAAGAAGAGACCAGAAGTCTTTACATTATATTTTCTAAAGATTGTCATCTCCTTGTTCAGCTTCATATATTCTCCCAGCATATTTACAGATAAAGCATTAATTTAGATATTTTAATGAACTGCTTATGTCTTCCATTATGAAGTATTGCAGGGAGATCAAACTAGACACAGGTGTCCCTTGCCTACCTCAAGTTGCATCACATCATTAAATGCCTTCTGCTTCAAGCAGTGACAACCAGAATTGGAAAAGGAAAGCAAAGGAAAGGAAAAAATGCTGTGCAATGGCAGGGCCATTACCTCCTGCATAATTAGGAGCAGATGCAGCTATTCAGTTCCTCCAACTGATAGAGAAAGTGTTTATCTTTAGAGGAAGGTTGAAGCCATAAAAATATATTTAGACCATGTTACTACCAGGTCACTGATATCTCAGTGGGCAGACTTTGCCCTCCTGTACTTGCTACCTCTGTGCCATAAATGTCCCTGCTCAGTGGGGAGTGAACAATACAAAAAAACCCAAAAAATCCCCCAAAAAAACCCAAAAAAAAAAAAAAAAAGGAAAAAAATATGCAAGACAGGTCTCAAGAAAAAGCTCTTGTGTAGAAGATATAATGCATATTTGCTGAGGATGTGGGGAAAGAAAATTAAACAGAATGGACTAAGCAAAAAGTATCAAACAGAAAAGGAGATGCTGGGTTTTTTCTAAGCTGTTAAACCCCCATTCATTCTCAGTGTAAAAATATTTTTTTTAAAGACTAGGTCAATGACAAAAGAAAAGTAAACAGTTCTGTGAAAAAGTACAGTGCATATCTATTCTGCAGCCATTAGCAGCAAAATGGGAAACAAAATATACTTGGAATTTCCAAGTATATTCTATAAAAAATTGAAGTAACATCATTCCACAAGACAATGTGAAAGACAGTCCACTGGGATGACGAAATGTTTGCTCTAATTATCTCTCCAACAGAGGGTCCTTGTCCAAAATTAAAATCCAAATCCTGCCCTGACAGAACATGTGCCAACTCTGTTGGTCTAAATGACTTTTCTTCACAACTGATGGTAACAACTGAGGAAAGCAGGGAATCCTAAGGATGACTTCCATAGAGGCATTTGTTTTTTCAGTAGGTCTATTGGTCAGGAGATTTTCTATGAAAAGGAAAGAATTACCTTACTGGAGTCAAAGAAATGTGCTATTTCCCCACACTAATTTTTTTCCTTCTTTCAAGTTTAAAATTCATAGATTATTGCACAGAAGAGAAATTCTAATGAGAATAGTTGGACTGTAGTAGCTCTTAGTTTTTCAGCTACTGGCAATTAAAGTATTAATGTTAAATATAAAAACAAGGAAGAACCACATAGTAGAACTAAATATGAACTATTAATGAGCTCTAAATAGAAGCACAAGTCATATTTCTTACTGAACTTTCTAAAAGAAAATGTATCCAGGGTTATGTAACTATAAAGATTTGGGTTTTACTTAACTCTGAAATTAGTTTTTATATTGCATGTAGCAATTTCAAAAAATTATTTCACAACATTATTGGCATATATGAGTTAATATATTATAAGTCTAGTGACAAAATTCATCATATTATACCAAGTACTATTTTTACTGAATTAAATCCATGAGAATCAGAAATAAAAGCAGCAGAGGGTAACTACAGCTGAATTATAGCAATAGAATACTCAAGAGAATGTGTCCAAGAACAAAGTCCAACCTAAAAAAAATTGTAGAGACAGAAGACAGATTAAAAATCAATATAACAGTAATTGCCCATACCATAATGAGCCAAATTAATCTCTGAAGTTTATGAGAGTTGAATTTGGCTTTAAGCAAGATTCTTGTTTATGGGAAATTCTGATGATAGGAAAGAACTATAACATAGTACCATTTTCAGTGAAAGCTAACATTCAGAAATCAAAGTGGAATTTCAGAATGTTATCTTAATCGTACAAGATATCCTCATCCAAATGTTCATTTATCTCAGATTAAGGCAGTGGAAAAATATATGTCTATTCATTAATGAAGTACATCCCCAACTACTGGGGCTACTTGCATGTGTAAAAGTACCAAAGAGCAACAAGTCACCTAAAGGAGATTTCTAAACTTCAGGTATTCATGCGCCTCCTAGATACAGCACTGCATGAAGAAGACATGCTTTATAGACTATTTGATGTTCTTAAATTCCCACACATCCAATGTATTTGTCTGTCAAGGTATATGGATATTCATCCCCATATGCTTATGTATGTGCAGTCATGTGCCTTTCTGTCTCTTACTCCTCCATCTCTCACAAAAGAAACAGATAGGGTGATGCTTCAATTTTAGTACACTACATTTTGATCTGAGACAGAACAAAAGCAGGGTTACAATAAACACAAAAATAATTATAGGGTGTGTAAATGTGTAAGCACTCAGGCTTTCTCTATCGTGTATCTCAGACCACAAGATCTGTCACTACTAGGTGATACTGCAACATAAATATACATGGACATACATGTCAAACACATCAATTTACCTCAAAATCTACAAAAAATATCTACAGCCTCATCATAGTTAATATTTTCACCTGTAGGGAAAAAACAGGCATTGCTGTTTAATCACTGTTGATTATAGAGAACATACAGTGGATGAAGGTGAAGACCAGAGGCTTATGCATTTAATGTTGTTTTATTAAGGTTCAAGGCAGCTTTTAAGTTACTCCAGCCTTCTGTACAAATAAAAAGATCACAGCACACTGGAAGAGGAAGGACACAGCATTCACACTGTAGGGAGTTTTCAGTGGGAATTCCCGGCACTGAATCCATTTCAGAAAGGATTAAACTGATCTTTGTATGCAAGTAGGTGCCCATTCTGCTCACTTAAAGAACTGAAGACAAGGAATGGGAAAACATAACGGGGAAAAAAAACCCCTCTCCCTCTTAGAGGAGATCCCCTGTTTGCATGTGCAGAAGACAACTGTAGACAGGCCCTTTCAGCAGCAGCTTGTGTGTCCTGACCCAAACTTCCAATCACGTGGTCCCTTTAATTCCCACTAGTAAATATATTTTGGTCTTGGTGGAGTCAGTTTTTCTCAGAATTTCCACGCACATGAGAGGGTACTCTCAGCCACCACAACACTCACAGCCATTAGCTCTGGCCAGCTGCAGTAAATCCTCCCCAGTTCAGTCAGCTTATTACTGGAATGAAACATCAGCTTCATTCTATCATCTCTTTGTTCCTCAAGTGTATAATTATAAGTCAACTGAGGGTCATACGTTACCATAACACCAAAGAACAGAAAGCCTGATCAGAGCCAGAAGAACGACTCTCACTGATCTTAAAGGGTTTTGCCTCAAACCTTCAACAACTCTCACACTGGAGTAGATGCAGTCCACAAATCACAGGAGGAGAAAACAGGAGAGTGGCTGCAGCTTGGACATCGCTTAGGAAGCAGTGCTTAGTGTTTCAATCTCCATAACAACTGTGAAGGAGACCTACTTGGTATTTCAGTGCAATTGTGTTGCTCACAGTATTAAGAACAGCAAGAGCAGACCCCCTTCCTGAGGGTCTTCCCCTTTCAGCTTTTATTTTAAGTGTGGCATAAACTTGTAAAACATCAGCGCAGCCATACTTAGTCTTTATTAAAGGCCTCAGTTTAGGCATCAGTACATCTTTTTGGAGACCAGCTACTTTAAAACAGCCCTTACACGGTCATAGACAACAGTGGAATTGTCAGGGAGAGGCTACCCTCTCTATCATGTAATCTAAAAACATTAGAAAGGGACACCTCAGCCATTCAAAAGCAGTCAGAAAACTAGTATGTCATCAAAAGAGGCCATTACAGCACATATGATTTATTTGTGGCTATCTTTAGATACAGGATTAGTTTTTAATATATGTATAAAAATTTTAAACCACAGTGGCAATTGAATTTTCCCAGCACACCTTTAAGACTAGATAATAGCAAACCACAATACAGGTAAATTAGGGTCTAAAATTACTTGTGTCACTGAAGTTCATGTTTAGTGCTAGTGCATATGCACATGCTTGCTAATGAACCGCCTAATTCTTTTATGTTGTCTGGTACTCCCTAGTCACTCCTGAAGCCAGTATTTCATTTACACATTGTGATCTTGGTATCTAGTATCATTTGCAAGCTTCTGAGGAAAGTTCTCACCATCAGTTCTCCACATTACCTCACCTTTCAAACATTAAAAAATAATAATCTTAAAGCAGAAAGTTGAAGGGGTAATCTTTTCACTGGCCTGACCACAAATTAAAATTAGAAAGCTTTATACCAAGCCATGGAAAACAAATGAGGGTCAAATCATATCTGGAAATTCTTTCAGACATCCTGCAAAGGCCATACATGACAATGTTGTTTCTGGCTGGTTTTTTCACTCTGGAAAGAGATGTGACCAGACCTGGGTATACATGAACAGGAAAAGGTAATGCAGCTCTGCACGGGCACTCAGCCATCGGTGATGCGCTCGCATGTCCTTACTTGAAACTACACTAGATAGTTAAGCTGATCCAATGGGATATGGATGCTGGAAGAAGTAATACTACATTTTACTGCCTACTATCACCTCCACGGTGCCACCCAGTCCCTTGTCTCTGGAGCATTTCTGATGCTTTGCAGGATGTTCTGTTCTATGGACTTCAAAAATAAGCACATGTGTTCACTGTACCCCTTTTTGGCTTGTGGTTCTTCTTATGAAACCTCCTTATGTCCTTCCTCTTTTTGAATACAACCATCATGTGACTTTCTTTAAGGATTTCTGCTGCATAGCCCTATACTGCTGGTTATTGACAGGTTACATAAAACCCATGTGCCAGTTTGACAGAGGGAAAAATGTAACATAAAAAGCTAAATGGGCTTGGGGCAAAACTGAATTAACCCCATGGATTGTTACACTTAACTTCTCTATATATACCTATATCTCTGTCTTCCCCTTTTTCCTCTCTTACTTACTAAGGGCATTTTATTAACTAGAATAACCTTCATGACTGCAAAAGATGGAGTAATATTTGGTAATATTCATATTTAGTAAATATTCAAAACACTGTATTTGTTCTTTTGTGCATATTCTGTGGACATAAGTATTTTTTCACACCTAGGAGTAGGAGCATGCAATTCTGTACTATACGTGCTAAAGAAAATACTACATTTGTATTACCAGGCCAGCTGGCAAAGTCATTCTAAAGAAAGAAACTTAAGGGATGGACACCAAATTAAATTATCATAAATAAATTCTCGCTAATCCAGTAAAAGAAATACAAACATGCAAACCTGCTATGCCTGAACAAGGCGTAATAATCAAGTAACAACATTTGTCAGTGCCACATCAGTACTGCAGAACTGGATCAGCCAGTTCAGGAAAGCTGTGGGAAACACACTGAGGTCTGAGCAGTTGCAGTTACTGTGGACAATAAATGGTAAACAGCTGGTAATCTTCTAAAAACAGGTGCCATGAGCCACTAAATTAGCTCTGGTGGCCAAATTCCTATTAATTTAAGAAATATTTTAAATATATATATGTAATATTAAAAATGCATTAAAAATGTATAGAAATAACATCCCATAATTAGTATATACTTTCATTCCAGATACTTGACGCTTGACTGGAAGAACCACACCTAAATGTACTCAGATTCCATTAGGGTATCTGTTACAAGCAGTGCCCCTGGTACACCACCAGACAGGGAAATCAAATTCATTTCATGGTGCCCGAAACATTCCAACTGCAGGACATGGTTTGTTTGTTTATTTTCACAACTCACACAAAAGAAATCCATGAAATTCTCTATTGAAGGGAAACCTTTCCCAAGATCTAGTTACAAAAAGAAATTCTCCAAACTGTGTGTGGCCACATTCCCAGCTGTACCATTGTTCACTAGATGTAACTAAGGAGGAGGCTGAGGATGAGATCCATGAAAAACCAATGCATTTCTCATATCCTGGGGGCAGTTTTTCACCAGCCCTGCCCTTCCATAGCAACCCAAGGGCTCTTCTAATCTACACCAGCTGCTTCACCAAATCCCAAGTTGGTCAGGACTTGCTGCAACACACCAAGGTCAGGTTCCCTTCTCCCTCTCTCGCGCTGCAATCTCCAAGTATGAGGTTGGTATAAAGCATGAGGCAAGAAAACATCCACCATGGGAGGTGTGCACAGAAAGCATCACTATGCCAGAAAAAACTGCTTCCCTGATTCCTCTTAACACAGCAGCAGGGAAAATGGAATGAAAGGGAGACCAGCCTCTAGATCTCTATCAGATCTATTTAATCTTACCCATGGTCCCAGCTCACAGTGGTCTTCAACACAAGTCTGCAGAAATGACCTCCTCAAGACTAACAAGAACATGACCCATGAAAATTTATCACAAATCATAGGCCACCACTGTCCCCTGGGGATTTTACTTTCTGAATAACATAGGATTTATGAGAATCATGAGTCATGCTGTTTTTTCCATAGTATGCATTAAAAGAAAAAAAAAAAAGCCATGTGTGCTAACTTAACACAGTTTAGCAAATGTGAATGGTGGAATGATTGAAAGGGTGGTTTTGTTCTGCAATTATGAGGTAATCCAATTCTGCAAACCAAAGTTCACCTTGGAAATAGAGGACAGAGTGGGGTGGGCACAGTCTCTCTGCTGGCCTGATGCCAAGATTTTGTAACCCCCCCAGTGACAGCAAAGTCATTTCTGCCTGCTTAACAGATCAGAGCCTGCAAATTCACACAGCATTAAGCATTTTTAACTCTTTGTCCCTGCAATCTACCTCAACTCAGCAACATACTTACTACAAGAGGGGGGGAAAAACCCAAGAATAAAATTCAAATGCCACCAAAGGCACAGAACTCATAGCGAGAAAAAAAAATTTCTGTGCAGAAAGTTTCTGAAGATGAAAGAGTGGGAGCAAAGCCCAGTGGACCCTTGCATGCCAGTAAATTATTTATCATCAAATGGTCACAACTGCTCCTTCTAAGACGTGATCAAAAGTTGTGGACATTATAAAGGCTTTGAAAAAGGCTTATGGTTCACTGTGAGATCTTCTTTAGAGTACTCAGCCATATGAACTCCATCAGAAAATCAGCACACGTGATAAACAGACAGAAAAGAATTTTTAAAAGGTGAGGAGGGTTAAGATTAAAGTAATTTTAAAACTCTGCAGATTTCTTTCTCTTTTTTTTTTTTTTTTGCTTTCTGCTGCTGTATTGAATGTGCTGTTGGTCACCAGTAAAGCCTGATATTCCTATCCTGAACTACACAATAGGGAAATGCTGTTTTTTCCAAAAAGCAGGAGAATCACAAACACTATATGGTAGAAGAAAAGCGTTCTTGTTCTTATTTGCTTGTTTATATCCGTGGGGGAACAAAACAAAACCAAATATCCAAAGTGGTGAATTTATGCTTACAGTAAATGCAGATTAAGAGATTAAAAAACAGATTAAAATGCAGATTAAAAGACAAAATGAAAAAAAAATTGCTGCTGAAATTAAACTTCCACAAAAAGTAATCTTTTGTATCAACATTTTCCATGTTTTGCTCAAAAAAACCCCAAAGATACCCGAAATACACAAAAATTAAAATTTTCATAAAGCTCTCCAGTAAAAAGTCATTGAGTGTCATACCTTTAAAAGCTTGACAAAATGCTTTTAAAATTCAAGTTTTACTTTCCTGACTTAGTTAGTTTAGTTGTTAAAAACCTTTTTCATATAAAACTAATACATTCACTACTACTCTGTGTATGTAGTTGCTCCTTAGAGTAAAAACAGATTTTTGTCAGATTCCTGATAGAAATCCTGCACGTGTAAGTGTCTCCAGCACTGACAATCTCATGGCCTACCTCAAAGGTTAGGCTCCACAGTGAAATTTAGTCTAAAATGGTTTGCTTAGAGATAGAAGAGGCAAGCCCAGAATTCCATATTTAAACACTGTTCATTCCACCAGAAGATGCCCTGCCTGCATCCAAAAATAAGTCAAAACCCAACCTTTATTGGACTGAATACAACATCCCTTTGGATTTCTATGAGAAAGCAAAACTGCTGGATGGCCAAACTCAAGTACCAAGTTCTCATTATTCAGGAACAGAAAGTATAATCAAATAGGGAGCTGCTGGGAGTATGGTGAAATACACTGATTTTTTTTTCCCCTAAGTGGCTGTGTACTAACTATCAGTGCAACAATAATAAGTGAAGAATATGTCATAGCTCTGAAAAAGTGCCCAAGCAAACCCCATTTTATCCAAACTATGCTGAAAAGACACAAACGCAGATTGATTCTAAATTTTTTTTGTTTTAATAAAGTAGAAAAATAAACTATTTCTTATTCCTATTGCTATCTGCAATACTCTGAAGTGAATGAACACCATGGCTCCTGCCCAAGATCCCTGTTAAAATAAATTCCATTTGTACATTTAAAAATCAGTACAAGGAACAAAGCCTGAAATGTGAAACATCAAACTTTCTGTTTAACTATTCAGATCTGGCATGCATACACAGGGCTTTTAAACCCCAGCTTGTCCCTAGAGAGCATCATAGCAGCCAAAAGATTGTTCCAATTAACACCTGCTACTATTGGTCCCAAAGGGTTATTCTGAGATCTGAGGATCTCGGAGCAAAAACCAGCTTCAGCAGCAGTAAAGAAAAGGGGACTGGACCTTACTACACATTTCTTGCTGTGAGAGGGGAGAGATCCTCTTGTGTTTGGAAGAACTGGGTTAAAGGAAGCCTTGAGACAAGGGAAAGGCATAAAATACATTTTGCAGTACTGGAAAAGTCAGGTCTGTGGTATATGTTTTGCTGCATATAGTGAAGATAATTGTAAAACCTTTCCATTTTAGTCAGCTTGTTCAAGTGATCCAGTCTTTGCAAGAGAGATTTCTTTTTGGAGACAGGAGAAGGGCTAATTTTTCCCAACATTTCTAAGCAAAAAAGATGAAAATTGATCAGCTCATTTGAGAGAAAATAGCTGATTTTTGTTATCCCCACAAGACCAAAAGGTAACCCTTCCCACAGCAATCCAGGCCTCTGAAAGTTCTCTAAAATGCACTTTCTATCTTCCTATGCTGTCCAATCACCAGCCTGTGGAGCAACATATTTCCAATTAACACTCTCAATGCCCCAAATCCTCCTCTCTCCCCCATATCATTGTCCTGCAGACTTTTAGTCTCCCATATCCCACTACTCAGTACTTGGCAAGAAATAAGTGAGGGGCAAGGGAACAGCAGGACAGTCATGTGCCATCTGTCCATGGTATTGTTTTGTCTCCTAGTGATTAATGAGTCTCAGGGAAGGTCCCATCTACTGACCTCCCTCAGCCTTGGTAATCCTACTTGGAGTACTTTCATGAGAAGTTTTAAGCATTTCTTTTTTCTTAAGGAAAATCTAGAAAATTAAATGAAAAAAATAAAGTGAACGCACTGTTATGTTCTTGCAGACATTTATCTAATGACTAATGTTATCCATGTATATACAAAGTTATACAGAGGCATAAATGTTTCAAAATCTGATCCAAGTCTGGTAAACCACTTTCAAAATCAGGAAATTCCAATGGAAAGGTTAGCTACATTTTCATCTGTATTATTTTCTGTTCTTGCTTCCATTTTTGATGAAAATTTTAACATAATCCTAGTCCCTTAGTCTAAACTATAAAATAAACATGTTTAGGCTGTCATGGAGTCTAAGGCAAATGATGCCACTCAAGCAAGTAAGAGACCATGGAGAGGAATTTTGTTTGTTCATATGAAGAATATTTTTAAAAAGATGAAAGAAAAAAAAATACTTTATAGTACAAGGAAATCAGGCCCAAGTTTTGCAGAACAGCTGTGGTAAAGACCTCAGATCTGGGAAATTTCTGACTAAGAACCTTTCATCTTAAAAGTCCGTTTATAACATTGGACAAGTCTGCTTCTTTGAGCCTGCCTCAGTAGAGATGAGCTTCAGCACAATAAAGAAAACAAACAAAAAACCCAGAGGAAAATCAGACCATAAAGAACTATTCTTCAAGAATAACTAGTCCCCAGAGTACATCCAGAAACTTGTCAGAACTGAACACCAAACACTGGCTTACACATTCAAGCAGGATGCCTTTACAGACATAATTCATAATTTTTAGCACATTATGAGCACTGATATACATCAGAGTAGTTACTGTACTTGAAATTTGGCTCAAATACTATACTACATATGAAAAGGGAAAAGAAGAAAAGGACAAAGGTGAATGAGAAAGAACAAATACTACAGAGCAGTTTGTACTTAACTGCAGCTACTCTGCGCTTATTGTTCAGAGCCATTTTCCAGATGCACGTGTGCTTGCAAGCAAGAACTTTTCTGGTACACATGAGTACACCAGACTAGCTCCTTCTGCTGCCACACAGGCAGCAGCAGCCAAACCATTAATGAGACCTAGACAAATTAAAAATTTACCCCATTCAGTATTCTTAAGACAAAAGTCATTTGAGTTAGATACTAATGTTTTTTAAAGACCTAGTACAGATGAAAAAAAACCCCCAAACTTCCAGCAAGTTAGTTGCATTTCATACCTTAGGTGGTACATGGATCAGCACCATCACAACTTCATATTTTTCTCAAGGATTAGTTCTCTCAGCTAAGGAAAGAAAATTATTCTTTTCTTCCACTAGTGGTGTACTTGGTTACTAATTAAGCACATGTGAAGCTACCCAACAGGAGTACTAAATTAAAGACAATTTGAAAGCCTAACAGCATTCAGCTGTGCTGTTGAAGGGGTGATTATCTGATTAGTGCCACACCCCAGCTCTACTAATTGAAGCGAAGATCAGGAAGGAAAGACCAAGCCTCAAAAAATAAGCTCAGGTGCTGTTTTACACCACTTCCCTTCAACATCATCTGTTCTACAGATCTTAAAAAAACCAAAATCCAAACACTAGGACCAGTCTCAAATAAATTCAGTCAATGAAAGTTGTCAGCCTAAACCAGTGAAGCCTTATTTATTCACAGAATATGTACAGTGCAGGAAGCTGGACTGAAAGCTTACTCCATGGCTTCTTGCCAACGGGCCTGCTCCCTGCCCTGGAAGAATGCTGGATATTTTCAGAAAGAAGAACAAACACAATGAGAAATAGGAGGCATACATAGATTTTCAGCATATATATTCACCACCACCTCTCAAAACTGAGCAAGAGTCATCAACACACAGCCTGCATTGGTGTTCACACCTTCTTTTCAGAGCACTGGAGTTGTTCACTCTCTCGCACATCATTGCCAGGGGCAGGAGGGTAACACTCGTTCCAAGCAATCGCTTGTGAATTGTTTGTCTGTCTTGTACACTGTTACTAGTATTTTTGCTGTTACTGTTCATTTTCTTATCTCATTGCTGTTTCCATTAAATTGTCCTTATCCTAACCTGTGATAACTTGCACCTTTTGTGCCTCCAAGCCTCCTATCCAGGCTTCTGAAGGGGAGAGGAAGAGGGGAAAGGGGAGAGTGAGCAGGTGAGTGGCAGCTCGGTTTGGAGAGTCTCTGTGGAAGCATTAAACAGAGAGGTACCGTTCCTAAACCATGACAAGCTTCTTTGATGGATTACGCATGCAACAACCTGATACAATTTACCAAGATCTGATCTCAAAACTGTATTATTTCTATACTTCTCTTTCTAATTATTGCATTCGCCTTCTTCCAAATTTTACTGTGAAGTCTCTAGAGGAGGGGTCACTATTTACATGTGTTTCCAGTTTTGGGGTTTTTTATTATTAACAAACATGCACAGCTTTTCTGAAGACATGTCCTTTCCCTGGTGAGGTTTCCTAGGCTTTGAACTCAATGCATGAAGGATATTGGTGCCTATATGCCCTCTGGGGTCTTTCACTAGTACAACAGCTTTATCCAACCAGTGATCAGGTGGCCTAGATCAAAATAAATTTTCCATCCAAAATTAATGAAGTTTGACATATTCCATCTTCACCACTCACTTCTAGAAGGAAGCGTAGTATCCCTTCACCACTGATGGCACAACTGTTTGTAGTATCTCATTTTAAACTGAAAAAGGGAAGTGATCCTGCTTCAAAATAACCCACCAGAAGAGAAGAGTGGTTTTTTCAGCCTTTGATCCACTTTATTACATGATCTCAGAAAGATTTGTGCCAAAAAAACTGACTGGGGAGTGCCAATGATAGTGACAAAGTAGGGCAGTGGGTCCTTTGGTTTTTGCCCCACAGGGCATGGCCTTCTAGAATGAACTAAGCTTTTTACAAACTGGTTTTAACATTTGGACAGCACTCAAGTTTCAGTGAGAGCAACCACTGAGCTTTTTTAAGCACCTGGAAGTAGCACACAAATGATGCAACACATTCTCCTATTACATAGATAAAGCCAAGACTAAATATTAGGTTGGGGTTGTTTTGGCTTTTTTTTTCTATTAGGAGCACACCCAAAAAGCAAGCAGCAAAATATCTTTAAACTCATGGCCTTTATGTTAGATGTCTTATTCTATATCTTAATTTGTCTCAACAGAACCACTTTTATTCCATTTTAAAAATTCTGTGTTTCAGTAGGTCCCTTGTCTGTCTAATCCAAGAGACTGGTGTCCAGAGCTTTGAAGAAAAAGTAACATCCTTGTGTGTTCTGTCCATCGGAAGCAGTAGGCACTCTCAGAGAGCTTGAAGGCTGCATATCTGTGCTTCTCCTGCTTCCAACACCTATATTGTCAGTGGTTTCAGTGTGCAGAACAGCACAGCCCATTAGAGGCACTTGTGAAACGAGGAGAGGAAAAGAGATCTACGCCATTTCATTCGGGACATTATATCAATTCCTGATACTGTTTTCACTGGAAATTCGTGACACAGGAAAGCCTTTACCAAAGTGAAAGGATTTCACACATGGGAAGCTTATCTTATCTCTGCTGCTCTTCCAAACTTTGTACTATGTTCCAGGAAGTATTGATTTTTTATTTATTTTTACATTTCTGGAATAGATTCAAGAGAGTCCTATTCTGAACATTGAAAGAGGTGAACGTCCTATATTTTATCTGGGAAAACCTGGAAGGTCCTAACTTTTCACAGTATTACCTTATCACTTTGATCAGGCCGGGGCATATTTAACAAATGTTTCGTGTTTAAAAGTTTCAGAGTAAGAAAATTATGGAAGCTAAACTGAATACATTATGTTGCCAGGCACTGTAAAACTATTTTCTTTGTTTCTGATGGCTTGAGGATGGGCAACTTTTAAAGAGGATTGTAATTACAAATTCATGACACTAAAGTTGGTAGCACATAAAATGTCACAACAAATCTACAAAAACAGGAATAAACTAATTTTAAAAAGGTGCTTCTGAGATCCGAGTTGTAAAGAAAAAGACCTAGTTCAGCTGTCTTCAATACAAAATAAATACTATTTCACTAATCATTCTCAAGTTACTGCAACAACTAAAAATGTTATTCATATTTGTAACGCAAAACTTCATATATATAATTACCTGAAGTACCTTCTTTTTTTCTCTTTCATCTTCCTTTTTCTAAAGAGTCTTGTGCAGAGGCACAGATGGCACAAGCAGCAAGGCTTTAAAGACAATTCTGTATATAAGAGAGTTGTATCTAAACTTCCTATCCATTCCTACATTGTACTTCAGTGGGGCCCAAGGTACGGTAGATCCAAAATTAAACAATGGCTATGAGGCATTTTTCAATGTTTTATATTAAAACTAAATGCTTAATGTGTGTAACTTTGGAACACTTATAACAGCATACAATTCTAAAGTCCCTTATTTACTTTCAATTAAATACTTTTAAAAGTAAGCATACAACTCATAGTATTTAAGCCAGAATGAAGAGAAATGTATATAAGAAACTGCTTTGAATACAAAATAGTAATTGGTAGTTTTCAGTTCCAGGGGAAATAGACCACGAAAGTCAAAGATGGTCCAGATAGCTTATCTTCATACAAAGACTTATTACTGAAAAAGAGGAAACTAAAAATACACAACATATACTGAAATCTCAACATGCTGAGGACTTAGGACATCAATCATCTAAAGTTAAGATGGTTACAAGCACTTACAGTAAAAATATTTCATGTTGTATTATAATTTCCAATTATGTCTACAGCTGGGACATGCAAAGTAACATGCCAGAAGTGACAAACTGATCAGTGCCTGAACCAGGAGCAGAAGAAAAGTATCTAATTCTGCACTCCACTTTTTAATCAGCAGATAGCATAACCATAGGTAAGAAAAAATACATCTTCCAGTAAATATTTTTCATTAGCTGTTTATAATGCTCCATAATTTCACATATAGAAGTAGTATTCCTAATTGCATTAAAACAAAATTAGTTCTCTAGGTGAGTGTGTTGATATTTTGTTCCCTTCATTCTATGTCTGTTTTTCAATTATTTGCATCTAGCAAAATTAAATCCTCAGAATAAACAATATTGACATGGGCCCTTTTCCCTTGACATTGTCAGCTAGCAGAACAAAGCACTTTTTCTTCCCCACATACTCCCACACATTTTTTCAGTTTTCTTTCTCAAGAGAAGCTGTACACATCTCAGTTGCATCTCTTGTATTTCCCCTATTTAATCCTCTTTTCCCATAACTGCCTCTAGAAGCATCCAGCCAAATGTTTAAGAAAAGAAGCATGCTCCTTGAAAGCCACTTGCCCTGATCTGTTTTTATTTTCCCTTCTTTATAGTTCATTTGTAATGTTATTCAGGCCACTGTTCTAGTGAAAATGCTGACTTGCTAATAGGACTAAGATCATGCTAGCAATGGCACTTATAATAAGAGCAAGAGAGATCCATCTGGTGCTTTGGCTGTGTGACAGTCCTGGACCCTAAAGATCTGAGTTCAATTTTCTACTCTGCAGTAAACATTCTGTATGCCTTTTAGCAAAATATCATGAGTCCATCCAAACTCCATTGGTGGAGCACAGGTAACACTTTCCTGCTCTCCTGTAGAGCCACATCAAGATGCTTAGTCACTAGAAATATACTCTCTTCCTCCTCACTGCTTCTTTCTTTTTACTTTGTTTTGTTCTACAGCCACTCCTCCTATCAGCAGCCTCCAACCACAGCTAGGAATAGCCACAATTTATTGGATTCTCAGGACAAAGCACTACTGCACGTAAAGTCTCAGAAAGCACCAGAAGAAAGCAGAACAAAACCAGCTTTTAAAGTGTGAAAGCACCCCTTCAGAAAATTTCAGTGCTGGCACGTTAAGTGAAAAAATAGCACAGTAAGGCAGGTCAAAAAGAAGAAGAAAAAAAATCATGGGAAGAAACTTGCAAAAGAAGAAATTAATTATAAGCTATCATCAACTTCTGTTCACCCTAAAGCTCTAAGGTAACTCACAATGAAGCAGTGAGGCACTGTTTGTGGTATATTGCATCTTGTACCTAAAACTGCTTTGGTACTAGAAGATGGCCAACATGATGGTGATTCTTTTTCAGAAGTTTCAGAGACCCAAGGAAGACCTCACAACTGAGCCTCCCAGCCCTCTGAAATGTTAGTGGCATTTATCCTACATATTGAAATTAATGGACATGTGGATGAATAAGAATAGAGAATAGTCAACACGATTTGTTTCTTGTGGGTTTTTTAACAGAAAATCTGTGCCTCGCAAATTTATTTAATTTCTCTGAAGAAGTAATTAAGAATGTGGACAAGGAGTATCCCTTTGATATGGTCTACTTGTATTTTCAAAAGGCATTCAGTAATGTTCCTCACCCAAAGACTCTTAAATAATCTAAACAACATGGGAATGTCTTTGGATGGATAAAGAACTGTTTAGGAGATCAGAAACAGAGCCAAAGAACAAAAAGCCAGTGGAATCCCACAGGGTTTTGTGCTGGGACCTAAGGCCCTCAGTGTATTCACAAATGAATTAAAGGGGGAAGAATACCGAGGTGACAAAGAATGGTGCTGACATTAAACTATTCAAGGCAATAAAGAAGAGAGACAGTTTCAGAAAAGCCTTATGATAATGAGTGGCTTGGCAAAGAAATGACAGTTGAAATTCAGCTTAGATAAATGCATATGGGGAAAAACAACCTGAACTTCACACATAAACTGTTGCTCTAGGCTGACTAATTCAAGGCAGGATGAAAATCTTGAGGATTTACTAAATAGTTTGATGAAAACATAATCTGAATAATTTGTAACAGTCAGAAAAAGACTGTAGAACACCAGCAGTCATAAGAAAAGGATTATTCCACTGTATAACTCCCTGACTCACTGGTATTGTGAAAATTGTGAGTAGGTCTGACCTCTCTTCTCCAAAAGAAGGATATTTGGAAGAGATATCAAAAAGGACATGTAGCAGTATTGTAGGGAGCCCAAACCAGAAAAACACTAATTAACTAATGTTCCACAATCTGAAACTGAGACCATTTAATCTGAAAAATAGTAATTGTTTAAAACATAAAGAGTAAAATGTGGAAGAATTCTTAGTATACTTTTCAATATAATAACTAGAGAACAGCAAGATGATAAGGGCTAGATGTAAAAGTATCAGAAGGAAGTACTTCTTGATCACTGTGCTGTTTAACCTACGGCCATAGAAGACAAAGGTCATGCAGGTTCAAAAAGGGAATGGACAACCTACAGAAAAAAAAAATCATCAAACTCTTAGAGGAATGTGTAGACTCCTGGTTGCTGGGAGAATATTCTGGGGAAATATCAGTATGTAATTGCCTGTACTTATCTTCTATTGTTACTGTCTACATGTAATATTTCTGGTTTGAAGACATTCATTGGTGCGGTCATGCTGCAAATTTAGAACTGCAGATTCTGGGATAACTGCTTGTTCTTACATTTTCTCAAATTTTACCTCAGCTTCATACTTGGCATCACAAATTAGCATTCACTGTCTGAATGCACCTTTATTGACAGTTGTTTTACACAAGGGAGCATCAACATAATAGGTGTGGGCATAAGGTTGTTGTATTTATAAATCTTAATAGAATATTTCATCTGGAACTTCCTCTGCCTTCTCATTCCCATTGCAGCTGCTTGCTTCCCTAAGTAGCAATCAACACTTGTCATCTTGGAGTCTATGATCTGCACTCTTTGTGGTCCAGTGCAGGGAGCAGCAGGTGGTTTCTGAACATCCCAGTTGCAGAGATCTGGTGCAATAAGGTTCAGGACATATGAGGGAACCACTTCTCTGCTGACCATTCATATTTTGACGTTTTTATACAACTTCTGCTTCTTTTCCTGATATAGTCCAAGCAGGAAAGACCTAAAGTAGCTGAAGAAAGTTGAGTAAAAGTGGGAGGATGGTGAATAAGGATATTTCCCAGCCTACTGTCTATGTAGCAGCAGCAATAATTGTGACTTTCTAGCTCTTTCCAAACAGACAGAAAGAATGAGAATCCTTTTTTTCTCATTATTCCACTTTGACAGCTTCTTCTGTTTAGAGTATCAATTCTTTGCATCGTACTCTCTCTCAGAAGTCTGTACCACTGCTAGCACAAAGGGGCCTTGACACTTGCAAGTGATGTTGCAACACATGAAGTCTGGTAGTCATGGCCATTCCTGCTATCTTCACCTTTTGTCCCTCTGCTAGTGAGATCTGGATTGGATCCTTCAGATCCTGTTCTGCTGCTCTTCACAGCTTTCCAGGCCAGGGAAGCAAAATGGGTGATCTGGCAGAAGGTTTTAACACATAAAAACAAGGAACCACTTTTCACTCAACAAATCATTACAATGGGCAAACCATCACGATATGAACTGAGCACTAAATAAATAAATAAAAAGGGTTCAGGAATCAGAATAACGGGAAGTATTGTCATTGCTGAAAGTGCTCTGTATGCAGCTTCTAAACCACTGCTTAAGGGAAACTAAATACAGAGTTCACTCAATACTTTCCTCTCTAGGCCTTTTCTGCTGGGCAGTGTCACAGACAGGCTGATAAATTACACAGATCAGACAAGGAATGGCTGTTCACATGTTCTTATACTGTAATATATATAATTTCTGTAATTGATTGATGTCTTTAACTCCTTGTCAAGTGTTAAAGGAGATGAAGGATGGATTGACTAGTAAAGTAACCTTTAGCAGAAGACAGTTTGAAATCCTTGGATGCTATTATAAATGTTAGTCATTAATGTTTTATCAGACTGGACACACAGCACACAGCAGTTGAGCTGACAGATTGATGCTGAACCTAATAATATCTGCAGGGTGCAAGTGAAAGCAAGGAAGCTAAGATTACTTTATCAAACAATCTGACTGCATTAGTAAGAAAAGGTGTTTCCTGCTTAAAAGAGCTAAAGGTTCCAAATAGGGACGTATCTATATTTTGTTACCAAAAGTTGAAAAAACATACTAAACTTTTTGTTTCTTTATGAACAAATTTAGGCTAAATAGTAGAGGAAATAATTCCTAGCTATAAACATATTGTTTTATTAGTATTTATCATATGTACTGTAACATCCTTCTGAGGTCTCTGCCAGTACCAGGACTGACTGTATTCACAACATGACACAGTTTTCTGCTAGGGCAGTATTGCACTACAAAAGTTTTAGCCTAAGAAGGTACATACTGCATAGAAGATGAGAAGACAGAGAAGCAGCCAGACAAAATATTTTTGTGAACTTCATATTTAAAGTCAATTACTCCCACTGGGGCAGCTGTGCACTATTGCTCCCTGTGAATATTCAGGAAAAAATGAATAGTGATATTCAAAAATGAACTGTGATCCATCATGTCAAGGTCTGGATAAATATCAATAGCAGCTGCAGGTATGTGACATTAAAGGCATGTGCTAAATCTGAGATATTTAGCATAAATTCGTCATCCTTCAACACCAATACATCAGTGAGCACAATCAGATCCCTTCCTATAGAATATATAATTGTGTATGTGAAACGTGTGTTGCTGAGGGCCCTGTCTTAAGACCACATCTTAAATGAGAGCGAAAACTTCAAAACAGAGACATGCTGAAGATTTTTGTTAGCATCAGAAAACAGTTATCCATTAGGGAAGCCAAGGGAAACCCAGAAAAAAAGAACCCAAAGGAAATTGGCATCTTGCCTTTCAGTTGGAAGGCATTCAAAAATTAACTTCAGACAATGGCTCTAACACCTCCCTACTGATTTTTACCAGCCAAGTAACAATTTGCAGTCACAGCTCAAAACTGTGCCTGTAGCACTAAAATGTCATTATGGAGTACTGTTTAATACTAAAGCAAAGAGGACAACTGCATTTGTCTCCACAGGACTGAATTCTACAACAATGGAAGCAGACACTGTGGTCCAGATTCCAGGATCTTATGGACTCCTTTCCATTACAGGGTATGAAACAATGCAAATTAAATGCAATGCTCATAAGCAGGATGTGTTCTACCAGCTACACAGTAAAAGTTATTTTCAGCTTTCGAGTTTCAACTATTGTTTCAGCCTTGAGCTCAGGTAGTATATAAGCTAATGGAGGTTGGCCTACAAGTTACAGAAAGCAGGCTGTAATTTCATTTAAAGCTTCTCCACACAAAGAAAATGAAGAGGAGAGACTGGTCTCCAGACTCTTGTTCATTAGAAAAGCATCTGGATAGCAAAAGCTGTAATACCAAGCTCTTCTTTAGAATGCAAAGCTATCCAGATTCTGCCATACTAATATTAGTCTCCTTGACTCTGAGTTTTCACTTTTTCTGTTACAAAGATAACTGAAGTAATTTTTTTCCGATCTTAAAAGAAGAAAGTAGAAGAGTACTACCTAAAGTACTTAGGACATGTTCTACATGGAGTATAAAATGACAAATATCTGTGCACCCTACCAATAACCCTTCATCTTAGTTGAGAGTTATCAGCTATGATTTTTCATTCTATTTAATTGTCCTATTCAGTCTACAATCTTGATTGTGGCAGAATCAGCCAAATCTCAAAATTTTTAGTAGCTCTATTGATACAAACCTGGGGATGTTGAGTATAGCTTGCTCAAGTAAGGCCACTGATGACACTCAAGTAAGTGCCATGATGACACTTCTAGTTCCCAAATTTGTGCTGAAAAGTACATATGCATAGAGGAAACATGTCTTTAATCAGAGCTAGTTAGAAGCTGTAACAGTTCCATAAACTTTCTGGTAAAGAAAGTAAATGCAATTTAGAAAAAAGGTACACACACTAGAAGGGAAATGTACCATATTTTCAGATTATAACTGATAAGAAATTATAATAATGAGAAAGGAATATTTGCTTTTTAACTTACAACCTTTTCATGTTCAGTCTTGCCTTCATAATGTTCAGGAGGTGGCCTGATTTCAAGAGCAATCCATACTAATGATTTTGATGGAAGAGCTGGTAAAGTACTCAAGCTTTCAAAGGTGGGTCAGGAATAAAAATCTGAAGCTCACAATGATGTTTAGAAGGTTAAAGAAATATTCGACATCTTTCTTTCCTGTATCTATGGCTTGAAGAAACGATCTTTGTTTCCTATAAATACAAAGTTCATCACTTATGAACTGTAAATGACAGTTCAGCTCTTTGAAAGAAGAGCTGTTTGTGCCTCAACAGTAACAACTGATCATGTTTGCAATGGCCAACTCTAGACTTGAACACACTCCATGTCTGTAGAATGGATATCACACCTCTGACCTTACTCCTATGTTCTGACATACAATCAACAAATGGTTAATGGGAGAGTGATTAAGGATCCCACAACAGAAGATGCCCTTGAGTTGTTGCTGAGTAGTGCTCATAACCACATTTAAAATCTTTATATTTAAAGAATTGTAGCATCAGCCTTAGCATGCTTAGATTCAGTATCCATGAAATAGGAAAAATACCCCAAACAACTGGAAAAAATCACCCACCAAAGAAAAAACAAGAAAAAAATTCAAAAAAATTTTCACAATTGCATTCTCTTTCAAAAGTAAAAAACACATAAGACCAAAAATGTTTCTTTTAAAGACAGCTGGAAGGAACATCTAAGAGAGTTAAAACCTTTCAAGTAGTATGGTGTCTATCCAAAGGTGGCTAAAGAGGCACATGGTGAATGCACGCTGACTATTAGGAAGCCTCATGACAGAGCAAAATTATACCAGCATGGGCAAGTAGAAAGCTGATACACATAATTAGTAAATTCAGAAAAATTAAATGTTATCCAAAAACCCCAACCAACCAAGCAAAATCATTAACTCATATAAGTTCAAAAATACCATGAAAATCGCCATGCTGAAGACACCAAAGTCGGAAACAATTTTCAAAAAACTAAAAAACCTTGGATCAAAATAGCTAGATATGTAGTGTAGCCTCTTGTTTAATATGAGCTTTGTTGCTAGGAGAGGGAAGGTGTCATTTTATGCCAATTTTAAACTAATATTCCTGTGGAGACTGCCCACCTTGTGGAAGTGCCAGCAGTCTGAAAGGCTGCTTGGCTGCTCATTGCACACTTACATTGTTTATCCTATTCAACTATGCCCTAGGGAAGCCAAACTTCTTGGAACATCACTTAAATTTGTTTCCTGCCCCAAGAGACCTTGGTTTGCTCTCCAGAAGAAACAGGACTTGGAGAATGCTTCATTAAAACTCTGTCTCAGAAAGAGTTAATATCTCACTAACACACCGTTGCTAACCTGAGATCATTTAAGGAATCAGAAATGGATCAGAAAACATTCCAGTTTCACAGAGAGAAGCTTTCAATTTTCATGCTGAAGCCTCTAGCGGTCTGTTCCAATATCTAACCTGTTCTGTTTCTCATCAAAATCCAGTAAAACTAGATTTACCAGACATTGTTTTCATCTAGATGGTCTCAATTTTAGGAAGATTGAAAATTTTTTTTTGCATTCAAGTGCAATTCGGACCATGAAAGATCAGGTATCCTCAGTTGGCATGGTCTGAGTACATGCAGGATGCTCTCACCATCTGTCAGGCTTTGAATCTCATACTCATTTCCCAGATGCTTTGGGGCACTGGGATGGCACTTCTATGCCAAAGATTTAGCGGGAATTATATTCAGTTGTTTAGCTGGCTGGCTGATTTGTTTATTATTTCTCCCTTCAGATGGCTGTTTCTGATTCAAACCATATGCAGCCATTTTTCCAACCACCTTCAGGGTCCCTCTCAAAATTAAACTACTCCATAACACAAAAAAACCCCTGCCATTTATATTGCAATACAAATGTAAAGCAGAAATGCTAAGAATATTCAGAATACCTCAAGCTTTAATAATTAATTAAAGTTTTACTAATATTATGTGAAGGCGTCTAAAATCACCTATACCAATTCTGCAAACTGAGTCACTCATCCTAAAGGATTGAACATTCCACTATATTAGTTACTTAGCCCTTTTTACAGGGCTTTTAAAGAAACATAAACTCAAGATGTATATTAATATTATAGAGTGATCTGCAAGAATGGAACTGTGATATGTCTGAATTTTAGAAGGTTTCAGGGTCAATAAAAGTGAAGATTTTAAGATAGCTAAAATTTGAAGAGAGGAAAACCTCGTAATTTGACAGTAGCTTCTAGGTTGTAGCATGAAAAACTAATTTTTATGTTGTTGTTGTGAGACTTCCAAAATCCTGTATGGTCATAGATGGAACCTGGGCCACTAGATCCTGCACATAAGAAGTATCAGGGTTCCATTCTTATTGACTTACACAAATCAAAAGACTGAGACTGAAAGGCTCAAGTGGATATAGTCAAGATAAAGAGAATTTTAGTTGCTTGTTCTTCCTGAAATTGGTGCTACTTTTGTAATGTACTTTACTGTGATGTCACCCTAGTGTGACACCCCGAAACTGAACTTTGATGCCTATCTTGCTTTCCTTTTGATTGCAGAGGGTTTGTGTTTTTAACTAATTTAATTTGTAACTGATTTTGTTGAAGAGTGGAAGTTCTGCTTCCTACCTAGATTTTTTAGACCTCTCTCGCTTCTTTTCAAATGTCAATTATTATCCAGCATCTCAGAAACAAACTAGTAGGTATTTAAAACATTTGCCAACAGAAATACCTTAATAAAGAAGTTACATAAAGTATAAGCTCAAGCACTGCCTAATCAGTTTGGATTAAGTACATCAGGTTTTATTCACTCAACTGGAAAACTAACATTTGCTCAGCTTGGAAATGCTAATTCTTTGTGCTTACTGGTGCTAAAAATGTGCAGTTATCTCCAGCACAATGTTTATTCAGTACCTTTGCAAGCAACCACTGCTTGGTTAGATTAAGCTGACAAAATTCCAAAGGTATTTGGAATTCCCAAAGAAAATGTTAAAACAAAAAAAAAAATCTTTAATGTTTGGAAGGATACTGTTCTATTCCACATTCTCTGCTTTGAAAGTTGGTTATGCCTCTATTGTCAGTAGTTTTGACCTGGTCCTATTTTTCTTTAAAGTATGTTATCAAAGATGAACAATTCAATTAATAAATGCTGCTCTTCTTTTACCAGCAACTCCACAGCTGTGGGCAAGGCTATTCTACTCAGAAAGGAAACTAAGACAAATTTTGAGATACCTTGCTTGGGAGGAAATCCTCTTGCAGAAGTACAGATTTTATATATCCTGGATAAGTTGAAAATCCTGTTATGCAGGTTAGCAAAGCACTGTCCTTAATTCAGAGTGCTTCTGAAGAAGGTTGGTTCATTAAGGAGCATGAGAAAAGATATTTTAGTATGCACAACAGTTAAGTTTTCATTTCCAGGACAAATCTGGTTGTTGTTTCTCACAAAGTTTTCCATAAACAGCCTGCAAACTGTTTTGATCTATTAGTCATAGTCTTGCATTATCACTCACCTGTTTGCCAAGAAACAAAATCATGTTTGCAGTGCCTTTTTTATATACTTGGCTTTTCACTCTTTTAGCAAGATAAATAAGAATCTAATTGGGATGGTGGTGTTTGATTTATTTGAAAGATTGGTGTAAATTAGTTGACTCTACATTCAAGAAGTTCCTAAGGTGCCCAAAATTTATTTTACTTTAATAACCCACAGAAAATAAAATGAAATAGTAATGCTAGCTAGCATCTTGTTAAATCCTCATCTCTGAGCTCTGATGCTGTTTGTCTTTCATGCAAAGTCTCTGTCTGAGTAGATATTTACCCTCCTTCATTCACAGATGATCCTCCACTTTGAGGCACACGAGGTAATTTATAAATGAACGCAGAAAAACTCAAAATGACACTTAACAGCAATAGCTCCACTTACACAGTCCCTGCGGCAAAAAAATTTGGAAGCAGCAAGGGAAAGCCAATGCAATCATTGTGGTATTTTAAATTACTCACAATATTGTGCAACACAAGCATGTTACACTATATTGGAAAATAAATGCTTTTATAAGGCAGTATTTAAAACAAAGATGGATAAAAAAGGTTTTATGGATGATCAAGATTCTCTATCAGTTATTCCCTGCTTTTGTGGTTTCGAACCAGCAAAAATCATATTTCTTCTTGCAGCTTTTTTTTTTTTTTGCCAGGGTATGTGCCGATGGAAAGTTTGATCAACTTTAAAAAACAAATACTTTTGTGTGGCTGCTAGTGATATTCACTGACCAATTTTTAAGAAAGGTTAGGGAAATTTTGGGAGCCAAAACATAATCATTACTTTTCAGTGGAATGTATTTAGAATCCATGTAATTTGATTATGTTGGCCAATTTAGATAAATTGCTTTGGAAAGACAAATAAACCAGCTACTTAAAATGTCCAAGAGGGCCAGGCTTCATTCCAGTGTTTCAAGCAATGACTGAAGCAATAGCCTTCTGTAACAATCAGCTAATCCAACAATAGACATACAAGTGTCAAAATCTGATAGAAAGAATGATACAAACACCGGGATCACCATCACTAACAGAATAAACAGTACAAAGTGTTATTTAACTGCAAATGCTCGGGGGTTTTCGCCTTTGAACTGCAGACCTTTGGAGACCATATTAAAGGAAATGAACACCCAGTTTGAAACATCTGAAGCTGAGACATCATCCTACATAAACCCACGGGATTATTTGGGTTTGTTTAGTTCCGTTCACTAGATGTGCTAATCTGTATAACAAACCCAAGGTTTAGAACATATTAATACCGTGCTACCAGTAACCTGAGGCTCTAAAATCCATACCACTATCCTTGAAAACCAAAATAGAGTCTGACCCAGTAATGTAGCCTTTTTATCAATTTGCACCATGAAGAATTTTACACACACTGTGTTGGCCTTTTCCTTTCATCAACAGGGAGAGGCAAGGGTGGAAAGGGTTAGAAAATGGTATTTGTTTTCCAGAGGCAGTAGCTTTGTACTTTCTTGTCCTTGCCTCTGTCATTGTAGGGTAGGTTTAGGCATGGACAGCTTTCCCAGGAGGAGACCAATGGGCTTTTTGGTAGGTTATCCCAATGGCACAATTTTTGTGCTCTTGGAGCAGCTTTTCTCATTGCTCACCTATGCAAAGGGCAGGATTTTTTCCAGTCTTCACGATTCTATGATTTAAATGCTTGGTAGTGCTTTAGATTCACTCGTGTTTTCAGATTTTTGTGCTGTTGATCCCAATCCAGTTTCTCCTGTCCTTTGCATCTCATGTGACACAACCACAGCTCAGTTTCAGGGGTTTACAAGGGAAACTGTGAAGTTGCCAGAACAGATGAAACAAAACCTCCTCTCTGAGCTGGGGGCACAGCAAACACAGTAGTGCTCTGTGGCACTTTAGCATAGCAGCAGGGGTGTGCTGCCTCCCCAGGCACCCTTCCTGTTCTCAGGTTATACTACAGATTATGCTCTGAACTCCCTGCAGGGTAGCAGGACACTGTCATGCCAGGCAGCCCCAAGGAGGACAGGAAAGGTATTTGCTCTTACTTGGGCAGACCTTGATCATTCCCTTGATTTTTTTGTTTGTATTTTTTTTTTTCTGCTGCTGTTGTTAAGTGGGAAGAGAAAGTTTTCCTAGCCGGAAGGCGAAAAGAGAAGCAATTTTGCATGTCTTTGCAGCTAAAGTACCTGTTCCAACACCGCCTGGAGAATTTTTGGGGAGGGGTAATTTACACTCAATTTCTGTCCCCCTCATTCGCATCTGAGTTTCCAGAGCTTAATGAAAGAGTTATATTGAACTTTAACCTACTATTCTTCTCTGCCTTTCTTCAAAGACAACAGGGAGAATAAGGCACGACCTACTGAAAAAAAAAACCTGAACAAGTTTCTGCAGCCATTAATTTTACGATGGTACCTAAAGTACTAAATCAACTCAACTTCCAATTCATTAATCAGGTTTAAAGCAATAGCAACAGAGTGCTACAGCACAAACCTGAATAATCCCAAAGCCTTGGGGAACTGCAGTTCACATGACAGGCATATATAGCAGCTCTCAGCCAGGGCAGCAAGCAAATTATGTAAAATATTAGATACAGAGTAGGGCCTGCCATGGCCTACTTCCCTAGCATGTTATTTTTTTATAATTAAAATTAAATTCTTCATATTTCTTTTCTTTCCTTAAATAACAAAGAAGGTTGGCAGCAGGATCGATGTTTCCTGACAGCTGTAAACAATCACAGACTCCTGCCCTTTGAAGTATTTTTTTTTTTTCCTTCCGTGACTCGTGCATTTGCTTTCAAGGTCTTCCTGTGTTGATTTATTCCCAATTCTCCCAACTGATATCTAATTCTCCTCTGTGCTTGGCATGGCTGTTACCCTCAATTGCTCACTTACACAAACTTAGCAAAGCAAAATCTATGGATGTAATTCAAGGCTCCTGCTAGTTTTAAAAAATTCAGAACTGGAGAGTAGAATGATATTTTATATTTTGTGATGAAAAAAGTGCCACTTTGCTCTTTTTCTGTTTAGCTTACTAACAAAGGCAGCTTGTTAGATTATTTAATGTCATTTCTAGTGCAGATCAAGACCTTTACCCATAAATACCTAAATACATTACTGCATTGTCTTTCAGACAAAGCAAGGAGACATGAGACCAGGATTCTTTCTGGTTTAGCCACAAGTTTGCAGCTTTGGCCAAGACACTCTACATACCTGGAAATTAAAATGAAAATTCAAAGTAGATATAACTCCTTATCTACCATGGGAATCAAGAGGGAAGGTTTAACTACAGACTTACCATGTAGGAAGAAAAGGTACAGAAAGACTATGGATAGTAAAACATTTTGCAGAAGTACCAGCTCACTCATGCCATTCACTGTGCAAGGGGCCATTATTCTCAAGCATAGTACTAATTATTTTATTTACTGACCATCTCCATTGCATCCACAGTGTTTGGCATGTAGCATTAACAGTATAATAAATAAGAATTAAAACTTCATCAAATACACAATAGAGAAGGCAAGCAAACACTAAATAGAATAATGGAGCATTGAAAAGTAGGCTTTTACATCTCATCCCCCGTGTAGCTTCCAGCATCCTGCTGTGACATTGTTTCAGTACTGAAACAAATGGAAGAACAACCCCTGTTGAGTCACCCACATGAGTCCTTCTGGCACCGTGGCAGATATCGCTGTCAGCCCCGACTCCTCTGAAGAGCAGCCCCTCCCTGCAATAACCTCTCTACTGCCTGTAGCACACGAATGGCTAGAAGTAGGTCAAGACTCCAGTGGTCAGAGGAATTGTTAAGGAGAAACACTCCTATATCCCACAAAACAATAGACTTCCCCAGAACCATTAAGTTTGAAAAAAACATGTCCTTCCAGAAACCACTTCCAGATAAGCAGAGATGAGAACTGATTTAGGAGCCTGGTTGTGTGCAGCAGTGGCTGCTATTCTGTGGATTAAATTTTGTGTGTGCCAGAAAAAAAACTTTGTGTGCACTCTGTACTATCTCACAAAAGGGTAATTCCTTCCACGCATCTAATAGGGAAGAAGTTTCCTTCCTAGCTGCAGAAAAGCAGCAGCCTCCCCACATGTCTAACCAGAAAAACAGAACAAAATTGCAAGTTTAGGTTTAGGAGGTTTCTGAGGTACAGTTTGTCAGAAGCTGGGAGAATAGTTTGAGGAGGCAGTGCCAGATATTTGCCTAAACTCTTGTCTAGCAATTTATTCCTTACCCATGTTGGAGACAGGGCACTGAGCTAGATGGCCCTTTGCTACAGAGCAATATGGAGTATCACACATTTGCTCCCAGCTTTGAAATGAGCATGGAGACAAAACTGTCAATTAAACTTTCTACCTTAAATCACAGTAAATATGATATTTACTGTCTAGGAGACTGCAGAAACACCTTGTAACATTCTGAATTGGATTTAACAAGGTTGGACTTGATGATCTTGGAGATATTTTCCAACTTTAATGATTCTATGATTCTTAATAATCCTGTGTTAGAGCAGTCTATTGAGATCCAACAAAAGATGACATGGGCTTTGGATTTCAGTATAAAAAACCAATACAATATGAAACAATAATCTCCTGAGAGATAAAAAGTATAGTTACAGTTCCTAGTCTAGACCTGATTAGTCTAGGCTACTTGAGAGAACAAGGTACATCAATTCTCAACTTCATTCAGAAACTCCACTTTGAAGAAAGCAGTTTTGCTATGCCCCAGGTATCTTCCGTCCATCCATTCCTTTTGACCATCAAAATCAGCTAGTCTCATTTGTTTTATTAAGCAGTCTTATCTGTTTAGCAGAACAGCCTTGATTTCTCAGAAAAAAATGTGTTCTCTTGAAACTAGGCTGTGCCTGAGGGACACACCCTCCATCAAAGGTCACAGAATCTGTTTCACATGTTGTCTGCAAAATGCTGTAGAATAAAACCAGAAGATTCCAACCTCTGTTGAGCAGCTAACAACTCCAACAGATCTTTCTTCCCTGTTAAAAAAATCCCATCCAGATGGGATCCTTGTTGCTAAAGCACTTGCAACATACCAGGCAGTCACAGTAGAAACTGACCAGGAAAGAAACAACCTGAATCTCTGATTTTCCGCATTATTTTTAGAAAAGCACTTTTCATGATAAAAGAAGGACCTTCACAAGGCAGAATTCTCTTACTCCATTAAGAATTAGGTCACTTGAATTGCAAACTTGCAGGAGGCATATTCAGAAACCTGACCACATCCACACTGGATGATTATGTCACAGAACACTGCTAAAGAATCTTACAGATGATAAAACTCATACGGTTTCTAAAAGTATCAGCACAAATTTATGGAAGCAAAAAGAAACCTCAAGGCTATCATTAACTAGGAGATTATCACCACAGGTTCAGGAATTCCATGAAACTAAAACTGTTACACGTCGGAAACATACCCTTAAAAACTCACATCACGTATTTTCAAAATTCTCAATTCTTTCTTAATATCTGGAGACAGAATTCTAAATTAGATGAACCCCTGTTCTTGGGTTTACATATCCCCCAAAATACTGCCTTAATTTGCATTGAGGTACTTTGCCTTTTTTAACAGAGCATTTGCATATTAGGTAGAATCCTCTGAGCTCTGTTCTTGCCACTAAGTATGGGGAAAGTTGGCTAAATCAAGGATTACTGCCAGCCAGTGACATCTACGGCCATAGCCTCAAGATACTTCAACTTGGCAGTAATGGAATATGTTGAACAGCTGGAAATGAGCAAGAAGGATTCCTTTGTGAGTCTAACTGGAAACATCCCAAAGGAGCTGGAATATATAATTTGCCCTAGGAAGGACTAGGAAGAAGCTTCCTTACTGGACAATTACGTGCATGTTAAGTAAGGATGTGATACCAAGAAGAAGAAAAATCTCTAGTCAACTTGTGACTAATTAACAGCCTTCTGGTAGAAGACCAGAGTAGCTGTCTCCTCCAAGGACAGAGGCTGGAGCTAAAAACAGGAAACAGGAAGGAGAATTAGGGGACAGACTAGAATAGCTGCCAGGGAATGAACAGGAACAGAAAAAATAAGTGGACAGGTGCATATAAATAGTCCTGCTGAGCAGAAGGCTTCTGTAATTATGAGAGAAATGTTAAAGGTTAAAAGACTTAAACAACTGGACGTTTGCAAAAGCAGCAGGTGCTTTGCTAAGGCCAGGTTTCCACCCCCCAACCAAACGAGAGGAGGAGAGTTTTTGTGTGATGCAGCAAAACCTCTGATCTGCATAATAACAGCAAGGTGCAGAGGGGGTGCACTCCCACCACTAGAGGATGATCACAACAAACTAACCTTTGGTCAGCAACAAGCTGGGATTTGAGCCAGGTAAGTGAAAAGGTTGATAAGCAGCAGATCCTTCGAGATGGGAAAATGCTTTTTATCATGCCAATGTTCTCCTTCCCCATGAGGCTCAGGTGTAAAATTTACCTCCCTGCACCCCCAGGGGAGGCACTGGGACATCTACACATAAGTCTGAAGGGGTTCACCCCTTCTGATAAGGCACAACAGGCTCAATTATGCAGGTGTGAGGAACAGCCATCATGTCTTAGAAGGGATCATCAACCATCAAAGACCCCTGAAGTGCCCTCAACTCATTTCTGGGGCCTTCCACCAGAGAATTAAGCATGATCCATAGGGTTGTATCAGTGTAAAACTCCTCCACCAAAGCAGGTACCTGGGTGTTCCTACCTGAACCTGAATGTACTAAACTTTTGAACTCATTGAACTTCTTGTTTTACAAGCTCCTCCTGCTTCCTACTGAGTCAAGACAGTGACTATCACTTTGACCTACAGACATCTAAATTGCATCAACCAAGTATTGTTTGTGGCCCCTCACTGTCTACGTTTGTCTTTTCTTTATGTGCTATCTTTGTACTTTTATTATATTACTATAGACAATAAGCAAAATGGCTACATACCTCCTCTCCACTGCAACCAAATTGTTCCAAAATGTACTGATTCAGATATATACATATAGATATATGTATACATACACTGGTCAATCAGTGTCATTTCACTCCAATGCATCCCAAAGGATATATTAACAAGAACCTCAGTTACTCTCCCTCAGGGTAGGTCCTAACAAATGTTTAAGCAAAAGAGAGGACGATTAAGAATATCTGTAAAAAAATTTTGTCCCACTCACAAATGGGTCCTTTCTTTCAGGCTTGGCCTTAAATCAACAACATGATGGTTTTCTGAGCTGCAGTCAATGATGGACAGTGCATCCTAGGTCCCCAGAAACTTCTGCTTCCATCACTGCTCAGGTAGGGCTGTGGATCTGTTCTCTCTGCAATGTCCTAATTTCGCCTAATGTTGAGTTCTTCCTGTCCAAGTGCCCCATCTCACATATTGAAAACTTTTCTCTCTAAGCACATTCAGTTAATCCTTGGGGAGAAGTCATCTTCCTGCCTTTTTTCAAAGGTTCCTGACCCCATCAGTCTCAAACAAATAAAACAAATGTGACTCATTGCATGGGGATTACAAGACAAAAGGATTTGGGAAATGGGAGGTTGCATATGCCCTGAGGGTAAGATCAACAGAAGGGATGTCAAGAGAACAACTCTCAGGAACTCTGATAAAATTACTAAAATCCTGGCTACAAAATCTGAAAATCTATTCTCCTAGCCTGAATTATGCTATCAAATTTGGCTACTTTGGTGTATGTCTGTATCCACCTGTGTTTGGTGGATGTCTTAGAAGTTGAGTTTATTCTATTTCTACCACAAAACAGATTTTACAATAAACTAAGAGAAATAACACTGCATTGCTACATGGGATATATGTGGGAGAATTTTTGGGGCCATCTCTTAATAAAGTCATAGTATAGTTTTTTTCCAAGGGACTGTAAGGAAATCATAAGTTGCCCTCTATCATTGCCGTTGTTTGGAGGTCTATGCTAGATTCAGTGTTAGATATATCATTGCCTGTTTGGAAGTTTTGTCACAAAATTGACTATTGAAAATTACTATATAAAATTGACAAAATTGACTATGGTTTGCACTTTGCTGTACACAGACTGTTTCAAAATTCTCAGCTCTGGAGATAAAATTCAAATTGTAATTTTCAGCATTGTTTCTTGCTCTTATTCACAAGTTCTGGGAATCTTTTGTAGACCCAATCCTATACTCTGGTTTAGTTCCTATCTGAATTTGAGGCACCAGGAGGTACACAGGGTCAGACCAGGAAGAACCATCACTTGATAGTTCAGTGGGTTCCTGGCTTATAAAACAAGCACAAGTTAAGGTCCACACTACTAACTGTGGGCCAGATGGGTCTTTTATCTGAGGTCACAACAAATGCATTTTTCTGAGACCACAACTAGACTTCCTATGAAACCAGTTTGTCCTCTCTTTTTATCAACCTACTTTCCTTACCTATTGAGAAGTGTTGTTTGAGCTGTAGTGGTGTCCATTGCCAAGAGCACTAGAGATGTTGATTGACCTGTCCTCATAGGCATCCTGTCTCCTGTAGAGCCTTTGATGCTTCCAGCAGTAGTTTTCAGGCAGCATTTTCCAGACAGTAGCATGTACTGCTTTTGAAATTCCACCTAAGGATCACATTCGGAAGCTATCCCAAAGGAAACTGGAATAAACTACTTGTTTTCACTTATAAAGAAGCCTGTAGGGTATTTGTCTACATCACAAGAGCTCAATCGTCAAGGCCAAGGCTGAGCCCTTCAGCAATGGTGGTAGGGCCTCTGGGATAGCAGATTTAGAGGGGAGGGAAAAGTGTTGTGCAACAGCTGCAGGAAGAGAGGAATAAGCATATGTGAAAGAAACAACACTGCTATTATCAGTGAAAAAAACAATGGTCCAAAGAAAATATGTTTGTCATAAAACAACTGCAGATCACAAAACTACATAAAATACATGCAAAACCTCTTAATTTCAAAAGGCAAGGGAATATGTAATTGAGGAGAATGAAATTAGTAAAATAATTACAGGCTTTCAGTAACTGATTTCTCAGTATATAAAGAAACTATATTTTGGTCAGCTTGTTGTAAGAAACCAGAATAAGAAAACTTCATTATATGCAATTATGCAATACCTTTTGGGTTGTTTTGGTTTTGTTTTACTTTGTATTTCAAAATGGGCTTTGTTTTCCATTAAATGCTTCCACAGAAATTTAGCTGTGTGGAACTCCCCAGCAACAATGATTTTTGTTTCATTAAATAGTGTCATGGCCCAATATCTTTGCTTGTTTAACTGCATCCCATTTCACTGCCCCAGGGGTGCCTCTTATTTAAGGTAATAAAGAATTTACCCTGTAATCCAGATAAAGCACACATGGATAGATCCCTCTGTGGGTGGACATGGTGTCTTATAATGCAAGCAATAAGCACCTAAGGCAGTTGCCTGATTCTCCTTTTTACTAAATGGAGATATAAACGATATAGTGAGAGCAGTTCACTGCAATTTGATCAAACCCTGACTGCTTACTTTGGGCTGAAATGAAGGATGCTACAGATCCTATTGACTACAAAGGCAGGTTCATTTAGATGGAGGCAGTGTTCCGTCCACACTCAAGTTTAATCAGATGAACCTTGTTCACACGCTCTAAGAGACTATAGGTACAACAGCCTGTCCAAAATAAGGGCACCTCTGGAAACACTGTCAATAATGGCCAATGTAAAGACCCACTCCTATTGTAACACCATAATATGTTGCCAGATTTTTGGGTCCTTAATTATATACAAATCTTTGACCTAAATAAGTATTTTGAATACACACTTTTGAAGAAAAGTACTTATTCTCATAATGACATTATCATCTTAGTTTTTAAACAAATATTTAAACAAGTATTATAGAAGAAAGAAAACATCCATTGCTCCTAGAGACAAGAAGAAAATTGGGCAACATAATTGCCATATCACACATCTACATTTCACAAAATTAAAAAAGATCAATTACATAAAATAGGCCTTTACAAAAGTTTGACAACGTTAGGTAAATGAATACAGATGCTATGCATTGCTTGGAAAAATAATTTATTATGTTAGCTTACAAAAATGACAAGGTTTTATGTTATACTTTAAATTACAAGTACAGCTAGCAACTTTGATCCTGCAAAGATACCAACTATCTCCTGAGATGCAATGAAGACTTGCAACCCTGTCTTCAGGAATTGCTTGGAATAAGTCCCAAGTCAGCAAAAGTGTAATGCAGTTTGATATTTTTGTTACTGCCTCATTGGCTAACATTTTATAGTCTAATAGGAGAAAGTAGGTACAAATGTTGATGTTAAATTAACATACGAACTTTCCTAGTACAGCCTTAACCAAACTTAAACATACCTGCAGACTGTGCCAGGCTTTCAGCTTGCAGCAACATACTCAGAGCACAAGACAGCTTTCATATACTTCATATAATGCAAACACTTGACAAGATCTCAGCACTTAGTACTTTGATTGATACTTAGGCTTTATACATGAGACTTCATTTTGGCTTCATATTGCTATAAAACAGGCACAGACAGTCTGAAGTCAGAGCAGCAACTCAACAATAAAATTGGTGTCCTGGTGTGACATGAGTCACACCTCATGTGTAACCGAGTACCTCAAACCTCACCAGTTGGTAAGGACTTGTGCATCAAACCAACATGGTAACAGCTGCTCTTTTTATACTTCTACAATGCATTGTTCCTAAACCTGCATGGGGTGTTCTGAAAATCCAACTTGTAGACTTAGCTTTATGTGCATCCATGCGAATTACAGGAAGTAAGAGTCAAGCAGTAGTTTGGCTGAACATTATCTAAATGTTCTTTTCCAACCTAGATGATTCTATGACTCCAGATTTTTTTTTAATTCATTACATAATTCTCAAGATAGTCAAGTTGGATTTTTTTCCTCCTTGAAGATGGCAGATAATAGAAAAAGTGGACTGCAAATACCTTGTGAAGCCATCTTGGAACAAAAATACCATAGGACAAAAAGGTCAAAACTGGTTTTATTTCATGAGTCTTTTGTTAAAAAAGAATACCAATAGTGCTGGAATTAGATGTAAGATATAATTAGCTTCTCCCTACACACATAAAAATCCCCATTTTGGGTATTCATTGAATTACTAGATCAGTTGAAAAACTGGTATGAAACAAAACATTTAGTCATGAGTGTGAAATACAATTGATATATAATAACACATGAACCATCTCTCCTTGAAGCCTTGGAGATGGCTTCATTATTTTGACAATGCTGTAGCAGACCATATTAAAGTGGAATAAAGAGCTGCAACAGTTCAGAATTTTTCAAATTTCATAACCTTGGATTGATGTTATTTAGAATTACTATGGTTTTCATTATATAACTAACTTTGATTTAGTCTTCTTAAAAAAAATAAAGGAACCCAACTGAACTCGAAATCTCATTTCTCAGATTCTGAAAAAATTTAAAATATAAAAATGAGATAGTGTCAAATGATTCCAAGTGTTTTGGAGTTTGCTACCATATGATTTTTATAAGATCATGTATTTTTCAGCAAGCATTTGTTGTTCATCAGACCAACACATATGGTAGACTTGCAGACCTCCAGAAAGCAATGAAAAAATAGACAAAATAAATATTTCTCCCCCCTTTTCTAAAGCTCAGCACAAAATTGTAACCTCCACTGATATTACAGACAAGGCCTATGATAGCTTTACTGCAGTCAAGATTTCCAAGCCTAAAAGGAAATCTTTCTTTTTGAGCAGTAAAATTTTACACTGTATGAACACATTTATACACATCAATCTCTATAAGAAAGATACACAATTATGTGGACAGGATATACCTGATGCCTACACAGCTATTAGAAATCTGAACACACCCCTATGTTTCAGAAATCAAATCCGAAGGAAACTGCCATAGTTCTGATTACTACAGTAAGATGAACTTCAACACGTATGAAGAGCTGGACTCCCTGCTAAACATTCAAGGACTTTATATCAAGAAATAATTCAATGTTGAGGAATTTCATTCCACTATGCCTATTTCTATGACATTAACCAGTACAATAAGGTTTAGAAGTATTAAACAGACCCTTCTGACTTCACACCAGGACAGAAACGTTTCATGTCCATATTATTTGTTGAATTTCTTTAGATTCTTTGTTATTACTTTATACTATACTGCAGTGACAATAATTCACTGGGAAATATGATGTAATATATTCAGTGTCACATATATGAAGTGCCAGGGCAAATCTTAGTTTTGGAATGTCCCAACCAAAATCCTAGTTCACAAGAATAATTTTTTTCCAGTTTTAGGACACTAACTGCAAAAAAACATTGTATTTCATTCAAATGAAATGAAGACAAAAGATCTGGAGGAAAGTGACTCATGTATCAACTAACTTAATCAGGAGTGCTTGTAATGAAGTATCAGAATTAGATGGTTGTATTTTTAGCTAATCCCAAATAGAAACTGGCAGCATTAAATGGTGAAACACATTCCAGAAATAAAAAGTGAGTAACATATTTTCTTTTCATATGCTCCAATGGAAAAAAAATAGAACATCAGCATTTGCTAATACGCACATATAGAATTGTCAGCCTTAGAAATTATACACCTTCAAAGCCTCACTAACACACTGTTATTGTATTGACACCCTCACCTGCAATCTAAATATTTAAATACTTTTATATTTAATCTATAGGTTTCTTTTTTCTGGTAATGTAATACCACAGCAGAAATTTGAACATTTGAGCTATTTGTTAAAATACACTGCATGAGCCTGTATTCTTTCTGTAGCATATCCGCTGCCTCCAGTGGAATTATTTCTATCAACTTTGCTATCCAGTGCACAGCACACATAACAGACTTTCCCTAGGTATGAAACATAATTAAGTCTAAAGCAAAGTGAGCAAATCTCACATGTTAAGAGATGACACGAAGTGGGATTGATGTCTGTTGATTAACATATTCAGGAGCTTCATTATAGTCTGTCACACTACTGAAATTTAAGAAATTACTTGCATTCTGGAAAAATGAACTATTTCTTGAATTTCCAAAAATAGAGATTTTTTTGACTATCAAATAAGAATGACTTGTCTCACTTTTAAAAACTTTTTAGATTACTTTTTTGTTAATTTATAGACCTTTAATCGATCAATGGACAACATACAAACGGATTCACATTCCATGGCTAGTGAGCCTCCCCGCTGATGTAGCTCACGCTGAACAAAGGATTAAGCATTTTCTAGCTTTATGACTGCACTGGAGACTGCCCCAGTGAAGACAAAACAAACAACTCCAAGGTTTCTGATGGACTTGTTGACATTCTGTTAGTCAAAACATGTAACAAAAGTTCTGCCAGCTCCATGATGTCTTCATGGTTGCAGCTGTTTGAGTGAAATGGTGCTGTCAGTGCTGCGCTCGGCAGTGAAAGCCTCAATAAAAATGGTGCTCACATTGAGCTACATACACCAAACAGCCACAGAGGCAAACAGTTCCCTTGGCCAGCAGCAAAACACAGCTCATCTTCATCATTTTCCACACTAAGTACAAAACTGTATCACTGGTGGTTTCTGTGAAAAGCCTCATGCCAGAAACATAAATTGGACTATTTCCCAGTTCTATGCTTGTTTAACAGTGGGAGGGACACAGAAAACCTTTTGATCATCTTTAGCAAATTTAGTATCACTTTTCAAAAATATTTAGGTGTCAGCAACTGTTTATAAGGAAGATTATTTGATATTAACACACTGAAGAAATACACTTTGTAATACGAGTATTTTAGAGTAAGCATTTAGACAGATGTCCTAAATTCATTGTAGTCTCATTTTTTGCCTCAAATCGGTAATATTTCAGGATTATTGCAGCCAAGTCTATCCTTTGCCATTTCCTTCTACAAACTGATAGTAGAATCAATGCTGCAATCAGAAAATTTAGACAAATGCAGTAAGAGACATCTACTTTGGCCTGTAATAATCTCTAAAATTAGACAGCGTGCGACCTGATGTTAGTCCATTTACTAAGTAGCTTTTATTTCAGTAAGCAAATAAGAGTGTCAGTGTTCACATGGAAAGAACTTATAAGAAACAACCACCATCAACACTAATATAATTAATTCCATGGGAACATAAACTACCAAAATTATTGATGGAGGGTAGGTGAAGAAATCGTGGTATGTCTTCTGACACACTAGTGCATTGTTGATGGCAGATGAGAAAAGCAGTCTAAGATCAAAACAACTCTGGTCTGAAGAGAGATGAAAATAACAGACTGCTCAAGAACAACTGTACTTACTCAAACAGAACACCTATCAAGGAGCCATGTCCCTAAAAAAAGACAGCAAAATCATCCTAAATGAGATATCTCTACGTATGTAATAATGCTATATAATAACATAGTAATGTCTCTATGCAATGAAATAATGTTTTGTTAAATGTAATAATTTAACAAGAACATGCTAACAGCCATGTTACAAAAATATTTAGTTCCAAATAGCATCCGGTAGATTCCTAAATAATATTACCAGAAATTTAAAAATATCATCACTGCATATTCTCATACTACAGATTTTGTGATTATTAGGGGAAGAGAAAAAAGAAATCTCATTATTTCAGCCAGAGAAATGATAGATGTGGAACTTCAGCTTTAGAAACAAGAGAGCTATTGTTAGCACAAATGATAAACGTTGGATGTTGCTGGATTTTATCCACAGCAATCTCCTTCATTTTTGCTGTCAAAATTCCCAGAAGCACTGCAGATTTTTGAACGACTTGGCTATTGGATTTTGCTGTATTGTACTCATGTACAGAGCACTAAAATATTCTTCAGATTTAAAATCTAATTTAGCTATTTACATAGAAAAGGAAATAACTTCATATTCACAGCAGTCTAGATATGCTTACAGTAAAGAGTTGAGTTGTGCTAGAGTAGAAAATACTTAAGCATGAAAAAGAATACTCTCCAAGATCAAATTTTATTTAGGGATCATTTTTATTCAGCTATAAATACTAGCTATAAGGCAGTTTTTAAGCTAAGGCATCACGAATAAAAGTGTCCTGAAATTTTAACGTAATCATTAATTGTTTTCCATCCCTTCTACTGCTAGTTTTCCTCACAACTGCTTCTAAATACTACAATTACATCAAAATCACAGGATTTTGCGTAATGTCCTCCTGCACATCCATTTTTGACAAGGCTGTATCATCAGATATTGACCTGCAGCTCAAATAATTGATACTTCAGTATCAATTACTTCTGTGGGGTGACAAGGCTTAGAGAGAGATGGATTTGTTATTAACACACTGCAGACACAAGGAGTTAAACACTGATACTGTAAAATTCCACTGTTACAAGCAGCATCACTAAAATTTATGAAAAAAATTTTCTGCCTGTTATCAATATGAGAATGCATCCAGGTTGCAGACTTCTCATTTTCAGCCACAAAAGTTACATCAGTGTTACAAAAATACCTAATGATTTCCTTTCAGAGTAATCCTAGCATTTTCATTCAAGAAAAACCATTCAGTGCTTCCCAGTGCAGAGACTATGCCTTGCAAGCCAGAGATTAACTGATATGTAGAGTCCTGTTGTATAGGTTTTTCACACATTTTTTTAAATTTACTTTGCTATAACAGCAAAAATGTGGCTGAGCTCTGAATATCCAAGGAGTACTTTCACCATCACTGAAGACTGGCTTCCATCAAAAATTTGAGAAGTAAATGTAAGAAAATTGCTTTTTTTTGCATTATTTTTTTTAATTTTTATTTTGACATTTCTTCTTAGGATGGCATAATTACACAATAAAAATAAATTATTTTGTCTATTTAGTAAATATAATCTCAAAAGTAATTAAGTACTCTCAAGTCTGCTGTAAAACATTAGGAACTGAGGGGCATAAAATTTATAGCTTATTCATGTGACAATTACTTGATGTAAAATAGAGGGCCAATGCATTTTTGAAAGCACAATATTGAAGCACTGTATTTTAGTACAGCATTAAAAAAAAAGAATGCCTGATACTAGCTTATAAAATCTGTATGTACTTAGTACATACATAAAAAATTGCCTGATTTACAAAATGCTAAACAGAACAAAGATTTAAACCATCATTTTTTTTGTGTATGCGATATCACATTTTTGATTATTGAAAACCAATGCTTTGGGCAATAATTGAGTAACAGGTCATTAAAGGGTTAAAGTATAAAAAGTTCTGGCTACCAGACAGGACAGCAATTTTTAAGACATGAAATATACAAAAAGTTTTATTTAAAAATTATCTGCTTTTCTACTTTAAAAACTGAAACCCTGCAGAAGAGTATTATTTCAGCCCAATATGGAAAAAATATTATTTAAACCACAAAGGGACAGTTTCACATAATGTCATGAACGGAACTTCAGCCTTCAGTAAAGAGGAAACAAAATTCACTTTGTAATATGAACCTCTATCAGAGGTGGAAGAGAGACAAATATTACATGCTATCTAGACTGCCATGCCAAGAGGGTAAATTTAAGAAAGAATTTCCTGGCTTTGGAGTCCATAAGTCTACTCAGTAACTTTTTTTCCCTTTTTATTTTTTTCCTGTGCATGTGGTTTGACCTCTCCTGTTCTTCCAGCCCCTTTAAAAAATTTTATAAAAGGATATAAAACTGATGAAAACCCAGCCACATGGGCAAAGGCAAATATACTGAGCACAGAACATACTTTAAATTTTAAAGCTAAAGTTATTCACACAGTAGTAATTTTTGTCCTGTATATTCAATACAGGAATCGAGTCGATTCAATACTTAATGTAACAGTGAGGAAGATCAGATTGCTTATCCTTAGTTTTCTAACAATATAAAGCATTAGTGATTCTGTTTTAAGAACACATACTTCAGATTTCTAAGTTACAAGTCAGGAAAAAATGTATAAATGAATACATAAAATAGTAAGATTTTTACAAATTCCTTAGGAAAAAGAGAGGACATTATATTTCTGGCATATCTTCTCAGCTAAGACTCTTAAAGCCCCATTTCTTTACCTAGAGACACTTTCATGTAAAAAAAAAAACATTTAAAGTTATTAAAACAGTTAGGGTATACATTTATCCATCAGCAATCCATGCACCAGACCTCATTACCACATAAGGTGTTTTGACAGCATGATTTACTGCTTCATAATATATTTTAAAGTGACCTTTCTATGTTTTGGCCATAAAATTTGTAGGTACCATAAAGTCTGCAAGCTGGTGACATTTCATTTTGCAATTTTTGAAGTTTCAGCAGACTAAACCAGTTAAAATATTTTAAACGCCACATTTCCACCTCTGCTCTGATCTAATAAAAAAAAAATTACAAATGTTGGATCCACTTAAAGTAAGTTTAGTTTATAGTAGCTGGGCTTGAGCTAAACACTGATTCATGACATCCACACTCTTTGTAGAGAGTAGAAGTTTATTTCTTGATTTTTTTCTTGTCCCTGTCATGGCCTTTGAGACCAGAACAGATGCATGTGCCTGTTTTGTTTTCTGAATGATCAGATTTGCCAGAAGTCTGTAAAAAGCCAATGCCAGTGCAACCATGCACAGCATAATAAACAACAAAAGGTAAAGAAAACTTTTTAACCAAATCAGATTTTTTTTTTTAATTTTAAGCAATTTAAGTTCATGGAAAATGAACAGAGAATAAACTTAATCCTTTTCTCATTTCTGTGTCTGATTTTGATGTTCTCAGCATGTTGTTCTGTTTTAAACAGGTTGAACACAAGGTGACTGTTAAGGAAGTGCCCTGTCCAGAACACCCACTGGGATTACAGAACACTTCACCAGAGTATTATAAAAGTCCTCTTTTGAGATGGCACATCATGACCTGTGAATTACACCTGAGACATCTACAGTGCTAAAAGAGGACAGTGCTTCAGAGCAGAAATAGGCTTCCTAAATATGACAGAAGTCTGTAAAATAAAATTGTCTGAATCGCGTTAGTGTTGCTACAGTACTCTGACAGCTTTGGCAAATCATTTTAGGCACTATAGCAATGATTCAATCAGAAGCAGCTGAGAGGAGAATAAAACAAGAACCATCAGAAACACTTGCATTTCTTTATAGACAACAGAAAATTCTTCCGTGATTTGCTCTTTGAGACCACTGTAATGGAAAATTGTGTCCAATTTGTTTAGAATAGTGATATCTGCAGAAATACAAATGTGAAGTATTGTATTTCCATAGTATTTTACAATGAATATGACACACCTTCTCTAATAGAAAACAAACCAGAATAAATAAATGAACATCAAACACTGCTTTTAAAATTTTCACAGTCACACAGAAGTGCCTTTCAACACTCTTGACACAGACGGGTGAGATTCAGATTCCTTAAAGTGCCTAATTGAGGCCATCTGATTTAACTGTTCAGGCCAAAAGAATAATTCTAGACAACTTATGATACATATATGCTGAACCTGAAACCAAAATGGGAATTTTCACCCGCTTTGAAAAAATTTTGCTTTATCATTTCTTCCTTAAATGATTTTTTTCCAACTGAGGGACCTAAAATCACAAATGTGTCTGTACAATACTGTATAATGACTCTGTCTCACAATAACAGTAAATTTCTAAATATTTCTTCATTATTAATAATGTTATTAAACATAATAAAAAAACACGTGTAAGAATAATTCCTGTATACGGGCAAACAAGCTCATAGCAAAAATTAATGTCACAGATATTTCACTTCACAGTATTTCAGGAATACAATAAATTTGGTCTAGGAGGACTGCAGAAACAAATACAAGAGAGTAGCAAAATTCCAAAAAGGCTTTGGTGTACAAGTCACCTAAATTATCACAAGCGTTCATCAGAATCACTCTTGGTGCTCTTTCATTTGAGTGTTTGGCAATTGCTGAATCATTAAGGGTGCTCACTCCTACAGCAGATGGAATCACTACTGTTCGGGAAAAAAAAAAAAAAAAAATGGAGTGGAATTTACCACAGAGGAAACTGGTGTGATTTTGTAAAACATTTTACTGCTTTCCTCCTTCTGTTTGCAGCTTCATTTCACTAACAGCAACATTAGTAGAATCTTCGTTGGTGGCAGTTGTATCCAAAGGAACGACCCCTTTCTTAAGTGCTAGAAATAAGTTACACAGAAAAGGTGATTAAGCATCTTCAGAGTCACACATTAAGTCAGTTAGACTCAATGATCTTAGAGGCCTTCTCAAACCTATCATTCTCAGATTTGGTTGGCTGACCATTAGTTTCTATTTAAAACATGTATTTCATTATATGCTATTATAATTTATTTAGCAAGTAATATGTTGTTAATAAATATTTAATAGTCATAAGGCTAGGAATTGAGAAACTGACTTATTTTTCTAGAGAAATAGATTTTAATACTCTATAATACAGGCATAGCCAAGAGCTTTCTTATACAAAAGAAATGCAGACAGTGTTGTTAAAAATTTGATTATTTCACTAAGATATATTTTCCATTCATTTTTCCAGAATTTTTGTTAAAATAAGGTAAGACAAATCTCTCAAAAAAATTGTGAAGGAAAAACTTTACCAACAGCATGGACTTAAGTCACCAAGTGACACTGACCAAGTGCTCATACAATGTCATACTGTGTATACACCTCCACAGCCAGGTACACATATACTGCTTATTTCTAAATATTTTATATTGCATCAAAATCCAGACAACATGAATTGACAAAATATCTTATAACAAAATGCTGAAGAAAGAAAATTAAATATCCAAACATTTAGCAAAAGGTAGAAATTAAGGGAAGTAAAGTGGCTCCCAGCTTATACAGCACACCCTTCTTCTAATGGCCTTCTTTATAGAACAAGCATCTAAGAAAAGTGGCCCTACTGAATACCCAGAGCACAATTTTTAATGATCCAGTAAAACTGTAGCAGTACATAACCAAAAGTTATTTAATAAGGAGCAAGACTTCACAGTTTGGTTAGGAGAAGTGAGATGTTTTCACTTTCAGAAGAATGAAATCACTGTGTTTGGGACATTGGTATAACACTGAGTTCTAAGTTTTCAGCATAAAGTTTTCAGAATTGGTCCAAAGCTGTGTGGCTATATGCTATGTCAGTGGTACCTCCTGTGGACAGTATTAAAAGCAAGGTGAAAAATCAAAGTTCATTGCTTAACTAACTCAATTTGCATTTTTCTAAGTGATGATGTCAAGTTTCCAGTCATTCTATGTTTTTCTGCTTAAGCAGCCCTAGGTTTTGTTCTAGAACAGTACCCATGGCATAGTGATGTTGCAATGTCTTTTTACTTGTAAGTACATTACATTATTTATAAATGCCAGTAAAAATAGTCTTAAGAACTTGTGAAAAAGTGTACATAGAGGGATAAAGATAGGCATCAGCAATACAGTGCAAGAGTTAATTGTTATGACAATAAAGCCTACATTCAGGACCAACTTGGTTTCATTCAGCTGTGGTATCAATCATACTATATACCATGTTGACTCAGGAGTGTTGTCTATCACAACTTATGAAGCCCTGGAGCATAAATTCCCAACAACAATAGAAAGCCTCTAAGATACATGGTTTCTGGGAAACCATCCAGATTAAAACCTCAAAGGGATGAAATGTGCAAAGAGAAAGGCAGGACTCAATTCACAGAGCTAATGCAAAGCATGTGTAACTCTAGGGACTTTTATACTCAACATTTCAGGAAAATACAGTGATCATAAAAAGAGTTTCTGAGGATTATTCTTTAGATAACAAGTAGTAGTGACTGTCTGTACCAACCATTTTGGTCTGATAATACTATAGACTGCAAACCACATATAGTGAATGTTTCCTTGAATAAATTATTTTCTCATTTAAACTTCTTCATTTCTAAGAAAATGGGTACAGAAATAAAAGCATGTTCCCTCAATGTATTTTAAAATATGTTTGTAATGGAAAAGCTGTTATAATTGCAGAAATTATACCAGAAACAAAACATGATGTTTATGTTAATTACTTTCCTTTTAACTGCTTGCTGCGTTGACAACTTTTTAGTAAATATATATATATATATAAACAGATTTTTGTTCCCTTATTTATTTTCCCATACTATTTGTCCTTCTTTCTTCAGCCAATTTTAAACTTAAATCTCGTGATCTCCCTCACAGATAAGTTAAATAATATCAAATGAGTCTGCTCTCCTTCCAGGTGCTTTCTACAAGTCATAGGAGACCCACATTGGGAAGGAAGCTTCTAGTACTAGAAGCTTCTAGTTATTGACTCTATAGTAAAAGGCTTCACGAATTGAAGAGAGATGAAATGGGGAAACATAAATCACAAAGGCTTGCAAATTGCTCCAAAGGCTAAATGAAAGAAAAAAAAAAATCCATCCTTCTGTTTCTGAAGAAGGAGACAATTAATCACAGAAAATAGAGGATGACATGTATAGGAAGATTTATTAAAAGCTACAGTATGTTTGGGAGCAAAGATGTCAAATTACACTTTGCTGTCAAAGTCTCAAATGATAATTAATTAACATCATTACAGAAATTAAAAGTTCATGATGTTTTGGTGACTATCATGACTGCAGTAGCTGACTTTTCACTGGAAAATCCCCTTAATGCTAATACCACTGCAGAATTTTCACTGTCCTCAAGAACTATACCAACAACTTCAAAATACAGATTTGACTGGTGGAAATCAGTTTCAGCTTAAAGTGAGAATCACAGACCAAAGTTTGTGTAGTAATCCACGTATTTTAGTGTCACAAGCACCAAGTAGTGAATTGAATCACCACTGTCTTTTGTTAATCACTTACTTTTTTATCTCCAGAAAATTTAGTACTGAGTGCTGGTAAAAAACAGTTGAATCAGAGAATAAATATGCAGAACTGTTTCACCAGACTGGTATTCAGATCGCACGGATCCTATTGCTCTTAAAAGTGCCTAAAATTTATTAAAGAGTTTTAAAGCAACAAAGTCCTACCTTGTTTAATTTGGGTTAAGCAGTATAAAGACTCTAATATCTTAAAAACATTTATGCTGCATTTTAAAATTTCAGTTAATTTTTGCAGTGAATCACTTTTGGAATTCTTGAGATTGGAAGGGACTGCTGGAGGCCATTTATCTGAACATGCTGTGAGGCATCAGTTCCTTCTTTTCTATATCCAAAATAGGCTCAGTCATACTTTCATTTGCAAGACTTTGACAGGGATAATGTTTGGGAAAACGGAAGAATCAGCTCTGAGTCAAGGTAAAGTGTTCCTGAAGTACAGATGATACAGAAGTATTTGCTCCTATGCTTTATTCCCACTATTGTTATTTAGTATGCTCTGCAAAAAGATACTAACCGCAACACATATTTTCTAAAAGAAAGAAAAACCAATTAACTTTAACCTCACCAGATCAGCTCAGGACTTACTGGTGAGCAGTAATGTACCACAGCACTCACTCTAAGACACAACGCTTTCAAAGTGCAATGAAGCCTGAAATAGGACTTAAAACTACTCAAATGCAGCTTTCTAAATAGGTTCCCAGTACACAAACTGGCTATACTGAAAAGAAATGGAAGGTGACACCCTTCTGAAGAGGTGTATTTTGATATCCATGTATTGACATGCTCAAAAAAAAAAAAAAAAAGACCTTAAAAACCTGATTTTTAGGTTATTTTTGACACTCATGCAAAGGTGTGCCTACGTACCCAATCAAGACCTAACACATCCTGCGTTTTACTGAGCATTTCCCACCCGTATCAGAGATCCCATGACTTCACATAAACACAAGTTGTATTCACACAAGGGGGTAGAGAAAAAAAAGTTTAAAACACTATTGAAGTAGAATTAGTGAATTCAACTTTCACTGCAAAAAATGCTACATAAGCATGAGTCTAACCGGTGCACATGAAAGATCTTGGAAAGAATCCATGTTTGAGGACATCTCTCTGGTCCCTCAGAAGATACACAGCTTACATAGCTATGACTCATTATGCAGAGATTCAGAATTCAAGGGCAGCCCTTTTCTTTGACATAGGTTTGCGTGACAAACAAAATATATGTCCCAGTCAAAAAAACCCAAACAACTATCAGTGGCATGTAATTAAGTACTTCCTAGGCAAAGACATCCATCCAACATCTAAAACTAAAACACAGAAGGATAGTTAAGATGGTTCTAGCACTTCTTTTCTGAAAAGTAGTGTCTCACTCTTTCAAGTAAAAAAAACATTTTAGAAGAAAAAAATATGTTACCTGTAGATTTTTTTTGTGATAGAATACTTACAACCTGAATTTGAAAGTAGTGAGCTGCACAAAAAGCTGTTTTGAGTTCGCCAACTAGAAGAGTGAGCAGCCACTTCTGTATCAGAGATTTCAGCATCCATTTTCACATCCTATGAGAATCAGATAAAAATAATTTTATCTGTTACTATCAAGCAGCTGTAAACTTTAATAAAAAGCATGCAGTAGCACACATACAGGCATATGCTGTGATTTCACACACACTGGAAAAGACTGATTTGAATTCTCTGAATTCTCAGTATTGTAGTTAGGTTCAAATTAATTTGCTTACAAGTTTTATCCCCATTTCACCACTATAAAATGTCAGCAAAAAACTGCTTTGCCTTGAAAAAAGCACTGGCAGCATTGCAAGTCTTTGCCACTACAGCAAGTTTTAAAAATGCTCTTTTTTGTTCACATCACATACATAGTTCAGGACTGCGTATGCCCATATCAGCAGGGCAGACATCAGTGAATAATGATATCCTCATGAATGAATGGTTCATATTAATTCACTGAAGTTCCACAGGTAGTAATAAATATAAATCTATTTTCTCTGCCACTGAGGACACTTAAAGTTCATTGATTTTTCATATCAAAATACCTAAAGGTGCTATTGAATTTTTTTGTTAAACCATTAAACAAAGTCTGAAATACAATATTTATGGCTAAACCCATACAGCATAGCTTCTTGGTGAGGAAAGTCATTTGGTCTATAAGCTAAAAAAGAGAAGATAAATTTAAAAAGGTCGTTTAAACAAAAATCCCTGAAAAATCTCTATTAGCTCTACAGCAAGTAGTCCACAGTTACAACACCATCCAAAATAAGATTAAAAGCTTGGCTTGGTGTCCAAATTACTCAGTTTCTTGAAATGAGAAGAGGTAATAATGAATAAATGCATCAGTTCATAAAACACACAATTTTACTGCTGAATTCTTACCATAAACAGCCTCAGGTAATTTGGTTAAAACATCTTGCAATTTATGATTCATGCTGATACTAAGATTTGAAAACTAAACAGAAAAAAAATTTATACATTAATTTAGAGATACAATGAGCTTTTGTTCCATCACTGAAGAAGGATTTACTCCTGTTAAAACTAATGGGAATTATACATATTAATCCCCTTATGTGCTGATGAGAGTCTTAATACCTAACATGTTCATAGCACAATAAAAATTTTTAAAGAATAAAAAAAGTTTTTGTCTTTCCATTCTGCTTCCAGAAATGCTTTAAAATAAGAGCTTTTAAACAAAAAAGGTGCTTCTAGCAGTGTCTGCAAAACAAAATGGCTTTCTCTTTACAGAAATATTAATGTACAGAATGCGCCCTTTTTCACGTGTTTCATTGACAATTCCATCTGTATGCTGTGTTTGAGTATATGGTCAATAGTCTGTGGCAGGGAAACTCTCCTAAAATATTTGTATGTCTACATCAAAGTATTTATCTCTAGTTTTCTGTTTTGATTTTGTTTCTGTTGCTATTTTCTTTTAATATATCTTTGGGTTTCTCCCCCAATTTCATCTTCATCTACTATTATTTGTGCCTTTCTTAGCTGTAAAATCAAGATTGTTGTACCTGATGGTATTCAGCCTATTGCCTACTTTTACTACTGGAAATCCTACACATACAAATAGAAATTATGATTTTTCTGGGCTTCTAAGCAACAGGCATTTTACAGCCATCTGACAAAACTACAGAAGAGTAGGAAGACTGACTGGTGGCAAAAGAAATCATAAGAAAGGAAGAAAAAAAATGGCTTTTAGAGGAACATTCATCTTTGGTTTAATTTTTCCTCCTTAAAATGAAAAAAGGCTGGGACACAAGATTAGATAATGCTTGAGATCAATGTTGGCAAGCAAGCTGAAACAAGTGTATTATAAGAAATACAAGAAAAACATAACACAGGAGAAAGATTAATTTCAGAAGTAATTTCATGTAAAGTGATCAATGTAAAAATTATATAGGAAACATGGATTTTCTTATCACCTGTCAAATATCTGTCTACTTTGTACAGCAGGGACACTATGAACATAGTGTGAACCAAAAATATCAGAAAGAATCAACTTTGATATCCTCAAACCTACACCGTTCCAGCAATCAATTTTGCAGACTCCCAACTGACAAACAGTAAAATAAAAAAGAAAAAAAAATTATTTTTAAAAAGGCATTTGAGTTAGTTTCAAAAGAGGGTAAGAAAGGCAAGCATTAAAAAGGTTTTTTTTAGTCTAAGCTAGCTTGATCACTGAAATCAGATTAGCACCCGTCTGTTACTTGGTTTTGAACATTCTGTTCTATTTGCAGGAGCCGTGACAGCAAAGTGTACTGTATGTCATGCAAAAACCCAATTAGGCCTGACTAAATGGAAGCCATTAAATGCTCTCGGTTGTCTAAAGAAAGAGAATTGTTTTGGAATGAGCTTTGTACTGGATTCTGATTATTGAGTTCAAATCACACAAGCTCAGTAAGTTCAGTCAGCTTAGTGCAATGTTATGTTCTACTGTCAGCTGATTGCATTCCACTTAGCTTTTCAATGTTTTCCAAATTTCAATAGCTAGTGATTTAGTAATGCTTGTGTGGAGGGACTGAATACTATCATCAGCAACACACTGATTGTGCCTGTTTCCTCCTTTCAATCCTTTCTTACAGAAGAGCAAGACGGCTTTTTCAAGTAACTTAATACCTTCTTACAACAGCAACTTACTAAGCTAAAATATTCTGTATTTATTTTACCTTTTCCACTTTTAAAAAGACATATTGTAAGTATGTTCTCATTTTACAGAAGGAAGATGGTTATAGAAGTTGGGGAACACAAACACGTTTTTGATAGTGTCTGATCCTTGATTTGAGCTCAATTGCCTAGAGACCTGGCTATGATACATTGCCAAAGAAACTGATTTGATTGAGATACGCAGCAGAAATACTAATATGATTCTTCAGGTCTGATAACTGATTATTTCAGTCACTTTCATAAGAAATCAGAGTTCTGCTGAAGTAAGCTGCTATCACAATGACAGTGATACGACAATGAACAAGCTAACGAGAAAGAAAGCATATTAATAATTGGAAAGTTGAACTCATTACAGGCAAAGTTTCTAAAGAATCACTGGATTTGTATTGTAGGAAGTTAGTTATTCATGCTTAGCACTGCTATAAGTCCAGTGAGTGACCTTTAGCAAATCACTTCCCTTCTGTTTGCCTGGATTGCATTTATGCATGAAAGAGACATCATACAGAATTGGTTGCAAAGAATGCAAATATCTACTACTGAAAAATTACTATATGTGATTTATAAATCAGTCAATCTTTTTATAGAGGAAACAGGTTTCTATATCTTTCACTTGAAAGGACAAGAGAAAATTGAACAAAACAATTAAAAATTGCTGTAGACAGCAATTTGACAAAGCAGGTAAACACTTCAGAGTAGTAAGATACCTTTCTGTGAAAGTTGAAAGATTTTTGGAAAGTATCCATGGCATTTACAATGAAGGCAACTCTTAATTCCTCAAATTTCATGTCAATACAACTGCCATGCCATCAGCCATGGCAGCTATCTGAAACAGAGACATTCATGCATGATTTTCTGTGTTTGTACTAGGATTTAAGAAAATAAGGTTATGTTGCTGATTGAAAATAACTGGGACACAAAAGTGGAGCACACACACATACCTTGACTTGCCTGACTCTTTGTTTCGAATCTTCCAGCTGCTGCTGCAAAGAACTCACTATGTCTTTATACTTCATATACCTCTCCTCAATCATCTCCCTTCGGAAACGGGACTCCTAGAAATGCATTTAAAGATTTAGATGATTTCATAACATGAGAAGTAGCTAGAAATTCTGACTTTTGTAAACACAGGTATTGCCAAGGATTTTCATCACAGCAAGAACAAATTAAGTATTAACTTTCAGAGGCTGAACTACAGGGGCCATACAAAAGCATAATGCTCTGTACAGGAAAATAATGTTAACATACACATGGATTAAAATGGAAATGGCCTCATCCTTAACTGGTGAATGATTTCTTGTAACACTTTCCAAAATTTGGCAATATCATACTTTCTAACAAAAATTCTGTAATGGTGAAAAATTAATTACAACACTACAGAAACAAGCACTTGAAGAAAATAAGGTTCTAAGGGTATGGACAAAACAGTATTTTCAATAAGAAAACATAATGCTTCTCACTGAACTAGCTAATGATTCACTTGAATTAACAAACCTCCTGGACAAACTTAGAGGTTTATCAAAACTTACTTCCTCTTTCCTTCTCCCTTCCTATGAAAACATTGAGGGAAGAACTTGCTAGCTGTTGTACAAAAAAAATCCAATATGTTATTGGCAAATAGAAACAGTAAAGAAGCTCCAAACTGACATCTTTCTCAAAGCTAAGGCACAAAGCTTAGTTCTCTTGAATAATAAATTATTTCTTAAACAAAACACTGTGTTGATAGGAACTCATCTTCAGAAAATCATCTTAAAAAATTAAGAATGAGGGGGAAGGCCAGAGCCCAACTGAAACCAAAGATTTTGCATTCCAATCTCACAAATATTGGCTAAGTTATAACTAGAGCAAAGCAGAAAATGACAGTGTAATTTCATAGCAGTGTTGAGCGAGAGAGGGCAACTGTGAAGGAGATTGCAGATGCCTGCTGAGAACAAAATTTTTCCTTTAGCAGAAACAAAGGTAAATACAAACCTCTGTCAGAGCAAAAAAGCTCTTCTGGGGATACCTGGAATATGATATTAAAACTATACATCTCAACAGTATTTTTCATAAAAAACCCCAAACATTTAAACCAGTACTTGCATTACCAAATCTGTTCATGATGACAGCAACAAAATGGTGTAGATTAACTGATGACCTCATGCAGGAACAAAAAATAACCAATGCTCCAAACAAGTATGCTTTGAAATGTTTTTGACAACCACAGATTAAGAAATTTTACACATCAAATAAAATGCAAATCATTATGTATGTGTTGATCTGTGGTTTAATACTGATTTAAAATTTATATTGTGCAAGGAAGTTACAAACTCTTTTTTATTAAACCCATTAAAATGGGTATTTCATAAATGGAAAGTAATTATGGTACAGGGGTTTACCCACTTAGCCACTGAATATCTGATCTGAGCCCTATCACTCTTGCAGTATGTCACCACTACTGTCACCATGTCCTACTGTGTCTAAACACATCTTGATTGGATAGTGGTGCTGAGAAAATAAGTGACAAATATCATCATTATGTCAAAACAAAACAAAAAGTTGCAAAGATCATCTATCTTCATTCATTAAGTTAAATATTGAAACAACTGGCATAATTTATTTAATTATAAAATTTTCATTTTCTAACATATAATATCAGAATTTACCACTCAATAAAAATATTCCAAAACAGTAATTAACACATGACCTGTTATGCCCAGTTATCAATGTTTGCCTACATTATGGAACAGTGTTAATAATTAAAACTAAATTTATAACTTCAAAAAGATACATATAAACATGAAAATAAATTTTGGTTTGTTTCTATGTAATATGTACATATGCAACTGTAAATATCTTATTAAACAACTTATCTGTACATTCATAGAGAATATTAATTAATCAAAATATTTTAGAAGTACTGAGAGAGTCAAACGAAATCTTTCTCACTGCAGTATCTTTGCAATCTTCTAACAGGCTCAGTTTCTCAGGCACAGATTCCAGGTGGTTTAAAGCTATTCGGGTACTCTAAAGAACAGAACACAAGTTAAAACATTAAAAACTAATCCATTCTTTCAGCCATCTCACACATTAAAAACCCCAGTCTTATTAGCGCACTAGTTCAAGCTTCCTCAGTCAGGGTGTTGACTTGCCCTAAAGCTCAACCACATGTAGCTGTGGGACTCACTGAAGGAGCCATGTCAGAGGATCCAGCCAGACAGATCTGCTGTTGGGAGATGGAGCTCTCCTAGTCAGAAGCTGCCAGGAATGCCTGATGCCTCTTCACGAGGCTGGGGCTGACAGTTCTTTTGCAGAAGGTGAGCTGTGCCTGAGGAGCTGGGCATCAGGTGAAGGAGCTACAGGAGGAAGTGAACAGGCTATGTAGGGTTTGAGCAAATTTTAGTCTCAGTCTCAAGACTTTCAGGAGTCACAAACCTCCATTACTGTGGAGAAGCAGATGGACTCAGAATGCTGCAGGGTAATTAGTCAAAGGACTGTTAGCCAAGGGTCAGTTAAACATGAAGACTGGAAGCAGGTCACAGCATATACTAGGAGGAAGGTTTCTCCTCCATCTTCTCAGAATTTGACAGGTAGGACTGGTATCTTCTACAATACCTGTGATGCTCTGGTACTAGAAGGCACAACTACTGATGAAGTGGGTGAAGGTCTTTCTGGGATAGCGAGGCCTCCTAAAACAACACTACTTATACTCTGCACCAAGACCTCTGTTAACAGGAAAATGAAGGGTATTTGTAATAGAAACACCCTTCTAAAATGAACGGAGGGCCCAATATGCAGACTGGACCCAGCTCACTGCTGGGAAGTCTGCTGTCTCCAGGGACTAGAATAAGTGACATTACTGATATGGGAAGAATACAGAGATGCTGCTTGTCACCGTAGGGAGAAAGTTCATGGGGCCAAAGCTCTACTGGAGTTGAAGCTGGCCAGAAATATGGAGGACAATAAAAAGAGTTTTTAAAAACATATTAATGGCAATAGGCAGGGTAAAAATACCCTCGTCCCCTTACAGGATGAGGATGATCACTTGACAAACAGGGACAGAGACAAGGCAATGGCATTTAATCCATTCTTTGCCTCTGTCTTCAACATGGATGATCGACCAAGGTGATCACAATGCCCTGAACAGAAGGATCATGACTGTGAGAATGATCAACTCCCAGTCAGCCCCGAAGTTGTGTGGAATTTGCTGCTCCAGTTGGATCCCTATAAGTCTATGGGGCCTGAAGGAATTCATTCAAGGCTTCTCAAAGAGCCAGTTGATGTCATCACAAAAACTCTCTTGATATTTCTTGAGTGTTCTTGGGAATCCGGAGTAGTTCCAGCTTACTGGAAGCTGGTGAACCTTGTCTCAATTTTAAAGAAAGGCAAGAAAGAGGACCCCAGGAACTACAAACTGTCAGTTTCACTATAGTGCCTGGTAAAGTTATGGAAAAGATTATGCTAGGAGGTAGTGAAGAACAACATGGTCATTTCTCACAGCCATCTTGATTTCATGACACAAGAGTCCTATTATTATCAAACGTTATTTCCTTTTATGACCCCTTCAGGTCCTGTGCACAGTTCTGATCACCACACTATAAGAAATGTATTAAACTGTTAGAGAACATCCAGAGGAGGGCAATGAAGATGGTGAAGGGCATTGAGAGGAAGCTGTGTGAGGAGTGACTGAGGTCACTTGGTCTGTTCAGCCTGGAGGAGACTGAGGGGAGACCTCATTGCAGTTACAACTTCCTCATGAGAGGAAGAGGAGGGGCAGGCACTGATCTCTTTTCTCTCAAGACCACTGACAGGACCCAAGAGAATGACATGAAGTTGCGTCAGGGAAGGTTTAGATTGGATGTCAGAAAAAGGTTCTTCACCAAGAGGGCGATTGGGCATTGGAACAGACTCCTCAGGGAAGTGGTCAGAGCACCAAGCCTGACAGAGTTCAAGAAGTGTTTGGACAATGCTCTTGGACACATGGTGTGATTCCTGGGGATGATGCTGTGCAGGGACAGTAGTAAGACTCAATGATCCCTGTAAGTCCCTTCCAACTCAGCATAATTATGTGATTCTGTGTTTTTGGCTTTTTTTTTTTTTAATAAAAATATATGTAGTAAGCACTTAGCTATATATAGAACAACCAAATTTCCTATTTTCAGATTAGGCATATGGTATGTACCACTAAAGAATGAATTACCACCCTAGGGAGAGTTAGGGTGGGACTCAACAATAAGACTTCACATTCACACCCATCACACAAAAAAATGTAGTTTATTGCAAAGTGCAAAGAACTGAACAAAATAAATATAATGGTTTTGGTTTTGTGTGCAGATGAAGTTGCTTGATTATGCACAAAGAACAGTCACGTCCCACAGCCAGATGCCTCTGAAGCGTCTCAAAGACTGCCCTTCTATTATTTGCCGAAGAGCAAGTAAAACCAGAACTGTTTGTACTCTCCAAACAACAGTTAGTATTTCCTCCACAATTCTAAAAATCACACTTCTTTGGATAAGGTTCTGCTAGTCTGGTATTCAATCTACCAATAATGTGCTTCATTAACCATATTACTGCCTAGGTACTTTAAAGCAAAATCTTAAATAAAATCCATCAATCCTGAAGTCAAATATTACATTGTAAAGCCTGTGCAAACAGAGTTAACTTGCCCTCAACTACAAAAGCTCTGTTACTAGCTCTGGAAAATGTCAATCAGATCACCATGAAAAACATTCCATTTAGATCCCAGACTCAAGACCTGAAGATACTAAAAGCTTCAGTCACAACAGAAGAAAAATCAATGGGAACCTCTCTGCACAAGTGGCATCAACTTCAAACAGCTAGAGACTAGGAGTGAGGAGTGGAGAATCAGAAATGAACAAGGTAACCTAAATGAAGACACACCATCTGTTAAAAAGCATTTGTGTCTGTCTTCTTGTTAGTTCCAAACATTCAATTTTTAAGGTTTTAAGAAATAGTCATAACAAACAAAGGTCACATTTCATAAACAATGGGATTCATTTGCAGCTAACTTGGACTGAACTTGTAGTCAATATTCAGTACCAATAAACTAAATTAGGTAGAGGATATGAGAATCATATCATTCTGTTTCTGCAATTACATGTATGCAAAAATATTGTGTATATAGATATATTTCTCTATCTATTTACCCACCCTGTTTTAATACAGATGATCTGTGATCTGTTCTCATCAAAAAAGGAACTCAGACCCTAGGTGTAAGCCTATGCCTTAAGCCATCCCATTTTTCAATTTCTTCTCTAATTTCAATAGCAAGACCTCATATCAACACTGTCTGTAAATGGATTTAAGGAAGATGTTAATCACCTGTTCTTTCGAAGTGTCTCCTAAATATATCCCCTCTATTTCATGCACTTTTCATAGCATAAAAAAAAAAAAGCTGCTTCTCTGCTACTCCTTATTAGGTACATTATAATCCTGAAACCAGAAGACAAGCCTTTGGGTTTGATGCATATTCAGTCCTTAGTTTTTTGGTTTTGTTGAGAATCATGTGGATCAAGAATGGTATAGGCTACTTGGATTTCTGAAAGGCATTTTAGACTCCTAAGGTTTAAATCTAACTTCATATTCAAAATGGTGGGCTCTGAGGTAACACTGCTGCTCAGGAAGCAGATCATTGGGTAGTGAGACATATTACTAAGCACCTGCTAATGCAGTGCTCAGTATCAATCAGAAAAGCAAAATCAACACTCAATATAATCAGGAAAGGATAAAAAAGCCAGAGAACATAACTGTCCCAGATCATTAATCCAATTGCATCATGACCGCTGAGTGCAGATGTGGATCTTTAAAGGTCAGAGAAGTTGAACAAGATTTTTCAAAGCCATGGAGTACTGTTTCCAAGTGAGAAATTATGAACAATACTCTGAAGAAAAGGACTCTTCAGCCAGGAAGAGAGATGCCTGAGGGGATTAATGACCAATTTGCATAAAATCAGAAGTCATATAAAGATAGAAAATTTTACATGGCTTTAAACAGAAAACTGGGCAAGTTCATGAATAAGAGAGACCATAGAATGGTTCTAAATTCACAGAATCTACATCTAAGTCTGGAAGCTTTTGAGTTTTGTACAGATGGAATCAGAATGAATGAATGAATGGGAAACAAAATACATGTCAGTCCTGTTCATACAGTCTTGCCTAAGCATTTTACTTTGGCCATTGTTGCAATGTCTAGCTGGGCTAGATTGACCTTTGGTCTTGACCAGAACAGCTCTTTTTATATTCTAAAATTCCCACAGTCTTCTGAGCAGTCTGAGGGACTTCAATAGGACAAACTCACACATTAACATTTTCAGAGACAGAAATGTGTGTCTTTACCATAAAACAAATGAAAAGAATGGTAGTGATGTGCAAATAAAAACAGAAAAAAAGCCAAGTTTGTTGTTAAGGGAGGTTCAATACGGAAGGTGGCAATGAAAGCATAAATTGAAGAATGTGAAGGAAAGATGATGGAAGAGTTTTTAGCTGGAAGTGGTCTGGTAATTAACAAAAATCACAGCAACCTCCTCAAGATGGTTCAAATGCCATACTTGCATCATTAATGACTACACTCTATTCTATTAAAAAGATAGATTTAGCCAGACAGATAAAATGTGGAAAAGGATGTTAGAAGCACCTGATATGGAGGGCAATTAAGTACTGTTAAATTTTTTTCCCAGAAATCAGGAAGCTGTATGACATAATGCATACAAATAATCCTAAACAGCAATCACATCTGTCTGCTTATGTATAACAAGCAAAAGCAGGTACTGACCCAGTGCACTGATGGTACTGATAAGAGGAAAAAGCACCCATTGTACTGACTGAGGCAGTATTAACGACATTTGACTTAACAGCAGTTCTCTTTGATAGACTGAGTGCTACTAATCTTTCTGTTTTTAAAATAAAGGCTATTTACTTTTAAAATGGGCGTTCTACGTTTTCACAGAGAATGACAAAACAAATTACATATTTTCCATTACTTCATACAAACACTTTGATGTTTAAACTGCATGTGAACAGTTAATCCTCCTATACTGATGTGTTCTTGCTAATAGATGGTTTCACATTGTCTCAAGGGACAGATCTAAATCAAAATCAGACTAATTTTATTTTTAGTCTCAAAGCTGCAATGCTAAATGCAAATAAATCAAAGCAGGTTTGTATACAGTACTCCTGAAGTCTGCCTTTATAGTTGATATATTGAAAACACATAAACATAAACCAGAAACCAAACTTCGTTGACTTCCAAGTACAGTACTATTTTCTTTTCTGAGGCAGGTAAAAACAAATGGCTATCTGTACCACACAGATTTTTTTTTTTAAATGAGAGTTGATTTAAGTAACCGTTAGCTAATCCCCAAAGAATAACCATAAAAAGATTAAATGCAACGTCATTTTAACTGGCTGCAATGCATGTCAGTAGGCAGTTACAATTCAAATGAAAAACACAATGGTAGAGATGACCCCAAATTACTTATTTTTAAATTACCGTAGTGTATTGAATACCTAAATAGCAAGAACAGGATGCACCCAGCATGTTTAAAAGTATCCTTTGGTTTCCCCGTTAAGATCTGTAAAACTATGCACTATCAGCTTCAATCTCCAGCTATCCACTGATAAATCATACTCTTTTCTTTTAAGAAGGTGGTTCCACTCAAGAGGCCTGAGATGTTCTGCTGACTTCTATATGCCAGGCAAACTCCATGATAGCTGGGATATTCTGTGACTAGTACATCATATATAGAGAGGGAACTTTCAGAGAAAACAAAAAAAATGTATTTTGCATCTTTATATTCCACATATATCATGCCTCCAATTATATCACTGTTTTGATGATTTCAGCACATCAAGAAGTCAAATTACCTATACAAAGGTAGGTAACACATGTAATTTTATCAAATTACAATTTCAATGCTCAATTGGCTTTTTTTTCTGTATTATATTGTTTCATGAGAGTTTGAACAAGTAAGAATTTTTTAATCAAAAAATACACTAATGAAAAACAGATGACCTTGGCTAACAAAGCATTGCCAACGTCGAACTACTTGAACATTTTATTTAGATTCCAGACGTTTCTGCATGAGGTGGACCACATGTTAATTAAAGCAACTTCATGGATGCTTCCTTTCCTGTTTGCAATGACATGGACAGTCTTTTCTCTCATTCATGAGCACATGACATGCCTGTGCTAACTACGGGAATTGTTTACATGGGAAAATATTAGGAAAGTATTTTATGAATTTGCAGTTGTTTGATGCATACTAGCAGCTGGAAACATGGAGGAAACTTGCCTTTTGGCAAGCCAGCTTTCTGTGAATCATCAGTCAGTGCTCCAAGTACTCTGGGGGTCCATAGGACTAGGTTTTGAGAATCCATTCTTAATCATTTCCTAAAATTTTGATCAGAGACATCCAGATATAATTCCTAGAAATTAAAAGAAATATAACACAAGAAGCAGAGTGTGTAAAATAATGCAATGTTAGTGGGAACACATGCTCAAAAGGTGTAAAGTCTTCCTTGTTGCTCATCTTTAACATTATGAAGCATTGCAGTCTAAAAATTTTTACATGTAATTTATGTTAAAGTTTTGTATACTGACGGTATTTCATCAAACTTTCCAGAAAGCATTGCAAAAATTCAATTAACATAGCCTTCATGGGAAAGAAGAAATATCATTCAATTTTTCAGGTGAGAAAAATTAAAATACAAAGAGAAGTTATATAAACAACAATTCACAGCAAATCAGTGTCAGAGTAGGAAAATAATTAGGAGTTTTCCTTATGGACTTCCCTATTTGAATAAAAAGCTGCACAATAATGAGGAAAAAAAATCTCTGGTGACATTAACAGATGTAACTGATGCCTGGGCTCTTATGGTTATAACTAGATCAAATGTAAAGCATTTAAATGTAAAATTAGCAGTGCATTAGAAACACCTAGTCAATAGTCTGCTGTCAACAAAATTTAACTTATTTTGTGATACATGAACCAAACCAAGAAAAATAAAGAAAGCACATATCTCTGACTTATCAAATTACATTCTGTGGAAGAAGTCAGATACATACTCCACAGATGAAAGGCCAACATAATTCATATAAGAAGCAGCTGAGGGAGCTGAGGTTGTTTATCACGGAGAAAAAGGAGACTCAGGGGGACCTTATCACTCTCTACAATTGACTGTAAGGAGGCTGTAGCCAGGTGGGGGTCAGTCTCTTTTTCCAGGCAAGTGACAAGACAAGAAGAAATGGTCACAAGCTGCTCCAGGGAAGGTTCAAGGTGGACATTAGGAAGAATTTCTTCACTGAAAGGACATTGGAATGGGCTGCCCAGGGAGGGGGTGGAGTCACTTATCCCTGGAAGTGTTCAAGAAATGACGGGACGTGCCACTCAGTGCTATAGTTTAGTTAACAAGGTGGTGCTCAGACAAAGGTTGGACATGATGGTTTTCAGAGATCTTTTCCAACCTTAGTGATTCTATGATTCTCTGATTTCTCATGAGAGAATCCTGTGGATGGAACTCATAAGATCTCTCTTTAAAATTACATTTACATGCATATACATACTATGTTAAAAAAAAAAAGAAATTGAGAACACTGTATACTACTACTCCTAGTTCAAGTGAAATAAGTAACTTTGGATAACTGAAGTCTTTCACAATAAGGATTTTTCCTGAGATTTTTACTTTCTCTAATTAAAAACTGAAGGATTTTGGCAGAAATGTTCAATATGTCCAAAATGTGGAACACATTTTCATAATTTTGAAAGGAGCTTAGATAGAGCATGTAGGGGTTCCACTAGAAGTATTGCCAGTAAGTCAAGTGAAATGATTCTAGGCAGCCCACATTTGGAGTGCTGGGCCCAGTTTGGTGCTCTCCTGTACAAAAGAGACACACAAGAGCCAGTCAAGCAAAGAACAACAAAATTTTTAAGGGACTGGAGCATTTCTCCTGTGTGGAAAAGCTGAGAAAATTGGCATTGTTTAGTGTGGAGAAAAGAAGGCTCTGGGAGGTCTCATCAATGTGCACAAGTATATGAAGGGAAGGTGTAAAGAAGAGGAAGCCAGGCTCTTTTCAGTGTTGCCCAGTGACAAGCAGTGGGCACAAACTGAAACACAGGAGGTTCTGTCTAAACACAGGAAATGCTTTTTCACCCTGAGGGCTAGAAAACTAAAGGTGATTGTATTAGAAAAAAAACTGAAAGAACAAGTGTAGTAGGGGGCAGAGGATGGACAAGTAGCTCAGTATTAAACAAGAGCAATGAATACATAGGGTGAGACAACAACATCAAGGAAGAAGGGAAGAGAAAGCTGAGCATTAGAACAAAATAAATAGCAGGCTGCCAGCACCCTCAGGCAGCAAAAGTTACTTGGTGGTAATGAGCAGAGGAAAGACTCTGGGAAGCCCAGAGAAGGAAAGCGACACACTGGCTCGCTGATGAAAGGAAAGGAAAGGGCAAGGCAGGCAGGACAGAGGATCTCAAACTGCTCCTGGTCATTTTTATAAGATCAAAGAATGGCTGTGTTCTGGTAGGACCAGAAAGCCTTTGATGTAATGGTAGTTTTAGCAAGACACCACAGAATCAAAGCAAGAGGAAAAGAAAGTATCAACCCTTTGATTCAGTATTTCCTCAACATTCATACAAGCAAAGTATGAAAATCATGACATAATCTCAAGTGCTGACCACAAGATATACTTAGTGATGGAAGGCAGAGACAGAGGGAGAACAAGCACATAAAAATGGATGGTGTCAGGCAGTCACATAATCTCTCTGCAAAATGCATTTAGTATTGTTATCCTTCCAATTCTTCTTTTAAATTGGATGATAAACCAGAAAACATGCAAATTTGAGCTTGCTACTACAGGAGAATAATCTAATAGCTTTTACATTACTGAGTGGATGCAGAGACAAATTTGTTTTACTGGTATTCAAACCCTCACTTTCTTGAACATAAAAATGCATTACAACAAAATGCATAAATGTTCATAGTGAACAAAAAATCCATATTAAATAACAATTTTCCTGAATGCTTACAGCATTACTGGAGTTAACCTAGATTTATGGACATTGTCACAAAAAGTTGAATTGTGCCTGAAAAGTCTGATCCAAGTATTCTAAGAAAGTGATAACCTCACTTGCAGGTTCTCTACTGAAAGCAACAAGCTGTTTTATTGATCAAAGGATATAGAATGCATATGTTCACTGGAATAACTTCAGGATGTGCTTGGTTTCAAATTAAATTTTGCAATCTTCTATGTCAGACTAGTACTAGTAAGGCAGAGGAACATGACTTGCAGCTTATGCGCACAAAGAACAGCATGTAGTTTATAGAAACCCACTAAAATCCCAAGCCCAGCACAGTAGTAGTGTGCATGTACAAAATGCATCCTGACCTTTTATAAGAAATAAATACACTTTCCATTGTAGCCTCATCTGAGAATACAAAGCAGATTTTTTTCCCAAAAAATCATACACCTTTCTCTATAATACAGAGCCAAATCTTGCATGTTGTAACTAAAGTATACTCAAGAATTTAAACTAATTTTATTTAAAGACAAATCATAGTCATTCTCTCAAAATGTCAGACTAAATAATTGATTATTAAAGTAATTAGGATATTTACTTGTTAATAGCTATGAAATAATTAAATTCACTTTAAATTAACAGCATTAAATCAAATAAAAAAGCCAAACAAAGCACATAATCTCTAGATAATCAAAACCTCAGTTTTGCCTATAGTTGTTACTTCTCTGGCACTTCTCAAGAGCTGAAGGATTATTCCAGAAAACATCTAGGTTCTTCAGCTCCTTTTATATCCACTAGTGAGTCTGTCTAACAAATCTTGTTCTTCCTTTCCTTACAGCTTCTGCTCCTGACCTGCATAACTTGCTGGAGTAAGAAGTGGTGTACCTATCTATTGAATCATACAGCAAAATCGATCTGATTTTAAAAAAGAGCCAAAATATCCAAAAGCTTCTTATAAATGGGTACTATTTGTCCTCAGGCTCCTTAAGGGAGTGATCAGATGTGTACTATGTGTACTATCTTGAAGGAGGTTCATAAAAACAGCACTTTCCTCTGGAAACAGGAGCTGTCTAAGGAAACAGAAGACTCAAGTCTGATACCATAGACAGGAGATGGAGCCTCCAGCTCAGACTGCTGAGAGGAGTAGGAGCTGACAGGGCTCAGAGAGAGTTTGGGACCTTCTTGTTTGCAGAAACTCACAAAATCACAGAGTTAGATTAAGCTAGGCCTGGAAGGTTAATTCACCAAGAGCTCTGAATGGAATCTGAAAGGTTCATGTCACATTTCTTTCCTAACTTTCTTTTATTATCCAAGTTGGCAAGTTCATCACATGGCCACTACAACAATTTTACTGGCAAGAGCAGGAGTTAGAAATTAGTAGATTGTAGAGAAAGGGAGAACAGTGGGATACTATGATAAATAGGTTATCATTTTCTTCTATCTGAACAATAACTTACCAATCTTCCTTTTTAAAGTAAGAGACACTGGAAGTACAAAAAGGAGAAAAGCTCCAGAAAAAATTAAAAGAAACATTTGTCACAAACTATGGACTGAATTTACATGACATTGGGTATTTGCAAACAATGATCCACTGCCTGTGTCAAAATAGCTCTGGGAGCAGAAAGGACAAGGAATTTGCAGGCAGTTTAACTCATGGTTTGTGAGAAATGGATGGCAGTGGATACATGCCTGGCTGGTTGCCCTGTAAGCAAACCTGAATAAGAGAAGGTCTGAACAGAATCAATGTCCTGTCAACACCTGACAGTCCCATAGCACCAGGTGAAGTGCCAGGACACTGAATGTCAGCGTTAGCTTCCTACTTCCACAAGGCAGCTGTTTCAGCACAGCATTTCCAAAGGGCCTTTCAAGGCTGAACGAAAGATTTTTTTTTAAACAGATTGAATACATTTAAAATATATTTTTGAAATCAGAAACTGTTTTCAGAGATGCAGAGACTATCAGAAAGAATAAAATAATAATTTGCACAAATAAATTTCAGACGTTTATACTTGCAGCAGGTATTGATATTGTCTCAGTAGTGGTTTCTTCAGATGAAATTTTCTGGATTTCTCATGAAAAGAAACTATGGGCCTGATACAATTTGTGATGTCTTATTGGACGTTGCTACACGAAGTGAAAGAAGAATGGTTCGGAAATTACAGGGCAAGCTGAAACTCATTCCAGCTATTCCACCTGACAGACTTACTACCTTGGGACATCTGGAAAATGCATTCATGGCACATACAGACATAAAGTTTTGTTCTTCCAACTTAATATCATATTAAATTATATTAAATACGGGTTAAAATTACATTCCTTTACTCTTTTAGTTGCAGTGTTGATATGGGCAGATAAACAGATTCTGTCCTGGACCTCCCAGACCAAACAAGTAAGCACACAGAGTAGCCATAGAAATTAGATCTGCCATATGGATCTCAACCAGTAGAAATATTAGGAAAAAACCCATCTTTTGTATGGATAAAATCTCCAACATTTCTCTTCCCAGGGATGGCAGGAGGACTAAACTGTACAGAAAAATTACAATACTGAAATACACTGTATTTCATATTACAAGTACACAAGTACTTTAGTAAAAACGTACCCAGAGAGCTGCAGTGCAAAATTATCACACCTTCTCTTAAAAGTAAAATGACACTTAAAAACCCAGAACTGCAACCTTTTTAAAAATATATATAAATAATACTTTCATAATTTAGACAAATTATCAGCAATGTAATCGGGATTGGTTTGGAAATTAATTTAAGAAACTCACCATTTCTAAGGCCATAATACGTTCCTAAAAGCAAAATACAAGATGTCATTAGAAAGCAAAGAATATAAACATAGTGTGAGTCAAAGAATGATGAATAGGACTCATTTTGGGCTTTTGGTGGTTTCATATGAACAGTTTTTCATAAAAATCCCACTGAGAGTAGGAACTGTTGTACTCAATTGGATGTCTTTATCACACTATCCCACTTGGAAATCTGCCCCAAAAATATGAAACCACCCAGAAACAAGATGAGAAAGGATTTGAAAAAAATTACTCCACAATATATTTTTTTCAATTAGTGCATTAGGTTTTCAATATTGCTGATTTTACTCTTACATATCTCAAAGGATGATTGCTTTTTTTTATCACCTCTGACTGTAAATCTAGCATGTTTTGGAATCCATGTAATCTTAGCATCAGGCTTAGTTTTCTTTTACGTATTTCCTTAGAAAACTAAAAAGTAAATTCTATATCATTATTCTTTCATCCAGAAATAGCTCTGAATAATGTTTTATTAATAACAGGATGACATTAATCAAATAAATAAAACCAACTTGTGTCGGCTTTAATCCAGCACAAAATACAAAGAACCCAGAATTAGCTAATTTACTGTATATATTTTAACATTCCTTTCCCATTGCAAAGTATTTTTAAGAAAAATATTAAGTTAGTAAAATCAAGATAGTGTCCTCTGGTACTATATCCTGACTAGGTATGATATTTTAAGTAATTTGACAAAACATATATTCAAGTGTTTAGGTAAGTCAACATTTAGAATACATGACCATTAAGACATTACAGGAATTACTCTTACCTTACTCAAATATTACTAATTTTTTTCTCAGTCAAGGTAGTGTATCACATGCTAAAGTCTTTATTCTTCCTTAGAAGCAGGTCTGACATACAGACTATTTCCACACATCAGAACAAACTTATGACAAATAATACTATATTGAAAACTCAGATATTTTCATTCTGAGATGTTTGTTCCTCCACAAAATTGCAGTGGCAAACACTCATTTATTTAAAGATTCTGCAACAAAACACATACTCATTACCATAAAAAGATGGTATTTACAGATCTCATCAATTTCTAGTGATAATGAACAGCAATTCAGATATAAATTTTTTCAGTTAAAGAGGACTACTCTGGGAAAAAAGGTCTTAGAGTGAGTGAGGATGATTCCAATGATAGAATAAAAAGTGTTTTCAAAATGACTCATGTGTTAAATAAAGTGCATTATATAGTTGCCAAATTCTAAAAATAAAAAATCTTAAAATCTCAGCAGATAATTTTCTGAAGACTACCATCTAATGTATTAAGAAATTTAAAATGGATAATTTATACACTACTTGACTGCGAAAGCATGGATATCTCAAGGGAGAAAAAACTGCTATCAAGCATTTGGATATAAGAACAGCAGCCAGAACACTACAATTCACACGCTTAACCAGAACTGCTAGTTAGGGAAAGGAATAAAGCAATTTAATCATGAACATGACAGTCAGGCAGGCCCATATAGCCATGCAAGACACTACTATGATGCAACTTCCTGCAGTCTAAAATTACTTCTCATTCAATCAGAAGTAATATCATTAGAACAATTTGTCAACCATGAAGCTCCACATGAAAGCAGATGCAGAATTGCTCCACATGAAAGATCTTTTTACATTGATGTAACTAGATATGCACCTGTGTAAACTGCTTGCGCAGACAAGCTCTCAGCCTTGTTGAACTTGAGCTGCCAGAAAGCCAGGCCAAGATTTTTGTTTGAACAGGAAACAGCTGGATTGGAGTGTTGTGTAACTTTTGGGTCCTGCGTCTTGTCTCTTCTTACTGGATCAAACTGTTTGTACACTAACTTCTTTGATACCTCTAGACCTCAAAATGCCTTCTATTTATTGTATGAGAAGAGAAGGCTAAACTTCAAACAAACTCCTATGGCCAAAACTCAGGTCAATACATAATGTCATTTTCCTTATGAGCCTCATTTTCATCAATTCCCTCAAAAATGTCCTGCTTTCAGTACACTTACAGAATGCTGAATCATTGATCATTGATACTCTTCATATTGTATGTAAACATTTTTAATATTAATATTGGGTGTTGTTTGCAGCAATTTGTTATTAAAAATTTCTTTCTTTCTTTCTGTATTCTGAAGCATACACACATTACTCTCCCTCATAGCCTCCTGAGCCTCACAATTCAGACATTCCAGCCTGTTTTTGCTTTCTTAGCCATTTCAATTTGAAAGGAGTATGTTTTCTTTGACTGTAATGCTTAAATACTATTCCAAAGCTGAGCTTAGTGTAAATCTGACTTTTTAAGCGCAAATTTAAAGTGCTTAGCACAAAAAGCTTTACTGCTGTATTGTCAACACAATAAGGATTTATAATATCGTATCAGGTCCTAGCAAATACTGACTGGTCCATTCTTCCTCAGAAAGGTGGGAATGAAGGTTTAGTGCTTCAGAGGCTTTAAATACTTACTTAGAATACTTTACTTTCAGTTTTATTCAGTATTACAAAAGTAAGTAACACTGTCCAGAGAATTTAACCCAGTCAGTGAAAAAACTCATCAGTGAGTATTACTAGCTGTTGGATCTGTATTTGTCTGCATATATATCCAAATCTGAATTTAAGCTATAAGGCAGTTCAGAAAACCACAATGCTGTAATACAATATGGTAGTTTTAAGAAATGTAACAAAAAATGTAGCTAGTTAATTGAGCAGAAAATATACCTGGAGAGCTCCCATTTCTTCCTCTCTTCTGTGTATCTTCTCTAGTAGCTCTGCAAAATGAAAAATGGAACTTGTAAATTCAACTTCCTATCTCACAGACTGATAGAAAAAGTACTGTGTAAAACACTCACTGAGTTTTTTCATTTTACAGATTTCACAACACCCCTTTTCAGCTGATTAAATAATAGAAGAAATGTGTCAGTCATATGATTGTTTCCAAGCATGGGCTGTTGAGGTGACTGAAAAACAGCCTCAAGAACACAGAAAGACAGATTGACTGGGGGGAAAAAAGCTTTAAGATTCACAGATAAAGTTTTCTATACTGAAATAAATCTTCTGGTATATTTTTAGAATTGAATGGGAAAAAAAAGGAGATTCTCTCTAAAAATTGACTCAAATTGATTGTCAAAGCTTTGCAATTATATATGAAAAGTTACTGTAGAATACTGCAGACTATTTTGACTGACAATAATTACCTCCTCTCACTAAAATGAAACAAATTTGCTAAGGAAAATAATTCACCATGACAAAATATTAGAAATTATTCTTATTGTCTTTACAAGATAAAATCCTAATATCTTGTATTGTCATGTGTGACAATTACAGACATTAGCATATATATGCACATATGTAACATTTCACATTAGAAATTAATTTTGTTGGAATTCTGTGGCTTATATCATGAGTTGCTTTTCCCCTTCATTTCATTCACATAGTTTTATGACTAAAATCATGGTTTTGATAAATTGCAACATATTTAGAATTATTTGAAACCTTAAAGTTATTACTTCATAAAGAGCAGGAAAAACAAAAAAAAATGCACTGCAGGCTTATTGCTATTTTAACTATCAGAAGTTCCCTCATGAGTTTTGCATGAGAAGAGCATTCCTTTGTCTAAGCCAGAGACTGACTCTGAATTCAGATATGCTCCAGTTTGCTAGCAATTAGGAGAGTTAGGAGATTATGAAACTGCCTTGACAACATCAGAGGACTGAATTCTGACAGTCAGTTCCCTCAGCATCCAAGTACAGAACAGCTAACTGAAAGTACCTGTGTTTAAGTTCTTAAGAAATAAAGTCTACTGATACTTGCATAGTCATAAAGATAAGCTTCAATAATTTACAATAGTAACTACATAAAATATTCTACTGACATTAATTTGTCATATTTCCTTTCTATCTCTAATCTTTTACTTTTCTCCTTCTCTTGTTATGAAACCTCCCGGTGAGCACCCCAACCTACTTTTTTCATAGCTCATTATTTCTGATTGCATGTAGATTGAGACTTATTTCCAAGCACCACTCCTTTAAAAAAAGATGTAGATAACATGCAAAAATTTTAGTTAATTCTTTCACAAGCTGAGAGATTGACTTGCTATTCTTTCTTCTTTAGCTTCTATGCCACTTTTTCCAAATCTTTTCTTAAAATTAGTAAAAATACTGTTTCTTCACTTTGTTTTGGTTCATTTATGTTTTCTGGAGTATTCTTTGGTATGCTTTTTAGTCCAGTAATCCAACTGCCACATAAATTACTGTAGACAAGTGCACTGCCATCAACATTAGTATAAGAATTTTGAGTTGAAAAGTAGCTGCCCTGTATGTTTTCTCTGAGTATATTCCAGAGTATTATATGTACTCCGTATGTATATGTATATTTCTCTGAGTATTATATGTAAGTTGATAAAAAATTGTATTGTAATACTATCTTTAAAATCTAGGAGCAAGGAATAAGTCTATGAGAAAAGGGTGGGAAATGAAAAATTCATCCCCATGTTCCATCTGACCAAAACTCCTCAATTATTATACTTGACTTGGCTTTATTTTCATTCTAATGTAGTAATTAAGATTCTATTGTAGAGACACAATTGTTCTAAGTGAAAAGGTTGCTATCACAAGGCTCCTTTCAAACATCTTCTACACATGTAAAATAAGTTGAACCAATTTTTGCTAAGAGTATCTGGATTTGAAAACTCTGCATCTCAAATTTGGGTTATCTAGAATCCATTTATTTTATTCTACCCCTGACTAAATCAGTTGTCCTGCAGTACACTTCAAAAAAGTCTGCCTCTGGAAGGGCAGGTAGATGTTGAAGTGGTCTTAACTGACAAAATATATACCTGTGCAGAGTCATCCTTTATGAACATGTATTTAAAAATCAAGTTCTGCATTTCAATTGATGATTATATTTAGTATTCCAGGTAAAATAATGGCATGTTTTCTCCAAAGCTGAAGTTTAAAAAAAAAAAGGCAATATATATTAAACAGCTATACAAAAAGTCATATATAGCATATTATATCATTCCTCTGGACATCATTTACCATGACAGAATAACTTTGCTTACTTGATCTGAAAAGGTTTGTTGATTTATTTTATCATCTGTACGACACTTCCCATATTTAAGTTCTTGTGCAAACTTAAATATGTTTTATGTCATGTGCCAGGAAATAATGTTGCAATAAAGACAGAGAATGCATTGTGTCTGCAACAGAGCAAAGATGGTCACTGGCCCTAGTGAAGGCTCTTTTCATCCATCCCAGGAACAGCCCCTGAGTTTTTCTTATTAAAATTTTATTTGCAAATGAAGTAGCACAGTGGCATGGGTTGCTACAACAATCCTGCTATCATCTTCTTTCATGGTCTAATGTAACCACAGGGTACTTGGAGATCTTTCAAAGCAATACATCATTGTTCTCACGGGGCACAGGACACATAAATTTATAAATTTTACCAGAAGAAATAGCATTATTGAAAAAGGCACCTTTAGGCATTGATGGCTCCTCTCAAAAGATGAATAATACATGGAAAAAGACAACAAGAGAAATGAGATGGAGAAATAAAGATATTCATCAACATATTCCCTTTTTATTTCTAACTAAATATGAAGCTTGCAATCCAATAAGGAACTATAAGCTAAAGCTATTAAAAAACCAGATGTATTTCAGATGCTTAAAACCACTCAAAATCAAGAGCAAGCTCAGGATATCGTCTGCAAAATTAGGCATCATACTTCTGTGCAGTTATACAAAAACAATTTATTTACAGTGCTTAAATTCCAAATCATGTAAAGATTGTGTCTCACTGAGCTATGCATCAGTAAACACCAACTGATGTCCTTGAAGTTACAGTACAGTGACTTAGATTTAACTAATCAAACTTACAGGAAAAATACAGGTTATGATTTAAAACATTCTGTCAAAATCATTATCTCTTGCAGTTTGCCTGACACTGAACCACCATAGTATGTTGCAAAACACTGCAAATACTTAAGCTAGAGAGGAAGATTATATATTCCATCATACCACAAAGACAAGTGAGGAAAAAAGAGTTATTCGAACAGGTTTTTGACACACACCCTTCCTCCAGTTGTAATTTTTACTGCTGGTGAAAAGTATCAGAAAATAGATTTAGGAGCAGATACTTATTGATTGAAATGAGTAAAATGCAACAGTACTATCTTATTTAACCTAGCTGACCCATTAATATGCCAATAACTAACTAGAACGTTAAAACTCCTTCATGAACTAAAATGTTCAACTCCTTTATCTCTGTGCTGGGTGTAACAAAGGTGGGAAACAGGACATTGACTTTATATGAACTGGAGCATCAATTTCTTGATTTCAAACACTGCATGACCTCCCATTTTAGAAACTGAAGGGAAAAATCTACAAATTGGGCCAATATCACATTTTTATGTTTACCTTGTTCTAGCCAAGGAGAACGCACAAATACAGAAGTGCACATAGAATCAATTCTTATAGCTATAGATATCTACTCATATAGTGAAAATCCTAAAATGTGATTCAGAAGGCTCTGAAGCTGACATTCACACAAGAATTCAGTTTTGCATTCATAGGTAATATGCTGTAAACTATCCTAGATATCTTCAGGCTGGAAGATCTGACTGAATACTCCCACTGCCCTGAAGCAGTTGCAGATCACACAGGAAAATACAGAACAACTCACATAGCACAAAAAATACAGCTACTACATGGCATTAAAGCAAAAAATCCAGGTTATTACCAGAAAAGAATGGCAGCTTGGAAAAAAAAAGTCAGCATAATTTTTGTATCATCAGGTTAAGAAAAGCTCTTCTCTAAAAAGTCAGGGCTTTCAGTTATATATTAGTAAAACTATTTTGGATTTCCCAAGGTTTATAACCCTAGACATTGAGGTTTTAAGTTATATAAGCATATACCTAACTCTTGAGAAATCACTTAATTAGACAGCCTGATCATATTACCTTTAAGTTTGCTTTGATCAAAAACTGTAAGGCTATTTTTCAAGTATTTCCCAACATTCTCACTTCAAATACACATCCTACAGCTTTCAGTCATCATTTGGATATGTGTCCCACAAATCTTCTGAACAGATACTGCAGCATTCCTGTAGATGCACAAGGCAGCCAAGCAGTATGAAGAGAAGGCACAGGTATTGATCTCTTCTCTGTGGTGACAGTGACAGGACCTGAGGGAATGACCTGAAGCTGTGCTGAGGGGAGGCTGAGGTTGAATATTAGAAAAAGGTTCTTCACCCAGAGGGTGGTTGGAAAATGGGACAGGTTCCCCAGAGAAGTTGCCAGAGAACTGGTCACGGCACCAACGTGACATAGTTCAAGGAGTGTTTAGACAACACTCTCAGGCACATGGTGTGATTCTCAGGGCCCTTCCTTGTAGGGACAGGAGTTGGACTCAGTGATCTCTGTGGGTCCCTTCCAACTCAGCACATTCTATGATTCATTGAACCTATTTATTGTTTCAGATACCAGAACATTTTGGGATTATGAGTTTGTATAATTGAAGCATGTACTGGGTGAAACAAAAAGTTTCTTTTTGTTTCTAATATGACGTCTGGACTGTCAAGACTTTTTTTATATGTATAATTATTGCTTCTAATTTGCTTCCTTCAATGAGTCTTCCTTGTGTTTCATCCTGATATTTCTCTTGATTTCCCTTTCACTTCGATTTGTATTTTATGTAGATTGTTCACTTAAATCTCCCACATTTCATTTAGAAAACCTCTTCCAACCTTTCACTTGTCCCTAGAAACAGTCTACAATTCTCATCAGTTTTATAACCTCTCTGTACCTGTCATTGCCTGAACTATTGCAGTGTGTGCCTTATAGTGAATTTAAAAGTTCAAGAGTGGATACATATATATATATATATTCAAATACACAGCTTAAGCACACAAGATACTTGGCCAAGTTGCTGTAAACTCTTCTATAGTCCAAATATTATTGCATTGGAATAGTTTGTCTAAATATGAGATTAAATATATTCAAAAAACTAAAGTATAAGGTTACCAATCAAAAAATTATAGGTCCCAATGTGCTGCTTTTTAAGAGGCTTTTATCAAAAGAATGAGGGTTTTTTTGTTGGTTTTTTTTTTGGGTTTTTTTTGTTTTGGTTTTTTTTTTTTTTTTTTGTTTTTTGTTTTTTGTTTTTTGTTTTTTTTTTGTTTGTTTGTTTGTTTTTTTTTTCCCAAAGCTTACATGACATCTTTTAGTTCTATTCCTGGCTCCCCTCTACTCCTGGGAAATTTTCTGTGCTTCATTTCAACATGGCTAAAGAAAATATTTCTCTATCTTCTGACGTGAAGCTCAAATGAAGTGCACTGAAATCCATGCAAAATATTCCTATGAACTTCCTTATGAATACAAAAGGTGACGACAGCCCCAAACTTCACTAAGTCTTAGCAACTGCTTAAAGTATGAACTGGGAGAGAGATTATGTCTATTATATTTGTTTAGGACCATACTGACTCCCAACTGAAACTACTGTAGGGGGAGTATGAGGGAGGGTTGTGAATATAGATGCAGTTAACACATCTTGAAGCACAACTATAAGCATTCTGTTGTTTTCCTTTGAATGACACTTATGTACCAGCAGACATGCTGTAGAGGATTCCAAAAGCTCCTGAGGGACCTTAGAGTTTCTATTAAAAAAAAAAAAAAAAAAAAGAATCACTAAAGCACAACTTCCTAGAGGCTTTAGTAAGTTCCAGTAAGTTTCATTAAGAAACAGTTAGTGACACAGACAAATAAGAAGGCTGATCTTGAAGTGATAAAAGCATGTCATTCTGATTCAAAGATGGTTTCATTATGAAAATGTTATCAAGACGTAGGTCTTCTACCTTTGTGGGATTGAACTTACAAAGGTGTGTATATTTATTTATCATAAAGTTGTACATTTATATGTATTTATTGTCAGTAAATAAATATACATTATTAGGGGGTAATGGTCACAAATTTTTTACTGATGGGGCATGCAATCAATAAAATTTGGAGACTAGTGGTCAGTATTTAGAACCTTGGAACAATCTCACTTCTGAAGTAAGCAGACTAGTAAGTACTTACTTCTAAAGCAAGTTGGCAGTTAGCATACAGAATTTGATTTTTGATTTTTTTCAATGAAGGCATTTAGTTTTTATGAAGCTGAAATGTTTTCTAACCTCTTACTCCAAAATTCTTTCTCCTTTATATGTCAAGCAGCATATATCGTAACACACAGAATTGAGGGGGAAAAAAGCAAATTTCAAGTAAGAACAAGGTCTAATGAGAAGGCTGTCTATGGGAAGAGAAACTGTGTGGGAAAAATGAAGAAGAGAAGAAGAGACTAGAACTATTTGCAGTAAAGGGACAGAACAAGAATGTGTGGGTTATTCAAATAGAGGCTCTCCTATAAGCAGCGGATCATATCTGGAGACCTTACTGCAGCTTTTGAGCCACGAGTGATTGGTATCAACTAATCTTGAAGTGCCAAACACATCTTTGTACATACAAGAGTACAGTTTGTATGTTAACACAAATATTTACTAAGATTATTTTTTATCTAGAATTATGAGTGTCATCTCTAAACAGCTGCCAATTATCACAAATTCAGAGGTGGTAACCCAGGCATTGCTTGTTCTCTGAAGCAGTGTCCAAATAAGCAAGCTGAACTGCATCCAGAATAGAATCAAGGGTCTCTTCTAGAATATAGAGATGCTACATCAGAATTAACACAGCTGGGATAGCAATAAAGCTATTAACTCACAGCAAGACAAGTGCAGAGCTATAGAAAACCTTCTGTTTTCATTATTTGCTCAACTGTTCTCCACAGAGATGTAAAAGCATATAAAAAGGATATAAAGTCAGGCCACTGGAATTCCAGTTTTAGGCAGACTCATTAATCAATCAACTTGTCTCAGTCTTAAGCAGCCACTTTTCATTGCCATAAATAGTTCTTGCACTATGGACTTTAATCTGCTTCACTGCTGTAAGATTATACCACCACAGTTTTCTTACCAAAACCTTTACTAAACCATGATTTTACTGACAGAAAAAAAACCACTGCAGGCTAGAATTTTCTTTATGCCTCTATTTAACAATTTAAAATTTCTTTAAATACACGTTTCACACTAAATCAATAATTTAGAAATAAGAACTTTCTTGTCTGAAAACCAGAACTACAGATATCAAGAATGGTACAATCAAAAAAAAAAAAAACAAAACAAAACAAAACAAAACAAAACAAAACAAAACAAAAAAAAAAAAAAAAAACCACCCAAACATGAACAAAATCATGGAAAATTGATCCAGTAAAGCAAAGAGTTTATCTGAAAGGCATGGCTTCTGCCATGAAAATTAAAATGGGACACACCAAATACCAAAAATGCAGTTGACAAATTTTCCCCATTATTTTTAATTAATGTCTTGGATAGCTGGTTTGAAAATGGTTTGGGAGTTTCAGGATGTTGACATTTTCTGATTACAAATTATTTAGTTATAGAAACTACATGCACAAATCTGCTAAAACCAGAAGGTTGCTGTGAAAATTAAAAACATGTCATACAGGTGTTGGTTGAATCTATGCTCAAATTAATGATTTAAGCAATATTAAAATAACCCTAATAACTGCAAGTAACTCCCATCTTGTAACATCCTTTTGTGAGAATATCATGGAGTTTTTTTTCCATTTAACATGCATAAGGATTAAAAAAAAGTATAAGAATATAGCAGGAAAAGCCAGCATTGGTACTATCTATGCTCTTCTCTTAAATGAGCTAAGGAACATTTTCCTTAAAACAGCACCTTAAACACAAAATCCAAACCTCAAACAGTAACAATGGTGAAATGACTTTTATTTGCAGGCAAAAAGAGAAAAATTTTTTCAGTGCAAAACAAACTCTCCTTAATGCAAAAATTTCAGTACCATTAAATGTACTAATAAAATATTAATTTTATTTTGGTAACTGAGAAAGTATTTTTAAATTTCATCTTGTTAATTATCAAAGACACATATGCCAAAGAGAATTCATTAACACACATACACATGGTATTTGAACAGTTAAACACTAGATTTGGAGTATGCTGCTATGCTTTTCTTTTAGCTACTATTTCCTGAAAAATCTATCAAAAGACTCCAGCTCTTCTTTCAGACTATCATTAGGGTGGCATGACTTGACTACAATAACAGAAGAGTCTTTCTGGTTATAACTATGTAGAATTTCTTATAAGGAAAAAAAAAAATATTTAAAACCCTAAAATAAAGATAATTGAGGAAATAATTGAGATTTACTGAATTTAGAAATTATTCTGACACTAGAAACTCAAGCAAAACACATGTCATAGTGACATTCTGAATTTCTGCCACTAATGACTGCATGTGATGATTATTGCTGTTTCTAAGGCCTTAAATGCCAATTACTTGATTCCTACTTCTAGCTGAAATTGTTATTGTATATATAGGTATTGATTACTCACGCAGCAGTAACATAGCCAACCAGTGCTGGAATACAGGCAATAATGTTCCTACTAGAAATAGATCTCGAGAACAGATGTTTAAAACAAAATCTAACATACAAATGGTGTGAATAAACACTTCAAATTTTACTTGACAAATTTTTCTCAGAAGCCATCAATTTTTACTCCTAACAATCTAATAGCACATTTATACTACAATGAAATTCTTTACTAACAGCTTCAAATAATCTAGTTTGGGTACTAATGACTATGTAATTACTCCTTCTTTGTGTCCCACAGAAGCCAGCCAAACCCAGCTAACATGGTGCTAGCACCAAGTGCTCCACTTCCACCAGATATGCTCAGATCACATCACAGATGGCATATGCAGCTGCATTTGCCAAAATGCAGGGAAGTCTCTTTGCTCCCTGCCTCTGGTTGTGAATTGCTCTTGCTTATTTTGTCCTGTTTTGGCAAAATGACACACCTGGACCTGCAAAACAGAAATAAGAATTCTGCCTTTTGTCTGCAGTGATATTAAATGTCACCATGAATGGCAAACTGCAATTTGACCCACTAACTCAGGATTATTTTGGATGTGTGTGCGTGAGCTATCATCACACCTGTCTGTAGCACAGATCTATGCAAGGAAATTGAACAATGGCTTTTTCTCCCATAGTTTTGATTAGAAAACCTATTAAAAAACCTGGAAAGAAAAAAACAATCAGCATTATATAAAAGAAAATATAGTAAGAAATGTCTCAAAGCAAGGTCCTCATAATAGTTGACACTTTAAACAGAAAATTCAGTTGAACAGTGTTTTATCACTGCATATAATACATAATTGTTACAATTCTCTTCTGAATGGAGAAACATTTCCTTTCAGATAATGAATAAAATTTTCCAGGAACACATAGCAAGAAATTGAAACTTAATTTGTTTTCATTTACTAACTGCAAGCTAGAAAGATAATTTGTCATTTCTTGTTTCAGAAATTATGTTGATACATTTATAGGCACAGTAGCTATATAAAAATTATGGAATGGGATATGTAAATGACAAAACAGGAAATTGAATGCCACTTTCTTCAGCGAGCTCTCTCTCTTAATATCCTAGGATTTTTTTTTTTTTTTTAATGTTTATCATCCCAATCCTATTTATATCAGAAAATTTCCTTTTGGCTACATCCGAAAGGCAGCTGCAGATCTTTATGCAAATACACACAGAGCTGATCTTGGACCTATCAGCTAAGGAACGGTCAACGATTAAGAGTATCAAGGTTTTTGAAGCAGCTAGTGCAGCTCATTTGAATTGAAGTAACTGGGCAAACTGAAGAAGGCCAACAGACTCAAGACAGGTTTTCTAGCCAAGCTCACTTGTTACTTGAGACAAGTAATTCTCTCAAGGCTAGAAGTGCAGGCTGCTTGAAGATCAGAACTAAATAATCCATTTGCAATGTTCACAGCATAGAAGAACAGATAATACAGGAAGCTCTAAGATACTGGTCCAGAAATTAAGTTTCCCTACCAATCTCAGAAAAACGGAATCTTTTAGCAGCTTGGATGTTCTGTCAGAAGAATAAAGCATACAAAAAAATTCCTATCTCCATGGGATTCACTCCTTGATAAATGCTGTAAGAAAGCTTTAAATTCTACTAGATGGCCCTATGTATCACCAGGACCCAAACAACTTCTAAGAAAACATTTCCTTCAACCAAACAAACATACATGAACAAAGGTCAGTATGTCTCATTGACACCCAACATAATGCAACTAGAAATTATACAACACCCTGTCTAATACATATGCTACAGATGAAGATGCAATAAACTGAGCCAGCAATTAAGAAGAAAGTCATAATAGCAATGCTTACTTCTAATTTTTTCAGCTGCAGTTAGGCTTGGAGTTTATTCCTTGGTGGGACAATCCCGTTGTTGTACTGTCCCATAGTAACTGATGATCTACAACTAAGACTTACCAGTTCAGCAGGCAAACATTTTAACTTTCAGTGAATGGAATATTTCACTTAATATCTAAAAATCTATTTTGAAAACAACACTATCTAAATGCACTAATTTATTATTCCTTCCGCATAGTCATTTGCAAAAATCTACAGTACAAGAAGTCTAGTAAATTTTTTCAAGAAGAACTTTTTATACGTAGATTTGAGAAAGAAATCTGTCCTATATTCCAAAAGAGAAGAGAATGTTAAGAGAAAGTTATACATACTATATTTTCACTGAATAGCAACATCAGAGCTTTCTTCTTTTCTTTCTCTTGTGCAGTGGAATATGTGTCATTTTCAACTGACACTTGACTTTTTATTTCTGATCAATAGAATTCTTGGAGACTGATCACAAAAAACCCCAAATTTACATTGATTAAATAAGTAAGAAGGCATTAATCTCACAATGGAGATCACATGGAGAAATGTATATCCAATATGAGCAGTACAATCAATGTACTATAAAAATTTTATTTGTTATAAAAAGACACTGCAAGTCTTATTACAAGGTTGATAAGAGCTGCAAATAAATTATGTTTATTATGGAATTGCTTATCCCATTCTCCCAACACTACATCATTTCTACAAGTAGAGACACTCAAATATTAATCAAAGAAATGGTAAAGTGACTGTCAAAATCCCACAAAAATACCATTGTAAATGGGAGAATACACTGAGTATTCTACACACCTAATCCTTTCCCTATTTACATTATAGCTGCACATCTGTTTAATCTCATCAATGCAAATGCAAGAAATAAACTAAAGTTTGCTAAGGTGTAAAAAAGTTTGATATGTTTTTATATGATGCCTCTTGCAGCACACATTATAAAGAATGTTGGCAAACAGAACCTTGGGAAGTGTTTTCAATAGCTGGGGCATTATCTCCTAGGTCAGGAACAGAGAGGTACCAAGCACAGAGCAAACATGCTCCACTGGAAATGCCCTGCAAGGGTAGAACTGCTATGAGACATAGGTTATAATATGCAGTGACCTGCCCATGCCTCTTGAAAACAGAGAAAACAACAGAAAACTACTCTCTTAACATTGGACACCCAATGTTGAAAATTCATACTATTTATCTAAGGTTTTTATATCCTCTAGCAATCTTATTAAATGGCTAAATTTCTCTTCCCTTTTGTCTTTATATTATGTATGACAAAATATATTTACAAAAATTAAAGCTCCTGAGACCAAAAGTAAAGGTTTAAGCCTTAGCTCTAAAATACGTTTTGTACTGTGAAAATATGGTTCTAAACTTTCTTCAGAAAACAAGAAAATAACCAAAATGAAGACCTGATTTTGCTTTTCAGAAACTGTTTTTTTACTTCTTACCCAGAAGTTTGCATGCTTTTCTGTGGCTTCTAGAATTTTACCCCTTTGTCTAGTATAATTTTCCTTTGCTGCAACATTTGTTGCCAGTATATTTATTTCAAAAGGCCTTTTAATTGAAATAAAGATCGGATTTTTTTTTTTTTGAATGGCAATGTGCAGGTTTAATAATGACAATAAAATATAAATCATAGAAAACCTTCAGCTTCAAAGTAATATTTTAAGTTATTCATGCTGGGTTTCTCTACTCTATCAAGCTTTCTGACAGCATCTTTTCCAGATCTACACTACTATACACATAGTATAATGCCCCAGTGCAACAGACTCTCCTCTACACACTTGATCCTCAAAGTTCATTTGTCCCAAAGCACTAGCATGATCAGTAACAGATATTTTCCCATCTAATAAAAACTTGGTTTACTGTAAATGTCTGTCCTTCTGTTGTCTTAATGTGTATTTTATACACTAGCAAACCAGTTTCCCTGAGCTGAAATACAACTTCTTCTGGAATAAACTCTTTCTCTTGGATCTTGTTTTCTCTGCAAAGGTAGTGCAAATAAAGTCTTTAGAGCAATTAAAAAAAAAAACAGAATCATCTTTTACAGGACACAGATTAAAAGTACTCCTCAGGAAAAAGAATATTGTCAGATGTGCAACTAGGAACTAGAGTACACACGCAACTTGCACACTGTATGCTTCAGGGTGCACATCAGATGAGAACAGAACATATGCAGCAAATTTTAAGGTTCCAGACACTTGATACTACTTTTTCTTGACCTGGCATCATAAAATGTTATTCGCATTGGTGATTCAGATGGAGAAAAACACTACCCAGCTTCTGATGACCACACCCATTTACAGAGCTTGTGCAGCTCTGTAAAAATATCCTGATTACAGCTGGCATCTATCCTAGTGAATTGACACTATGAGTACTGACATTTCTTCCTAACCTGATGCACTGTGATTCCTGGATCTGTCCAATAATGTTATACTGCTACTCAAGTAAGTTAGATTACTACAAGTCAGTGAATCATCATCAACAAAACTGCCAATGAACAAAAAGAAATTAATTACAAAAAACCTTATTAGTAGGAACAAGGAGAATGCTCAAATTCAGTTACACTATATTTGTAAATTACCACTTCAGGAAACATGAAATGCTAATTTTGTGAACTAAAAGCATTTTACGTTGCTATTCTTATTCTAAATGCATAATCATGCAGCTGAATGGCCAACATAATCATACCATTGATTCTCAATTAAAGTAAGGATGAAAATTTTCATAATTTAGTAGTAATAACACCCCTTTATTGTAAATAATTCTTTGAAAATCAAAATTCCTTCCAGATAATGAGCAAAATTTGTTGCTTACAGCAAGACTACAAAATACTTACTTTAATCAAGTCATTTTAGAAGTCACACATTGAAGTGTTTTAAGATCAGATCAAAATAGGAGTCGCAGTGTCCTGTAATCACTTTAGATTTTAAAATACAATCATTTTTGAAACTGTCAAAAAGAAATCTTAGAAGGCTTTCAATTTTTATTCCCCTCACAACACAATCTTCCCACAATATCAGAAGCCAGCCTGAAGATGTTATACTATATACATATTGTATATAAGATACATATATTGGAAAGGACAGAGTATTTTTTTATTTTCAAACTTGAAATGGTTTTGCAACAAGTTATAAAAATTCCAACCTTAAAGTTCAGATCTTATCCTACTCTTTGCTATTTTCTCTGTTTCACTGTAATACATGAAGAGCCCACAGTACAAACTCATTAAATCAGTCTGTGTAACTAAGTCTCATTGACCAAGAATGAAGTATTAATATTTCTCTAGCTTTTATGAGAATAAGCATGTATATAGTAGAATATTCACATTCCACTCTTACTTAAGAAGCCACTTTAATAAAACATAGCCCAACATACTTATAATCCCTTTAATACACTTGAGAAACATCAACTCAACATTCCCACCAGCTTGGAGAAGAAAGCCCCTTCTTCCTCAAACACAAGGATGACACAAAGCTATGCAAAGCAAATATCCTCCCAAGTTCCATGACATGTCTCATGGCCTGACAGAAGAAAGGCATCTGAAAAACTCAGTTCTATACCAATCTAAATATGCTTCTGCTAAAAAATAAACTGGTTTGTAATAGGCATTAAGAACTTGATAGGGAAACTGTGGATTGCCAAATAGCTATAAGATCATTGCATTATATGCAATAGTGTCCTAACTTAATTCTGTCCTTTCAGTTCTTCCTTAAGAAAAATGTGCTCCATGGATTCTAAGCACATTGCAGTAGAACAGAATTATTTCACCACAATTTCTTAATTTTATATAGTGACGTGCAAGAAATTATATACTGTCTGATCATCTGATTTTGCAAGTAGAAGCAATTTTCCATACAAACAACATTCAAGCTTTATTTTCAGAAAATGCTGCTCCTAGAATTTCAATCCAATCAAGAAAGTAATGTTCTACAGCTGAGTCATCAAATAAAACTAAAACCAGGAAGACAAAGTTTTGTCCTGGCAGCTGAAGTACGTACAATATTGATGTAGTATGTACATATGCGTTAAGTACATACATATATACTTCAATGAATCTGGTTTTTTGGGTTTGCACTTTGTTCCTTCTCTAGTGATAAGCATCTCAATTCACCAGGTATGCTAAACAAACAAACAAAATATCCACAACAAAATCTAAGTGTTAGAATTGTGCAACAAAAATTAAGGTGATAAATTTTTATAAATTTTCAATGTTTTCCACTAAACAGAGATTTACATACTAGCAATATATAATGTTGCACAAATATTGCTCAAATATTCGAAAATAAGTATTCCAATATGAACATGTGTATTTTAAAAAATAATTCTCAGAGTAGAAAGGTGGTGTAGAATTAAGAATTCCAACTCCTGAGGAACAGGAGACCAAGTTTTACCTTCAGTTCTCTCTTTTATTTTTTAATACATAACCAGGAGCAAGGCTCTGGTTATTCTCTTTGACTCAGATACTGTACCTGTTTAAGCAAAAAAATAAAACTTTACAGCAATAATGTTTACTAACAGTGCTTAATAACCTGCAACTCAAGTCCATTAAAATAGGCAGAAGTATCCAAATCATGCCCTTGACTATGTTATGAGCTTATCCTAGAGACATAATAGATGCAGAAAACAAAAATACTGTGACTCTCTGCTCACTGTAAAGAAGATTCAGGTATACTTGCCCATTATTACTTGTGAATTTTTAAAAAAACTACATAGAAGAACTTGTTATTTAGTAAAAACAATTAGTATTGATTATTGTTGTTCTAATATTGACAATTATTGTTCTAATCACTCATACTGTATGAGCTGTATAGTTAATTTGCTTGTCTTGCTTGGTTCTAAAACATTTTTAAGGATTTTGCTCTTTAACTATAAAACATGTAAAGCATTTAAAAGTACCGATCACAGCTTCCATTTTCTCAAACCAAAACAAAGAAGGAGAAAAAGGATGTTAGATACAGACAGTTGTTACCTTGAATATTCTGATCAGAGTAAATATTCAACCTAGGAATTTGTCATATTTAACCCACTAGAAGGAAAAAAGGTGCAAACAGATTAAATATCATTTAATTTAATCTTTATATAGAAAAATCCAAAACCAGCTAGACTTCCTTCTTTTCAAGAATTCACTTAAAATGTATATTCTGTAATAAAAACTATTTTGTTGTATACAGTCAACATTAAGAATTGGTTTTACTAATGACTGATGCTCTTCTCAAAGTGAGGAATTTTTTGGTACTGACAAAGGACTTAAACTTCCATTCTCCAAATACACAATATCATTATGACTCATTTTAGCAGAAAAATGGATTTTTAAATAGCATGTCAGCTGAAAGGATATAAAAGCTATTAACCTAGCAATGAACTACACTGAAAAACATATTCTATTACAGCCTGAAAAATTCTAGGCAAAACCATTACAAGCTCTAATTATGAAAGATTTATGATGTAGCAAGATGCAAGATTTTAAATACTCCTTTAATTTCAAAAACTTTACTATACTAAATCTTAGATAGCATTTTTTCCATTTCTCCTCAAATTTCCAACATGATTCATCTGTATTTTAGACTAAGTTGGCTTTGACCAAGGGAATAGGCACAACAGGAGAGGAACACAGAGCCCTCAGTTCAGTTTTATTTTGTATAAGACAGCATATCATTTAAATAAACTGACATCTTTTTAGATATTAAAGTATTTCTTCAGGATATAACTGTCACCTAAAGAAGAATAAATGACAGATAGCATGATCCTGTTACATACTTCTCAGAAAAAATATTGAATTCAAGACAAGTGTGGAAGTGCCTGTGTTGCTTGGGGTAGGGTTTTTTTGGTTGGATTTTTTAAAATTTAATAACTGTAAAATGGTGATACCAGTTTGGTATAAAAACACAGTACATAACCTGAAAGCATGGCAGCACCTTTCATATTAATTCAAGGAGTCCTGATAAAGTTGTACAGTTGATTACAAGATTCTCTTTATTACACAGTGTTAAATCACTGCTAAGTTACAATTGTGCTTATAAAGAGTCCAATGCCATAATTTCAACAGCTCTAAAAAAAACCCAAAAAACCCACTAGTTCATAGAACATCAACTATTTTAGCTTGGTTTAAAGAAAAAAAGTCATAATTCACAAAAGAAAGAAAAAATTAAATAATACATTTTAATTATTTAATATACACTGAATCCCCATCCTCCAGGTTACTTTTGTTAATTTTGATTTAGTTTCCAGTATGTGCAGGTAAACCAAGAAATAAAACTAATAAATTTAGTCTCTTACTGTTAATGAGCAGTACAAACTCAGTAATTTGAAAGGACTAATCATGCTTTCCAAACCAAAAAAAACTGTACATATGTTTCAGGTAATCATCTAAAGTATTTGATTAAGAAAGAAAAAAGAAATCAAAGGAAGTCTGAAAAACATCTTAGCTAGTGTGATCCCATCTCTTACCTTCTCTTTTTCACAATGGCAGCCATATTTTTATGAGTGCATAAAAAGATAATGTCAAATGAAAATGGCTCCAAAAAAATAAATAATTACAGCAATGCATGTCCAGTCAGATGTTTCCAGTTTTCCAACTAAAAAAAATCCACAGGGCAAGATTTCTAAATGATTTGAGTTTATTTCCATTCTTCCAAGACTCTGAACGCAGGTTCATTTTGGCAAAGTTTAAAATAACTTAGAAGTCCTCCCTCCTCCTTCCCCCATCACATTAAAAAAACCAAGCATTATTTAAAGGGCAAGAACACTATTAAGAAGAAGTAAATTATTTTAATAGTAATTATATTTCAACTCTATGCATTTTGAAGCTCACTGTGAAAAGTGAGTACTATGCAGTTTCCCTGAAATCCTTTAGATTCCTTCCTGTAAGTATGCTTAAAAGAGTGTTCTCTCTAGTTGATGCTTCCATCCACTGCTCAATAAAAGATGACCTGAAAATACCTTGTGATGTTTCTTGTTGCCACAGAAAGGACTCTTGTTCATACAAGGGCAATATCATGCAAAACATGAGAAAAAGAAATTTAATAAAAAAGAAAGAAACAAAGCTGAAAGGGTAGAATCAGGCTTAAAGTTGTCTTCAAAACAGCATAAGAACTTCACTATTAAATGAAACACAATAGGTCATAATAGAAAAGTTTTACAGTTTTCTGATTTTCACTGGTTCCCAATCTTGTACTTTTCCTCAGTTTAATACCAGAGATTGCTCAGTGTCAGTATATTTACACTCAATGTACTACACTGTTTCTTATTTTAAATTTTTGCTCTTTCTGTTTTAGTGTTCCTGACTCAAATAAAAATTGGACTTACTGAGTTTAAAACAGAAAAAGCAGGAATATCATTTGAAAGATTAAGTTTTGTCAAAGTAAAGTTTTACCTACATTTTTAATCTACTTTAATGTAACAGCCTGTTTTGAGTTTACATTATCCACAGCATTTGAATAACAGATAATCCTGACTGAACATAACAGAAGAAAAAGAAATTAAAATAAACCGATGTCTTGCCTCACAAATCACTTACCAAAATCTTTGTAAATTTTACTGGTTTAAAGTGATGAAACTAGAGGTAACTGTATGATTCACAGAGTTGACACCATCACTAAAACCAGCTAAAATGTAAGTTTTTCAAAATTTGATTTTTGTATTCTCAAATCTAAGACAATGCACAATGATAAATGCATAAGTGATAAACTTAATACACAAAGAAAAATACCATACACTTGACCAGTACAGTTTTGTGCTTGTGACAAAAACATCTAACATTAGTGTATCAGCTCAGGACTACAACTGTTACCTTCTTAAGCTTTACTTAGCAGTGTAAGTATATATATAGCTGTATAGGTATCTATATTATACCTATATAAGAGAAATTCTAAATGTGTAATAATTCAAATGTGATTATAGAGCATTATCTCAGTAGACACTGAGAACTGGTACAGTTCTCAGAATATGTCCTGGATCACCTGGGACTTTGTGTAAAACAGTATTTGCAGAATATTTTGAGATAAATTAAATCAGTCTGTAAACAGGAGCACTGCACCTCCTTACATCACTAGAGCCACACTAACATTGTTTTATTATAAAAAAGAACAGATATGGCCTTACCAAATATGACAGGTCTTATTTTGCTAAACACTTATTTGTTGACTATCTGTGTCTTCTCTGAAGTAGCACTATATTATCCTGAAACAAAAGAACTGTGCAGACTTCATGTCCACCACTATATAACACATTATGTCTAGCTTATATACATGTCAATATATTCCAAGATTTTCTTGGAAAGGCAATTAAAGTAAATCTGAGTTTTTAAAACCAATGAGTCCGCTCAGGATAAAATATAGACTTTCACTGGATTTGAATGATGAGCTTTTCAGACTACACAGTCTGGCTAGATCATATAGAAATGCTACAAATAAAAGAAATTTGTGCCAGATCTTGGGTACAATTGCTGACAATGGTGTGGAAAAAATAATAAAAATAAAATTCTTGTTACCTAAACTAATTTTTGAATTGATCTTAAGAAAACCATGGCATGCTCAGCGATTCCAGAATGCAAATTAAATTCTTAGTTTAGAAACTGGAACTTATACATTTTATTTCCTCAGACCTTTGCCCATTTTGTTAACATATTGAATATTTAGTTCAATGCTAGTGAAATAAATTTGATTGTAAGACCAAAATCACAATAAGAGGAAAAATGGAATCCAAGTTGTTACTTACTGAAATATCCCTCTGTGTAGCATGCTAGATAAATACCTTGTTAAGTAGTGAACTGTATCCAAAGTAGCAATCTGCAAACCTGAAATCAGAACTCACATCCTCTTCAGTTCTTCTGTATTTATAAATATTTCTAGACTTCTGAATTTCTAAACTCTCCATCACAATACTCTTATCAAGAATGGAAGACACATGTAGCTGATCTTGAAGCATCACCAAATAACTGTGAAACTTCTGCTACTCTGTAGACAATTCTGAAACTGTGCTTCACAACTGTATTTTGCTTCATTGTCTATTTTCCCATTCGTGAATCTTTATGTTTGCTTACTTGTTTTGGTCAAGATTATACCACATGGACAGCCAGTTGATACCACCACAGGTAGCACTGTGACAATGTTAACACTTTTGCAGAGATTCCTAAGGAGATTTCAAAAGCCTACAATATCCTAGGTATTTACAAATGCTTTGGTGAGGGGAAAATAGAAAAAAAAATACATAGTTAAAAGTTTTAGTAGACCTATTTAAGCTAATAAAACTTCCTTAAACATGTTCATCAATGGAGCAATTTAAATATTTATGCCACCTACTTTTGACATGTCCACCAAAAATCTATTCTTTCACCCAAAATCCCCATGAGTGAACTACATTTTCAGATCCACAGAAAGGAAATTAACAAATTAATTTCTTGAGAATACAATTTCTCTGTTTCATTTTCAGAAGTTTTGATTTATGTGAAGTTAAATTACTGGCGTATGTTCAGACTATATCAGGTATTCAGACAAGTGGTTTGTGTCAGTGGGGACAGTCAACCACATCCACGGATATTCACTGTTATTCACAGAATCTGATAAAATGCTCCCTCTAAAATCTGCATCATTCCAGAGGAAAATATTTTCATCCACTTGATCAAATTTGACTGAATATCCATTTTATTTAGCAACACTGCAAAGGATAATTTGGTGTTAAAAAAAGGGAAGGGCTTTTTTATCAATTAAATACATTCTGCCTTCATTTCCTTTACTCCTGCACCTGGGATTTGCCCATAATTTCGTTGCCTTAGTATTGTGTAAGTACTTCCATTTTTTATGTTTAAGTAAGAAAAGCCAACCAGCATTCTGTATCCTTAATTTTTTTTTTTCATTTTGATGGATTGCTTTATCCTTTGGGTTTAACACCTTTTTTTTTTTTTTTGCTTTTAGCTGTGTTTTCATTTTTCCCTCTGGGAAAGTAGCTTTTTCAATTTTCATGTTCAAGTCATTAAACTGTTTACAAGTTTACATTCTATTACTTGCATCATAATCAAGGCCGGGCTTTTCATTCGGGATGTAGAAGTATCTGTTCAAGATATAAAACAGTCAGATTTTGTCTTGTACCCTTTTTTATAATAAAAACCCCTTTTTAAACATTTAAATGTATCACTTGGTGAATGACAGTACCCAAAACTCACGTTAACAGATATACATTCTATTATTTCTCTATCTTCTACAACTTCTAAAAAATAACTTATTTGGTGTAATGAAGGTCATAATTTTCAAATTAAAAAGAAAAATCCAAGTTGACATGACTATAAAAAAAACCAATTAAATTCATGTGGAGACTGTAAAACCATTATTCTTGCATACACTGTGACATGCACTGTCATGACATGCACATGTCAAAAAAGATAGAAATAAAACCAAAAAAAAACCCCAAGTGATGTACAATATCATTGCTCACCACCGAGTAATGTTCAGCCCCTTCTCCAGCTGCAATTGGCTCCTCCCAGACAGCTCTCCTGTTTTTGTACACTGGGAATAACGCTTTAATATATAGAGTATCCCATTGCCGGTTCCCCTGGCCTGGCCACCCTCCCTTGCAGCTATTTGTGCACCTTCTCACCATCAGAGCATGGAAAACTGAAAAGTCCTTGACTTAGGGTGCAACAACCAAATCATCAGTGTGTTATCAACATTACTATCTATCAAATCCAAAGCACAGCAAGTTTCAGCTACTAGGAAGAAAAGTAAGTTTGTTCTTGCCAAAACCAGGCAGTTTTATTTTTGCTACAATTCACAAAACATTTTCAATAATAAGTCAGCTACTAGAAGCTATAACTACACTTACTAAAAGTTTACTCTTATCTGAATCTACATCAATCAGCACAAAGTGACAACGAACAAATAATGAAAGAGAGTACTTATTCTGTCCAGTTATATCAGTATGGAGTCCTGAATAAAGGCCGGAGCAAGATTTCTGAAGAAAACCTAAAAGGTGACACCTTTCCTTCAAAACTGAGAGAACAGAATACAATGAAAGATCGTGCCATGACACAGCAAGCTGTGCAAATAGCAGTCTAACAGCCTGCCTCAGACTCTTGTGTAATCCATTTTTGCCCAGGTTGTGCTATGTTCCAGATGGTACAGCTGGGAAATAATTTCTATATCCACTGTGCATGATGTAAACTCATGTGTTATTCAGTCACTGTATTGGTTTGAAACACAGCTGATTCCATTTGCCTTTTTTGTCAGCAAGGGAAAACAAAAAACCACAAACGATTCTTGATTATCACTAACCCATTGCAGTTTGAAATAAGTAGTTGAGAAAATGAATGTGCCATAGAAATTGTAAAAAATAGAATTTTAAATTATTTCTCCCTTTTATTAACAAAAATTGAACCAGTAACATACCTCTTTTTTCTCTGTGAACTTCTTCCAAAAGTTTTTCTTGGTTTTTTATCTGTTTAAAGAGAGACTGATGTTCAGTCTCCTTTATCTGTGTAAAGTGCTTGAGCTGTTCTCGGCTTTGCAGCAAGTAGCATCGCAGTTTTTTTTCCTTACTTTCTCTTTCCTTTACCTCCTCACATAGCCACTGAAGCTTAGTCTGTATTAAAAGAAAGGTACAATAAAAAGTAAAGAATTCTAATAAAGATAAGAGAACATAAATGTTCACTGACCAAACTATCTTTGGAGTCACAGATTACTCATTTGTAGTTAGCTGAATAATAATAATAGAGAGCATTCCAAAATATTAAGAGAACATAAGTTGATTTTTAAGAGACCCAAAAGACATATTTTGTTGATAATTATATGTGAAAAGTGATTTGCTTTTATATTGTTTTATTTCTTTTATTCAGAAGCACAAATTTGCTAGGGTAGGCATGGAAATTAACACTGAATTAGCACACACATAGACACCAAGAGACAGGCCTTCCTTTCAGAAAACCCTTTTCTCTCTATTTTACGTTGACAGAATTTAAAGTATTTCTCCTTTCTAAAAAAGTGACATCAATCTTTTCTAGTCAGCAAAAGTCAATATTTAAGGTTCACTCAGAGGAGAAAAAGATTTCATTGATAAGGTTGTGATCAATATAGTAAATCTAGAAGTGATCAAATTGAATACTTTCACACAACCTATTTAAAAACAAAAGAAAATGAAAGTGGCATTTTAAGCAGTCATTCATTATAAACTTCCCTCTAGCAGCTAAACAAACTTAGGTGAGAAATGTATGCAAAGTATTATTATGTGCTCTTTGAAAGTTCTTTTTAATAATATGTCAGTGTCACTTCTTCAAATGAAGAAAATCTTTCCTCCATAACATTTCTCCTTTGATTCCAGTCTTATCTCTGCTATCTACAGTGGAAGTCTTTTTTGGGTCTCCAAATCTTACACAGACCACACGCACCATGAGTAACCTTCTCTTACATGCAAACATTTACAATATTTTTTCTTTTTAAGTCAATTCTCCTGTGGCTTTGACCTTTCAACATGAAGCAAAACCACCACTTGTCTTCTACAGTTTGTGATCTCTTTTGATCACAAGAAATTTACTTCTTTTAAAAGATACTGGCTAAGAAGTGTGCTGTGTGTGAGCTGAGGGAGCTGAAGGAAAGCTGCAAACAAAAGGCAAGATTTATGAGTTACAGTCATCACCTTATCAAGCATGTGTGCCCCCTCATCATAAGATTTGAAAGCTTCAATAGGGAAAGAAAAACCGTTCATTTTCCAATAATCCAATTTAATATATTTTAGATTGAATAAATACCAGCCTCACTTAATATCATTTCTAGCCTTGTGATAATGCTGTAAGAGAAACTTAACCTGCTGACTACATTCTCATGCTTTACTTGCCTGAAAAAATTTGAACCAGGTCTAAAGACCATCACTGCTCTTACTTCAATGCCTTTTTTTTGGTGAAAATAACATTGCTATTTATTTTGCTATAGAGATGGCTAGTTCTTTTTGATAGAAACATTCGGAAATATATTCTATCAGTTGAAATAACAGTCTGGAAATATCACAATAATTGCCAAAGGAAGGTTTTTATATTTTTCCTTTTACCCTTGAAGTGCCATTTTAAATGGACTTTCAACTAAATCAGATCCATCCATTTACAGACTCACCCCTTCACTCAATTCTTGAGGCTAAAAAGGACCTTAAGGATCCAACCCCCCACCATGTGTAGGGACACTCACACTACACCATCAAATGTTGAATATTAGCTTACTCAGTAAAATTGCAGGAGGTTTGACTATTACCTTTGTTTCTGCTAACCAGCGATGAGGATCATTCAGTACTGTTGGTGTAAGGGATATTGCCTATGAAAAACCAGGTGACAAAGACATAAGACATAAAATGGGAATTAGACACAGAAGAAAGAAAGGAAAGAAAGTCTTACCCGCTTACTGGAAATTCATCAAAGCAATACATTTTTTATCAAAGAAGATTAAGCCTAGTGCTTGACTTCTCTCAATACAAATATTTATCCATCAAATTCCTCCTGTTTACCCAAGTTGCAATGGCAATTTCTTGAAGTAAAGGGTGAAACTTTTTAGAAACCTTGGCAATACCTGAAGTACAATATTAAAAAGGAAGCTTCTTACCTTTAAAAAAAAATTCATTCAGGACCACAAAACTAACTCTTTTTTTCACATTAGCTGTCTAGTGAAAAATTTGCATTCAGAACTGGTTTAAGTTTGTCAGTGATAAAAAACAAGGAAAATTGTAAAAACAGGAATCTGCAAAACTTTATCCAGAAACCAATGAATGGTCAATTGTAAAAAAAAACTATTTCAAAAGCAGCCCAGCCCAGTCAAATGACCAGGTACTACAAAGTATTCTGTGTTTAAATAGTAAAACAAAAAAAAAAGATGTAATCCGAGCGTACTCTGAGTTGCAGCTAAGGCTAAAAAGCCACTAGGTCAAGCACCTGTTAAGTGTGGCAACAAGCTGAGCCAAACAGTCCATTCTCTTTATTCTCAGAAAGTACGATATTGATTTAAGAGGATTAGTCACCATGGAATCATGTGGAGGGAGGAAGAGTGGTTTCTGTACCTGAAGAGCAAATGAGAATGCTCAAAAGCAAAGCTACAGGGAGACAAGGGTTGCAGAAGTAGTAAAACAGGAAAAAAAAAAAAAAAAGACAAAAAAAAAAAAGAAAAAGTTACAGCAAGCTACCAGTTTCCTGAAAATTTGAGTCTGAGATTTTCTGGATACAAGGAGATGCTCCTCCAAAGAGGAGGTTATAAACTCTTTTCATGCGCAGTATTCAGTTCTCAACATAAAAATCAAAGCATCCAAGTGATTTTTTAACTAAACATTTCTTTCATTTTCTCTCAATTTTAAAAGTATTTTAGGTCTTCCTTAAGGACTTCCCAATTCTAGGAACACGGCCTAAGAAAACCTACCTCGAAATTTTGCCTAACAAAAGATCCTTTCACATAAGCAAAAGGAGGACTACTCCTCAAAAAAAAAAAAAAAAAAAAAAAAAAAAAAAAAAAGGCAAAAGAAAGCAGTGCCAGTTAATGCATGGACAGTTCTTTATAGTATCCCATTCTAATATCTGGCAATGTCCCTCTGTACCAGCTAAATATCCATAATTCTATTAGAATTATTATCTATGCAACAGTGACAACAATCCACATGAGTTCCACTACAAACGTTCATTAAGAAAATAATAAAACCTGCAGCATACTTAAAACTTAGAATTACTTTGAATTTCTCCATCGAGTCGCGAGAAAAGATTTCACAAGCAGCATCAATTTCACTTCCTATCATGGAAAGAATGGATTGCTGTTCCATTTCTAGGTGACGCAGCTGATCTTTGAACTGCAGTCTGGCCTCACTCATCTTTCTCAAATGATCTTCATTGCTGATCTGTTTTTCCTGGAGTGAAAAAGGAAAAACAAAACTAAGATAAGTAATTGCATTAATAATATAACATATGTCATTAGCCATGTATCTTTCAATCTTATAATCAGACCATACTCAGTCATGCCAACTTCATTTCCTTGCCATGGAAACATAATACTTTCTAACAGTACTTCTAAGTTCCTCCCTTGATTCTCCTCATTACCCTGTAAATCAATTATGAAGAAAATGCTACCAAATCCAAACTCAACAATCATAAAGTCTATTTTCAGAGTCAAAAATAAATGTTCTATTACAAATCTCCTCATGAGTAGAAAAGGAGCCCAGAGTAAATACCCCCATTATTATCTTTTGCCCTGAATCTGTTGTAGGCATATAATATCTAACATCAGAAAAGATATCCCAGAAGGAAAATTTTATAGGCAGACAGTGTGTCCTCAAAGGAAAACTACTCAAAGAATATCTCATAGGAGAGTGAGTGGCACTGAGGAAAGTATTTTATGCTATCATCTAATATCAGTAAGTTGATTAAATATGTTATATATGTTTTTAAAATTCGGATTCTCTTCTTTTATATCTATGATAGAGCCACTATAAACCCAAACAAAACTGCTGCTGGATTACACAAAATATTGAATTATGCATCATAAATAGTACAGAAAAACCTATCTTGTGAGAATAAGTGGAACTGAAACACACCTGTCTGCTGCTGAGATCAGGATGCAATGCAGCAAAGGGCAAACACTTTAACAGGCAAATTCCAATGTGTGCAAAGTTGCACCAAGAATGGTAGGAAGAGCAAGGATTTCAAAAATTTATTACTTGTAGTCCTGCTCAATGACAAGGTACAGCTGTTTGAAGTCTATTGGAAATCTTCATGCACTGCTCTTACGAGACACCAATGTGGAGTTAGGTAATGTCTAAACACAGGTTCCATGAATGGGATATATTTGTAATCATAGAATCATTGATGTTGGAAAAGAACTCAGTTAACACTGAGTCCAGCTAAAAACCACATACTGCCAAGTTCACCACTAAACCATATCCCTGAACACCACATGTACATGTCTTTTGAATACCTCCAGGGGTGGTGACTCAACCACTTCCCTAAGTAGCCTGTTCCAATGCATGAATAAATTTTTTCTAATATCCAGTCTAAATCTCCCCTGACACAGCTTAAGGGTATTTGCTCTTGTCCTATCACTTGCTAATTGGGAGACAAGGCCAACATCCACCTTGCTACCTTCCTTTTATGAGGTTGTATATATATTTATGTATAAGTGTTACTTCTACTAGCAAAATAGGTGTTTTTAATACAGGTGGCCTAGAAATGTGAAACACCTATACTTGATAAGAAGTCTGATTTTTTCATTTAATACAAAAATACTTGAGACAGCAGTTATGTCAAACTGAAGAAATCATAAGATTTTTTTAAGATAGGTTCCAGTATTTTTTTACTATAAAAATGGGAGTTGAAATAACAGTTTTGACCTAGATTAGTATTCTGAAAGTAGTAAGATTGCACTGTATATATTTCCAGTATCAGTATTCTGTTATCTTACTATTCACTGATTCACATGTCAAAATTCATTTCCAAAGACCATGACTAAAACAGAATACATAACTTGATTTTCTTATTTCTTATCTGCTTGATTTTCTGAATGTGCCAACCTTCCTTATCATTCTACATCCAGAGCCTACAGGAGAAAATAAGTCACTAATGACTCAGAAGGGCAGAGAAGAAAAAGGAAAGAAACCAATCACCTCCCATTATGCTCTGCTCTTTCACCTTTCATGAAAAAATAAAATCTAAGCTAGCTATAATACCTATGCCTCTTTGAATTAGTATTTGCAGTAAGAACAGAATAATAAAAGTATAAAAAGCATGGAAAAGAAAAGAAAGTACTCTGTAACACAATAAGCTTCTACTGCATTGCCACAACTGTATGCTAGTATGGGATTTCCCAAGAGCTAATATTTCCCCCATCCTAACATCTCTTTGACAATTCACAAAACCAAAATAGCAAATATTCTCTTAAGTTAGCCATTAATGCAATCTAATAGAAGTCTCCATCTGCCTTTACCTTCAAAGGCTGAGACCACAGGATTGCATGGCTAAAAACTTCTCTGATCTTTTCAATTTAGAGATAAAAGATTATTTTGGTGTAAAAAGAGTGTCTTCCTAGTATTATGTAAGGATGGAGTTAATTCACAACAGACTACAGAAGGCCATGTACATTCCTATAAACACATTTTCTTAATAATAGGTATTATAGAACTAAAATGCCAAATTAGAAAAAACACATTTTTAAATTTTCAAGTACTTTTTACTAGTCTGACAAGTTGAGCTTTTAAACCACTTCCTGATGGAAACAAGCTAAAGAGATGCCAGGTTTGGCATTTTTCTATCTCTATACTATAAATGAAACCTCAAAAAAACAAAAATCCTCCACCCCAACAAAAGTTGGAATTTCTTTTACTATGCTTACACTGTATATCTACTTCAAATTACCTCTAAATTATTCATAGCTCCACTGCATCTTGAAGAAAATATGAAGAAAACTAGAAGTGGTTGATTAAATATTTGTTAGCTACCTATATTAGAGATCAGGCAAGCAACAGGATTTATATTTCTAGTCCTAAATAATATTAGCGAATCTTTGGAGGGATAGAGTCCATAATCCAGGAAAAGCATTTTTGTCTTCTTTCATTCATATAGAAACCATGTACTATGGAATGACTGTGTATATTCTTTAATATATACATGCTGGGGTTTTTTAGGTTTACCATCTATTTCTATAATCCATCATTTATTTTAGGTATTTATCAGCAGAGAAACAAACCACGCTTAAAGTAATTTAATTTTACCTTTTTCTCCAGTTCTTGTTTTACAAACTCACATTTCCGTTTTAGCTTTGTATTTTCTTCCTCATTTTGGGTTAATTTTTCCACCAATTTATCACACTCAACTTTTTTTTTCTCCAGTTGTCGACACTGAGCCTTGACTATGGTTTTCTCTTCTAAAAGTTCCATCTGAGGTAAAGGCAAAACAGATTATAAAGTCACTGTATGGGTTATTTGAAAACACGTACAAATTCTAAAGTTTTAAATCAGTGGAACACTATTACCAAATGATAACTTTAAAAAATTAAATTAAGTTCTACTAAGTGCAATTACTTATCTGAACATGGAAAACATGCATCACAGGGTTGTAGAACCACACAGTGTTTTAAAAGCAGAAAATAGAAGTCTCAGATTCTTCATTTCAGCTCTGCTACACTCATCAGCTTACATCATCCTGAGAAGCCTAGTATTTATGCAGCTTTTCCATTACTAAAATAATTTGGAATCAGAAAGTCTAAAACTATCATTTAATTTCAGGAACCAATACTAAATTTATATCTGAAAGGAAACAACAGCAAAGATTTAATACATTTAAGTCCTAAAATTGTAAGGGGTTAGTGCTATTATTTTGTGCAATTAATGCTACTCATGAAACCTTGCAGAGAAAAATGAAGAAAACATACAAGGATCTAGAAAGCCCCAAAAGAATGAGTAAATAATGTATATTTGTTTCCAGTGGAAAAAAAATAACTGACTGAAAACGGAAGATTCGAGAAATGCTCTACAATATCTAGAAAATTTTAAAAAATACAACAAAGAAGCAAATTAACACACACATTACTCAAAAACAGTTTCATATTAGATGAAGTGTGAGATGCAGTTAAACACAAAAATAAACTTGCAATTTCTTTCCTCTTTCTGAGGAAAAGCAAAAATTTTATTTCCTAATTACACTATAAACATAACTTCTGTGAGGCAGAAGGGTAGGGAGAGAAGTTTTATTAATTAATTTAGACACTAAATCGAGACACTAATTTAGACACTAAACGGATTACAAAAACTCTTCCAAATGACAATTTGAGAAAGAACTTTGGCATCCACAGTCTACAAAGACTTAAGAACACAAAGACATGCCTGCAATGCACAAAACATTTTTTGTGAGTATGCTTATAAAAATCAACTTTTCAGTTCCTACTAAAGGTAATTGCATTATAACATCTATGCAGATGGAGACAATCCAAGAAAAAAATCCCTCACCTATATTACCCTTGAGTCACAGAAGAGAAAGTTAATACTTATTAATTTCCAGTATGGACAAGGTAGATATGACTTTAATTTAATTGATCTTTATTGAACCCAGTTTCAGCATTTAATAAGCTTCAGGAAAAAAAATGGATGGTACAATTGAAAAATGTATAGAAAACAACTTAAAAAGAAATATACACATATACACAGTTTTATATGTATCAATACATATCACTATATAACCTTAGATTAAAGATTAATACTTCAAACACTTCCATACTGTCAGGCAGTAGAAAACTTTGTATGTCATCATTCTAAGAAAATAACCATGTTTTTAAAGCAAATGAGGGTATGTATTAAAATTATGGGACAGATCCAGAGCTTCTGAGCACATAGCCAAATTGGGACCACTAAGCACACCACTTCAATTCCTATGCCTGGTATACCTATCCTTTTAAATACCAAATAAGACATCATAGAGGCATTGGTTGGGAAAAATTTAGGATTTTCTAGCAGAAATTACAAGTTCAAGCATCAGAATCTCGGCAATGAAACAGTAAGATCCCTCTTAACACTGGTATCTCAAAAAACTCTACCTTCTCCAGTCCTATTGCATCATACAGTATTTTTATGGTACCTTCCCTATTACCCCAAAAAAATCCTTTACTACTTAATAATTTTTCAATCCAGTGCCACACTACAGAAAACCAGGCAAAAGTGAGGCAGCAAGTACCACGCAGAGAAGGCAAGAGAATAACAAAAATCAAAAGTCACTTCTTTTTACAATCAATACCGAAATTAGTCCTCTAAACACAGGACTCTGTACCCTTGATTTCCTGGAAGTAACTCATAAACGCATCCACTTTTAAGTTTAAGGCTTTGGATCCTACAAATATATTAAATTTCCCTTCACTCTCTCAACCTACCTTTTTTTTAAAGCTTTAACTATCTTTGGACAGGATGTGTATATTCCTTCCCAAAAACAGTTACAAAGGTTGGACACAGCTGAGGCATAAATAAGGTCAATTATTACTGTAACAGCAAAAGACAGCTGGTTGCTAGACACAAAATCTTAGCAGCCTGAAAAATAATACTAATAATAACAATAATAGGTTTTTCTGTTGGATTTCCCTAAACACTACTCTAACATCAAAATACTTTTTTAAAAAGGGAGGAAAAAGGTAAAATGTATGTTAAGTTTACCTTAATTTGGAAAAAAAGTATGTCCATAAAATTGAAATCCAAATGCAATGTAATGAAGAGTTAAAAATATATAAAAAGTAACCAAATCACCTGCAGGATTACATGTTCTCATCAGATCTTCCTAGGGACGCATATCATTTTCTATTTTGTTTCATTTACAGTCTCTCAACCAAGAGAATTTTATGCACTATCATCTTGTATACTTCTAAAGAAATTGCCTACCCTAATATCTTAAAAAAGTCATCTCCCTCAAACCTTCTGCTCTTAAAAAATATATGTAGATTTAGGGAGAAGTCATGGAACTGTAAATGAAACATGGAAGTGATTTTTTTTAATCCTCTGTTTAGGTTCAACAATCAGTAAAAATAAAAAGGTCCTAACTGTAGGATTTGCCATTTCATAGAAAAACAGAATCAACTTATTTTTTCTTATTAGCATCCAGAATACACTTTCCTTCTCTCCACTTGACACTAAATATACACTGTAAATTTCAATGTCATTGCCAAAGAAAAAAACACTTTTGGACATATCACTTAAATAATGCTATACACACTAAAAAGTAAGTCCAATGTTAAGCACTGCTGTCAAAATATTTGATTTTAATGATCCTTCTACTAACAACCACCTAGGTTTTTTATTGCTGTCTTCACTTAAAGGTTTCTATGTTACCAAGTGCTTAAGAATTATTATCAAGTCATAAATAGTACATTAAATAACTAAACACTAGCACCAACAGAGATCCCTGAAGGACACCACGCATCACTGCTGTACATCAGGACTCTATCTGGACACTGAGCCATTGACCACAAGGCTCTGAATGTGACCATTCAGTCAATTTCTTATCTATCTCACCCATCAAATCCATCTCTCTCCAATTTAGAGAGAAGGATGCTGTGGGGCACTACGTCAAAAGCTTTACAGAAAGCCAGATAAACAATATCTGTAGCCCTTCCCTTGTCCTCTGATGTAGTCACTCCATTCAGAAAAGGCCACTGGGTTGGTCAGAGAGGACTTGCCCTTGGCGAAGCTGTGCTGGCTGTCCCAAACCACTTCCCTGTTCTGCATGCAGCTTAGTGTAGCTTCTAAAGCGTTTTGTTCCATGATCTTCACAGGAAGAGAGATGAGGCCAACAGGTCAGTGGGTCCCAGAGTCCTCCTTTCTACACTTTTAAAAGATGGTGTCCTGGGGTGACTGTATGGTACAATGCTTTCCCCTTTCTAGTCACCTGGGACTTCATCTGCCTGCCATATATACCATAGCATTGTATACTTCCTTTCATTTTGATCATAGACATATATATTTTACTATTTTTGAAATAAGATTTTGATCTAAAAACTGGTACTGTTACATTTTTTACCCCAAATTTTAAACTTTTACAATGGCCTGCAATAACACATGTCTTAAGTGCTTTAAAGCCCATACTTCATTATCTTCATCATTCAATGACAGGGGCTGTGTGGGGGGTGTGTGGGAGGAGGGGGGAACTCTGATATTGGAATTCTTCACAGTAAGTACCTTTAGCGTTGTAATCTGAGCCTCTGCATCATCTTTTTCTTGTTTAAGGAGTTTCATGAGTTCTTGAACATTTTGTTCATGTTTGATTTTCATATTTTGTAACTCTGATGTAAGATCTGCCAACTCCTGTTGGTGAATTTCTCTTTCCATCTTCAGCTGCCTGTTAGCTGAAATCATCTCTTCATGACTAGATTCCTGCTGTTTCTGGAGGTCTGAGAGGCTCTTAAGTAATTCCTTTTTGGCTTTCTCCTCTTCTGCTATTCTGTTTGTTAGTTCCACACGTATAGCGCTTAAATTTTTTACATCTGCTTGCATTTCTAGGAGTTGTTCTTGGTCTTTTTTATGAAATAAGTTAATAGTTTCAAATTCTGTCTTCAAGTGTTCCTTCTCAGCTTGCATTTGGTTTTGTAGAAGGACTTGCTTTTTCAACTCATTCTCCAATTTTTTTACAGTACCTTGAACTTCTTTGATCTCTTCTTCAAGAGATACCTGGTGTGACTCCATTTCATTCACCTTTACTTCTCTGCAGCGCAGGAGTTCTTCCTGCTGGGCTCTCTTTGCAAGCACATCATTCAGCTCTTTCCGCAGGTTTTCTATTTGGTTTATAGCTGAGAGAAGCTGACTTTTGAGATCATCTTTTTCTTTGAAGGCCTAGGAAAGAAAAAAAAATCCATTCTGATCTGAGAGTAATTAAAAGCAATTGTTGGAATGATGCCCTTAGATATCAGGAATGTCTACAGAACAATTAACATATGTATGTGAAAATATAAAAATTTTGCTTGCTACGAACTCAGTCCAAATGCACTCAGTGTTTCTTTAAATTTATATACAGATCACGTGCAGTCTCAAACTTGGACTTGTCCTTAATTATCTAGCCTCCTAAGTAGGGATAGTTTTGATTAATTCCCTGTTTCTCACACCCTCTCTTTGCAGACTGAGAAGTGGGGTTTTTTTGGTTCCTCCAAATAGCAAGATGGAGAAAATGAGGTAATAGAGTAATGCAGCAGCACACAGAGATGACTACTGGGTATACACACAGTACCTACAGTCCATTCCATATGCTGACCTATTTTATTTTCTAAAATGTTACATATGCAGTATACCAACTTTAACCTATTCTTGAAATGCTGCCCAGTAGACGAATTAGCAGCAGTTAAAAACTTGGTTCATTTATGCATGAAAGCCAAGAAACAACTACATCATCTCCCAGATAAAAGTCAATCAAATGTAATAAAAATTCCACTGTTTTCCTCAGATCTTAAGGGTTTGGGTGTTTTTTCCAACATTGATACGTTAATGTTAAAATTACCACAGAAGCACAGAATGTGCAAGCTTGAAAGGATCGCAGTGGGTCATCTGGTCCTGCTCAAGCAGACTTATCCTAGAATACAGGCACAGGATTGAATCCAGATGGTTCTTGAATATCTCCAGTGAGGGAGACTATGCAACCTGTTTGGGCAATCTGTTTGGGTATATCAGATTCTTTAAACTGACTTAATAAATTTTATACTAAATTTTACTGAACATTTTCACCAATTCCACAGCAATGTACATTTCTTAGGAATATAGCAAAATTACTTGAAATAATCCAGAACAAAAAGGCAATTAGGGTTAAAAGTGTGCATTTAAAAACAATAAAACAATTTGCAATTACATCAAGAATAAGCAATGCAAAGCAAAATACAAATATAATAAATTGAGGACATGGACTAATGACCATCGTGAGTTTTTCCGAAGGAAAAAACTTGCCAAACAAAAAGACCCTCCTAAACCTATCTTGTAATTTTACTTGAAGGATTTGACTTAAAAAACCCAAAACACCACCAAAAATCAAACAAAAACAAAACTCGTTTAAATTTTCAAACTACAACCCATAAGTTACTTGCTTTAAGTATTTTTTCTACATAACACATTTAAAAGAACATATATTTCAAAAGATGTTAGAAACTCCACTATCAAACAATATTAAGGACAACCACACGGGCAAAACTTTAACCAAATTATCCCAGTAACTCCAAAAGCATGAAACCTAACCAATCTTTCTATAGTCCACCCATTGTCTGCCAATATTTCAAAAATCTCAACGTTGTAAGCTATGATTGCAACCCAATTTTCAAAATTTTCCAGCAACCCTTTGAAGTCTTCTGACAGAAATCAAAGTCAACAAACTGTCATTTCTTCCTTTTCTTTATTGTTTTTACAGAATTTTGTCTCAGATGTTAATTGTCTATATTTCAAAGATAGTTAAATTATGTTCATCTAATTACTTCAAGTTTATGCTAAATGCTGCATCTAGATCAATTATACCCCTATAAGTAAACTGTTTCCAACTTTATATTGAGAACATGAAACATTGTTTGTACTTCTTTCTCCTTCACAATGACACAGTTTATATGATCTTCCATATCTTAAAGTAAAGAAACTTTCTTCACCAGCAACAATTACCTCAAACTTTTTGGAAGGATGGTCATGACTTTAAAAGTGAGAACAAATACTAACAGTATTTCTTAAATGGAGCTTAAGCCAAAGTTTAAGCACTGCATTTAGCATATGAATATATTTGCCACACAAAAAGTGGTAAAATCCATGTCAAGGAGTCTTATGTAACAAAGAAAATTTCAATATGGACAGTGTTATCAAGTGCCTCTACAAAGACCAGTCTACGTGTTTACATGAACAGTGATTTCAGAACCTTTTTGGGATGTACTGCTTCTTATTCACAATTCATCTCTACTTTTTGCTTCTTATTTGTCCATTTGATAGACACACATGATTTTGAAATTATTCAGGTCTTCTTCCTTTGCTTACAACTTCCATTTTCTTTGACAACAGTGACCAACTTCTTAAATGTTTGAGAATCTTACTTGCCCAGACAAGCACTTGGGCTACAAGATTACTACGGAATCGGATATACAAGATTACTATAGAATGAATTGCTGCAGCATGGATAGAGGAAATAATAACAAAAAGTAAGGAATATAATAGGCAATTCAGGAGAGAAATAACAACACCAGGAATCACAGTTTAGATTTGCTAGACTTCATTAATTTCAACTCAGCCCCACAGTGACTTCTCCTGTGCTTTGACCATGCTTGTATTCAAGTACCAATCTCAGAACAGATTAATAGACATCTCATACTTCATCCCATATAACCCTTGAAAACTTCAATCTTTGAGCAAGACAAAGCAGGGGATGGAACCATCTCAAGCCCATTAGGTTCAGTAACCTAAACTGGATGGATGCCATAAGAAAATACATGAAAAGAGGGATAGCACAGTAAAACAAAAGCCATACAATATGATAGACTGCACCAGCAGAGGATGTAAGTTAAGATAAAAACTCACAGCATAAAGTTAAGTACCCTATTAGCCACTATAGGAGCAAGCAACTTTTGACCTAGCCACTGGAAACTACAGACCCACAGACTCATTGTCAACAGAATGATGTTTTATACCATTATTCCAATACAGGATGATAAGCATTAGCATTGATATGAGTGCTTGTCTATAAAACAGTGTCAAGCAGATGAACAAATAAAGGAATTCCTCTAAGTCAAAAACCAAAAAATCCCATGTTTTTTCCTGACTAACTTTAGAGGAGGAAAAAGAGGAACAAGTGGTCTGTCATACTGAACAAAGACAAATGAAAAACCCAGAAATGTTACAGAATCAATATTCAAAGTTCTGAAAATTATACAAAAGAGGTCCAGAACTTAAGGCGGAAAGCAGCTTAAGTCATGGTTTGCATAAAATAAACACCTTCTCTTCATTTTTTTAAAACAAAGGGAAAGGGTACAAAAAAAATCTACTGATCTTACCTGACTACTCTTGTCCATCAGTTCACTGATGGTTTGATTTTGTTTTTCTATCTCACGATCCAGTTTCTTACACTTCAATTTCCATTGGCGGATGGTTTCCTGAGCTCTCATCTTCAAATCTTCTCTTTTTTTCTCTATCTCCAGCCTGAGTGCCTCTGAATGCTTGAATTCAGTGAGATACCGTTCTGCTTCCTTGGTACTCTCTTCAACCTGTTGAGCTAACTCAGCAGACTGGAGTTCAGTTTGTCTACGTCCATTCTCACAAGCCTTGTAAGAATTCTGTATCTCCTTTAGCTGGTCCAGCATTTTTTCCTGCTGCTTCTCCCTGTTTTCCAGGTCAGATGTTAACACCTGGAATCATCATAGGAAAATACAAACATTCTATAAGGATATGTAGTATGAAACTTTATCAAACAACACACAGCAACATTAAATCACATCTTTATTTAAAATATGAACAGCATAAAAGATCTGCTTGACTATCAAGGAAAGCCCTGTTAGCCCAGAGAATTCCTCCCCCTGCAATGGTAAAGAATTTGAACACAAGACATAAAATACATACTACTCAATTCTTTTTGCATTTGCTCCTCTTCTGATTGTTCTTGTTATTTTTCTGTATTTTAAGTTTGAGATCAATCATTGGCCATATATTACACACTATACAAATAAGAAATAAACTAAATAGTAAGACATAAGCAGATTAATGTAAACAGATGAGAGGAAAACGAGAATTGGAAAGGAAAAAACAGCACTCACCACAACCACAACAATTTATAGTATATGAGCTAGTTGTTACCCAGTTTTATGCTGGCTGCCTTTATGAAAGCAATGTGCTAAATAAAGGTATATTTGATAGTACTGAATACAGAGACAATAGAGCAGCTTGGTAAATGCTTCTAGAACAAGATGCAAAGATGCTTGAAAATGTAGGAGGCATATATAAACCTTTTAAAAATGAATTAAATTGAAAATACACCTTTTAAAAATAAAGGGTGCTACATTTCTCAAATCGTATTTCTCTGAACAGTCTCATAAGAAACTCAGTAAAAATAGTGTCCATACATCTCCTGGAATGACATGCTCATAAATCAGTTTTTGAAGATACACTAGCAAAATTGTGTTTTACTAAGATCATCATGCAGAAATTCACATTAGTCTTCTGCATTTTGGACCTATTTAGACTGCTTTCATATCATTCAGTCTTTTCATTATTGAAAGATGAATTTGATAGATCTGATCTATAGTCATATTATCAAGCCTCAGGGGACTGAAATACTTTAGAAAAGAGGATTAGGTTTCAGAATGACTGAAAAAAACTGCAGATGTAGCCTGAAATAAACAGACCGTAATTCAGAATGGACAAGAGAAAAGTATTTTATCTATGAAAGAACAGGCAACTTTACAGATGGATATAGAATGACTTTTCAGACAAAAATACTTCCACAAGGTTGGGGGAAGGAGGGAAACTTGGGTTTGTTGGTAAGGGCTCTCTCCTTGTCAGTTTCTTAGTTTGGGGTTTTTTTCCCCTTCCAAACCAGGCCAACACCTCCTGGGAGACAGTAAATTGTACTGACCTCTTCAGGATAGTATTTGCTGTGCTAAAAAGATAACCAAAACAAGCTCACAAGCTACAACTAGCTAAATTTTAATGAAAACAAGCTTAATTTTCAATGAAAACAGATTATAATACTTCTTTAAGTACAAAGACTCAAATTGAGTATAGCAGAAGTTAAAAATAGCCTCATAAAATCAATCAGATTGACTGATTTTCAACCACCATCAGATATTACATTTACCATTTCACAGGTTTTCTAAAATGGGTCGTCATTTTTTTCAGTCATGTGATTACACATTCTATTATCACTCCCAGTTTCATGTCTTTCTGAAGACACCATAGAGGATATCAGACTAAACTGATGTAGTACTCAATGCTGCATCATTAAAAAATAGTTATTTATATATAATTTCCCCAGAGTACAAACTTCATTAAGAAAACTATAGCCCCCATGAACTTTTTAATGAAATATGAGTCTAAGCTTAAACACAGAAAATAATGTTCAATTAACTGTAAACATTCCTCTTATTATGTAAAAGTAAATCAACTTCCAACTCATTGATTTAGAGGATAATAAAAAAGAGGTACATTTGTTTTAGATATTTACCTGCAAGCACAACTAATTTATCAACACAAATTAGCTGCATGAGGAGGAAAATTAGATTTTGACATGCATGTATCAATATAAATGTGACCTTTAATGTTTCATTTTTACAAAATGTGTAAATAAGATAAATCTTAGCAAAGAGTTTGCACTTTGCTTGAAAGAGTTAAGCCAGCACAGACCCAACAGTTGAAATCAGGTGGAAACAGCATCATAGTAAGTCAATATTTCATGCAGCCAACCCTGTAAAGCAAGAGGATAGAGAAAGTATCTCCACACACTGTTTCTGTATCAAAACAGGGGTCTCAAATGTACTGATCTGTACTTCTGAATTCCTAGTTCATGTATGATAAATGTGTGTCTTTGTGTTAACATGGATGCAGTTGTCAAAATTCTATCTGATCTATAAGAGCTTGTGCAACTGGCATTTAATTAGCTAATAGTTTCATTTGTAGAAGAAAAGGTAAAAGTAAATTTTAGTGAGAATATGAATCACTATTTATAAGACTGAAAGACTTACATTACTGAAGAATTCTAATATTAAATAGACATACCAATAATTTTCCCTCAGAAAAACTGAAATATTTTAACAAACTGACTGCTGTACTGGACAACACTACAAGAATCCTAACACCAAATTCAAATAAAGACTAATTAGTAAATCAAACAAGTTCCCAGGCACAAGAGTCTAAAAACACTTATGGAGAAAGTAGGGTATTGCAGCTTTATAATTTGTGCACTCTGTTTATTTCTTAGTCATAATGGTTAAACCTTAATAGCTAGCGATAACAGCCCCATATCTATATGGCTTCATGCAGAAAAATGTATTTAAGATAGTTTTATACATTTGGAAGATCTCACAACTGCACTCTCATGTAAACTACAGTAGCTAAAATAAATATTACATTAAAAATTAATTTAAGATTGAACTCACTTCTAAACATGAGCTTAAGAATATGTTAATCTTTTTCATCCTCTCCATTTTACATCACACTGTGATTTTATGGCAACTGTTGAAGGCTAAATGTACAATGCACACAACTCAAATTGTTGCAAACAATGACATTTTAATAAATCAAAAGAAATTTCTAGTATCACATGTACATCAGAGGCAAGTTAGACCCTCCCCACTAAACAAAGATAATTTACACCCAAGTCAAACATGACTGGTCACTTCCAACTGGGAATCAGACTATCTGATAGAAGCAGCTGTTAGAACAGGCTTGACAAAATGCTTTGTTAGTACACAAGTTTAGAAATTCACATCCTTGCATTCCTTGATGTCTCACTAAAAGAAAAACACACTAGCTATTTTCCTGTTACTGACCCTTTAGGAGAAAGGCAGTGGGAAGCAGATAAGAAGTACAAAGTATTTTCTGTTGAGAAAATGAGGGAAGTCAAAGATTTCTAACTCAGAGAAATGACAATGACCCCAACTGAGCACTCTTGCATGGGTATTTTCAGGGCAGGAAATTTGTATTACAAAATCATCGTGACCCTTAAGAAAGCATGTTCTACAAGTAGAGGTTTAAAATAATTGTTTTTCTGTGGGTTTTCACCCCATTAATTTCACCAAAATAATTAGTTTCTCAGGCACAACAAAACAAAAAAAAACAGAATGTTTTCAGTTAGTTATGGGTTTTATTGACCAGCTAGAATACAAATGTTATGGACACCAGAAAATGAGTTCTGCTTGTCTTACCCTCTATAGAAACACTTCAGGTCTTTTTAAACTTATTCAATGACTGAATTTCATAAAGCAAGTAGGAACTTATTTTGAGAAGGCCATTTTTTTCCAAATGTAATTTGATATATTTGTTTGATTTAAATCAGCTGAGAAGCTGACAAAGTAAAGGAGCAGCAGAAGTCAACTGAACAATATAGTCCTGTAAATCTATGAAAAGACAAAAAATAAATGCCTACACTTGAATTTCCAAAGTGATGCAATATCATTTCAAAGATAAGTACCTTCATTAGGAAAATAAATACAAAATCCCTTGCTTACAGGATGCCAAAATACAAGCAGAACAAATAGTGAAATCTTTGACTACTGAAATAATACACACAGTTTTGCAAACTCTTTTGTCCTGACAGTCAGAGAAGAAAGAAGAAAATTGTTACTGTCCAGGCATACTACTACCAATGACAAATCTCAACAAAAGCAAGAAATACAGAAATTTCCCATCTTAAATAAGAATGCTACTGCCTACTTAGATCTCATTTTATGGTCAAAGTCTTCTAGCTAAAATTCCAGTACAAAAGGTTGCTCTTATCCTTTTCAAAGCAAATCACGCTAAACATTATGTGTTTATCCCAAAGAAGACTACTAATTCTTATCATTATACTATTGTATTGCATCTAATTACTAAAAAAAAGGGAAGTTGGGATCTACTTTTGTTACTCTACTGCACTCTCTCATAGAACAAGATATCTCAATTTTAAAGCTGAACTTCAGTTCTGAGGAATGATGGAATTGGGAATAAGGAAGTACTACCTTATAAAAGTAGTTCCAAAATCCATTATTAATGGTAAGTGCTGATAAAATCAGATCGACTCTTCTTTACACATGGGAAAGAGAAGTAATCTAAACCCTGAAATGAAGGGCAATAGCAAATACCTTTTTTGGTATTACATGGGAGTGAAATAATTCGGCAAACTCAAATCACTTTTCAAAGTTACTTACGCAATAACAATGAGCATGACAGTTACTCTTAGTTTTAAAGGTTAATCCCCTAGACTGATATATCATTTAATGTTAAACAGATAAGAAATTATTTAAAAAACAAAAAAAAAAATGCCACCAAGCACAAAGCAACAAAACCCAACTTACCTGTATGTGCATTACAAGCTGGGCTTTCTCCTTGTCCTTTTGCTCTATACATCTCTTCAGTTCTTCTACCTCTGACATTACAGCATTATGACTCAGCTTTGCTTTAAGTTCCAAAATATGCTTCTCTAGATCTTGCTTCTCTCTCTCATATCTTTCAACTACTGTAAAACAGCAAGAACAGGGCAACAGACTCAGTAGAAATATCAGCTTGTGGTAAATTAATTTTGTCTCATTTAATTTTTGGCAATTAGCTTCTCTATTGGAGACTATTCTACAACTACTGATTTTGACCAAAATATCTGTGAAAAACAGTATACCTGTATCATAACCTACTAACACTTTACTGAATGGAACAGTATCTTTCAGTCATTTTACAGGGGTTTCCACTCTTCCCCCTGCACACAGCTGCTCCTCTCAAAAAAACCCCCCAAAACAACAAAAGAACCAAAGCCCCAAGAAAACTGAATAAAACAAAATAGGATGGAAGTGGGGAAGGAAAACAGTGGGGAAGTTCTGGTGTAAATGAAATTTGGCCATCAGCTTCAAGGCCAAGGTTTTATCTCACCAGAATAATACTTTCCAATTTGAAAGTCACGTTATCTGTGAATTTTATGTCTGAATCCTGCAACTACAACCTAAAGTTTTGATAAGAGTAAGCTGTAAATTGTCTCAGTCAGAAATTCAACTACATTTAACTACAACAAAAAGTTTTGATAAGAGTAAGCTATAAATTCTCTCAATCAGAAATTCAAAGATCTTTAGTCATAAATAACTACTAGAGGCAAGAAAAAAGAAAAAAAATCTCTATTTGTTTTCTTCTCATATATCTTTGAAGAAACAAACAACACAGCAAGGTGAAACACAACAGCAAAAATTATAGAAATGTATGCATGTATTTTAACAGTTACAGTACATTTTTATTTTCTTCATATTTTTACAACTGTTTTGATTTATAAGAGCAATAGGAAAATTAAAATATGCTTTTATTAACATGAAAGGCATATTGTTTCAAATAAATTAACTTTGAAGCAGATACACTAACATGACTGGAGAAAAACTATTGAAATTATTATTTAGCATTACATCTCTGAAGCTAAGCCACATACAAAATCTAGCCCATTTCCAGTGCTCTGTATGAGATTTGTAAAATACAGAGTCAGAGTCCTATTTTAAAAACCAAGATAATTCAGAAGCCGAAGTACAAAAATACAAAAATATTTCTTCAGCCAAACCAATTAAACATTGTCATAGACACTGGACTCTATTCTAGAGTCACTATTTCTCTATTAACTTGAGTAATACATTTCTATGTTAATAAGGAGAAAGATAAAGACTTTCTCTAATGCCTTTTTTGATTATGTTTGTAAAGTTTAAATACAGATAGATAACTAACAATTAATTGAAGACCTTGCTAAAGTGGTAATTTAGTATGAAATGATATACTGAAATTATTTAAATATGTGTCTTCTAAATAAAACTATTCCAACTCTAAAACACTAACATAGTGCAAACAGAAGCCCTGACTGCACCATACAGAAAAAATTACTTAACCAATCAGGAACATGTTGCTTGGAAATTCTACCAGAAAGTCATCAGCCTTATTAAGTACCTAGTCAATTACTCTTGTTATGATTTTCAAGATGGCAGAATTCAAGCTGCAAATGGACTGAAATGCAATTTTTTTGGAAAATTATTGTTTAAAAAAATACACCTTTTTCTTCTGTGAAAACACTATTCAGTTTGCTGAAATTGTCTCATTTGTTTTAACCACGCAAATCAAAATACTTTATCATAAATTAACTGTCATTGCTATTTGTCTGTTAATATTCAGGTGCCAATATGTATTAACCTAAATCTGAGGAATTAATAGGCTTGTTCTGTGGAAACAATAGAATTAGACTGCAACTCTAAGATAAAATTAATGTCCATGCCTACTAATTAGTTTACAGGTCTGTAGTGCAAAATATTAGTTGTACCTGCTCTAATTCTCCTGTCATCATCTTGTACATCCTGGTAGCTCTGGCGATGCACAGCAGCGTATGAAATTTGATGCTGCAATTCTACACGGTCTTCTTCTGCTCTCAAAAGCTGGGAACGAAGATCCTCAATCTAAAAGATACACAAAAGCATCAGAAGTTTAATGAAAAACAGAACAAAAACGTAAATACCATACTTTTATTAAGTGCTAAAAAAATTACACACAAAATATTTATAAATAAATCTTGAGAGTAGTGCAGATGATAAACAAAAAGACAAACTATTTCCTAATTACAGGCCACAAAGTGATTACTCAAAATTAAAGGAAATTTTCTAATTTATGTTGACCACAGATGAGCATTAATTTCTCTAGACCAAACAAAATGCTACCATAATATATGTTGCAATTGTGTTTTTACATAGGTAGTGAAAATGTCTATACAAATTGAACAAACAATATGTTTTATTTAAACTGTGCTCTTTAAAAATACAATGTATTTATTCATAAGAAACACAGGGGCTCTTCACATTTTTCCTTCCTATCATATATAGTATAGCACTCATAAAGATGAAAACGTGTAGAGAAAATCCAACATGCTAAAGTAGAACTGAAGAAAAATACCTAATGCATATTACCCTATATTTCATTTGCAATGATTTAAATTCAAAACACTAATAGAGATAACTCAAACTTCTGCTAGATACACAAGTCAAACAACTAATGCTATAAGATGAGAATGCCAACTGCCCCTTGCCTAATCATTTCACACTTTTTATCCACCCCCTCTAAAAGAAAGATGTTTAGGAAGACTTTTTTCTAAAGGTACAATCTAAATTCCTACAGATTTTAAGGTAAATCATATATGCATCAATAGCTGTTGTTTAAAGCACACATTAGATAATTTTTCAGGTATTTGTTTATTTACTTTTATTGCATGTTACAATGTAGCAAATACTTCTACATCATTGATTTATCTGATTTCACCAATTACAGCACATGCTTTGCAGAACAATGATTACTAATATAGAAGTTGTTTTAAAGCATATTATGAAAGAAAATTTCACATGTGTTTATGTACTGAAAACATACCATTACTATCACTACTATAATTTATACACATGAACACATACACATAAAAGCTTGGAAAGCAGAAAAAGTCCAACGAGTTCAGTCCACATATTATACACACTTAAACCTGTCTTTCTATATCTCATTTTTTCCTTCATAAAACACTGTTATCAGAGGATGAGATAGGAATATTAAGCAAAAAGACTCAGACACAACCTAATATAAAAACCTTAGGATTTTTATCACAGTAAAACAGTTACCTGATGCAAAAGAGCTTCTCTACTGCCTTCAGATTCACTCAACTTTTTCCGGGACTGCTCCAATTCCTGCTCAAGCTTTCATTTCAAAGGATAATGAAGAAAGAAAAGCAATGTAGGCAGCATAATATAAAAGTGTATTTTAACATTTAATTTTGACACAAATTCATCCATATAAGTATCTATCTAAAATGTGGTATAATATGCACAGTACTTTTATTTGTCCAAAATTTTAAGCAAATCTTCATTTGTACTAAATCCCTGCAATATTTATTTGAATTATATAAGAAGAATTTTACTTACAGTCTATAATTTTTTGTACAATATTCTGTATCACATGAAGATAAAAAGTCATTTATTATCCAAATCAAAAATCACAAAAGCAAATTTTTACTGGGTTAAAAGTCAAAAAATAGAAGACAAGTTTTAACAAAGTTTCAAAAACATTGTCCCTGTATTTGAAACATACTTCCAAACTCAAAATTAATAATGACTCGATATTTTAAGTCACCTTTGGTAAACAGTTTATCCATAGAAGTGTTAAAGATGACATGCACTGGTAGAATTGTAATTGGTAAAACCTGTGGGATTTCTGTGTTGTGCAAGATGATATATTTGAATTATTCTGGAAACAAGATGACTAAAAAATTGAAGTGCCCTAAATTTCATAAAACTGAAAGTTTTCCTAAAAACCTGATAATCAAAATGTGTAATCAGAAGTAGCCATCAAACTAATGACTATTAAAAGAAAAAATAAACAAAAGCAAAAGCTACAAAACATTTTCTGACTTCTTCCATAAATAGTTCAAAGATCCACTTGGAAATAAATACAGGTTTTGACAGCAGAAATTGTTATTATTGAGATAGCAATCTCAAGGAGGATGTTGAGAGGCTGGCAAATGGGCAAAGTAAACAGGACCAACATTAAGGGAATGAAGAGAACAACATAACATAAAACATTACATAAAGGCTTAGCGTAAATGGGTATAACTTTGAAAGATGCTAAACTTGATGCAAGTGGAAAACAAATTAGGAAGTGTAATAAAGCCCTAGCATCCTGCTAAAATAGAAATACAAGAAATTCCGTTTTCTATGAAAAGAAAGAGTAAAATATGGCAACAATTCAGTAAGAGTAATTAATAATAACTATGGTGCAAAATAACCACCATGAGTTAGTTGCAGGGATGAAGAAAAGCTGCTTTGAGCTCCTGCAAATATGTAACAGCAGACTACATACAAAGCCAGAGACAAAATAAAGAAAGAAATCAAGGATAATTCCCAAGTTTTAAATCTGTTTGCCTGGCAGGATGGAAGAGTCATTAGAAGTAACATATTATAACTGAAGAGCTTTGATGAAGAGACACAAGCTGAACATAGCTATATTCACAGTGCCTCTGATGCAGAAAAAAATCCCACACCTTGCATTCTTAAAGAGTAAAGGAAATTTTGTTCTGCTGGTTTCTCAGAAAAAGGAACCATATACTGTAACAGATGACACTATACACTCAATTAAAACTAAACAAAAAGGAAAAAATTAAGTCTTACCTGGTGCTTTTCGCTTTCATATTTCACAAGTTTGTTTCTCATGAGTTCTTCTGTTTCATCTGCTTTAGCATCTTGCTTCCTTAAAACCTTTAGAGGAGAAAAACATACTATAAACTTCATCACAAAATTTACAGAAGCCATCATTCCAAGGCTGTTAAAATTAAAGAATCTGCTGATACCTTTAGAAAAGAAGATCTAGACAAATGCTTTCTCTCTGCATCTTATATTTCCACGTAGAGCCAATGTATATTGTTATGAAAAGATAAATATAAGTTCATGCATACATAAACACACCCATGCAGAGAACAGGGACAAACACAAAGTCTAAAGCAGTACTAACATCCTTCCGATGTATAGAGCTCCAGACACTCAAGTTGACCCCAAACACCTTAATCTAAAGGTCTAAAAGGCTCAAGAGATCCCCTATAGATTAGCAGTGTACTTATCAGAGAAAAAGAATATATTCTCTAATATAAAGTGTGCATGTTATGAAATAAAATTAACTGTAGTCAAAACACTACCATAAGGTTGTGTTACAAGTCAAAAGGAAAAAAAAGAAAAAGGTTATTTCTTCTGAATCTGATGCTTAGAGCCACAGAACTACAACTGAATCAACTGAAACTTTCCTGATCAAAAGTTACCAACATTGATGTGCCTTTCCTTGACAACAATAAAAAAAAATAAAACAAATCCATGGAGACTTTTCCCATTCCCTCTCAGACTGAAGTATCTAAAACCACATGTGCACATTTTTTAAACCATCTTACAAAAATAAGTGCATTAAATATCAATTTCAAAATCTTGCCCCTGTGCAAACCAACACTATTTGCAAAATGCAGCCAATCACTAGCAAAAGAAGTATTAGACATGACAGATACTGACATGCAATATTTGCAACATAAACAACCCAAGTTTAGCTATCTCAAGCCATAGCAAAACTATTGGTTCATTTTAAGTATCACTTAGAAACATCAACTGAAAGAGATCGGTAGTCATATACTGATAATTTACCATGAATTTCTGTAACTGTTTATAAATCAGTTTTTATCTGTGCAATATGACCAAGCATTTTTCACACTAATCACAAATCAATTAACTAGGTACTTTAGCACAAATCTTTTACTTTCATCCCATATCTTGAAATGTAAGTACATCTCTTCCTTCCATAATTACATGCTAAAGGAACAACAGAGTAACAACAAAAAACCAGCCTTTCCAGAAAGAAATGTCTTTTTCCCAGTCTGTCATTTCCAAGTAGCATTTTCATTTTACATTTTAAAGGAATACCTCCTTTAACAAATACCCCTGAAATTTGTCCCTATAATTGTGCCGTTTCATTCAGGTTTTGAACATTTTCTCTTCACTGTATACTGGAGAGCAATTTCAGTGTATGAAGACAGAATACAAGATATTAATCAACTTCAGTTGAAGCCAGGCATTCAGCTTCAGAAGTTTTGGCTTTAAAAGTACCTTTCTGGAGGAAATAAATGGCTTTATATTCTCACCTCACTCTTATAACCTCGCCTCAGGAAACGTAAGGGTTTCAGTATAGTTTGGATTACTCTTCTGCCAGAACAGCTTACATTAAAATCTGAGACCGTGGAAGACATTAATCATAACTATGCCACTGAAAATATTATGCCACATAAAGAGTTATACTTTTAGTCATACTGATTCCTAATCAGATAACAGAAGACTGTAACACACTTAAGGTATTCTCCTAAGTATTCAGTAGAGATTTAAATCTATCATTCCAGTCAACTATAAAACTCAACACAGCACACATTTTACTCAAAAAGGCTTTTGGGAGAAGTCCCAAAAAGCAACTTGAACAAAAGTCTAAGATCATCTCTTCAGCAAATGTTGTTTTTGCATTACCCAAGTTGACTGGATTTTTGTTTTGCTTTTCGTTTTTTTGTTTATTTTTCATGACCAGAAGTACCAGTTCAGAACAGCCTACTTGGAATACATGATGTCTATTAACTGTAATCGACCATCAGTTTTACAAAATTAGAAGCTTTGTTATACACAGACAACTTTAGGCCAACTTAATTTTTAGCACCAAATTAATAATTAACATAGTACCAAACACGCATGTTTTCATGTGCAGATTTGGCGAGAGATGTCAGAATCATAAAGAAAATATTACAGCTGGGCTGGATTCAGGAACACTAGTAAAATTTTCAAAGATTACTCCTGCTAAAAGGAAAAAACTATCTCTGAATCAGTAGCACATCCTAATTCCCAGAAGAAACCATGGAAATAAATACGCCATTTCAACTTCACTGACTTATATTCAGGCTATTAAACAGGAATAATTTCAAACAAAAATGCATCCTTTACTATAACTGATACTATAAATATAACCTTCAGTTTTATTTTCTGCATATTGTAAAAATAGCCCATAGCCATTTCATTTCAAGGCAAAAACCAGCTCATATAGATAGATATAAATAGATACCCCAGAGTTAAAATACTGCAAAAAAAAGAATGTTACAGTAAATGAAACATACCACATGTGCTCTGCTTGGATTGTGAAACATGTTTTGTACCAGTAGGTGCCAGGTAAGCAGTTAATCAAAATGTCAAAAGAAAATGGAAACATGTTGTCATCCACAGTCAGACAAAATGTCAGCTGTTACTGACAATTCAGAAACTGTACAAGTAATAGATAATTCTGTGTTTTGCCTCCTTCCTGTACTCCTTTTTAAATAATTCTCTCTTGCTGTTTTGTGCCACACTTGTTTCTTCTGCACTAAAGATCACCACATAAGCTTTCTCTTGGGAGGAGTAAAAGAAAAAAAAAAATAACACAAACATCCAACTGATTCTTTGATTTCATTTGCTGTCCCCAAAGAAGGGGTTGAGGAAATCAAATGTCAAAAATGGGAACTAGGAAAAGGATGCTAAGGACAACAGTTCAAGCACACACTCCTCCCTCAGTTGGACCCAATGATCTTGAGGGTCTCTTCCAACCTACATATTCTGTGATTCTGTGATTCTGATGGTTCCCAAACAGCAGGCAGACACTGCCCAGAGAAGCTGAAGCACAAAGGAACTGGAACAGGCCTACGGTCAACAGGATTTTCCTACCAAGATCCTCCTCTGAAAGCATGAGTGTCCAGGCTGGTCTGGAAGATACCGACAAGGAGGCCTTGGAGGGGACAGGTATATAGGAGGCCACAAAGAGACAAAGGAACTTCATGTACAAAGGTCTTCATAGCACAGCTTTGGGAAGGACCAGGACATGTTCCACTGCCTGCCTAGGTGGTCAGGCTAAATGAACTTTTGATTTGACCAAAGAGAGCAATTCTTACAGGTCTTTATAAAGAGTTCACTAGCATAGGACAGCATTAGAATGCAAATGTAACTCGGATACCCCAATTGAGCATACCTCATCCACATACACAAAATATCTATTGAACCCCAAAACTTCAAAAACATAACTTACTGCTTCACAGATTGATTTTTCTTATACATGAGGCAAACTAAGGGAATGATTGCAGAACAACTAAGTTCTCAATCTTTCCAACTTAAGATAACCTTTCAAGAGCAAATAACTTTTACAGCAACTTAAGCATGCTAACTTTTCTTAGGGTTTGGGTTTTGGTCTCAGTTTGGTTTTGCTGTGTTTTGGGGGTTTTTTTTAAACAAAACCACCTTTTTTGAAAGCTGTGTACAAACCACAAACCAAAACTTGCTCTTTCAAAGTGAGACTGATCAGTGAGTTTTTCATACTATCACAAACACAAGCAGAACAGCCTCATGCTATCATTTTAAGTAAGGCAAAAATGTACCACATCCTGAACTGAATGAAAATATTTTCCCTAACTTGCTACATTCGTGATTAACGTGGCTCCAAGTATGCTACCTGAACACACCAGCTAGGCAGTTAAAAAGAGACTACCTAGCTATTTCAGTGACAGATATGTATGAGACTTGCTCATGTTCCAAGCAAGAGTCAGATTCAAACTACAATCCAAACAGAAACCATTGGCCACAGGTGGCATAGCACAGAGCCAAAGAACAAGTATCAACAATGCACTAAAATATCCAGGTGGCTCAGAGCACAGATCAAGTTTATGTTTGTCTAAAAAGATCAGTGATAAAGATATGCAAAAAACAATGTTCAATAACACTTTCGACCATCAGTTTACCCCACTCTCTGTCCACGAGCTTCTTGCTGTTCACGGTATTTGTAGCGGGAGGCAAACAGAATCTAAGTATCCAGCTGCACATGGAGAAAGTTAAAAAATGCTTCCTGACCTACCAAAGTTACTAGCTTAAGAAGACATAGGTGTAGTCACTGCCTTACCACAGCCAGTGGATCCAAAAGGTTCAATAAAGACAATTCTGTTCACCTAAAGCATGCCAAGCATGAACACATGGACACATTTCACCAAAAGCCAGGAAGCCAAGCACACAATTGTAAAGCCATCCAGGACACCCAACACACAGAAAAGAATGCAAAGAAAACATTATTAAGAATGATACTTGATCTTGGTTTAGAAAACAGATGTATAAATGCAAACAAAGAGGTGATGGTGTCTTTATATTTAAAGAAAAAGAAGCACTGAGGAATCTCAAAATAGTTTTCATTTACACAAAAAATGCAGTTGTTAAAGCAATTCATGTATACATGTCAATACCCCGGCAAGAAAAGAACATTTGTTCTTCTTTCCAGCCAGAAACACGTTTATATCAGGAATAGAGGAAAAAAAAATAAGATATATGATTTGCATTAATTTGTTTGCTAATTCCTATTTTCTAATTTGTAGTAATTGCTGTTTAAATGTACCAATACACACTAAGGTAAAAGATACATAAAACATACAGAAAATAGTTTTTATACAACTACGCATAACAGACGGGCTAAAGATTCAAAGTAAAAATGCAAATTTAAAACTTAAAGATATAACATTTTATATGACAAGCTTTCTTAATGGTCAGATGGTCTAATGTACACCTACATATCTTCTTGGTTCATAACCAGCCTATCATTATAGTAATACTGCAATACAAAATGCAATACTGCATATTATACAAAAAACTGAGAGAAAGAAAAGGCAGACAAGAGAAAGGTGAAAAATAAATGTATTGTCATGTTTTGTTAAATCCTGAAAATATATCATTTAATAATTGCAATTTGGGAAGGTGATTCTCTTATGACGGTAAAACACTGACAAGTAGTGGTCAGTTACAGGCACTGCACTCTACTGAAAAAATAATAACATTTAATCCTCACAAACTTCACAAGTTTTCTTTAATTAGTGTAACTACTGTTCACATGCAAAGGTCAAATTTGATTTGGTTTGAAATGTGTAATAGGCAAACTAATGAAAAAGTTGCATCATTAAACAGCCACAAATGCTTAAAATAGTATTTCTTTGTAATCATTCAGGCCATATTAAATGACAGATTTTAAAACTCAGTCCAAACACTGCCCTCCTTTCCAGTAATGTTACTTGGGAAGCATCCTGGAGAAATAAATGAAAACAAAAGTAGACTTCAATAAAACATTACATCTATGCAATGATTACTGCAAGACTGAGGCCACTGTCAGAGTTAAGAGTCCATCTAACTCACAATTCAAATTACAAAGGACAAGAAACAGAATAACAAAATAACAGCTTCAAAATTATGCAGAAACATGTTTCACCCAAATAACAATTGTAGCAAAATATTTATTTACTTTATTCTCACTAGGCTACTCAAAAGTACACAAGCCAATTCAAGTACATTCTTTCTAAAATACAGCAACTTAAACTGTATTTTAGAAAGGGGCTCCTCAGGAAAAATACCTTACAAAAATAAAATAGAATTTACAGAAGAAATTATTAAACCATCTTAATTCACAGCTGGACATCTTAGGGGAATAGAAGGTCAAAGATGTACTTAGTATTTCTTTTTTTTTTTGGCATGAAATTCAAAAGATGAGCTACCAAGAATAAAGGTACCCAGCCTGAAGGCTCATGATCACACAGACTGTGATCATTCACATGACCTATGAAAGATCACATGAAAATTCTTTGAACCACATTTCAATTCATTCACTTGAATTCAAGTTTTCTTTCTAAGGAAACTATGGCAGTGTCAATGTATCTTTAGACATTACAAGCCATCATCCCTTTAAAAGGATAAAATAATTTTGTTCTATTCTGCAGATAACACTATCAAATCACACCAACACATAGCATTAGACATCCCTCCCTCAGCCTGAAGGCAAAACTGAAGAATCTAGCAGTGGACATAGGCATATTAAAGGCATATGCTGAAATTCAGCACTCTAGTTCTTTTCACCCACTAGGGCACCAACTGGGGTGAAAATCAAACAGTACGTCTTTCTGAAATATTGGCAGAAGGATTTCAAGCCTTTTGATAAATGTTACTTTTTATCTATATCAAAAAAATGCATCTCATCTTCTAAAATACGATGTCTTTGAACAGTCTATAGCTTTATGTGAAATATACAGCATCATGAGCAAGTTTCCTCAGTATCACTGTACAGTATAATGCCTTCCCAAAAGCTGTTGCAAACAATAAAAGTGAAAACCAAGGAACTGCGTATTTCTTCTCAATTATAGTATCCTATTGCACAGACAGAGATAACATTGCAAATCGTATCTTAAGTGGAGTGAAATAAAAAGTCACACTATGTTAAGACACAGACTTTCCAAACAGGAGTAAAATCAAAAAGAAATAAGTATTTTTCATGTTTTCTAAAACCAGCAGAAAAAAAACTAATAGCTGTCTCAAATTTTATTTTATATTCTAAACATTTCTATTTGTCTCCTAAACAATGTTTTATATTTCATCAGGTATTGCTGAATAAAACTGAAATGCAATGAAAAGTTGTCTGGGATTACGATGTTTTTGATTGCTTGTTGAAATAAATTAATGTGTTCATTTGCATGAGCAAGCAAAGTTTACATTTTAGGAAATAAAACATTTGAATTGAAAAAACCCAGCTAATGACTTGCTTTTTTTGCTTGGGTTTTCAGGAAGGGCATAGGGGGAGGTTCTTAGAAGATTTGTGGCATTTATCGAAAAGGTCTAAATATAGTCAAGACCATATAATGAAGGACTGAGACTGTGCTTGGTATCATCTGGTCATCAAGACAATGTGAGCTAGACTGAGAGTTAAAAAGTGTGCCAAAGATATGATCACTTTTGCCAGTTTGACAGGTACAGGCTCACGAATGCAATACATTCCTAACTAAATCCTAAATACGAGGGAAGCTTTCAGTTGCATACCTCCTGTAACTGAAGAGACACGTGTCCCAGCTGGTCCTGGCGCCTTTCTATGAGCTGTCTTTCAGCACGCATTTCTTCTTCTATCTCCTGAAGTCTTCTCTCTACCCGTTCTGATACCTTCAAAAGGGAAAAATCCATGCTGTAGGAAATTAGTGTGCCTTTTAATACATGTGAAAATATCAATGGTAAAAATGTAAACAGAGTATGGGGCAAAAAGAAGAGAGATCATCATTTGTATTTTACTAAAGCAGATTTAGAATGGCAGAGAAAATAAGTAGTTATAGCAGTGGGTACTCCACAAGTACTCAAGCAGTGAACAAAACTATTATCTTGCTGGCAGTACTCTCCTTTAGGTGTATGCATATTTTTCTCTTCAGTGGTGGTTCTACTCAAGCATTAAATATCTCATTATCAAGGTTAGAGCAGCCTAATGTGAAGTTGCAATGCAAAGTCTTAGTTTCTCTGTCACAAGCCTGATTAACCTCTGGAGGGACATTTCTTTCATATCTCCAGCCTACAAAACAGACCAATGCTTGCCTCTTTCATGATCCAAAATCTGTGAGTAACAAGTAGTAAACAAAAACTAAGTACATGAGAATGACTGTAACAACACAAAATAATTACACTTCTGTAAGCCTTTTACCCAATATTTTGTGAATCCATGTATAAACTAATACAAACAACAACAGGTGTTTATTAAAGCAACTTGGATTATGAACATAAAGGCTCAAACTAGAATACCAGAATTACTTCACTTTTGCAATTCAAGCTGCTAGCAGACAGCACCCTCTTGAGGCGGCAAATTAAATTTATTTTGCTAAAGATTAGCAAGAAAAATATTTATGTATCATTTCCTCCCTACCTTAAAACTAATTATTTTAAGCAACCACTAGAAAGCAATATATCCATTACCAAATGATAAAAAGAGAAAGATAGAGATAAAAGGAGATAAAAAATAAAACACCATTCAACTATTAGCTTTTGATCTATGTGGAGTTAAGTTCTCATCCTTCTCTGTTAAATGCACTTCTATTAGCACTAGGCATATGCACGGATAGAAAATATTACCATGAGCAATACAACTTGTATAGCAACAGAAACACCATGAAGGCTACACTTATGTTCTGGGCTTCACAAGGCTGAATGAACAAAACACTCTTTTTATTTACAACAGAATACATCTCTCAGAAAACACTTCTTGTTTGTGCAGCCAGACGAATAGCCAGCTTACAATTTGGAATATTGTATTTTTTCCTAAAACCATCAGGAGATGCCTGGTACTGCATTCAAACCACACGCTTTCATGAAGTAAGTTAGGAAAGCTCTGCAGCCATAATCCAGAAAAATTACTTACTAAAAACTAATGTACAAAAGACAAAAACAAACATCATGATGTTTGTTTTGACAAGTACTGGTTAGCCTTAGTCCTCGGAATTCATAAAATACTCCAATTAACACAAACAATGACACTACGTAGTAGGAAGAGAAAATAACACTGTCATTAAACTTGTCCTATCTTTGCTGAAAGCCAGGAAATAAGCTGTCATTCTTTTCCCCATACATATCTAACATAAAGAAATGAAATAGTAATGTTTTAACATTTTTTAAAAAAAGTTTTGACTATGTGTTTCTAAAGATGAAAGCTTTCTCAGCTTTCATGTACCTTTTTCAATGAAGCACTTTCTTAATAGCACTAAAGCTATTAAGAAAGAAAACACACAATTTTGACTTGACAGAAAAATCACAAGTAACATCACTCCCAAAGATGATATTCCAAAGGAGAGTTCAGTAACTTCTTCACTGTCATGGGTCTAGCATACAGACCAGACAACATGGCAGAGGCAGCACTAGACAGACTTTAGATTCCTGCAAAGTTCAGATTTCATTACGAATTATCATTAACTCAGAACAAGTAAGAAAGTAACTTTATGAGGTGATTTGCCTTGTCTCTGACTTCCTTCAACTCGCTCCAGAATACAATTGTTGTATTATTTATAACAAGGTACTAAAAAAAATATATATCATTATATTTGCCACAGAAATTTCAGTTACAGACATAATCCTGTCTAACAAACAAAAAACCCCCCACAATCAACACAAACCACCAAACATTTTGATGCTACTTATAACTCCTATTTGTTTCCCATACTCTGTACATTGCTATGGTATTAGTAACACCTTGATACTTCAGGAAGGCTTTAATCTCCCACAGGAATTTTGTTCCCTGTTTTTGTAGCCTCTCTGACCTTCCTCAGATTGTCATAGAGCCTGTGGCATACAGCAATAGGAATTTAAAAGAATTAGAAACAGTTAAGTGCTATTTTATTAATTACTACATGCAGAGTAAACTTAAAAACATATCTGTCTTTCTTTGTCCCAAATGACCCTGACTCAGGACAACATTTTTACTATGAAAGTATGTATCTTGACCTCTGAATGTTATGAGAAATCTTAGTGTAGACAACTGGTTCACCAAAGGACAGTACCAAGAATATGGAGGCTCTACACAGTGACATGAAATAGTAGCACTAAATTACTGCATGCAGAACATATTAGAATGTGATTTCAAGCATGCATTTTCAGCCACACAGACTATCTGAATAATAATGATGACACTAGAGCTGTGTCTCCACATACAGCTTTCAGGTAGCAGCACAATCTATGAAATCAGATTAAGCTATCAGAAAGTTCCTCCCTTCCCCTGCAATTAAACACAAAGAACAGAATGTCCTTTTTACAGCTAGGGTGACATTTAAGTCACGCAGCTAAATATAATCTCGTGGAAGATGCTGGATGCTTACTGCAAAAAAAACACCACCCTACTTATTGAATTTCTGTCCTGTTTTTCAGCTTTCCATTGTTATTTCTAGTGCAAAAGTCCTGCTAATAGAAATCTATTTCAACAGATTTTCGCTGCTGTTCTTGTTACGACCCATTTTATCATCAACGCATACTTCAAACAGGAGTACTAAAATCACAAAAAGAGCAAACTTTTTTCAGAGATATAACTTTAAATATTGTTAAACGTTTCCCTCATGGCAAATGATAATACATGTTATACCTTTTACAAGTCACCTGTGCAGTACCAAAAATTCTTATACCAGATTTTCTGAGGGACAGTTTATTATCTGACAATAATCCCAGCCCTCTGAGATATCACAACTACAGTAACTCCATGTAAGACTCATTTCACTTGACATTGCTGTCTTTTTCCAGAGACAGTCTACCATCATTTTATAACAGCATCATCTCAGTTAAGCATCTACTTAACTAAACTGTGCTCCGATTAAGTTGTTTTTTATGTATAAAGAACAGCATCTTGTGCTATTTGGGATGTGCTTCTATCCAAGCAATTGCAACAAAATATCCAAGAGGGTTATCTTATATAACCATAAAGGAGGTAAGTATTTTTTCAATTGCTTATATGGCTGTCTAGCAAACATTGAAACCCTTTTCAAGAACAAAGGAATCTCACAAAATGTCTAGCTAAGAAAGAGATTTTGATATAGAGATTTGTAGAACCAAAAAGGCTTTTTAGCAAAACTGCACATAGATTCTCAAGTACAAGGCCATGGAGAGTGCTTGACTTGAAACAGGCATCCGACTATGCGTGAGCCATCACCTTCAATGTCAGTTGTTTTTTATATTGGGATGGGAAAGCTCTCTTTACAGGTAAAATAGTGTGTTTTAATTGTGTTGTGTGAATCTTAAAGTATTCAAATCCAGCATCAAAAAAGGCTCTAAGAATCATAAACTCTAATAAAAATAAGTTCTGAACTAGTGACTCAGAAGAACTGTAGTGACTTAGACCTTTATCACCACACATCTACATACAGGCAATTTTCAAATAGCCCTGAATACACCAAACGATAAGAATTTAGATATACATCTCTAAAAATATAGACTTAAAGACACTGAACTGAAAACAATGTTTATACTACGAGCTCATCCTGTGAAACTATCAAGATTTCAAGTTGACAATTTATTGCCAAGAATCATAGAGCAGAATATAAATACAAGGATGGCAATGCTTGAGGTGATAAAGAATCCCAAGTGAAGTTATAAAGGCGCTAAGGACAAAAGTTTCTGCACAACTTTGCATAAGGAAGTTTTGATAAGTATTTTGTCTTACTCAACTCACTTTCACGAATGACAATCAATTCTGAATTAAGCAATATGATTAGAAGAATTCCTAAATGCATACACATACTAAAGGATGTCAAATATCTATGATAACCAACCCTAGTTTCTACATGCAGTCTAATCTCATGCTTTGCTATGCATACCACAAGAGTTATTTTTACTCTTAACATCCATACTAAACTCCTCTCTTCTGCATTTACCTCATCTCACTGATTCTGCCACCCTCATCAGATAACAGGAGAGCACTAGACTTTGAACAAGGGCAAAGGATCCATGCCTGGGATCAGAGAGCACCAGTAAAGCAGCAGTGCACAATTTTGCTACCACCAGGTTTTTTAAGAGGTGGGGAATTGGCTGGACACAACAGTGCATCATGTCAGAATTTTTCAGCCTGAAAAGTAACATTCTGAAAGGCCTCTGAAGAAACTGAACAACCTCCCAACTTAAAATTAGTGATGAAAAAGAAGTTAGATTTAAATAGCAAATAAATAAACACGCTACAACGACTAACAAAAAAAGCAAGACAAAACACATCAACCAAAACACACATACAAAAAATAACCAAAAAAAAAAAAACCCTAAAAAAACAGATCACCAAAAAAGTGGCAGCTCTTCTCACAATATATAATCTATTTGAAGAACCCCTTGCTATAAGACAAGGTCATGAAGATATGCAAGTTATAACAAAGACTGGACAAGTTCCAAAAGAAGAAATCCACAGAGGGATTATTACTTACTACAGAAAGAAGAGAGATCACTTCCAGACCAAGAAGCTCCTAACTCATAGGTGATTAGACTTCTGTTATACAGAATTATCATTAGATGACTTTCCATTCTAATATTGTATGCTAAACTTCCACTTTTCGGCCATTCATCATACATGGCTAGATCTTTCCTAATGACTTGTTTCTTCTGCAAACTGAACCCCAGAAATTCTTTTATCTTTTCAAGGAAGTCTTTGAATTAGTGGCCTTTTTATTTTTCCCCTTTCTTTTCCCTCTGCTCTTTCCAGTCTTCTTTCCATTTGGCTGATGTTTTTCATAAAGTCAGTAATCAGCAACGAGCAGAATATTCCAGGTGAATTCTTACTAGTCCCACACATAAAAAGCATCCAACTGCAGCTTACTGCAGCATTTGTGTCTTCATGAAAGAATATCAGTAAATATTTCAGTTTTCATAGCTTTATTGCATGATAAAGTTCTCTCCTAACCAAGAGATTTACTCTTCTGATATTGACCTTACCATTATCAAACTACAGAAGACTTCCTTGTTATACTTCACCTCTCTCATTTTTCGCTTCTTTCAGGTCAAAAGTTGTAACCTTCAACTTCACATCTTGAAACCCTACTGCAGGAGGTCAAAGAGCTAGTTATTTCTTTCATTAATGAACAAACAGTGGATGCCTCCATTCCAGAGGACTAAGAAAGGTTTGTTTTTCCCATGCAAAGGCACTGAACAGTTGTATTGTAGCCAGCTGTACCAGCTATTTTCTTGAGAACCACCTTGGTTAAAACTGACTTTGCTAGTTTCCTGCTACATGAAAGAGAAAAAAAAATAAGTTTACTGAGAAGTCTGCTACAAGAAAAACACAGCATTTTGCAAGTATCAAGAATTCTTTATCAGACAAACTTACTTTATCCTACCAGGCTACTAGCAGAAATCAAAATTAACATTCTAACAAAGACAACTCCATCATATTTCTCTACAAAGGCTGACAAGGTAAGCCTTCTTTCCCTGATGGACTCTATCATATTCAGAACACAACTGGTACAGATAGTGTCTTTTGAATCACTGTCCAACTAAATCTAGAGTCAGGAATTTACTCAAGTACATTTATTAAGTCTGCTGGTACAAACAAGTGGTCCATGCCAACAATATTGTTATCAGTGACAAACACATCACTGCAGCCCTTGACAGATCATTCAGTACCAATTCATGCCATTTCAGAGCAAGATGAGAAAACCTATGAGAATGTATGAGAAAGACCTATGAGAAAATATGCACATATAACACTCGCTCTGAATAGTCAGCTTTGCTACTAATATCACGGTAAATGCTTACATAAAGCATACACTCAAGTCTCACATGTCAAAAACTACCTACAGGATTCTCACCTACTAATTATGGGGTGATTCTCAACTTCTCTTGTTCCTACAGCAATATGCTGTTAGACTTCGATCTCAATAGCAGATCTCTTTCAGATTTAAGTAACATAGACTGCAGTTAGTCTGCTTCCAGTAGATACAGGACACAGAAAAGAAAAGACTGTCATGGCTGTCCTGCCTCCATTGTTACATTTTGTCATGAAGCCTTCAGAGAAGAGTACAGCCTAGAGACTCCTTCCATTTTGCTGTCCAGATGATAAGGATTGACAAGGACAGGGAGGGAGGGAGGGAGGGAGGGAGAAGAAACAATAGTATTTATCATCATAACATGAGAAAGCTTGTATCTCTCCAAAGGTACTTTCAACAATTATAATAGCACTCAAAGCAATGTTCAAAGTTAAAAAGCAACCTTCTCTAAGGCCGTGAATTTTGAAACAGAAAAATTCACAATACATACACGTGTAAAACATTTGTACTTAAGCACCTGAAACACAAAACTTGTCTGGCTGATTTCATTATCAAAGGGTAACATTTCAACAACCTATTGTAGCCCAAATAAGATCATGTTGAGATATACATATTAATATGTGATACCAATTACCAACACACACATTAAACTAGAAGCCCACATCTTGCTTAGAATAATAGATATAAATAATCCCTTTAATGCTAGTCACACTCACCACTTCTTGTCTTTGGGACTCAGTGAGCTTTTCAGACAATTCTTCTAGAGTCTTTCTTAATTCAGCATCAGTCCTTCACATAAAAATATAAGTAAGACAATATTCTACAGTGCAAAAACTAAGCAACACCCACAATAATTTTAAGCAGCAACAACTCCCCAGAATTTTTTGCTACTTCAGTTTGTTCTACAGCCTATTCATAATAGATCATAGCCTATTCATAATAATTTATAGCATAATTAGAAACAAGCCTCAAGTGGAAAATTCATGATAAAAAGCATTCCCATTCCTCAAGTGCAGAAACAGAGCTTTTAAGTACCAGCTAGGTATCAGGTCAACAAGTACAAAATTATGGACACATCTACAGAGTCCTTTTGAATAGTAGTTTCCTACTAGGAATTAACAGTCTAATTCCTGTTATTGCTATTGAACAAAGCACCACATGTTGAGAAAGTATATACATTATGGCCTGCAGGAGAGCTTGCCTTGAAGGGCCTACAGTAACGAGAACAAACTAGGAGCAAAGCTGTAATGAAAGAAATTCCCTAGTTGTTGTCATTTTGTGCATATATTTAAAAAAGCCGAGGAAAGCCCCATATATTATACCAATTGGAATTGGTAGATGTTATTTACAATTATAAATACTGCAGAGGATGACATAAAACAAGCAGTCCATAATCCTGCTTTCATCTGCATGTTGCACAATCCCTCATTCTCCCCAAAATTATTTTTTGAAATAAGAGTTTAAGATTTTTTTTTCCACACTGCTCTCCACATGGAGAACATATATTCTGTTTATACCGATTTCTTCTTGAAAGCTCACGACTGATGTCATCTCCCAGGCGAACTTGTTCACTGCTGAGATCTCGAAGAGACTGGTGGAAAGAATGCAGCTGTAAGTAAAAGTACACAAATTAATTAAGCCAAGGCTTAGGAACCCTTTTTTCCTGTGATATTCCAAAAGTACATATCTACACATATACACACTTTTAAAAATAAAGCAGATAAAAATAACCTAAAAAATAATAAAACTCCATGAACTGTAGTTGAGCCTGGATAACTGGATGAGGCTTGTGCACTTCTATTTCGATCCACCCTTCACAATACTTCCTCACTATAGTTTAACTTTCAGTACTTTATTTGCTAAACTAAGTTTCCCAATTGTGGTTTTTTTCCTTTGGTTCAGCGTTTAGACACTATACCACCTCTTTAACCTAATGCAAAGCAAATTGAAGCATCTGAACAAGTAATGTTCAGTAGAGACATGTTAAGAGAAACTAGTATTGGTAAACAAAGTTCTGCCCAGCTATACATGCTACTATAAATAGATTACATAAGAACATGAAACAAAACAATCAGAACAGTATAATGTATTCAGGAACTATCAAGAATAGGCATTTTACCTTGCCCAAGACTTTACATACGCTTTTTTCAGATCTTGGGGAGAAAAAAAACCAAAAAATAAAACCACACATCTATTTTCCTCTGCAAAACCTCCCATTTTCCCCATTCAGCAGTCTCCCAATTTATCAAAGTTTTAGGGAGCTAAAATAAAATGAAAATAAAATAAATTTAAAAAGGAATAGGTCATTCACTCTTCATGGGATAGAAAGTGACAGTTAATCCATCCTAATGCAACCTATTGCTGTCAAGAATTCCGTGGCCAGTATTATCATTATGAAAGACCCTAATTTATAATATTCCTTTGTTCTGTGCCCTAGATTTAAACCTGGATCTTCCACAATCAAGCTGACTGTCCTCAATATTCCAACACAGGCACTACTACCTTCCCCATGTGATTAAGCAGAAATTTCAACCTGACCTGTGTGACTTTGAAATAACACATCATATTTTCAAAATGTATGTGCTAAGGATGGAGAGGGATTTAAATGTGTTAAACGACCAATTACTTCAGCTAGAGAAAGTCAGAACAGGAATAAAGAGACAGTGGTTACAGAAAAAACTCGCAACTTTAGTTAAGCAGTACTGCTTTGTCGCTGGTCTAATTCCTGTCTATAATCACGATCAATGGCTACTTCTAGTTCGTCATTCCTCAAAGCACTATATTCTTCTCCCAAAATAGTTAATGAAAAGAAAAAAGCCATATTCACTCAATGAAAAGCAAGAATAAGGAATATACCAGCAGTTATCATCAAAACTGGAAAAAAAAAGCTATTTGCCTACATAGTTACTTTATATAAAGAACTTTGTATGCCTTGCAGGAACTCCCTTGAATAAAATTTCCAAGATATTTATAGAATATCTAGAAATAATCTAAAATAGTCCTAAAGATTTCCATATAACATTATTTCCTTCCAAGGATTATTTTCCACACTTACCTTGAGGGAGGAAGGAATGAGGGAAGAATTAGAAGAAAAGACAATGAAACAGGGTTTAATAAAAGTCTAAAATTTCTATAGCTTCCCAAAAAGTCAACTGAGAAAACTTGTTGTAGTTAAGTTTAAAATTATAAGGAAGTTGAGACTGATTTAATAAAGTCAATATGAATACCTTACAATCGGCTTTTTTAATATTAGTCTACACAGATTCACTCAAGCAAGTCTAGCCACCCTGTCTAAAAAAGCAAAAGCAGGTACTGAAATCTCCTCTCTACCTCTAGGATAACAGAAACACTATAATCTTATCCATTAAGGTAATTAATTTATTTTTTCTCAAGTCTGCAAGCAGATACAAGTTAAGGGGTTTGAAAATTACCTGTGGCACACACATCCTCTCCTCCCATCACCTGCCTGAAATACAGGCTCAAATTATCCCACTCACAGGTCAGACCAAGAACTACCTGGTTCAAAACCAATCCAAGCTACACTGAAGTAAAAGCAAAAGCACTAAGACACTACACCATTAACTAAAGCAGAATAATCCCCTTCACAGCCTCACTGAACTTCAGCATGAAGGTAAATGTGAATTGGCTGGAAGGGACTTCTGGAGATCATCCTATCCAAGCCCCCTGCCAAGGCAGGGTCACCTAGAAATGGTGACACAGGAACTTGAACAGGTGGGTTCTGAATGTCTCCAGACAAGGAGACTCCATAACCTTGCTGGGCAGCCTGTGCCAGTGCCCTGCCACACTCATTGGAAAGTTCTTCCTCATTTGAGGTGGAACTTCTAGTGTCTTAGTTTATGGTCATTGCTCCCTGTTCTGTCACTGGGCACCACTGAACAGTCTGGCACCATCCTCTTGACACCCATGTTAGAGATATTAATGCGCATTACTGAGATCCCCTTTCAGTCTTCTCCAGACTAAACAGGCTATTCAGAGATTATTTTGTTGTCATTAGACAGCCTAAAAAGTAGGGAAATTATTTTCATATTTTACTTTTGATATCACTACCACGTGCATCTTTTCCTCTATAATGATTTGCATGAAATATCATGACAGATACAAGTGGTAGTCACCTCTTGTAATGAAAAAAGCCTAACGAAAAAAGGCCTAATGAAAAAAGCAGGTAACGTTGAAAGCACAGATCATAGCTGAACCATCCTTAGCAGCATCTTCAGAATCACCTCATTTAATGCAAAAGCAGAGTCCGGTGACCACATATTGCCTGTTTGGAACAGCAACTCCCATTAGTGCTCTGTACCTGGTCCACACTCTCTGCCTCATTGACAAATCGAACATTTGCAGATCTCGACCTCCGATGTTTATTGCCCTGTGAGCGTCCATAATCCCTGAGAGGAGAAGTGGGCAGGAAGTGGTGGTTGCCTGTAGGAGATATGAGATAAAAAAAATAAGTAGGAAGACAAAATTTTGTATGGGAAATTTTTCATTTTGCTTCACGAAAAATGCATATTTCATCTTGACAATATCCTTCTAAGTCACATTACAGACAAAACAACTACTGAATTACATAACATGCATATGACTCTTTTAGCTCTTCTCAGGATTCTTCTTCAATTTAAACATTTCTAAGCCATGACATACAAGTAATTCAGAAAGAGGAATTGTTTCTCCAAGAAGTAGTTTTTCCTTAAATTTTGTTTCCCCAACCAACTACTTTTTCCTCCATGTGAATCTATCAGAGCTTCAAACTATTACATTTCACAGCTTTTACATAAAATTAATTTTCTGAGACAAAAGAAGAAAAAACCCTACTCTTTTGTGGGTCATAAATAATTTCTGTTTCTTTCTTTTCCACTGTTTCCAAACATCCATAATCCCATGCATTTAAAATTTAAATTGCCTTTTTGCTATGGAGCAAGCTTCAGAAGCTGCGATATCTTTTGGATTTAGCTTTAACTTGTATGTACCTACAACACATGCAGTGGAAAACTAATTTTCTCAGCTGAAAGAATCAATGTTTCATTTAGATCTCTTGGGATATCAGCAGAAAATACTAACAGAAAGAGAAAAGCTGGAAAAATTTACCATATAAACAACTGCACAACTTAATGTAGGTCTCCCAAATTTCTAAACTCAGTTTCTTTGAAGTAATCAATGATGACTTTCCTTAAGACTATTTCTACACATTTTTCTTAATTTCTTCTTTGCATAACACAGCTATATGACATAACTGAAGCATACTCAAGCCTTTTAAGTATTTTACCTGATGTTCCTTCTCCATCCAGGTCACTGGGATATAAGCTTGAGAGAGATGCACTTCTCATTCCAGAGTTTCGTGTTAGGCGCTGGCTCTTTAATTGACCTATAGATTGCTCCAGTGTTTCTTTTAACTGCAGAAAAGGTATAATTTACTGAAATACGAACACAAACTTGTTTTTTTAAAAGCGTGGGAAATATGATTTCTTTAAAAGTCATTAAGATAATAAAAGCTATTTTTAAGCCAAGTACAGCTATGAATTAATAACAGCTTTTCTTCAATATCTTATATATCATATTCCTGTAATTATAGCAAAACATGCTTCCAACATTGGCAGCTTCAAATATCAAGTTTCTTAAAACACTGGTGCACCACATGGTACACCATCATGAAAACGCAGATGTTTGTCTCCTACAACCAAAATGAGACCTATTTGCTAGCAATGCTCATTAACAGTCCTGCAAAATCCACAAAATAACTTCAAAGAAATTATTTTTTACTGTAATTTTTCCACCAGCCCTACCTGGAATCAATTTTACATATGGCTATCAAATTTCCCTAAGCAGCTTTACATAAACCCCTATTTTTAGAAGTTTCACTTTGAGGAAAAGGAAGCCATTCCAAATTTAAGAGTACAGAGCTAGCTACATTCAGAAATTAGTTCTTCATTTTTCAAACTTATATCTTGTTTTTTACAAATTTTTACAATTGCATTTATTAACTTTGGTTCTTAGCCACTTGCTTTGTCACACCTTTATTTGAAAATCCACAAAACATCAGTTTCTAAACGTCCTTCTTTTTCTAAGAGAAGCTTGTAAACAATGGTTAAATTGATGCTTTACTCCTGCAGAATTATAGACTGGGTTGGATCTCTTTCTCTGAAGAAAACAACTTTCTTTTCTACACATTTGCTTCTTCACTGTCTTTACATTCACATGTAAAATATTCCTACATTTCACATGTATCTGTTTCAAGGCAGCACCTGCTGCAGATTGTTTGCAACCAAATTGTAAACCTCTCTTGCCCTAGCAGAACTAATTTGTTTTGCTTTCTCTAAGACACCTGTTCTCAAACTTGTAAAAAACTCATTTTAGAATTTCCATCCTTTCTGCAATTTAGAGCAAGCTGGTCAACAGATCCAGAAACTGTTGCGGAATGACAGGAAAAAAAGCTACACCAGTATGATCACAATCCCATTCCCTGCTATAATTCAGCTTTTATCACTTCTTCATGCAGAAGAAACATATTCCCTTATACTCTATTTCAGCTACACATCTTGTACTTGGCATAGTACCATAACATAATCTACTGAGTGCTTATAAACCAGAAAAGTAATGAGTCTACAAAACCTGTCAGAATTTCATTATATAACATTACTACATTATGATTTAGTTTCCTCAAATAAATATTAAAAGTTTCTGTTTACAGCTACTTAACTCCTTATATATTCTGTCCATGAATACCAAGTTTTCAGCTATGAATTCAACTACTGAAAAATACCTAAGAAGTTAAGATAAAGTGAAAGTTGCTCACATTTGTTATTGCTTTGGTTTGTTCCTTGTTGTATTCTCTGTACTGTCCTAGCAAATGGTCGACATGTCTTAGATTTCTGTTGGTATCCTTAAATAAAAGAGTTTTAGAAAGAATGTCAAAACACAAACCTCCTCTAATCAAACATTACTGATGTCTTTATTCTTATTGATTTCTAAGATTAAATTGAAAACACAAGTGCTTTCTAAAGGGTCTAAGCATTCAAAATCGTATTCAAGTAACCAGAACCTTTAGGAGTACAGCATGGCTAAAGGGAGGGAAAAAGAAAGAAAAAGAAAAAAATCAAAACCAAACGCTATCATTTTAGACCAACAGTAAGGCCTCAGCTTCAAATAAAAAGTTTTTTCAAGTTTCAGTCAGAAAAATCTTTTTAATCCAAAGACCTTAACATTACCTGCTTGTGGAACAGAATGATTACCAGAGAAATAACAGATTTTTGAAGTAGAACACACTAAGTAAGGTCACTACAAGAGTATTCTCTGATCAGATAAACACCTGGATCAGACGGAAGATCTGCTGAAAAGCAGTCCACAAACAGCAATTAGCTTAAAATAAGAATTTCAGGAGAGTAGCTAGAAAGAGGTTAGACAAAATCAGAATACCAAAGAATTCCTTTTAAAAAACAGTCAGTCTGTATTCTTATTAACTTATCTTTTTTTCTAGATTGGTGTTTATTTTCCAGGTAAGAAATTTTGAAGTTTAAGTTTACCATTCTATACTGATTTTTCTCTTCTCATATATTAAAAGGAAAAAAAATACTGCTGGCCAAACAATAAGTAATAAAACATGCACCCAACCCACTCTAGGTATTCAGAACTGTCAGCTAGAGAAGAATGGGAATAAATTATCAAGCACCGATGAGGTCAGGATAGCTAAATGTCTCCTTCCACTTGCAAAACAAATTCAGATATTCCTTCTGCATCCTCCCCTTTTTCTTGCTCAGGTACATATCTCTTACAAGTTTAGAAATAATGCTTCTCACAGTGCTTCTTTACATCTAGAAAATATTTCAAATGTAAGCTCTATCCTGAAGGAATTGACTGCTTACATATTTATCAGAAATTTGGAAATTTTACACAGTACAAAGACAACTAAGACAAGGCTGAAACTTTCTGCTGGAAAATTTAATGCCTCTTGTGAAAATCTAACAAAGCTGATTTGGCCTTATTCAGTTTGCTAACTTTCCCCAACACATCATTGTTTCTAACAACATTCTATTACTGTCTGAAATAGCAGCTGTAAAAAAGTGTAACAAGCCACACACTTTCAGCTCAAAAGCAGTATGATCAACTTCCCAAAACCGTTTTTGGTTTGCACAGAAAGCAAAGTTTCCCATCTGTACAGTGCATGCCACAATTTTAGAAATGAAAATTTGACCCCGTGTAACAGAAATGCAAGCTCTATAAATACTTAAAAAGTGTATTTTGTAAACAACCTGCAAAGTGCTTGCTAAAGTATGGATCTTCTCCGTAACTTCTTCAGCACCATAGTTCTGAGCTCTGTTGTGGGATGCTCTCAAAGGCCGCCTTCCAATCCGACCCGTAAGAAAGTTGTCTGAATCACTGGATGAATCTGCCATCAGTATCTTGAAGCCTAGGCAGGAAAACCAGAAAAAGTAACCAGAAAATGTTAATTTCTGTCTCTAATTGAACAGTCTTGCACAATACTCCCAAAGCAACTTCATAAATTCAGATTACACTTACATTAGCCATTCTGGTTTGGGTCAGCTGGATGTACTTTTGAAGCAGATCTTCCAAATGCTCCTCAGTTAATACCTTTGTTCACACTATGAAGCATGATCAAGATGCAGGAGGCAGAGCCTCTTAGGAGCAAATTAAATCAAAATATGTGCTCTCACTGCTTCCAATTGTTGAGTACCCATGATAAAATTATGGCCCAAAGCAAATTCTCTCTCCAAAACATACAGTGAAGACATCAATGTTTTATCAATCACCCTGGTCTGCCGAACCACCCTCCTTTACCTCACACTGCTCACTAAGCTGTCTTCAGAATGGGGATTGTTAAATCTCAAGGATGGCAAGATAGAGGGAAAATAGCAACAATCATCAGATGGGTCAAATTTTTAAAAACTACAGACAACTACGCCTAGTATAGTAACAGTAACTGATAGTAACAACCCTCAAAAGGTAGGTTGGATTGAAATTTTTTCTAACTATTACACGCTGCAGCAGTTTGCCCTAAGGAAACTGCTGCAGTGCGTAACAGTTTAAGAAAGTCACCATGGCATGACTTGGTCAAAGAACAAATAGACTGCCAAACTCTTGAACCCCTGTAGTCAATGAAAGAAAAGGTCACAGTAAAGATGTCATTCTTCTAGCCATGAAAGCTGAAATTTCCAAAAGAAACCATGGATGGATTCAAATATTATGTTATGTTTTATATGGAGACAACTTGATGTTTTTCCAGGTCTTTATATTTAATTTTTAAAAGGTTTCAAATTTATGTCCCCCAGACTTGGATAAAAACCTTTCACACATGAAGAGCAAATCAATGTGCTCAGTCTGTGCTCAAGTACATCAGTATTTCTTATATTTTCTGAACTGGTGAATTTACTTCATCTTTCCTCTTTCTTACCTCACTAAAGCACATTTTTACTAACAGTTTCAGAATTTGTTATTCCAGTGCCTCACTCTCATCAGCTGCAATGAAGTCTTAATGAGACTGATAAAGAATAAACACTAAACACTAGGAAACAGGAATTATGGGATATTTTCAAAGACAAAGAAAAATAAAATAAATAAAATACTAGTAGAAATAATAACATGCAATAATATTGGTTTTACTGTAATTTAGTAAAAAAAAAAAATTCAACAAAACCCAACAAACAAGTAGACCCAACCATAAGATTCCCAACTACTGAAAAACAAAGACTGGAGAAAAAAATGGAAATAAAGACTTACAGCAGGAAAGATTAATGAGTTTATTTTCAGCTGTGCAAAAATAGGCTCATTAAGATATATACTAGTAAAAGCACAGAAGAAAGGTCAGTAATCAAGGTAAACATAAAAGAAAGCACAAGATAAATAGAGCATTTTGCCTGAAGAAAACTTATTTATGTTTAAGCATTCTCCTTTGTTCTCATGAACAACCTAAAAGGAACCACAAGTACTTTTAAAGTGAAGAAGTTGTTTCACATAAGGCAACATCCTCATTTTTAAAGGAACGGTGCAAGTTTCACTTTAGACTAAAATAATAAAAATCACAAAGTAGAAATTTGTAGAAATGTTCCATATGCACATTTGCCTATCAATTGAAACAAACAAACAAAAAAAAAGTTATCACTTTTTCCAAAAAGCAAAATTAATTTCAGCACACGATCATATGACCTACTTGACAGTAGGAATCATTTGGCTCTTACTGGTTTTTAGTTCTACCCGAACAGATCATAACCTTTGCTGAACTGATGAAAAGCATCAATACTCAGTATTTTCCTTTCCTGAAGGAAGCAGAGGATTTCAGCTTTACTGAGGACTCTTTTTAAGAGAATTGCCAGGTAAGAAGTAGAGCTGACAATCAGAATGTCAAGCTCTCCAGCTCAAGTAAACAAAAGATAAAGCCACTGCATACAATTTGATTATTCCTCAAGTGTTTTATTTGTTCAGCTCCACACAAACTAATCTATCACTAGGTAACTAACCTAGTGTTAAAGGAATAGTTGAAGCCTTATAGCTAAGACTGAGCACGACGAAAAAAAAAAAGCATACTTATAGTCATTCCAGAAAGGAAATGACACCTGGAAGGCCCTTTCTTTCAGTGCTTGTATTTGAGCCCGGAAAAAGACTGGAAGGTGAGCCCATATGGTGATATTTCATCACTGTGCCTTCAGGGATCAGTACCACATTTTATTATCAATTTGTCATATCGTGCTCTCAGTACACTACAGCAGCACGACACAGAAAACAGCTCCTTCACACTGCTTATCAGCAAGCAATGTCCTCTGTAAATCCTCCTCCCGGCGGGCACGCAGCGAGCTTCACTAAAACCCGACTCCAACTCTGAGTGTTGTTCTTTGGCCCAGACAGGACCGCGGAACCCAGAACGGCGCCGGTCACGCCGCCGGCCGGGCCTCCGGACTGCCCCGGGGAACCCCGCGGCCGCCGCACCCCGCGCCTCCCGCTCCGCTCCGCTCCAAGCCGGACAGCGCCTCCCGCACACCCCTCTGGCTGCGACCCTTCCCACAGCCACAGCCCTCACCGCACAGCACTCCCAGGCGCGGTCGCCCCGTCCCCGGACACCTTCCGCCCGCCTCACCTCGCCGCTATGGCAACTTGAACTAGCCGCCCTGCCGCCAGCTGCCGGGGCCACGGGCCGGGCGCCGGGCCCCCCGCAGTGCTCCATGGGACAGGGAGTCCAGAAGCCACTGGCCCACCGTAGAAAATGCAGTGTGCGAGACTTCAACTCCCGAGAGGCTTTGCGGCGGCAGTATGGTGAAGGACGGGCAGGCCCCGCCTTCCTGGGAGGCCGCTGGGCCTGTGGAGAGCGCTGGTGGCAGCGGCGGGAGGTTCCGCAAGTGACCTGGTGTTTATGAAAGTTGTTCGGTGAAACCCGCACTTTTTACAAAATACGCATTGGTGTTCACAAACATGTCCGCTAAACGACTCCGAAGAGCAAAAACAAAGCTGTTGCCCTAGTAAAACCGGCGAGTCTGTTCCGAGCAAAGGGCTGAGACACTGGGAAAAGGCGTGAGCTACAGAGACCAGCTATTGTTTACAAGAAGGCATCTCCCTTCCTGTTTTTTAGCTTTTTCTCATTTTCTTAAGCCACGCATCTCCTTGGTCCCAAATGTTATATCCGCTACCCTTATGTGCAGTAAAAACGACCAAATATTACACACTGCTACTCTGACTGGCCTTGAAGAGAGAAAAGGGATAAAGAGTGTTGTGACTGATTACAGGAAATGTCTCCTGGACCTCTGAAACTTGGGCAGAGCTCACAATAGGCTAACAGTCACTGGAATATTTGAGGCATTAGCCTCACCTGAGCTGAAGGCAGGTGAGACACAATACAGGAATGTAAGGGTTTAATTTTATATATACAGGAATGTAAGAGTATAATTTATTTCTCTGTGAGCTGAAGCATTAGTGAGTAAGTAGTAAAGAATTAAGTTTTTCCTAGCTTCAATACCAGAGCATTGTCCTGACCTTACCTTTGCAAATTGCAACATAGTCGTGTTGCGTTTGCAGGTCTAAATGCAGGCTGAGAGTCAGGGCTTCTGGTCAGTCATCTGCTTATGGTGGTCTCTGAGAGACAGGCCCTGAATTTTCCTGAGTTATCTGAGGGTTTTTCTCTGAGTTTTGCACCTGGCCGTGGACTTACTCTACAGACTCAAAAGAATTCACCTATGAGCAGATTTCTTTTCCTGCCCTAGTAGTGTATCTCACGCCACCACAGAGAGGATGAAGGGGTAAGTAACGTGTCCTGAATGTGACTGGAACATATATGATGTTCTTACATCTTTGCTGCACGTGAGCACGTCTGACTTGCTGCTGACACAATGTTCCAGTGGAAGCTGATGCCAGTGCCTGAGACGAGGCACAGTGGCTGGTTGTAAAGACCAGGCTGACCATGCATGCACCGACTGAGAAAGTAGCTAGTTGACAAAGAGCATTTGCTAGGTTGTAGCAGAAGAAGCAAATGTTTTCAGTGCTTCAAACAGCTACATTGTCAGCTGCAGCATTGCACAAATACTCTCCTTCACATACGCATATGCAATAAACCTTATGCCAATGATTAAAACGTAGGATTTTTCATCCCCATCAAGTTAAGTCTTGCTTGGTATAAAATTTGAGATACTAAGAACTGTTACGGAAAACACATAAGCAGGCATATATGCCAAGATTTCTGGCATGGTTTAGGAATGGTATTCCCCAATTTAGTATTTCCACTGAAAAAACCCAAACCTGCTCCCTCACTGCCCTCTCCTTTTCCACCCTGCCCCCTGCAGTGGGCTGCAGAGGAGAATTGGAGACACAAAAGATAAAGATCACAGGTTGAAACAAGAACGATTTACTGGAAACAGAAAAAGTACTAATTACATAGAATATTAAAAAAAAGAAATGATCCATGGAAAATAACAATGCAATAAAAGACAATACCAGATGGCTCCTTCCACCACGTTTCCTCAGCTGGAAGGAGCTCTTTTTTCCCAGAAGCGATTCTTTCCCCTGCACCTGACAAATGGCTTAGGTGGTATAAAATAACTTTCGGGTCCCAACCATGCCCCCTTCTGGTTCCTACTAAAATAAACCCTGTTCTGACTGGAACCGGGACAATCCTGGATTTCGTGTATCTTTGCTGAAAAACATTCAAACCATCCAGATCCCACCACTCTCCACAGAGAAGAATGCAGCATTTCACTGATGTTTTCACACTCAGTTTATTCGGTGAAAATCAGTATAAAGTAACAAACTGCTTGAAGTGCCCTGTGTATTTCGTACAACATATTTGGTGCCAGTTTCTGCTGTCTTCTCTTCAAAATTCGAGGAATGAAAGAACAAGTAGGTGTGATAGGGTTGTTCATGAGGGTTGCTAATTTGCCAGTGCAGTGAACTGTCAGCTCAGTAAAGACTGTTCCTTGTACCTGTGCATTTTGATTTCCAGAGCAGATGGATGTATTAGAGAATTTTTACTACACCTTTCTTTAGAGCAGGGAGAGGCCTAAGATTAGTGTGCATGTATTTGCCACTGTGTCCACCGCCCTGGCAGTCCATTTGGCCCAGCATACTGTGTTCATCAGTGGCAGCAGGTTATATTTAGAGAGAGCACATGAACCTGGCTACGTACTGTGATCTAACCCTCTATAGTTTCTTCTGGAACCTGCATTTGTTATGTCAGAGCACGTTTATAAGAAGGCCGTTTCCTTCGGTGTCTGTTTACAGGCCTGTAGAACCTAAGTTTGTATCATCCTGAGTGCCTTCCCAACCTCCTAGCGATGATTTCTGGAAGCTTACTTCTGAGTGTGAGAAAAACTGCTGGATTACTACTCTATGTAGGTTTTGCATAACTTAAGGGCCTTTGCTGAAGACTATGCTAAAGGCAGATTTAAAATCTAAACTGTATCTAGGGTCCTTTTGACACCTTCAGAAGACTTTCAAAACATATAAGGAACATCTGTCCTTCAAAACAGCTGTTCTGATTCTTCCTTCAAAGAGCATGCATGCATTAATTTTATTCTTCCTAGTAGTTTATACTGATTTACCCTCTACAGTTGTCAGAGCCATATTTCTGGAATTCTCTTTTTGAAGCTGAGCAGGACTGTGATTTTGTTTGTTTGTTTGTTTACTTTTGTCATAAAGATGTTTAATATGTGCATAAGATTGCTATAGAACATCTTCAGTTTGGGATGAGGATGAGGAGAAATGATTTAACTGTGCACAACAAAGCACTATACTAGACATAATTATAAAGAATTTGTTTAACTTTACAAGAACAGAACCCTTTTATTTTATTAGATTAATTTTAAAACATGTATGCCAGGATTTTGTTATCTGAAATGCTGTGTTGCAACAGTAACTTGACAGTGCTTGCATTTAGAGAGGCCAGCATGATCTTTCTGCTTCAAGTTGCTTGATTGCTGCTGTTGTGTCCCTTGACTAATACAAATATAGATCTTCGCTAAAACCTTTTAAAAAAAAGGAAATATTATTCTGAGCCATTATATTACTGCATATATATAAATAAATGTGTATTGAGTCTGAGGACACAGACTTTAAGGACAGAAAATCCAGAAGGACTATAACTTTTTTTGAAAAACCATTTCTTATTTTTAAGGTTAAATTTAATTTTTTGACTTCTTGTATTTGTCACTAGTGATACCTTTTCGTGCTATCCTACTTGTCCTCCATGACAAGTCGTTATTCATGTAGCTTTCAGGAGATTGTTTCGCTATTTCTTTCACAAGGCTATTAAAATTTAAAAAAAAAAAAAAAAAGGCAACACAAAATAAATAACTGTCTTACAGATTCATCTTTCATGGTGCTCAGAAAATGAGTTCTTTTATGAACAGCTATCATAAATGCATAAAAGAAGAGAAGCACTGCATTGTAGATGAATTGTCACCTAAGTCAGTGAGCTTAGAAGCCATTTTTTATTTATGATTGTTGTAATGAACAGTCAAACCTTCTATGTAACATGCTGGTCTCTTTATTAAAGGAAGTATGTGCCATGACCCAAGTAAAAGTGCAAGATCTGTCTGAAGTCTGAATTATGAGGGCAAATCCATTTTTGCTAGAGGTTATTTCTAAGCCTGGATGCCCATGCAAGAGATGCAGACAGACATGGCTAGAAAGCTGACTTTAGATGAAGAGGCACAGGGAATGTAAGCCTGAGGGGAAAAATATATGGACACCTAAGTCCATAGGCCCTGGGATGCAGCCATGGATGCTGAGGTAGCTACTGACATGATGAGGGACACCAAGATAATTATTCTCTCCATTGAGGAAAAGCTAAGAAAGCTGGGCTGTCTAGCCTGGAGAAGAGAAGGCTTGGAGGATCTCATAATTGTGTATAAATACTCAAAGGGAGAGTGTGGATAAGATGGTGTGCAGTGACAAGGCAAGAGGCAATGGGCACAAACAGAACAGGACTTTCTATCTGGACATCAGGAAACTCTTTTCAGTTTTCAGGGTGACCAAACACTGGCACAGGTTGCACAAAGAAGTTGTGGATCTACATCCTTGGAATAATCAAAAGCTGTCTGAACACAGTTCTGTGCAACAAGCTCTAGGTGACCCTGCTTGATCAGGGGCTTGCTCAGATGGCTTCCAGGGTCCCTTCCAATCTCAATGGTTCTGTGACTCAGTGATTCAGTAACTCTTTCTGCAGACAAATATACCTGCCTGAAAACACCTCTCATCATTCTTACCTAAACTAATTGCTTAAGGCCAAGAGATAGTTTTATCTTGCTCTTCTTTCTGACCACTCTTAGAATTGACAGCCTCAGGCTTTATAAGGCTTTACACAGCAGTACCTCCTCTTTATCCTGCAGCCTACTGGGTATTCCAATTTCACACTTTTTCATGCATTTTTCTTACAGTAAGGCAAAGAACAAGAGTTCCTCAATATCTCATAACCATAAAACTCCAAAACTACCTTGAAGTAGAAAATTATTTTTTAATATGGACATGAATCTTCAAGAACCTACAATAAAATTATTTCAGACAGTTGTTCAAACACTTGGTGAATGATGCTGTGTCAAAGCACTGTGTCTAATGTATTTTTTTCTGACAGGCCAGAAATTATTTGTGATACTGAGATACGAACAGGTAGGAATTGGCATATCTTCCAACCATCTAGTATAGCAAAACATGTGGATTAGTCAGAAAAAAAACTCCACCAAATCTTTTAATCTACTCTTTAATGATTTATTTTCCAAGTTTAAACATTTCCTCATGCAGATATTCCGAGATGTGGTTGTTGATATGTGGTGATCTATGTGAAACACCAATTAGACCTAATTGCTTCTTTGTTAGAACCTGCTGTGGTTTATCTGATTTGTGTATAAACCATATAAGCAGTGAAAGGATAAGTGAGAAACCACATCAAATCTGGCAGACGATAATAATGGGGTTTTTTTCAGAAAGCACCACAAAAATGATGGAATTTGGAGCTTGAGATGATACATACTAAATGAGAAACTGTCGCTGTCACTAGAGGGAGTGCCTGTAGCAATGGAAAAAGACGCTTGTCAATTCTTGGTGTGTTTAAATTAATAGGGACATGCTGAGGTCTTTGAAAAAGAGACAGGGTGGAAAAATCCGCAATATACTGTGATTTTAAAGTGATTTCCTTTCCTATTTGTTTATTTAAATCAGAGCACAAGACATTTTAATTTATAAAAATCATTTAATTTCTCTAGCCTCAGGGCATACAGGATTTTGCATCCCTGTTCTTGGGATTATATTTATAACTGTGGATGTACACTTGTTGGTGATACTTTTAATACATTAACTGGTTTTAGTATATAAAAGAGGAACATTTATTAATATTATACAGGGTTGAAAAGTTGCCAGTCCCTAAGCTGCTAGATGACATCACTTTTCAAAACTGATGTGATCAGAACTATTGATTATTGTTCTTTTTTGCAGCTTAAAACATCTGCAGTCTTGACTAAGCTAAGCAACTGTGTTATATCATTCCTTCAATATAGGTGATATTTCTAAACCCCCCATTTTCCTTACTATCCTGTGAATAATCCTGTTTGTCTACTTCTTGATAAAGTATTCCAGGCAACTCTATAAATGCAAAATGAAATGGAATAATTGCAACATATTCCCATATTTCTGCCATGCAGGGTGTGTCTTATTGCATGTAGCTACCTGTGTTTTTCTATTCAGAATTTACATTCTGATCTAGAGTTCAGAGACCTCCCTAGCCTGAGGTTATCTGCAAACTTACAAATATGCTCTTAATTTCCCCATCACTGGGCCTGTTCTTGAAAAAGTTGAACAGAAGGACCAGGAACTGTCTAGAAGAAGCCAGAGCATGGCAATGCAAGCCTAGCAGCTCCCTCAGGGCCAGGCACCAGGAGCCACAGGGAATCCTCCTAGAGCAGCAGACAAGGCCTGGCAGCCCATTCCGTCCCACCAGCTCAGCCAGGGGCTGGGCAGCTGGTGGCTTTTGGGGCAGCCACAACCTCAGGTACTGTCACCTCCTTGGGGAATTGGGACAGGCTAAGGCTGGGCCAGGATGGCAGCCTGCATGTCAGGGCTGGCATAGCAGGGCCCATGACCAGGCAGGACAGTTGGAGAGCAGCCCCAGTGTGGCAGTGCTGGGGCACGGGCTGATATCCCTGGAGGCTGGCACGGTCCTGGCTTTTGTGCAGACTGGGGGAAGGTCCTAGTAGATGCCAGAGAGGGGCAGTCAGGTCCTTCAGTGCTCTCAGCTCTGACAGGCTGCTCTAGGGGGTACTACAGGCTGTGAGCCAAGCGTGGCCACAGCACAGAGAGCGACCTTGACAGCAGGACACAGTCCTGCAGCATCTCAGCGGGACTGTGTTGGCGATATTGACAGTCACAGCAAGGCAAGGAATGAAAATAGATCCAGCATCCAGATAAGATGAGCAGGAGACACCTGGAGACAAGACTACAATGTAGGTCCAAGGTCTGTCAAGGAGACAGGACTGGAGAGAAGACAAGAGACAATGCTGCCTTCCACATTGGTCTCCAGTAAATGCAGGAAAACCTGTCAGCAAGACAGGGCTGTGGGAGTCAGGCTGGAAATGAATTCAATGTTTGAATAGCTCAGCCCTGAGCAGATGCAGAGCCCTCAAGCTGTCAGAGAGGGTACATGGTGCTGGGATGGGCAGGCTGGCCAGGGCAGAGCCCTGACAAAGGGAGACAACTGAACAGTGATTGTAACCAGAAAATTCCTCAAACATGCTAGAAACTACAATGCAGACATCATCTTGCTTAGAATGTCAACTTTTCTGAGCAAAGCCAGTGTCCATGGAAACACCACATGATTAGCAACAGTCATTTTTCTCCCCGAGCTCTGTTGATGTTCCTGGCTCAGAATGTGCACCCAAGTCTTGAGGCACAGAAGGAGACCTGGAGCTCTTCTCAGGCTGAAGGTACATGTTCTGCCCTGCTTCCTTCAAGACTATCGGGCCTTCAACAAGAGGAGTCCCTTGTTTCTCTCATTTATGGTTCAAGCCCAGAAATCATATATTAAGCAGTTCTTATTTAGTTTAGAATGTGTTCCAAACATCTTCGTGTCAGCTTTGCCATTTTTAGTGTACAATCTTTTATAGTTTCCATTTTTGATCCCTTAGAAATAGCTTGGAGGATACTTTTCCTTCCATTAAAGCTTTCTGGACTATCACCACTGCCACAGAGCGGTTGCCATGCCAAAGCTTCTGATGCCAGTATCTGTATGCATGCTCCTTTTCCTAATAAATGAAAGGTAATTCAAAATATTTTGCTCTCAGTCAAAGAGCAAGGAAGCGAATTACCCTTCCTCTTGTTTAGGAATCTGAAACACAATTATGATGGAGTAGCTAATGCAGGTTACCCTATTAGTTAAGGTAAGTACACCAGACAAGTGAGTATTTGGTTTATGATAACCTACTGAAATGACTCAGACCGTGGGACTACTTATCTTCCTACCAATAAATCTGTTTTTCCTTTGCTTTGTCCATACACAGTGAAACATAAATAGTAACCCTGAAGTCGAAATGAAAGTGGGAGAGAGGTGGGCTGCCAGAGAGTACACACAAGATACTGCTACAAATCACTCTAGCAGCACTGTAATTAGAGATGGGATATATATGTCTGGTCTTTTCTGGCAAACTAGGCCATGTTGTGAGAAGTAAGAACTCTGTTGTGCACAGGGTTGTACTAGGTCATCAAAATTGGTTGTGAGAATACAGAGATAAATCTGGAAGAGAATTTTATGCTGCTTGAAGCTGACAAGCTGCCTCTGGACAGTGCCAGGCAACATTGTTTGCTGGATGAAATAACTTTAACTCGTACCCATTGCACCTGGAAATCAGGTGTAGAATAGGCTCATGACAGCTAAGAGATTGGTCCAAAAGACAATAGAAATTCCTCTGATGATACCTTTGTTTTGCTAGATGGTTTTGCATGCTTCTGTGTCAGCCGGCATCAAGCAAATATTTCTTTTGCAAACCCAAAAGGAGCAGAGGGTTTCATTTTCTCCTTTTTTAATAAGGTGTACTGTGTCTTTGGGACAAGCTGTTACTTTGGCAGTAAGAAACAGAAAACCAGAGGAGAATGTAGGGAGGTATAGCATGATTTTTGTAATATGTAACATGTTAGGTGAAGTTTGAGTGGCTGATTACTCCCATTGGGTAGAGGATCCAAGTCAAGCCTAAATCCACTGAACTTTTATGTTTGTTTGATCTCTGATACACCTGCATTTAATTTCTTAAAATTACAGCTGCAACATGGAAACCGCAACAGCATGAGAATAAAAAAGAAGGCAAGTCCCACAGATCCTGGCAAAAGCATCCCTACAGTATGGGTGGGCACTGAGGTGGTATTTCCAGACCTGGGAAAGATCAGCAGAATTGAATGGAGCACACATTAAGGAACCCTGAGCTTGTCCAGTGGGGCCCATTCTTGTGATTTGCCCTCAGAGATCAATAAGACCTCAAATTATTATGAAATAATACAATTGTGTCCCACAACTGATACAGTAGATGGATGAGAATTTTTATCTTGTCTATGGTTCTGAAAACAGGAAGACAGGCTATGCCTCATGAATGCCAGGTAATATTACTGTGAGTGTGTTGGACAACAGTATAGGTTTTGCAGATTGTAGAACTGTGGTAATGTTGTACTTGCTGACTCTCAGCAATACCAAACTGGATATGGTGGGTCTAGTTTCCACAGAGGACAAGACGGGTGGGACAGGACAGGATGGGGTAGCAGCACAGAAGTAGGTGTGTTTCCATTCTCAGAACCTGTACTGCTTTGTGGCTTTCATCTTCATTAAACGTGTCATTAGCTCTTGGCTGGGAAAGAACATGATCCCACTGCTGAGAGATGGCGACCTTGAACGCTTTGGTAGCAGCCTCGAGTAAGCCAGTCTGGCTTATGCCATGCTGGAGTTTCTCCCTTAGCACTTACCAACGTGGTGAACAATTACAGAGCCCCATGTCTGACTTGGCAAGATTGAATCACAGCTTTTGTCTCATCTGTGCCTCTGTGGAGTGTATATCTCTCTTGTTCATTTGCCTTGAAATTCAGTGATCTGCCTGTGGCTTTGTTGTTATTTAGTCAGGTTGGTACAGACACCAAAAAGTGGTGGTGAGTGGTGTCTCCTAGGGCTGCAGGTGAGTTACATATGTGAGCAGTGTGTCAGAAGGACATGACTGAACAGGGCATAGGACAGCCAATATTTCTAAGGGAATTCATGCAAAGCAGTGCAAAGTTCTCTAGTACACTCTTGTGGCTGCTTCAGCTTGTCCCCTCTACCTGGGATGCCTTTAAGGATACCCCATCCCAAATGGGATAAGCGTAACTGATGGGATTTCTCACTTACACAAGATCTAACTGCTTAACATGAGCCCATAAGATCAGGATTTATATTATATTTATGGCCATAGTATCATTTGCTTACCTTAAAAAGATGTATTGAGGGGATTCCTTACATTTAGGAAACATATCAGTGAACTGACTTAAAGTACTTTAAAAGAGCTATATCAAAATAGTATCTGATTTATTGTACTCAAAATGTTCGAATAACTCTAATGTAGCTGAGGGTGACTATTAATCCGAGAATATTGTAATCTAATTTATACTGTGCATAGGTTACATTTTCAAGTTTCCTCCTCTGAAGAATATAAACATTTATGTTGACATCTTTCTTGTTGTGTACCTACTTAAGGTGACAATAATTCCACTTTATTTCTGTCAAGGTTAGATTCCCTCCCC
>VZSR01000520.1:30095013-30188975 GCA_013398615.1 Brachypodius melanocephalos
CCATTTATCTTCTTTGATGAATGGATTTTATCTTGTCTAATAATGTGGGAAATACTACTCACTCCTATTTTGCTTTAGCCTGTCATTTTTTAAATCATTCTTTTGAATTTTCAGTGCTTTTAAAACTTCTTTACATTTAGTGCATATCTAACTTGCAGTCAGTGAATATTTGCTTGTTGTACAGGTCTGCTTTAATTTCACTGCTTTCACAGGTGATTTAGTATGGCTCTTACTCAGCCCACTTCCTCCTGCTCCAAAGATGCCGGGAGGAATGGTCGGAGTCCGGCGTTTCGCCGCTGCCTTTGAGAACGGCTCGACGGGCCGGTCCCGCTGCCGGCGCGGGTCTCGCCCCAGCCGAGCAGAGCAGGGCTGGGCAGGGCTGGGTTGGGTTGTGTTGAGTAGGGCAGAGAGCCCGCTCGCCCCGCACTGTCCCGGCCGCCCGCGGCAGGCGGGCCCGGAGCCCCAAGGCTGCGCCGGATCCGCCGGCTGCGGACGGAGAGCGGGCAGCGGCGGGGTCCCGGGACCGGCGCGGCGCTGCCGCGGTGAGAGCCGGGGAACGGGCGCTGCCGGGGACAGGCCCGGGAGGACACCGCGGGAGGGGTGCGGAGGAGCGGGGGGGTCAGGTCCAGAATGGCCGGCGGGATGGGCGCGGGGCCGGGGCGAGGAGAGAGACCCTGCCCGATGGCGAGGGCGCGCAGGGCTTGCTGAGACCTTTCCTGACCCCGCTTAGTGAGGAGGCGGCGTTGTCCAGCACAGGTGCCGCCTTTCTCCGGCAGCTTCTCCCGGCGGGGCAGCGCAGTCTGGCCCTGCAGCTCTGGGATCTCCTCGTCTCCTCGGAGAAGCGAGGGGCAGAGCGGGAGCGGACGGCGGAAGATGCTGTGCCTCACGGTAGCCTTCCAGTTGCTGCTGGTGCTGGTGCTGTGCAGCCAGGGTACAGAGAGGTGTCCCTCAGCCTTCTGCGAGTGCTCTGACTGGGAGGACTACAAAATCACTTGCAGGGACATCTACTTTATCCCCAGCCTTCCGGAGGACACCCAGACCCTGTGAGTACATTGAGATGGTTTAGGGAAGCCAGCTGTCAGTATTCATGCTTTGTAGGCAGGAGATGCTCTGAGCTAATGTCCTATGAGATGAGGAAGTGATGAGAGGGAGAAGTGCTGCAGATTACCTGGGCGGTACGGGATAGCAGGGACGGCAGTGTGCAGGAGGAGGTAGGAAAAGTGACTCTCAAACCTTAAAGAGCTGTGAAGAGATGGTTCACTGGATCTTAAGAGTTCTCTGTAAAATATGGGAAAATAAGTAACTGGGCTGTTTGTGAACAAAGTGATCAAGAGGCTGGATTCTATGTGGCAAGTGCTTAGGGGATAAGGGGAAGGAAAGGTAGATCAAACACAATTTTGTGAGTAAAAACTAATAGGAATTGGATGTGTCACCTCACAAAGAGTTCCACGAAATCCTCTGTGCATTTTCAGCTTCTTTGTCAAAGCCGGGGGAAAAAAAATCCATGGGAATTGAGAATCCTGACTATACTGTCTGGGAGACAGAATACTTCAGATGAAAATGTGGAGTATGGGATAAAGCAGCAAATTTAGATCTTGCCAGAGTGATAGAGTAATTCAGGTGTCTCAGCCTAAGTGTTTGATATGTTACAAGCACAGTAGAAGATCTTGTGTGGGTTTCCGCTGCCAATCTAGATGAGCATCTTGTGTCATATCTGTCAGTTAAATACTGTAGTGAGACTGAAATGGCACCTGTCAGCTAAAACTGAGCAGATGAACCACTCCTGGCTTTTACTTTGTTTTTTGAGGTACAAAAGTTTTATAGGCTCTATGGGAAGGTTCATTTGTAAATATAGATTACTTTCTGATAAAGTACATTAAGTCAAACTCAGTTGATTTAATTGCAAGGTAAAACAGTAACAGACTTATTGGTTTATGTCTTGATAATGATTCTCAGGACTTTAGATAAATAAGAACCATTAAATTATTGGAGCTTATTTGAATACTTCTCAGATTTTTTAACACTGAAAGTAAAAGCTTAAATCAGTCATTTTCCTAGGAAGAAAGAAAAAAATTGTATTATTTCCATTATTTTTGCTTGCCTTTAATTTTTTGGATGGTTAGACTGCACTATTTCAGTTAATGAGATTTTAAATTATACAAGGTTTTTTTTGTTATTATACTTTTATATACACAGTTTATTTAGGTTCAAATTCCAGTAATGTTAAAACATGCACGAAGTAGTATGTGCTTTGAAATCTACCACGACGAGTTAGAAAATATAGAAGTTTCAGTTTGTAGGAGAAAATGCCTTTGTACAGGCGTTCAAAACAGTTAATAGAAACAGTGAGATCACATAATGAAATTTGATACTTTCCTTGAAATATGCTGGTTTGATGACTGAGAAGTACCTCTCTACATACAGCTCCACAAATGAAGCACTTTGGCCACTGGAATTTTAGTGTTTTAAACACTTGTAGCAATGGGGGCTGTAAAATAATAAGCCACTGTTTTGAAAAGACAAAAACACCCCATGAAGATCTTGTTTCCATGGGAAAAGTAATTAACAAAAACAACTGAGAAATATTTTTCTATTTATTTGGGGTGAAATTAAATCATGTGCACCCATTAGAGTTACCATTGCAAACTTTTCAAGACATATGCTCCCTACCACATCAAGAAAATATTCCAGGTAATCACAATTGTGATTTTATAATGTATAGCAGAACATGTAGAACATGTGCTGCAGAGTCTTTTATTTGAAAGCAAATGGGAGAATTATCTGAGGGAATAAGGAAAACAGAGCTCTTTTCACACACAGTCTCCCCAGACAAACAAACAGAACACAACCCAATCAAACACAAAAACCCCCATATTTTTTTACTTCAGTTTGAAGTTTTCTCTCTGAATAAAGTGTATTTATTTTCCTTCTGTTCTCTTATTTGAAGTCCAGTGGACTGTACCTGATTCTGTAGTCCCTTGCTTTCTGCAAATGTCTTAATATTTCTTTCCCTCCACATGTTAAATGGAAGTCATAACAGTTACCTATATGTGTTTTTTGTTTAGAGTGCTTTCAGATGTTTCAGACTGGATTATTTGTACATGGCAGTTAAAACAACACAGAATTTTGTTAGAGATTGCAAAGTGTGTGCCCCTGATTCCATCATGTTTTCATCCTTTTGCTGTACAATAGACAGCAGTTCTGAATCAAAGACCAACGATTCCAAAATAATTAATGTTTCTGTTAACCTTAAGAATAAATGAACACTTCTTTGGGGTGAAACATGTAGTTGTACATATCTGCACATTTTATGTTGAAACTCTACAATTTTCCCTAAATGCAGCAGGTTTGTTACTTTAGGCAGAGTAATTCTGCTGCTTTGTGGTAATGTGTGAACCTCAAGATTGCCAATTCAAAAACTCTTTTGTGTGGCTATTCGGTTTCGTAGGGTTTGTAGGACTAAGAGACTGGTGAATCTAGGAACACTTTGCCAGCTTTTGGAGATGATGAGCTCTTTTCAGTGCACAGGATCTTGAAACTCCAATTAAAGTTTCATTCTGATTATTCAGTCAGAACTGTTCTCATTTCCCTACCCTACTTTAAGAGAATAGGGCAAACCTTTTTTAAAGAAATGCTTATTAGAAATTCCAATAAATGTTTGTTTCTAACTCTTTAGTGGAAATGTGGCATGAACTTAAGCCAGAAAAATGTGTTTATTTTAAACTGGTATTTATCCAAATATAGTTAATGCAGGTGCTTACCCAGAATGCCTGAATGCACATATATTGATCTTGGAGATGTCCTTTTTTCAGTATAAGATATGGTTTTTTGTTTACTTACACATGCAGATCACCAAAACCCCACTGAACATTTTTCCAAAGATATAAGTGCACCATAATTATTGAATTATTGTAATATGCTTCTTGGCTTCATTATGATGACATATTCAGATGGTATCACTATCCCAGCATCACCTCAATGCACTTCTCTATTCTTTTCATTTTATAAATCTATTTCTAGTTGCTTTTCATTATTTTTCTTTTGATAATAAAATTAATAAAGTTTTGTTTCTTATTCAGAGTGCATTACATCTCCTGCATTCAGTTACTAAAATAACTTAATCTCTCCCTTCCCTTCCCTTCCCTTCCCTTCCCTTCCCTTCCCTTCCCTTCCCTTCCCTTCCCTTCCCTTCCCTTCCCTTCCCTTCCCTTCCCTTCCCTTCCCTTCCCTTCCTCTATCTTGTACCCAGGTGCTATTTTCATATCATCATAATCAAATTTGATTGCAATTGAACAAGAGGATGTTAGGCAAGGACAGTGGAACTGGTATATAAATAGACACAAACCCAGTACAGTCTTCAAGAATATGGTCTTTACATTAAGCATTAAGCTACAGTTCTACTGTTTGCTCCAGTATGTTTACCATAGGTGGGATACTGCCTTTTGATTAATGCCCATATATTCTGTATATTCTGTATATTCTGTAGGTAATATAGAATGGCTACATATTTTGAAATAATGTTTTAGTTCCAATTAATTAATTTTAAAAATATTTAGTTATTCTCATTTGTAAAAGAGTATTTCTGAAGACAAAGCCAGATTTGAACATTCTTAAAAGAATTAAATTTTTTTAACCAAACACCATTGTACTTACCAAATCCATTAAATCATTTTATCAATTGTCTTTCAGGTAATGATTTAAATAATTCTATATACATGGCTGCAACATAAAATGTTTCCTAAATACTATATTTTACATAAAACTATACTTTCTTGTCAATTCTGATGCTTACTATTATATTTACCTACATATTTTGCTTAGAAAGGCATGGTATTGCTTCTATAATCCTGCTGTTAACATACAACAATCCCATATTTGACATACAGTAGGTCCAATACACTAGGTCAAAAAATTAGTACATATTATTGTCTCAGTTAAAGTGAAATGTTAAAGTGAAAGGATTTGCTCATAATCCTAATGGTAAGTTGAAGCACTGTTTCAAGGGTTCTTAAAGTAACTTACAAACTGTGCACTGTACATACCCAAGCTTTACTGTACATACACAGGCCAACTCAAAGTGAGCAGATGAAGAACATGAGTGAGGGACTAAGGGAACAGAGAAACTACTTAAGACCAAAATAATATCTTGAGAACATTGAACACAATTTTTTTTTTTTATTCCTTATCAATTACTGTATCAGTAATATTTCTTGTACATTTGGAACATTTAAATTTCCCATATCACGGCACAGAAACCCATCAAGTGCTAGGAACTGTACAAGCACAAACCAAAAAGCCATTGCCATTCCTACTAGAAACAAGCATTATTTCAGCATTTTTTAACTACACACACAGCTTGTCAACAGAAAGCAGAACTACTGCAAGTAGTTCTTTCGTAAATGCTGTGAAGAGATTAACCTCAATGAGAATACCACACATTTATACAGGAGACAGTGGTAATGAGGCAGTGGTAATTCATTTGTATCATTTCCTTGTTTGAGAAGATGATGAGTTTTAATCACCATAGTAGCAAAAGAGTAGCTTATGCCAGAGTTTAAAAACCTCTTATTTTTGATTTCAACAGTGATTTAACAGACAAATTCTGTAAATGTTACGCCACACTGAATCTTGAATTGCTACTGTAGTCAGTTTTCATTATAGTGTTTACTTTTGACATAACATTTCCAACTCGTTACACTTCAGAAGCACACAACAGCCTTCTCTTGAATTGGGAAACAGAGATTATTGATACATCTGTAAAAGGAAAGAAAAAGCTTAACTTTTGCCAAACAAACAAAAAAAAAGGTCCATGTGACTCCTAAGAAATAATTTACAGATTTTTTTTTTTTTTGCAAATAGCTAATATCAGTTGAGAAGGCAACTTTTCATGAGTCTGACTCATGCAGTCTGTTTGTATATTTGCAAAATCAAGAAATGTTTGATATTTTCCTTAACATGGGTTTACAGAACCTCAAAACAGTCTGTAAAAGGTGATTATATTTTGAAAACTGGACTGTCTCAGAAAGTGTTTTAAAGATGTCTAAATGATCTGCTTTCATCACCAAGTGTGACTGAACTTTTCCACATGAAGTTTAGAGAGACTACTGTGAAATGCTGATCTTCCAAAACAGGAATAAGGAAAATGAGAGACAGTCTCAGTTCCTAAAAAGCTCAACTTTAAGCATGCTTTTGTGTTCTGCTGGACTCAGTACTTACATATCCTCATGTTCACAGAATATACATTAAAGAGTCTCAAAAAATTTACCAATATATATTATGAAGCTGCTAATAGCATAGCAGCTTGTTAATCACATTTAGGTGGCTACTATGTGGTAGCCAAAACTTAAAGAGTAGAAAAAGTAGCTTGTTTTACTCAAAAATGAGGAACCATCTGAAAAAGACCATTTTATGTCAAGAGCTTTCTGTTCTATTCAAGACTGTGCAATGCAGTCAGTGCCCTGATACCTTACCCAAGTCAATGGCAAACAATACTCATTTGTATTGTTGGATTTGGATTTGCAAGGTGTAATGCAATGGACTCAAGTTGAAGCAATGAAAGCAGCTATAGTAAACACTACAATTTAAGCCTAAATGTAGGCAATGAGCTGCTGACACATACTAAAAGAAGATTAGTTCTCTCTTGAACTCCAACCAGTGAGTGTGGTCTGTCTGGATCTAAAGAAAAAGGCATTTTAAATGGCACTCTTTACGAAGAAGGGTTGGCTCACACAACATGAAAGCTATTTGAGCTACTTTTTTTCTCACAAATAAGCAGATACATAAATATAGAGGCTGAAAAGCCCATAAAGGTAATTGAAACAAAACCTAATATTATAATTTAGCATAGGGTCATACAATAGTTTGGGTTGGAATATACCTTTGAAGATCATCTAGTCCAGCTGCTTCTCCAAGGAGCAGGGACATCTTCAACTAGATCAGGTTGGTCAGAGCACCATCCAGCCTGACCTTGACTGTTTCCAGAGATGATTTATCTACCACCTTTATGAGTAATTTGTGCCTGGGTTCCACCATGGCCATTGAAAAAATTGTCTTCTTTACATCTAGTCTGAATTGACCATCTTTTAGTTTAGAATCATAATATCTTGCCTTATTGCAACAGGGACTACTAAAAAGTGTGTCCCCAACTTTGTTAGAAGCCCTCTTTAAGTACTGGAAGGCTGCAATAAAGTGTCTCTGGAGCCTTCTCTTCTGCAGGCTGAAAAAGCCCAGCTTTCTCAGAGTTTCCTCATAGAAAGGGGTTCCAGCTCTCTGACCATCTTCATGGCCCTCCACTGAGCTTGCATCAGCAGATCCACATCTTTCCTGTGCTTAGTAACTACAGAGCTGGATGCAGTATTCCACATGGGGTCTCACCAGAGGGGAGACGGGCAGGATCCCCTCCCTCACCCTGCTGCCCACACTGTTTTGCATGCAGCTCAGGATACAATTGGCTCTCCAGGCTCCAAGAGTACGTTGCTGGCTCATGCCCAGCCTCTCATCCACTCACACCCCCAAGTCCTTCTCAGCAGGGCTGCTCTGATCTGTTCATCCCCAGGCTGTGGTGATACCAGGGCTTGCCCTGACCCAGGTGCAGCACCTTGCACTGGTCTTGTTGAACTGCACGAGATTTCCATGGGCCTATTTCTTGACCTTGTCCAGGTCATTCTGGATGACATTCCCTCCTTCAGGTGTATCAACTGCACCACTAAGCTTCGTGTCGTCAACAAATTTGCTGAAGGTTCACTTGACCCAACTGTTTATCTAATTGATGAAGATGTTATTATCTGTTGGGCACAAGATTTGTGTGTTTTCCCACTACTGAGCACAACACTTTTCACTGTTCTCCATCTGGACACTGAGCCATTGACCACAATGCTCTGAATGTGACCATTCAGCCAATTTTTTTACCTAACATTCCACTAATCAAATCCATCTCTCTCCAATTTAGAGAGAAGGATGTTGTGGGTCACTATGTCAAAAGTTTTACAGAAGTCCAGATAAATGACATCTGTAGCCCTTCCCTTGTTCCCCTGATATAGTCACTCCATCAGAGAAGGCCACTGGGTTGGTCAGAGAAGACTTGCCCTTGGTGAAGTTGTTCTGGCTGTCTCAAATCACCTCCCTGGTTTCCATGTATCTTAGCATAGCTTCTGAGAGAATCTTCCCAGGAGCAGAGATGAGATTGACAGGTCAACAGTTACCACAGTCCTGCTTTCTACCCTTTTTAAAGATGGGTACAATGCTTCCCCCTTTCCAGTTGCTTGGACTTCACCCGACTGCCATATTACAACGCTCATATATTTTCTTTTACTGTGATCACAGACATACCTATCTCATTATTTTTAAACTAAATTTTGATTTTGACCTAAAACCAGTTATTTTTGTTACCCTAAATTTTAAACTTTTATGATGGCCTGCAATAAAATGTACTCTAATTACAATAAAGATGTGTTTCTGAAATATTGAACAAAAAGCCTATAAATTGCTGCAAAGAAAGTTCAAACAGGACCATGAAATTTCAGGAAAGAGCAATCTGAAGAGGCTCTCTTCCTACACGGAGAGTAAGAATAGGCTGTAACTGCTGGCTACTATTGGGTTTAATCAGAGAACCACTGAGTGCCCATAATTGCTGCTAGCTGCTTGGCAGAAGTCAAAAAGTCAAACTGAATGTTAGGAATTATTAAGATAGAAATATAGATAAAAATAAAGGACTTTTTTTCTTTTTTTGCCTCTGATCGTGTACATAGCACCTGTAAAAGGACATTCAAATGTATAAAATTACTTGCAGATAAAAATAACTACATAGCAGCCACTAGCCTGTGTTTCCTCAGATCCTCCTTTTTTGCCTCACTAGAAGACTGCATGCTGCTTTTCTTTTTCAGATACAACCTTCCTTCATCACCATGATATTTCAAAGACTATAGGGTAGCCTCACAATTATATCAGCCATGCCCCTCATTGGCCTTAAGTGCAACATACCTGGTCCCATAGACTGCTGTATGTCCAGTACACTCCAGTGCTTCTTTGGTCTATCCTTTACTCCAGGTAATGCTCCATTTCCTCAGGCTGTGCTGCCAGGCAAAGGATTTAAGAGGCCAGGGAGCAAATGAAACAAAGAAACAAACAACCACCCCCCCAACAACAACAAAAAACCCAACAATAACCAAAAAACCCCCACAAAAACAAAACAAAAAAAGTTGCAGAAAAGTGGCCTGACATTGATTGGAATAGAGTTAATTTTCTTCATAGTACCAAGTATGGTGCTATGGATTGGGTTGGATTGGACTGGGTTTGTATTTGTGCTGGAAAGAGAGTTGGTAATTCAGGGATGAATTAGTTATTGTTGGTTAGTTGTTAGAGAGTCGCAGCCTTTTCTGCTTCTCATACTACCCCACCAGGCTGGAGGTGCACAAGGAGCTGAGAGGGGACACAACAAGCTGGTACTTTGCTTTGTTGAACCTCATGCAGTTGCCTTGGCCCATCATTCCAGCCTGTACAGGACCCTCTGTAGAGCCCTCCTACCCTCCAGCACATCAACATTCCTGCCCATCTTGGTGCCATCTGAAAACTGACTGAGGATGGGATCATTCCTTTGTGTAAAGTCTTTTTTTACTCAAATCCAGTCAGAAGAACTGGATGATCACAAATTGAGCAAGGATAAGCTCCAACATTATGGACTGGTGGTTTTTGTTTGCTATAAATTAGTCTGACAGTGTCCATATGTACCTCAGCCTGTAGGAAGAAGATACATTAGCAGTAAGAGCTTACTTTGAGTAACTACTTGTCCCAAACACTGACCTGTGCCGTTTCATTTTGAAAGAATCTAGGACTTCTCTAATTTCTTAGGCCTGGGCCAGTTTTTAGGGATACTTTATGTTCGTCTGTTGGACTGCTAGTTGTAGTAAAGAAGCTATCTAGTCTTGCATATTCAGAAGTGATTCCCTAATTTCAGAGTTCCTTTGCTGTGTGAATCTTTCCCTCATTCCTACCACGCTGGTAATGCTAGCAATGGACACTAGGTGGTAATCAGCTTCTGGTAAGCTCAGCATCAATTTCACTACGTGAAATGCCTTTTTATAGCTATTTTTGCACCACTGAAAGACCACAATGCATTTATTTCAGAATAATTTTTAAAATATATTTTTGTTTGTGTTGGATTTAATTGGATATAAAAACGTAGGAACTAATGTGTCAATAGCTGTTTACCTAGCCATTACTTTGTTGTCATGTTTATTTCTCCTATATAAAAGCTATAAGGTTATAATTTTCTCAGAAAAATGAAATTCGAATGTAATTTTTTTTTACTTTGTTTCAAATTTACAAGCTCTGTTTCATATTGACATATGGATTATAGGAATGTACATTCTCTTAATTTATACTTTAATTCAAGACAAAATCTTTAAGAATTTCTACATAATTGTTATTATTAAACTCTATTTCTACAGTTTTATTTCTTGCATACAAGTTCCAGAAGCTTGATAAATCTCAATGTGATATTTGGCTATGTAAATCAAATACAATTGTAGTAATCAGGTACTTTACATTATGAAACAAAACAGAATCAGGAAATCATCCTAATTTGTTTATTTCTTTTTTTCTTTAACTGTTGTTAAATATCAAATAGGGGAAAAGTTTATCATTTGTTCTTGATTATTCTTCAAACTATTCATTGACTAGATATTCTGTAAATGTATTCCCAAACTATATTGGAAAACCAAAGATTAACAACAGGTTGTAACTGTAAGTTTAACAGCTATCATAGGCTGATTTTCAAAAGCATTTCCTCCTTTCTTATTTAGAGGAGTGAGTCTGCTGGAGATTGATTCTGTCAAGAACTTGGCTGTTGATAAGTATCTCCCTTAAATATTGTGAATTTTTCTGAAATCTTCAGCAAGTGGGTAAAGTACATATCACCCCTGCATCAAATGTCTGGGGAGGAAGAATGTAGTATTTATTACAAAGAAAATGGAGAATTCTGTGACTCTAATTCAATTTTAGCTGACATACCTGAATTTCTTGCTCAGAATGAGGGATGGGATATCTATGTGAAGCCTGAAATGATCAAAAGAATTCTCTCAATACTTCATTAACTTCAATGGGCAAATTGTTTTGCTGGTCATGCTCTGGAGTTTTGGAAGGTCGTCACCACTGACTGCTGAGTTCTTGGGAGGGATGATGCAGAAAGCTGCAATTTAGATTGATGGAGTACACCAAACAAAACAAGCGACATAAAGAAACGGGAATAGAAATGAGGCAAAGATGGCAACACGGAGAAAAGGCTAGATAAGAACAAAAATATTTGGAGCAGAGCTGAAGCTATGTAGGACTTTTTCATGTTAAATTGTACTTACCAAAGGATATTAACTGCCAAATTTTTGTTTCTCTAGGAGGTTTTTGGAGACTCATCTAAGAAAAATTCCAAGTGACGCTTTTTCCAATCTTCCCAACATCTCTAGGATGTAAGTTCTGTTCAGTTTCTGATCCTATTCTTTTAAAATTTTGTTAAAAATTACTCTCCTTCTCCAAAATTCTGTCTTTGTGTATAAAAACTTATGAAAATATTTGCATACCTTTGCTACCTCACCACTTACATTTTAGAACTGAAGGTAATAATTCTATTGTTTATAACCTGAACCAGTTATAGGAAGGCATTCTGTGCATTTATGAACAAGACCACTTCTCCTTTACCGAAGTCAATGTGAGAAATATATAAAACAGATTTTTAGTTTGCAAATTACAGGAAATAATTTCACTCATAGCAAATTAACATATTCTGGTCCTGGCTAAAAGTTTGTTTCCAGCTGCCAGCATGGTTTGTAGCACATGTCATTGGACACCAGGGACATTTCTAGACCAGAGATAGACTTTCACCAAAATATTAATATTTGTGTGATGTGAGAGAGATTTCCATTGTGCTGCTTCCTTTGTGTGCAAACATATGCGTGGATACAGTCTGCAAAAGCTGAACCAGCTGCGTCTACATTTGTCCCGTTGAAGGTGGCTGTGTTAAGGGAACTTGCCTGTCTGACCATCCAGGAGCCACTCTGAGAGTCACGTTCACATCGTGAACGAGCTCGACCCCACAGCAAAGTCTCAGATGTCCACGACTTTTAATAGTGTAATCTTGATTCAATAACTAAATAACAAAATAGCCCAAGTTTGGAGTCTCCAAGGAAGGACCCTGAACAAATGAATCCCTGGGGTTTTATACCCTTACAATGTGTTCACACTTAAGTCTGGGGTCCTTGGCTCCTCTTGTGTCTCTCACCTGGCTGCCCACGGGTCCCCACGCCCTTTGTTATGTGTGGGTTGCAGTTCACAGCCTCTTGCCACGGGCCCCTGGCACTCAGAGCTCAACCTGCAGCTCTCACTGCAGCTGCAAACTGAGCTACCTGCACTGAATGGATCCCTCAACAGCTGCCCTTGCACTGTACTGCTCATTGATGTCAGCAGTCTTGATAAAAAGTTGTCCCACATTTGTTTGTTCTTTGTCACTGGCCCATAATCTGTGATCCTGTGCATGTCTGTTTGATGCAGTGAATTTCTCTGCCACCTCACAATTCACTCCCCAGAATCAGAGCCGTGTAATTTAGAAGGGACCTCAGGAGGGCTCTAGTCCACAGTCTGCTCATACAATCCAACCAGAATACAAAGGGCTGTAACTCAATCTGGTGCTCAGCTTTACCTGTGGCCACTGTTAACTAAATAAGCCACTTCATTCAGGAGCAAGCCCACTTTTTTCTTGTTCAGTTTTTTTATTACTAATGTAGCAACAGGAGTTCTTCTTGCCCTTAATGTTCCTTGCAAGTCTCAATTCTATATGAGTTTTGATTGAATAGCTGAGGATTACCATTAAAGAATTCATGAAAAAGGACTTTGGAGTAACATGGTCTGCCTATTGCATATTATAGTTTCATCCAGATATATTGAAATAAAAACTTCCTAAAATTCTTATAAGTAATTGTTCTTTGATATCTGTAGCTTCATTTACCATCTCAGTTTAATCAGATAGATGGTGTATGGTTTGGGGGATTTTTAGGGAAGGAGCAATATCCCTCACAAGATGTATAATATAATATATAAAAACAATAAACTTAGTTTAGACCAGAGTTTGATTCAATATAAAAGGGTGTCAGCCCTTCTTTGGCTCCAAAAGCTCCAACCGGCAGTTTAAATTTGAGCAGTGTCAGTGCCCATCTGGATATCTCTTATAGCATTACTACAACCACAAAACATGAACTCCCACCTTCTTGATATAAACTTCAGGTTAGGGAATCAGTACCTGTGCTTTAACTACAACTTCTATGTGTATGTCTTGGCCTCTAATGTACCACATGTCTCATTTGCCTCTCCCAGCCCATAATTTCCATGCAATGAAAACTGTGCAATGAAAATTACCAGACCATTCCTGGTTTTGCAAATTCATCTAGAAAATGTCCTGAAGTTTCAACAGTATACTGTGTTTACTGTTCAAAATACAGCAGTTCATTTTGCTATATGGTGTCTACTACATGATTTCCACAAATAAACATGGGGTTTTTATCTGTACTGAGTAGAAAATTTAGTTGTCCTCTTTATGAACCTTGTTTAAACAAAAATTTTAGAGCTACAATTTCTCTTAAATGAATGCATGTTTATGTAATCTTGACAGCCAGAAGTTGAGATTTTTTTCCCCTGTGCTGCTTTTCCACATGAATTAAAGAAAAAACATTTTTATTACATGCTTAATTGCAAAGCTAATTCCTGTCAGAAAGGCATCACTGAATAAAAAAAGGATATTCAAATGCAAGAGAAATTTCTGGTTTCCACTGTTAATAATGCAAATACACTAAATCTTGGTAAAACGGTGTTTTCTGCTGACTTAAGTACATATTAAACATTCAGTATTTTTAAGGTCAAGGATAAGGAACATTTTTTCTGGGTTTAAGATGATGCACATTCACAAGCACCTCACAAACATCCAGCATGTAGCTCCTTGAAGTGTTTTCTCCACAGTTTCTCCACACAAAGGAGCATCCCACAGTGCTCTCTGCCAGCAGCCCCGTGTAAAGCACAACGCCCTGTGCACACTTTCCTGTGCAACACAGTGCCTTTCCCAGCCTGTGCACACTGCTGTCCCACAGCCAGTGCCATCACACAGCTCCCCACACCTCAAATGTACCTGCACCTCCTGTGCTCTCTAGGGCCAGCTGGTACAGCACAGCCTCAACTCAGGTTCCACTGCCTTACCCGCTCCTGGTTGTGCTCTCCTGAAGTGCCCCACCTGTCACAAAACTGCTCTCCTTCAGCAGCAGAGGACAACAGGGGCAGCTGCTGGGCAGCAATATAGGGGATGCTGATGTTGGAAAAAGCATAGAAAGGTGGAGAGAGGGAGAAGGAAGAAAATAAGGGCTGGGAGAGGGCCTTGTGGCTGCTACCAAGTGTTGATCTGATTTAAATACTGCACTCTCAGGCTCTTTCTGAGTGTCATCATAGCTGGATGAGAAAAATAATAAGACAACAAATTAAGTGGCATGATGGGGACTAGCTGTGGCTTTCCAGAGTCTGAGACCTGTTATTTTTCTGTTTGCTGGTGTTTAGTTACATCTCTATAGATGAAACACTTCAGAGTCTGGAGGCCCATTCCTTCAACAGTTTAAGCAAAGTCACTCACATGTAAGTACTGTAATTAAATAAATGAATACAGTGATGAGATAAATTTGGAATGTGTGGAAAAAATATACATTATTATGTTTGTAATTCCTGTCTCCTATGTAGCTAAATATCCCTTTTCTAATTTCCTTTCTCCATAATGTGGAGTGAGTCAGTCTCTTTTCTGAGCTTGTTTATTGTGCTAGTTTTCCATACATCTCTTGATTCCCTTGCTCTTCTGTATCTTCCCATAGAAATGTAGGTAAATGTAGTGAGAAACTAGTGGGACTGTGTCATGAGTGTGATATAAGTTGAAATAAAATAGCAGCTAAGAATTATTTGTCAATTTACTGCAGGTAAGTGTAAAACAGTAATATAAGCATCAGAAATAAAATCAGAAGGACCAAAGCACAGAGCAAAATGGCACTAGCTAGAGACATGAAGAATAAGTAATCATTCTGAAAGTGCACCACTAAAATGAAGAGTGTATATATGGTTATTAAATGGAACAAGAATAATATAGGAAAAGGCTTCTGGAAAGTGTTTTTATACCTTTTTGTTCTCATGTTCTGATCAATCTGCACCAAGTGATGCTCTAAGGGCAGTTACAGAACTGGTAGGATGCATCCAGAGAATTCTTGTCATCCATTAGGACCCTGTCAAAATGAGAATGTAACATATTGAATAGACAGCTCCATAGGATCCATCCTGTATCTGGTACTCTTCCATGTTTCTATTACTGATCCAAAGAAGGGATTGGAAAGTGTGCCACTGTTGTAAAGCTCAGCTGAATTACAGTTTGGCATATTTCAGAGATTTTTGTTTGCAAAAGTTCCATGGGAGAGCACGGTTGGTCACCATGGATCCAGAAAACATTGTCAGAGAGAAAAGTCTTTTGTGTCCACAAAGAAAACATGCCAGAGGCAGACTGATTTTTTAAGGTTTTTGCAAGAGGTGAAAGCTACCACCCATTTTCACACTAATGTTTGAAAAAGTAATAATAATGTTAAAGTAGATTAGACGAGACTCATGTCAGCATCTAGGAAATGTATTCCTATGGCTGGTATAAATAAACACTGGAATTATTTTCCTGGAGACATTGTCTCTACCACTGCAGGCCTTTAAGGCTGTATGATCTGAAATTCCATAGGTCTATTCAATCTTCACTCAGAGATAGGGATTGAATTAGATGATGATTTAACACTGCTGTATTTTCTATGATTTTTTTCCTTTTACTCTACATAGTGTGAATCAGAAAGACTAACAAAGTTACAGGAGAAAAATATAATTATTGTTAATGAAGATAAAGAGAGAAACCAATGCTGGAAAGTGTAAGTGACTCCTCTAAGAGAACATGAACCTGACTGGCATATCTGGAAGCAGAGTGCAGGATCCTGAGATCTCCTTCAGGCCAACAACATGCTCCAGTAGTATTCCTGAGTTTCACAGCAAGGCTCTGGTGTGATATCAGTACTTACCTCTGGTTTTGATACCATTCCCTATTATGTAGATATTTTCTTTCCAAGCCTGTTGTGTCCATGTTCTCTCTTCCTTTTTCATAGTTGTGTCTTTAAAATTTCCTGTTTAACATGAACATTTAATGAAACATTTACTGGCAGCACATTTTATCAGCAACGAATAAAGCATCTGCCAGTATGCACTACAAATTCTTCATATGGTACCTATTTTGTGGTTCACCTTATTAGAAATTAAAGATAAAATGCTCCAGAAAGCTCCAAAATCACAGCATTATCACACTCACTTCAGCCCCCAGGCCTGGATGTGTTTGTTGTTCGTGACTGGGAAGCTGCAGGTCTGCGCAGGAGTCAGCAGAGTTCACAGGCACCTACTCTGATGTCACCTGTGGCACCGGCTGTGGGGAGGGCATGGAGGGAAATGTTTCCTGCTCCACTATACAAGGGTATGGTAATCTGGGACTCCTTATATTTCTCACTAAACACTGCCAAAAGAGAAACTGTACACAGATATACAAGATATATTTTTTTTTTTCTGCACAAGAGCCAAAAATACTACCCAGGACAAGAGATCAGAACTCTGTGCATAAAAGTTATAGGAAAACCCTAAGACTTTGCAGGTAGCCCACGAAGAAGGGCCACCTTTACCACTCAAAAGGGCTTACCAGGTTTATAAAATCTGTCTGGAAGTAAGGCACATTTATTATTTAATCAGGGAATTTCCACACATCTGGCAAGTTAGACAGTTGCATATAAGCTGTGAAAGAAAGCAATTTATATATTTGATATTATTTATGAATTATTTCCACAACTGCTGATTTGATATGTTACTCAACTCCTATCACTGCTGAGTTTGATTTACTTTCCAAACAATAGGATTATACAGGGATAAAATGGTATCTTGTGCATTAATTTAATGTTTTCCATTTGCATAGTATTTTTAAAGTATTATTGCTAAAATAATACTAGGTTAAGATTATCTCTAAGTATTTTAAAGGAGGTTGAGATTACTCTAACAGTTTGGAAAAGTAATTTCACAGAGTTTTATATTTACTGCTTGTTTTTCTTAGAACTTTCATAAAGTGCAGCTTTATGTAAATAATCTTTTTTACCCTAATTGAAATCTATACACACAGTTTCATCCTCAAAACATTTGTTTTTAGAGGTAAGAACTTCTTAAGAGAAAATTCAGTGTTTATAGAAGGGAGGAACTAATGTTTTGCTTTAAGCCAAGTATTATGTGAATAGGCATCCTGTGTTCATCATGATCTGTCTGCCAAGCTTGTTAGTGTACTTCAGCCTTGATCTTCAGCAACACACTTTCCCAGTCCTTATTTGGTTTATGTGCCTCTGTCCTGACTTTCTGTTCCTTCCAGACCTCAGCTCTTTAAGCATAGGTCATATTTTTATGCATCTATGCCTTTCAAATACTGAGCAACTTCTGCAAACTAAGGATACTCATCACCTGCTGTATTTTAATGAGCCACATCTCATTTTGCTGGTAATTAATGGCAAAATTTCCACTCTATGAAGATGTAAATAAAGAACAAACTTTTGCTGTTTTTTTTTTCTCCCCAGTTGTGTTAAATTGGTCTCACAATGGTTTCTTGTTTCCTCTTTTTGTATTTACCTTTTTCAAGTATGTCTGTTTATGGATTCAGGGCTGTCTCTCTCATGCAATTATGTAAGTATGTATTTTTTGTAAATGAAATTGTGAAAGGGTCTGATTAGCAATCAGTGTCTCTGTGCAGTTGCCTTACTAGTAGAGCTGAGGCTTGATAACATTACACTAAATAAAAACCTGTTGTAATTAAGTCTCTATTTCTCAGGGAAACATTCCTGCAAATAGAACCTCAGAAAAAATCATTCTTTCTTTTCCTCCTTTCTCTGTGTCTTGGCTCACTCTCTGTGGTCTCTCTCTACTCTCTTCTCCTAACTCAGAAAGCATTCTCCTCTTACACAAGCACATAAAAAGCCCTCTCAGCGTTTGGGAACAAGGCCAAAGGTTATGGTTCAAGTGGCTTGGCCTCATATATGTGACATCATTTGGAGAGCTGGTGGGGGACCACTTTCCAGTTCTCCAGTGAGATGGAGCCAAGGGCAGGGCAGCCTCACCATCCTCTGGGCCAGGGCTGCACTTCTCTTGGACAGCTTGTGATGCCAGGCCACAGGATACAGAGCTGCAGGAAGAAGGGAGAAGCGACTGAAGAGATCTGTGGGGGAATGCTGTGTACCTGCAGTGAATTTCAGAGCTGGGATAAGTGCTGTGCAAAAAAATCTTGTTAAAATCTGCAGTCTGGAGGTAGGGAGTAGATTGTTGGGAGCCTAGGCCAGTTTTCTAGTGCCAGTGGTGCAAAAGCTTAAACAGGTACATGCAGATGAAATACCATGGATGGTTTGGCTGCAGGAGGAGAACAAAATATGGAAGTAGACGTACAAGTGAGAGAAGCTAAGGTAGCTACAAAGTAAGTCTCAGAAGGTAGAGAGGGGGGCCCAGGTCATTACAAGAGAATGGAAAAAAAGCTTATTAAAAACATTTCACAATTGCTGACCTGGATATCCTTAGTCTGTGTAGGCATCTCAGCATAACATGGTTATATTGCTACTCTAAAGCCATATTTGCAATTTCTGAACTCTGAGCTTAAACAGACTCAAGAATGTATCAACATTGCAAGGCAGGTATGAAAAATATGTCTGGTAAATGAAATTTAGATTCCACTTAAATATTTAAATGTTTGTGCTTCTTTTAATGTCACCAAATTCAGATAGAATTTTAAGTAGCATATTAACTTTTCTCAAAAGTTACCTGGCAAACATATGTCTCAATTAATTAATAAGCCTAATATTTGAATAGTTCTTCTATTAGTTTCATTTTTAGATTCACTTGGATTTGAACGTAGTTATAGATTTGCAACTAAACATATGTTCATAGCTATTTTTGACTTGACACATATCTTTATAATATCAAATTACTTTCTCTGCACATCCATTCTTGATGTGATAAAGTTTTTGTGTATTTTCATTAAAAAGGAAAAGTGAATTGCTGTTCTTGGACAGTCAGGTGGTGATTTGATTGTGAACTCAGTACATTTTTAATTCCTAGTCTGAGTGCCAGAACTAAAATTTCAAACATCATGTGTCTTTATAGCACAAAACTGGCTTATTTGCCAGTTTTTAAATGGTTTCTGTACTTCCAAGAATAGAGTTGTAGAGTTTGTAAAGCAACTTTGAATACTTTCATAAATACTCCACAAATAACTCTCTTAGCTTGTGGCTAAGTAGCAACATCCTTTTTTTTTTTTTTTAAATGAGCATCTCTAAATAATCTTAGTTAGGACTACCAAGTGAAATGTTTGTTCACAGCACCTTTTGCCTTTTTGCATCAATGGTCAAAAAAAATGCCTACTAACTGTCTCAAATTTTCTTATATCTTAAAAGTACTTAATGCCCAGAAGGACTCAGAATTGTAACATTGCTGTATGCCACGATTGTTCTATTCGTAGTCAATTTCGTGTGTCAAATTGCATTTCAAAAGTAATTTAAAATCAGCTCTCATAGACACTTAGATATCTGGGAACTACCTTACTAGGCATTTTAAGTATGGCTTTATCTGCATTTTAGGCAGCTTAAACTACTAATAGTTTTCCTAGAGCTGCTTTTAAAATAACCATAACTTTTGAAGTTCACAAGTTTCAATATTTTCAACTGACCAATTCATAGAAGATAAATGATGAAAGTGAAAATCTTGCCTAATGAATTTACTGATAATCAACTTGCTCTTCTATCTTTATGGACCTTTTGGGATTAATCTTTCCACCACAGCAGTCTTTTGATTACAGTTTGAAAACTCGGATCATATAATGCTTATGCACCTTTGACTACATTACTCATGACTGATTACTATAAAAAATAGTGAAATGCAGTTTTTCCTGTTAATTGATGAGATCAGAATTATTCAAATATCTTTTTTTCTTATGAGCTTAACTTCATTGGCCCCAATATCAATGGAGCAATAGATATCCTTTAAATTGTGATTTTAGGGAGGAATTACTTCCAGTACTCTAAGACTAATGATAGAAACAAGGATAGCAGCACAGCTCATGAATGGAAATGAATTTGAAGATGTGTGGGGAAGAAAGGGTTGAAAAGAGAAGACTGACAAGAAGAGAGAAAAATAAATTGGATTAGAATTTTTTTTTTTCGTTCAGAGACCAGTCTTGCACTGGGGAGATGTTAGAAAACAGTGTCAGTGAATTAATGTGGTTTTGTTTGTTTTGGTTGCTTTTTGTCTACTAAAGAAGTGAAATTTTCTCACAAGATAACAGAAAACTGTGAAAGAGTTAAAAGCATTCTTCTTACAGGCTTGGGGCCTCTTTGTAAGCAGGGAAAAGAGATAAGAAGTGCTGAGATTGTAAAACACAGCCTGGTGAAGATTTGCACATGTTCCTGGCCCCCTTTGATATGTAAGGCAGGACTCAGACCTCACTGTGTTTTGCCCCCGCTAATATGAGCCTAGCAGGCTATGTGTCTCTATTTGCTTTATTTGAATCCTCCAGCCAGCAAGATGATGGAATAAATCTACTCTGTGCACTTCAGCTGTGTGTCTTGGTTGTCTTGGTGTTACCTACATCTATCCTCAGCACACAAGATCTTTCTCTTTTTCACCCAGATAAAATGAGAACCACATATTCAGGCCAGTCAAATGCAGGAGGCACATTTGACTGGATTAGAAGTAGGGAAAATTGGATTTCCATCCTCATTTTTTCTCAACCATAACACTCACTATTGTCAAATCACCTTTTATTTTTATACCTCTCTCACCTATTTTGACTAGACACATCTCAGCCTGGCTGTCTGCTCCACAATGGCCATTTTCTTCCTTTTGGGCTTTATGACACCTCTGTAATACAAAGTGTAGGAAAAAATGCAACTATAAATACAGTATACATTAAAGCATACTTATTTTTTAATCCCAACATTACCAGTCCAAGAAAATTGAACAGCAAGGATATGAACCTTTTCCCAATGTTCACTTGAATCATATTGATTCCCTCACATTATTTAAGATTTTCTCCCATTACTGTGCTGTCTCATCTGGCTGTTTAAAATATTTTATTCCCAGATTAATTAGTTTTTCATTTGCCTTTTTAAATCAGCAAATGTTCTCCCATGGCCCAAGTACTTAATAAATCAAAATTGTATCTCATTACATTATTTTGTTTTATAAATTTTAGTACTATCTGCTGATGTTGAATTCTGATTTCCAGTACCATCATCCAAATAATTTACACAGAATACTATGAATAACAACAAACCAAAACCTGATGACTCTGTGATACTCCATTATCCATTTCCAGGCTAAAGGCTGAACTGAAGACTCTCTTTCCCTGCAATATGCTTGGTCCACAGAGGAGTATCAGGCCAGGAAGCTCATGAGTCCAACATTTTGAAAGCAGTCAGTGATGGAAAAAAACATGTCAGTTAGTGTTCATGAAGCAAATTCCACTGCTGGGAATGCGATAGCTACATAACTAATAAAATAATCAGAGAGAAGCAAGAAACTGATACTGAGAGGATTTCTTTTAAATGCAGAAACACAGTTACAGTTCAAAATAGGTAAGAGATGTGAAGAATAGTTGAATGAAGCACTACAGTAGCAGTAGTGTAGCAATTAATGGCATCAGTTTAACATTCTAGCAAAAGGTAAATCCTCATTTCCCTGCAGTGTTTTAGTAAACAGAGTGAAAACTGATGACTTGAAAGGTGAAGCAGAACTGTTTTGTCAGTACAACAATATATGGAGAGGTTAAAGTCTTTGTACTTGTGTCTACATAGTGATTTATCTACTATTTCTGTCTCTTTTCTCATTTCTATTTCTTAGACAACTTGACTGGGCTAATTTTATCCTATTAGAACAATTCCAGAGGCAGAGGTAGTCTTAAATCCCAGTTTTCTGATTCTTATATTATATGGGTTAGTTGGCACAGTTAGGCCATGGTAAATTACATACTACTGGTTTCTGCCCATTGGGTCTCTGTCCAGTAGCAGCACTTTTTGATTGACTTAAGGCTGGAACATCACCCATCCATAACCTGCACCACCATGCCATCTAAATCTGTCATCTTTATCAAATTTCTCTATATAAGTAGCTAGTAATGTTTTCTTCACATCCATTGCTCTAGTGCTAGTATCAGGAGGAAGCCTGGCACCATTCTTTCTATACGGTTTCTGTTTTAAGAAAGGCTGAGAGTTGTTTCAGCAGTGTTACGAGACCAGTGTCCAGAGCAAGTTTAAGGTAAGGAAATAGAAGCAAACATGCAAAACCATCCATATCCTTCTGGAAACAGTAGAGTCCGAGAAATTAAAGTCTGCAGGTGATGGGGGAGGGATTTTTTAATAAAAGATGAAAATTGGTAGGTCAATCGAATCTACCTCAATCCTGAGAATTTTGGCAGAGTCTGCTTGGTGCAACCAGACTGCTGACTGTTGTTATAGAAAAGAAAGAAATCTGCAAGAAAATAGTGGAATGAGAAATATTGAAGGAAATTGTACTAAGGGAAGAGACAAACATTTCAGAAAAATGAGGAAGAGCCATGACTTCAGGCAATGATGGTGGTGGCTGAGGGGGCAGCAGCCCCACCAACACACCTACAGAAAGCACCATCACAGCCATAGCTGTGATCAGTGTCAGGCTGGTTTTTCAATATGTGCATCCTAAAAAGCCATTTGCAGATCAAGAGGTCTCTTGGGTAGAAGTATTTAAAGACATAACTGTAGACAGAAGTTATAAGGAATGAAGTCCCTTGCCTTGTTATACAGCAAAGCAATATGCTATCCTCTATACCGCTGGGCATGGCTATGTAGTGAATGGTGTGTCCATTTCAAGTCTCAGAACAAAGTTTAGTGACTAAGTCATCACTTGATGAGTTCTGTAAAAGACACATGAAAAAGTAATACAAAATACTGTCAGACACATGAAGAAAGTAAGCAGAAAAATTGCACATAAAATTATAAAGTGTACAGTTGTAATTTGATAGGATTATTATATACAAGTACTGAAGGTTTTACTTTTTTTCTTTTTCCATCTTTGCAGACACAAAAGCCTCACCATGTTCAAAGTAATAGCCCTTACCACAGGGAATTTGTTTTGATTTTAGGACCATGCAGACCACGGATCCATAATCAAATTTTAGGTATTTCCTACCCCCTTGCTTCAAAAGGCCAGTCCCCAGGATGGCACCTATCCAGATGATAATGCAACATTGTAAGATTGCTCTGGTCTTGAGTTAGTACTGTCCAGTACAAAAAGCTTGCTGCAGGAATTAGGTCCCTGAAATTTCATTTTAACATTGCTGATTCCTGTTGTGATAAGTTATTATATATCAATTATCAATGTTCCTCCCTTTTTACAGTGAAATTCGAAATCTTAGAAACTTGGATTACATAGATCCAGATGCCTTTAAGAACCTCCCACTTTTGAAATACCTGTAAGTATTTAGTACCTGTAAGAAATTGGTACTTAAATCTCACAGATGACTCTTTACATTATAGCAGTTTTGTTAGTTTGCATTTGATTTTGGAACTGATTGCCATGCTTTTCCCTGTTGCTTTATTCTAATGACAGAAAGCCAGCAAGGGTAGGGGTTGGAACCCTTACTACTTTTGTGAGAAAGGAAAATGTGTTCACAAATTCATCAGTAGTTTTCCCATTCATCTTATCCATTAAATATCTAGAATACACTAATATTCCTTGGAAAAATTCCATGGCTAGCTCTTTTTCTTATGGTAAGTGCTATCTTACTCTATTTTTGTAGGAAATAGTGAGACACAACAGATATATACATGTCTTTGGTATTTACTAGCCATTTACACAGGGTTTTAAAGCATACCAATCAGTCAAATGCGAAAAGCTCACATATAGACACATGATTTAATATGACTTCTATGGCAGAAAGAAATCCTGAAAATTTCTCATTATTGTCTAAAGAAACTTCTGTGATTTTGAGTAATATTTAGAAGAAAGGCCTCTGTGTGTATCTGGTGGGGGCAGTGGCAAGGAGAAGATTTGTCTAGGTTTTTTCTATAGGTGTGAAAGCAATAAAAAAGAAAGTAGTAAAAAATTCAATTTCAGAAGAATAGTTTTAAAAATTGAGAACTACAATTATTTTCACTCTACAGGAGTTCATAAAGAAGGGGCTTTAAGCATTTCACATTTTAAGACAGTTTCCCTTTTTAGAGCCGTATGAACAGCTCTCAGCCTCAATGAAAGATAGAGGATTTGGGGGTCCAGACTATTAACTGAAGCAGCCTTAATCTCTCAGTTAAAATAAACCAGAGTTTCAATTATTTTCTTTCTATCAACCTCACAAGATGCTTCCTTCTGCAGATCTCCCTGGCTGTCTTATTACTCTGTGTTCTTGATTTTTTAGATTCTATGATTTATCATAAGTCTGGTATTTCAAATTTTTTATTTTTTTATATTTTTCATCCTGTTTTGGACAGTTGATTATAAATTAATCAATTGACAATAGAGAGGATGCAGTAACTGTCCTGCCCTGTTGAACACTTTAAATACATTGTTTGCTGTTGTTCAGTGATGCAGTAATTCTTTCTGTTTCTCCTCTCTTTCAGTGGTATTTTTAATACTGGACTCAAAGTATTTCCAGACCTCAACAAAATCTATTCATTTGATGTGAATTTTTTGCTGTAAGTATCTGTGCCCACAGCTGGTTAGAATATTGCCATCCTCAGACCACGTGAAAATGTATAATGAATGTTTCTGATTTTGGGAAAAGTATCATTTTAGAATGACAAAGTGGTTTTCCTCAAGCAACATTTCAATGATCATTAGCACCAAATCTGGAAAATGCCAGGTCACCAAGCACTATATGTTTCACCCAAATTAGAGACATGGACACAGAGCACGTTCATGATACACAACTTCTACAGGCCCTTGGCTTTTATTTTGTTCTTGGTTTTGCAATGGGTGGGCAATACCTGAATTAATATGAAGTCAGAATAGTGTAACACACGGGACCTGAGCTGGTGTACATCCTGCTAACATCAAGTCACCCTGTCAAAATTCTTCTAGCAAATTTGTGCTGGCATGGTGAAGCAAACTGCAGAACAATTTCTTGAAGAAAGAGAATGGGAATGCAAATGGGGACAAGGAGGTCTCCCACTATTATCCTTAAAGGAATTTCAGAAACAAAGAGTTCTGCTTTGAACTCTGAAATAAGCAGGAGTTTCTTGCTATTTAAAAAGCACAGACAACATCCACCTGTGTTAATATAAGTTACAGTTTTGGGTTGTAATCAAGGTGAAGAGGAAGAGTAGCTCAGAAGACTTGCAGGATGACAGAAGGTGGACCTCACTTCTTGGTCCCAGAGAGGAGACAGAAATCTTATATTGTAGCAGTTTTCAGCTGGAAGAGGCTTTGACGCTGGATGGGCTAGGCAAAAGGCAATTAAAAATGAGGAATGTTATGTTAGAAGGTGATTTGGAAAGATGTGATTGATGATCTACCACAGGCATTGTTTCAGTGCTGCTAAGCTGTATTTTCCATCAATAAGGGTCAGTTTCCACTGCATTCATGGTCTGCCTCTGGCAAGATGAACCTCAGAGCGATAGCGAAATGCTGCTTGTTTTGCTAAAAAGTGTAGACCTGTAGGAAGAAATGAGCTCTTCCCTTCCAAGGATCTTCTGAGACCAGAGATAAGCTTTGTTCTAACACACATTCACCTTGGCTGTAGGCCTCCAAGACTGAAACCTGAGTTGGTCAGAGCTCTGAGTGAGATGTAACTACATCTCAAGAACTATTAGGGAGTTCCTAAAAGACCAGAAGGGCTTCAGCTTAGATGAAAAACTCTGCCAGATCTACTTCTATATAGTAGAGAGAACCAAGAATTGAACAGGCTAGACGAAACAAAGCAGTTTTTACAACCAACTGTATTCTTACTTCCAACTAACTCAGTGCCTTTCTAAGTGGCAGAAAGCCAAACATTGTTTCACTTCTGCCTTGAATTTTTTTTTGATAGTGATAACTAACAAAAGATAAATATAGGTCTTATATTCTGCACAGAGTTTTTAAAGAATAGATCTATATTTTCAAGGAAGATAGTTCTATGATATACATTTCTAAATATTGTTATTCAATGAAAGACTTTTTTTTCTTCCATCAAGAAAAAAAAATGCTCTTGAAAAAATAATAGGTTTCTAAATAATGAATAAGGTATAGCTGGGGGAAACCCATTCATTATATTACTATTTGACTTTCAAGTCAAGCAACTTACAAGTAAACATTTATTTAGAAAAAAATGAACCAATCTGCAAAATGTAAAACTCAAAAAACTTGTGGCGGAAACCACCTATCAGTGAAAATTACTTGGAATGAAAATGGCTGTAGTACTGTTCAGTGTTAGCACATATATATGCACAAATAGAGCACAAAAAAGGAAAGAAGTTATTTCTGGTACATGGGTAGTTGTTAGGACTTGTCAGCCCAAGGTCTTTATGTGTGGGTCTTTTAGGTCATACCTAATCCACAAGCTGAAGAAAAAGAACACTTTGCACAATACCTTCATTTCCAGACTATAATATTGTTCAAGAATAATCAGAAAAAGGGCAATCAAAGTCTTTGTTAAGCCGTTTGTTTCTATCAGTTTTTCCTTCCCTCCTTTCCCAGTTTAGTAATAGTAATGCTATTTAGTTTTTCTTTCTCCCTTTTGTTACAACAAAATTTTGGTCTGAAGATGCATGGTACTTATTAAGACTACAGAGCAGGAGTAAAAAAAAGTATTTAAGAAATGAGTAGTGAAACACTCCTTTGGGCAAGAGGTGAGAAGAATCAGTAGGTTATTTCACTAACTAGTGAAAGAGATGTGCTAGATGCACTTCTGTAAAGTAAAATGCCTCTGTGGTGAATAACGTATTATCTGATATCTGAATTTAGAGAGCAGGATTTCAGCTCTAAAGCCACATGGGTTGTTCAATTGACACTGCAGCTAATGCTCACTCACTCTGCTAATTCTCTGGCTCATGAGACCAGGGACCTGTCTGCACCATTAGCCACTATTATCACACAGACTGACACACCTCACCAGAACCACAAAACCCATTTACCTCATGACCTGTCTTCCTGGATGCTGGAATATGCTCAATTCTTCATCCTACATGTATCTTCTGGCCTTAGGTAAAACTAAACAGGTTATTCTTTTAAACTTATTTATTTGAATAAATAAATTTAAATTTATAATATAATAAATATGGCAATGTTGTTTAGTTTTATTAATATTTAAATACATTAAAATTAATATAGTCAAATAATCATGTTTTAAACGTCTATTTATTATCAAGGCAGAGAAGAATTAATAAAAAAGCTGTTCTCCAGATGCTCTGTTGGGCAGATGTTTGATTGTGACATTTTGTCTCCTTTTTCAGTGAAATTGCAGATAATCCTTATATGACTTCAGTGCCTGCAAATGCTTTCCACGGGCTTTGTAATGAATCTCTAACCCTGTAAGTTCTTCCAGTTTAAGTCACAAGGCAATTACCTCTCTGGTAATTCATATGCCAAAATGTTTAAAAATAAAATTATTCCTGTCCTATTCTCTAACAGTTTGTAACAGAGAAGCACCACAGACAGACAGTATCTATATTCTAGCTTGCATAAATTCTGTACTTTGACAGCTATTTGAATCAGTCCTGTTCTTTTCTTAAAACTGGCTTGACTAAAGTGTTGTTTTGGTTATGTTTTTTTTTTTTTCCTATGACCCTAGTTCCAGTGAATGGTTATATTTGGGAAAAATCAAAGGAGAAAGTCTGCAAAATTCTCCTCCTGTAAAGCTACAGCAAGGCTATAACTATGACTAACTTTTTTTGCATCCTGAGTGGTACATACCATGGAAACTAATGGATAGCAAACATCAGAAGAGTCATATTTGAAAGAAAATTGTTAAATAAAGTTCAGTTATGCAAGTCAGCCAACGTGAGCTACAAGAAAGGGCTGCTGATGGGAGTGAAATTACTGTAATGAGTTATGACCTGAACTGGGAGGAAGAGCATTAGAATGTGAACAGATGAATTCTAAAGAAATTCTAAAAAAAATTTCTTTTGCTCTAAGGGAGCAAAAGAATGAATTCTAAACATTTAAGGTACACCTGATACTAAAAGCAGACCTTTTTTGCTAGTTGTTAGTTCTTTTCACCTTCCTTAATCAGTCCTAGCAGGATTTTGTCTCCTTGCTTTTATTTAAGCGTGGGAAAATCAAAGCAAAGTAGTTTAGTCTATCATTGCTGTAAAAAGGGGGTAGAAGATGGCACACCTGCCACATGGTACCCTTGACTCAGGTGCACTCAAGAACGCTTCTGGGCATTTATTTGATCCTGCACAGCAACTAGTGCTTACTCAAGAGATTAAAATTAACCCATCCGTAAATGTGCTGTTGCAAAGAAAATTGATGCATAATATGTTAGGTATTCATGTATTGAAGCAGCCCAAAATACACTGATGTAATTGCTTTTTTGCTTGCAGTAAACTCTACAATAATGGTTTTACCAGTATTCAAGGCCATGCTTTTAATGGGACAAATCTGGATGCTATGTAAGTAGCAGGTAATTCTCGTATTTCAGAAGAAAAAAGCCCAAACTTCTCTGCTTATTTGAGGCTCTGGAATATGTGTTTTATTTTAATTACTTTTAGGGAGCAAAGAGAGGATTTTAATTTCAGCCAGCAGTAACAATATCATTGCTTAATGTCTTTTGCAGTGTGTTTTCATTTAGTATGTATATTTATAGCTCAGAAATAAAATCATGGCAAGTAATTCCATTGTGAGTTTTGTTCTGGTTTGAAGCTACAGTAAAACTTTGTTTGATCAATAATTTTCTAAGACAATTTGGAAGATAATTATGCTTTTTTTTCTTTACAAGATTGTTTGCTTTAGTACGTGCAGCACTGATAATGATAGCAGCTCTTTTGCAGGTATCTCTTACCTGCAAAAAAGAGAGTAGTGTGAGGTGCTGGGAGCAATTCAGAGGAACCAGCCACTTACACTGGAAATGAGACGCACATCTCAAAAGCATGAATCAACCATTTTGCATTTCCCTGCAACTTCTTATAGCATTTTCTGAAAAAGTAATATTTAGTGAGTGAATATCCTTTTTACACCATACCCAAAGTCATCTGCCTCAATCATTAAGAGAGAATAAATCTCAATTCTAGAGACTCCATTCACTTTGGCAGAACTTACTCTTGTCCTACAGAGGCTTGACCAAAGAGTCTGTCATTCTCATGAGTAAAGATATTTCATCATGGGCTCTTAAATTAACCAGAGTGACATGAGGATAGATATGATTTTTTTTTTTTTAGTACTTTATTTTAAATTAGGCTAAATTCTATAAGAATTCCATAAGGGCATCCTTCACATGGTCCTAATCTTTCCAAACTGCCTATTTTAGCTTAGCAGCCAGCTAGACTTCTCAAAGTCTGAAAGGTTTGAGTTAAACCAAAGATCTGGAATAGATCTGATTTTATTCACACTAGTTCAGTTACGTTAAACTTTCACATGAAAAGGAGTTTTCCATGATGACATAGTGTTTGAACTAGTGCCCACAGAAATTGCAAGATGTAAAACATGGCAAAATAAAGCCAGTGTCTCGACTGAATCCCTCTAAGCTGCATGCAGCAATTCTCAGAAACTTTCCAAGCCTCAGCCAATACATGAACCATGTCGGCTCTTCCATTTCTTGCATTTTGACAGAACATGGGTTGGATACTATTTTGTAGCAATTTTTCATATTTCTCTCATAGTATGCAGCTGCTATTGCTTCTGTCCTCTTTGGAATTCTCATTATTATTAAAGAATCAAATGAAAATGTAATTTTAGAAGATCTGGAGTCCTAAACGTCTGCTTTATTGAACTGGGAAGTAGAGAAGCAGACAGCACATACTAGCCTCTGTAGATACTGTTTGCTTATTTTTAGGAAAAAAAATTGTAATTAGTATTCTTTAAATATATATAAATATTTTTAAGGCCAAGAGTAGAGGACTTTACAGAGAGATCTGGACAGACTTGAGAGCTGAGCAATCACCATCTATATCAAATTTAACAAGAACAGTTGCTGGATTCTCCATCTGGCACAGTGTCATCCTGGTTATGCACACAAAGTGGAAGGCTGGAGAGCAGCCCCACAGAAGTAGATTTGGGGGTTCTGATCACTGGCAAGTTGAACATGAGCCAGCAGTGCCCTGGCAGCCAGGAGGGCCAACCCTGTCCTGGGGGGCATCAGGCACAGCATGGCCAGCCAGGCAAGGGAGAGGATTGTCCTGCTCTGCAGACTTATGTTCATGGGTTTATCTACCAGCAGCAAAAATGGTTTATTACAACAAACACTCTTCTCCAAATTAAATCATATGACATTTACTTGGAGCAGAGCACTACTCTAGATGTACAAGGCAAACTAGGGAGCTGAAAATGGGTACTAAAGCCTTTATCTGTTTGATAAACTACACTGAAATTTCTAAACTAATTTTCTGAAGTAGTTTGGTTACATATGACAGGATAAAGTATAATTTTGCTAAGTGCAATTTTGGAGATTTGTTGTTTCTAGCAGCAGCATTAAGTTAATGTAAGAGGCAAATATTTCGTTTTCTCCATTCTGATATTTCTAATTTGAACTCCTGTTTATCTACCATTGTACAGTGAAGGAAGTACCTGTTTTTCTCTGGGTCTGATCCAAGAGCATTTGAATTTAACAAAAATAGGAGCAAAAATAAACTAATAGAAAAAGAGTGAGGGAAATTTGAATGGGTTTTGAATTATTATCTGAAGGAGAAAAATAAGTAACAAAATAAAACAATCAGAAAAGATAATGAATTTTTGGCAAATTAATCAAAGACTTCATGTTCCATCCATAAATCAGAAGACATTTTGGGAATCTTGGAGGCTATCTTCTACTATGCATTATGCCTTTCTATCATTCTTGCAGTATTAAAATGCCTATGTAATTAAAGGGAGCCAAAAATATCAATGCAGGTATAGGTGAAAAACCACGGATAAAGGGTTTCCATTAACATACTGAATAATAGTGGCACTATCTAGTAGATCTTGTCATCCAACAAGGATCAGTGTTTAACAGCAAACCACAGTATTGCTGTGTAAATTTTAAAAGGGCAGGGAAGTAAGGAAGCAGGAATGAAGGGTTGAATGACACTTTTACTGAAAAGCAGCCATCTGACACTTGAATCCCTCATCTTAACCCACCATTAAAGTCCATAAATTGCATTACTCCTGCAAAGTATTGCTGCTGCATCAATGTTTATTTCTGTAAGGTAATTGGTGAGGAAAGAAGAGTTTTTAAAAGATATTTAAAGGGAATGGCAAAATATATTTGTGATGAGCTTTTACAGAACTATCTAAATTACTGAAGTGGAAAGTGTGCAATCTCAAAATTTAATTACCAAAATAAACTCCAAAAATGTATATATTTTAGTATACTCTTTCAGGGTTCACTTATAATGCTTGGCCCAGCTCAGAGCTAGGATAAACAATTGTGTAGAAAAAGCATATGATGAATCCTTAGTACTGCTCACTTACCAATGCATCTTTTTTTGCCTGTTCTCCCTTTCATGTCCCTTAATTTCATAATCCAGCTGAGTACATATGTTTTACATAGCACTTGAAATGCCCTGTTAGTGTTTTGTGCCCTCAGAAGGTCCAGCTCAGCATCCTGCAGTCATGGTGTTTTCTGCTGCAGTTGAGGTTTAATGCAGTATTCTTCCCACTTATCCTGGACCCTGAGTCCATTGAGACTGTCAGACACAAGTATGGGTGGTTTACTGCTTTGACTGGATTGAAAAATGTGAAGAATGGCCTTCATGTACTTACAGCACTACAAAAACATCAGCATCTCCTACTCCAGATTCCACACTTACTACTACAGATTTCCTGCAGTTGGCACTGTGGTATTCATGTGTATCTGATTGCCATCCACCAACTCTCCAAAATTACAATTATTCTAGTGCCCCCACTGAGGCTAGATATTACACATCAACTATGTGATTTCTAAAACTACTAAGATTTGTTTAGACATGTTGATATCACTATTGTGGCATTCTCTTCTGCAGGGAATTTAAATGACATTGTGTATCATTTAGCCATCAGTAACGGGATTAATGGCACTTTCAGAAGGAACTGACTCTACATAATTCTCCCTTGTCAAATTAGTATTTACCAAAGCCTTATTCTTTCAATTTAAAAGCAGTACCTATCAAAATAAAAGGGCTTAAACAACTGAAACCAATTAGCATCAGGAAATTGTACGTTCTGATGGGCCTGACTCGTTGATGTGAAAACTGGCAGCTAACACTGCAGCCCCTCCTTAGTAACACATGGTTCTCTACTTCCCCAAGTCCCTAGCTGTTTCTATTTGTAACTTTGAAGATTTTTATCAGGCATATCAGCTATTATATTTCAGGTTTATTAGTCGCTATGGTACTCAAACATCAGGGGAAAATATTTCAAAATTGGACAAGCATTTAACTGGTTGTATAATAGTGTCTAGTTACTAAAACAGACAGGTTTTATTAGGTTAAGCAGGTTTTTGTGTCTTTCAGCACTACAACCTAGATGTTGAAATCTTGGATTAATTCTTAACTGTTGCTCTGGCTTTAATTTTTGTATTCGTTTTGCAGACAAAATCATAAGGAAATTTTCACACTAAAGGAAATGTTCACAACTATACTGTGCCATTTACAGAATCTGAAAATCAGTTCTCAGAAAACACAAACACCAGGTGATGCTAGAATGCCATGTATATATAAAAAATGAAAGCTTATTTCAAACAACAGCTGAGAAGGTGATGTAAACTATTTTCCTCTGTAAGAAACAAGGCTTAAGGCATGAGTAATGTCCAATGAATAACATGCCAGAAGCATTATTTGGCTCCCTAAGACTTTCTGTTGTGTAACCCAGATGAAGTGCATTTACTTCTCATTTCTCACTATGGTGATCAATATAAGCTTATATCCAATGAATATTATGAAAAATTTGCCAATGACTTCAACCAGGACAGGATTAGAATCTTAATTTTTTCCACACCACGGCTTGCCAGCTGGGCAAGGAAACAGATTGTCCTGCTCTGCTCTGGTGTGGCCTCACTGTAAGCAGTTTTGGTCACAATATAAGAAAGATATTAAACTTAGTAGAGAGTGTCCAAAGGATGGTGAAGGGCCTTTAGGGGATGTATGAGGAGCAGCTGAGGTCACTTGGTCTGTTCCACCTAGAGGAGACTGAGGGGAGACCTCATTGCAGTTACAACTTCCTCCTGAAGGAGAGAGAAGAGAAAGACACTGATTTCTTCTCCGTGGTACCCAGTGACAGGACCTGAGGGAATGGCCCAAAGTTGTGTCATAGAGGTTTAGGTTGGATATTAGAAAAAAGCTCTTCTCACCCAGAGGGTGGCTGAGCACTGGAACAGGCTCCCCAGGGAAGTGGTCACAGCATCAGCCTAACAGAGTTCCAGATGTGTTTAGACAACACTCTCAGACACATGATGTGACTCTTGGGGCTGTTCTTTGCAGGGGAGAAGTTGGATTTTGCTGATCCTTGTGGGTCCCTTCCAACTCAGAATGTTCTGTGACTCTGTGAACTTCACAGACACTCTCTGACATCTGTTGTGACCACCTTCCTATTGCACTTTTTACCTCACTAGCTACATCACAAGCTAGCTTGTAAATGTTTATAATGACATACCGAACATCTTTCCTTGCTCTTCTTATAACAAAATTTTGATCTTAACTTTTGGCCTGTATAAAGAAACCTCCACATGACTATGGAGATTTTAAAGCATATAAAAATTTTATTGAGCTCACAACATGGAGGAAATTGTTTTCCTGTTTGTTCATTGTGTGTTCTCCATCATGTAATTCCACACACCTCATTCTGACAAAAGAAAACAAAAAACTCTTTCACCTCATCCTCACACATCTGTACTTGAAGATACAATGTGTATGCATGTGCCCTTATGACAGTGAGAGAAAAAAATTAGAACAAAGATAATAAATAAATTAGTAAAATAAAGTATTTGTTGAGGAATTTAATTGCTTTTGAAAACGGAAAACCTGTATTCTGTTTCTTGGATATAGATAAAATGACGTAACTGATTGTGCTTCAATATGTGGTTGGGAATGGATGGCCTTTATAGATACTGCTTTTGTGCATCTGTGCAGGCAAGTAAACTCGAGATCTCCAGTAACCTATGGATAACTACGTCCAAATAATTTGTATTTTGTTTGTTTCTTCAGCTATCTGCACAAGAACAAATACCTCAAAGTTATCAATGATGATGCATTTCTGGGAGTGCACAGTGGACCAACTCTGCTGTAAGTAGCTGAAAATGAAGTAGAGAAAGCTTTAAAAATAGTACTGGTTTAGTTTACAATTTCTTTACAACCATTAGCACCAGAGAAGCAGGGACCGGAATGGCATGTTCACAAAAAGAATACCAGCAACAAAACCTGTGCTTTAGGGAACTAATTTATGAAATGCTTGCATCCTACATTACATATACTGTTCCTACCAATTATTCTTATGGAAAATTCTGTACTACAACCTGTCTTATGGCTGTACAATTGTAACACAAAAGAAAGACTCTTGTACCACACATGTAAAGGAAATTGAAATAGAGGAAAAATAATTTTTGACAGAAAAATAGTTAATTCTGATGCTCTTCTTTTTTCTCATGTTATTTGGCTTCCAGTCTGATTCTATAATCCTTCAAGGAAATTTTCACTAAAATTAGGAATCATAATACAGAATGAAAATAAAACTTTTAAAGAAGTTAAGAACTTCCAGAAGAATCACATTCACTGACTCAAATTGTCTAGTATGTAATGTAGTGCCTGTGGCTGATCACAAGGAGAATTGAAATAATGAAAGGGTAGTTTCCTCCTCCACTGCAAAACCAGATGATGCCGGCAGTGCTCAGTCCATATAAGAACAAGTTTTACTTTCTACTTTTCAAGAAAACAGCTTATACATAGCAGAATTAACTGTATTTTTCTTGGAAAGAATCCTAGCAGCTACCTGCAATAACAAAAGGTGCAGAAGTCATTATTTTTCTTTCAGAATCTTTTAAACTCCAGAAAATTAGTCTGGCTCCAGCAGGTGAGAGTTTGCAGAAGCACAGATTTTTGACTTTTGATTAGTGTGGGTATTTAAAGTGTCAGTGTTGTTATGCTGGACAGGTGAACAAGTAATGATGATACGCAGCAAAAGGTTGTGGGTGGTTAATTGTATGCTGTAAGAGCCAGGTAAGTTTCCTGAGCAAAGGCTAGCTTGGAGATGTGTCAGCTACACACCACCTCTTGGTTTAGGGGCTAGAGGTGCTTTCCTAGGATGTGGATATCTAACTGTACAGAAGTTCCTTTTTGCCCTGTTTTCAAGTTAGATATCTCAAATGACTTGCATTTTTTCTAGTCTTCCATAACTATTGTGCGATCCCAGCTACCACTGATCCTTGATCTCAGGACATGCTTTATACTTTCAGTCTAAACAGCCAGCTATCCACCTCCTCTTAGAACGATATATCTTCTGGCTAATAAGAGTCCTAGAGAGATGTGGTACTTACTATAGTGTCATTATAGAGAGAAATCACTTCTCAAAGGCAGAAAGGCCAGAAATGGCATGTAAGCACAGTAAATCAACAGTGGATTTAAAAAGCCAGAATATTTCACATCATGATACTCTGATATGCAAGTCCTAAGACAAAGCTCCTAGGATGGTGTCACAGTTTAACACAGGCCTGCACCTCAGCTCCACACAGCTGCATATTTGCCCCTGCACCCAATGGGATGAGGGAAAGAATTGGAAGGGTAAAAATGAGAAAAATCAAGGCTTGAAATAAGGTCAGCTTAATAATTAGAAAAGGGATGTTGAAAAAAAAAATCAGAGGGTAAGAAAACAAACCAAACCCAAGAACAACAAGCGATGTAACAAGAACAATTGCTCACCACCAGCCCATTGATTCCCAGCCAGTTTCCTGGCAATGGCAGTCCTACCAAATGTCCACCCAATCTTTACTGCTGAGCAGCATTTGATAAGGTCTAGAATATCTCTTAGTCAGCTGGGTTCAGCTGTCCCAGCTATCCTTTCCCAAATTCTTGTGCACCCTTAACGTCCTTGCTGGTGAGATGGTGTGAAAAACAAAAAATGCCTTGGCTGTGTTTAAGTACCACCCAGGGACAGCTAAAACATCCCTGTATTATCTACATTATTTTCATTCTCAAATCAAAAACACAGCCCCAAACTAGCTACTGTGAAGAAATTTAAATCTATGCCAACCAAACCAGTACAGAAATAGTAATTCAAGTTAGCTTTTCATTTTATTTTAGTGTAATTTCAATAGCAGCTTAGGGGCTTGTGTTACCCACAGATAAACAGGAATTATTCTGCATGTGTGATGTAGAAAAGGTTTCCCATAAAATAAGCAACATTTAAAGTGAAATCCTTCCACCCAGACAGATCTCTTAGCTGACCTTCAGGAACTAGAATTATTTTAACAGGAACAGAAGAGTTTCTGAAACTCCCACATACGCATTACCTTAAGAGGGCTGAAGTCAAAAAATGAAAACTGAGTCAAAACCCTAGTACTTCAGGCTGTGTCATGTCAAGGGCCATTAACACCTCCCACAGGAGACAAAAATGTCTTTGAATTGGTACCTTATTATACACCGCCACTATACTATCATGACCAATGAGTTATTTACAGAGAGATCACAGATTTATTAACTCATGTAACAGCCTGAAAAGTCTGACCAATACAGCCCTTCCATATTCCCTTGGGCAGTGTAAACAACTTAGCTTGTTATAAGGAATAGTTTGTTAAGTCATTTTTGGTTCAGGCACCTTGGTGTTGTTAGCCAACCATTCGATCTTCCTCAAAACAAAGTTTTACTTCCAAAGTGTTTCATCTTGAAAATTAACTCTGGGGAAAATGATTGTGAGAATATTGTTTTTTTCCTGGGACAATGAATGACATTGCTTATAGTGGTAGCAGTATGCACCCAAAAAAAAAAAATTCCAAAAAAGGAACACTTATGGAGCTCTAAAGAAAAAAACTGTCTTGCCTCCCTATCAAGCTGGCAGAACTTATTGTCTGGAGTTCCCTCTATGCACTCTTCAAGTGAGATAAGAATTTATGGTAGTGGGAACACGTGCCCCACAGATCGTGCTTTTTTCTGATCAGGATTTCAGCAGCAGCAGCAACAGCAACTTAAAGGCTGAAATACAGACCATTGATCCACCCTAATGGGGTAATATTCCATTTCAGCTTTAAAGAAACCCAATGAAAAAGATTTAACTACAAAGAATTGTGCCTCACTATATGTTGTCTGAGTTTGGCCATGCTCTCAGACTACCTAATTAAACCTACTTTAATATGGAAAAGCTAGGTAATTTTTAATTTTTTTTTCAAATTCACAGTTTACAACAGCAGAGGAAGCAGGGATTGTGATCACTGAATAGAGGAAAACAGAGGTCAGCAATTCTGGTTCCTTTGTCCCTCTTGCATACTCAGATGTATGTGGATGTACAGAGAGGTCACAGATTGCTCCCTTTAGAAAACTATTTTAAGAATATGATAACAGTACATTGCTCTTCACCTCCAAATGAAACCTTGGCAAGGATTCAGCGACTCAGTGGACCTGATTTACCAAATGCAACAAGGGCTGCTGCCTAGAGCAAAAGTTCAACAGAGTACAACAAAAATACAGTCAGGCTCATTATTTGATTAGCTTTTACAAAGCACACAATACAAACTGAAAATGTTACAGTCACACAAGATGCATGTGAGTAGTTAATTATCTGTAGAATACAGAACTGCTCTTTAAAGCATCATTTCCCAATCTAGGAATGGTTCCTCCCACAGGACACAAGCAAGAGGAGCACTCTGTATTTTGCTAATTAAACAATGCTAATTTTTAGACCTAAAAAAAAATTTCAGTAGAGTTAAAATAGTATCTGTAGTTTAAGATAAGTTTAAGTTTACATCTAGTATGTATTTTATGCTTTATCTATTCCAGACTCAGAAGTTTGTATATGATTAGGCAAAAAATCTCAATTGTACTATGATGCATTCAACCTTATTTTCTTAATTACCTGTCTTTTAAATTATTGCTATTACTGGACTTCATACAACAATTGCATCCTTCCAGCAATGAAAAGGATTATTGACAAAAGCTATTATCACTTAGATCTAGTTCTGAAATACTGACTTCATAAAACCAACAAAGAATTAGACTGAAATTTAATAACCCAGGAAAAAAGAAAAAAAAATCTGAGCAACTGTATCTGTTTAACACTTCTATAATATACAGTTGATTCAGAAAACAACATCTCTGAATTCATAAACTATGTTTTAATACATTTATCTGAACCTCTCCAAGTCTCTTTAACATTCAATATAATGTGTAAATTTCAGCTGAGATAAGCAACAATCTAGAAACATCACATGAGATTTATAAGAAAGTATGTGAGGACAAAACAAAACTGCTACCAAGCCAAAATGTTGAGAGGACTTTGGCTGCTGTTCCGCCTCACAGTGTAGAACCCTACGCAACCACTTCCAGTACCTCAGTGGGCTCCAGACCATGGCAACTTAAAAGCTGAAGTCTGGTCTGGCTCTAGGCTAGCTGTGAACGTTGCTAGCCTTTTCCATAATCTTGAGCATTTGACACTTTCCACCAGATTGCCTCTGCCTGATTTCTGTCTCAGCCTTGTGGGCATTTGTCAAAGGCCTTGGAGAAGTCCCAGGAGACTTTGAGCAGATCATAAGCACAACACTCAGATAAGTTTGCAAGGCAGGACTTATTTTTACACAAGCCTCTTACAGGTTGACTCTCCCCAGGGATATTCAGCGGATGCTAGTTTGCTGTCTTTCTGCAGGAGAGCAAAGCTAAATGTTCCACGACTCTTTTAGCAATTCAACTACTTCCTCCTTCAGCTGCTTCAGAACTTTTCTGGTGAAAACTGTCCAGTCCTTGTGACTTGCTATCATTTATTTTATCAGTTTCCTGCCTAGCCTCTTTTATAGTCACTTTTTGAGACAAATCCTCTTGACAAGTCCATCAGACCTCTTGCCCATTCTCTTCTGTTTCTTTAAGGCTGCAAGCTATAGCTTAGCAGTGCCTGCAAGACACTCTTACATGCAATGTAAGCACTGCTGTGTTTAAAAATCATCTTAGTTATCAATATGATTAGATGTTAATGACACAGACATGTAACTGCAGTCAGTTGCCATTTTCCTCAGCAGACCAAAATCAGGAGTGACCATCCTTGACTGATTGGGACTGACCATACTTGGCTGATCAGGGCTTGGTAAGAAGCAACAAGACAAGAGGAAATCACCTCAAGTTGTGCCAGGGGAGGTTTAGATTGGATATTATGGAAAAAAAATTCATAGAAAGGCTTGCAAGCATTGGAACAGGATGTCCAGGGAAGTGGTGGAGTCACAGTTCCTGGAATTGTTCAAAAAATGCATGAATATGGCACTTGAGGACACAGTGAATGTGGTGGGTGCTAGACTGATGGCTGGACTGATGATCTTAAAGGTCTTTTCCAACCTTAATGATTCAATGATTCTGTACACTGGTACACAAAGAAATCATTTAGGAAAATGTGTCTTCTATATGAATGCAGGCACAGATACTACTGTCTTGACAACTTCAACTACTTGGATTCACATGGCTCTGAGGATTAGTAATTATTTATAAATCTTTTCAATCTAATTTGAATACAACTGCTATCCTTCTTGAAGTAGATTGTGAATCCGATTAGATAATCATCAAGACTAGATTTGTAAGGTAAAAAAACCCCTAAGAATCCCACACTTTCCTCTTGGCCAGCTGACACACACACAACAAAGCACGCACCTAGATAGAGTAACTAAGAAATCATCTTCCATTGGGAGACAAATTATCGCCAAACTTCCAATAAGCTTTTTGATTTGTGATAGCAGCAGTACAGCCAGATGACACACCACATATCAGAAGTTTGGGGACTTCCCACACTGGGATTTTGGAAACTTCCGAACTCCTGAGCCACTGTGTTTAATATGGCCCATAGATGGGACAAAGTATCTATTTGTAGCCCTGTACCAGAATTAATCCTAAATCAACAAGAACTTCAAGGCGTCTGTTCCTGTAACTTTTCCCCAAGCTCCCCAGTATAAAGCAGAGTGTTTGAAAACAAAACCTACAATACCTATCTGCTTAAATATACACTCATAGGCACACACATAAAATAATGCATAGGATTTGGTAAGATAGAACAGAAATGACATAGTCTTACAACTAATTCTTCCAAGCTCTTTCTTTTCACTGCACAGATGTTTTTTCAGACTTTTTAACATCACTTGGTAAAACTCTGAGTTGCCACAGACTTTGTATGTTCACCTCTGCTCCCTGGGAAATTGTTTGCACTACTGGAGCCCTGGGCTGCTACTCCCTTCTGTTCACAACTCTCCAGGAGCTGCAGCTCCATTCCCTGTGCATCCAGAGAAGCTCCTCTCAGCAGCTGTTTCCAAAGCATGAGCCCTTGTCCCCCATGGTGTTCTTACTGACCTAGATATTTCTGATGGGAATGTTACACAACTGTGAATTAAACCAAACCAGAAACATATATTGTCCTCCTTGTTACTTAGCTTTTTGGCCTGCATGATGAACCATAGCACAGATTTTCACAATGATGCAGTTGTGTGAAAAATTGTGCCTTCTTTCAAGAATTTTTAAATTTTTTACCTCACATTCTTAAGTGTTCCAAAACTCATCTCACAAGAGTGAATGATCATAACCAACGACCTTCTTTACAATCTGCATGGCACTCTAGTCTACTGCTGCTGCTTCCGGATGTAGCTTTTACCAAGAGAAAAGCCTTTATCTGTGCATTATTACTTCATATATAACCAACTTGATACTTTTATCATCCCAGCTACAACTTTCCACGCTCTTACTACAACTACATAGAATATTTTTAGAACTGCAAATAATATTTAAATTACAGTCATAGTAGATTTACAAAGTGAAGTTTTTTTGTTCTATTTTCTACTTCTTTCCCAAGAATTTTTAGCATTCTATTTCCCTTCAAAACTACTAAAAGCACTGACCTGATATTTACAGAGGACTCCAAGAACTTTCCAGAGTGCTAGCTAAATTAGACCCCATTGTCATTCATGTAAAGTTAAAATTGCTTTTTCCTAAATGTACCTTACATTCTTTCATTTTGAAGCATATTATTTTTCTGGTCAGTCATGTACTATCATAGGACCCTTCTGCTTCTTTAGACAATCAGGTTTAGCTTTCACTACCTTGTATTACTTTGTGCCAGAAACAAGCTTTGGTTCAGCTACTCTTCCTTCCCACACTGTTTATGAGTATTTCAGTGGTACCAGCGTCAGCCTCACCTCTGTAGGCCCTGCTGCAATGACCTGAATATTCAGATACCAATTAACTTTCCATTCTTCTTCTAGCATGAAATCTTGTCAACTGTTCTCAGGCTTTTACCCCAGTCTTATGTTTCAATTAATCCAGTAGAAACATTCGCCTTGTCACAGAACAGATTAGTAACCTCAACAGCCCTTGATATCTGATTTTGTCAAGGCTCATCAGAATTCCCAATTCTTTGCACAAACAAGATCATATTTCCCCATAAGCTTGTGCCAGTACATTTTCAAAGAACTCTCAAGTGTTTGTGAACTGCAATTTCCCTTTCAAAGAGTCTTAGCATCTCTCACCACAGTGTGTTTATAACCTACCTGCAGATAGCTGCCATCATCATGAGGACTTGCTGGAGACCCATGCAGATTGCTGTAAAAGGCCAGCCTTGTCTTGGTAAGATCCATCCCAAGATCTAATTTACCAAGATGTTTTGCTGCAGAAGAAGAGTTCTATAAAACGTCTCAAAGGGGGAAAAGGGAGTTATGAACTTGTTATGGGCATTTAGAACTACATTAGAAGGGGAATGGGAACATAACCAGGGTCAACATAGATAAGGTGTGGAGAGGGGAGAGCTAGAGCAATTAACCAAGGAGTAAAGAGAGACTTAAGAGGGGCTGACTCCAGTAAATACAAGCAAAGATACAACCACAAGACAGGACTATGGGGCATCCCTTTGCATCCTCTCTGGGATATTGACACAATCAATACAAGCAACACAGCAAATCATAAACTGTCCAGGAGATTCCTGGAAAGCACTGGTGACAACTTCCTGTCACAGGTAGTGGAGGATCCCACAAGGAATGGTGTGCTGATTGCCATTATACTAAGAAACGTGGAAGGCCTTGTTGGAGATGTGAAGGCTGGGTGCAGGCATGGCTATAGTGACCATGAAATTGCAGAGTGACTTCAATTAAAAAGCAAATGCCTCCTCAGTAACTTTGCTGATAACACAAAGGTGGGAGAGCGGTCAATACCCCTGAGTGCCGTGCAGCCCTTCAGAAGGGCCTCAACAGGTTGGAGAAATGGGCAGAGAAGAACTGTCTGAAATTCAAAAAATGGCAAATCCAGGGTCCTGCACCTGGGAAGGAATTAACCACAAGAAATGGTACAGTCTGAGGGCCAACCTGCTGGGAAGCAGTTTTGTGGAGAAGGACCTGGGAGTCCTGGTGGACAACAAGCTGTCCATAAGCCAGCAGTGCTGGAAGTCCAATGGTATCCTGAGAGGCATTAGGAAGAGCATTGCCAGCAGGTCAAGGGAGGTGATCCTGCCCCTCTGCTCAGCCCTGGAGTGCTGTGTCCAGTTCTGGGCTCCTCAGTACAAGAGAGACTTGGAGCTCCTGGAACAAGTCCACTGGAGGGGAATGAAAATGATTAAGGGTCTGGAGCATCTCTCTCACAAAGAAAGGCTGAGGGAGCTGGGCCTGTTCAGCCTTGAGAAGAGACAACTGAGAGGGGACCTCATCAATGTCTGAAAAAATTTCTTTGTTGTGAGAGTGGTCAAATGCCGTAACACATTACTGAAAACGCTGTGGAGTCTCCTGAGATGCTGAGAAGTCAATGGGGGACAGCTCAGAGCCACCTGCTCCAGGTGACCCTGTTTTGATCAAGGAGGTCAAAGTGGATGATCTGGAAACTCAACTACTCTGTGATTCTTGAGAAGGTAAAATTATAGCAGGCAATATTCAGACTCTTCTAAGAGCCAGTTCAGGCTGCTGGTAGAAACACCTATCAAAATGAAAAAAATTCATTTATTTATTTATTATGAGGGTTCATGATAAAACAATGCTGAAACAATGTTTCTAGCCTAGAACCCTTTTTACAGGTTTACTTCTTCACAGACTGTAACTCTAAAAACATCTTAACTTGAAGTGTTACTAGAAGAGGTTTTGGGACAAAGCAAAAACTGAGTAGAAAACACTAGCAGGACCAGGTAAGATTCATCTGGCAGTATGAAAGGAAAGCCATCTCCTCATCAATTGTGCATCATCTCCCTCATGAGTCCACCTCAGCAATGTAGAAAGCAACAAACATAATACTTGATTTTCTGAGAGATACAGGATGGACTAAGATAGAAGATTTTAATTTCAATATATAGAGAATGTTCTTTTAGGAATTGCAATTCTTTCTATTAAAGTGTGCCAATAGGTTAAAATTAATCTAAAGAAGTCTAAGGGAATATAACTCTTCCAATGGAAGATGTGATTTCTTTAAAGGATTTTTAAAACTGTGTGGTGGCATATGCATTTGTATCTGGTTGGCTTTAAAGGTTTAATTTTAAAAGTCATGATACTCCTTTATAATTCATATTCTGTACTATAAGACACTAAAGACAAGAGCTTTAAAAGACAGTGAAAATCACAGAGAAATGGATAGCCTACTTGAATTTGAATGGCATCAGAACTTATCAAGGTGATATGAAGTCCCCACGTCCTTAGAATTTGATTTTTATTGTAGAAGTCTGTGAAACTCCTGAAGAACAGTAATAACCTGAAAAAAAATCTGATCTAGACATCTTTTTCTTTCTTAGGGACGTCTCCAGAACAGCTGTTGCCAACCTTCCAGCCAAAGGATTGGAAAGTCTTAAAGAACTAATGGCCAAAAATACATGGACTTTAAAGAAATTACCAGCTCTAAAGGTATTTCTTCAGCTAATGCGAGCTGATCTATCATATCCAAGTCACTGCTGTGCCTTCAAGAGCTGGAAAAAAAAAAGTGGGTGAGTTTCACTAACTGGCATTTATTTTTTAAATATATCAGTAAAGACAATGTTTTATTAGTAATAGAAAAACACATCTATTAGCACTTTTGTAACCATTTTTTCTAGGTATAGGCAATGTTCTTTGAAACAGACTACAATTGCAAACTGGCAGAAGAATTTTTTGTAGGACCTTTTGCAACAGTTCCTCCTCTCGTTGAGCCCAGAATTAAAGGAAAAGAAAAAAGAAAAGGGTAATGTGCTACAGCAAGGCCTGGAAAAGAAGTGTTGGAGAGGTTATAGCCTGAAGTCTTATGTTTTCTAACTGTAAAGCTCTTGACTGAAAACTTTTTGACTGCAAATACAGCTGTATCACACCATGAGGTAAAGGATTCCAAATTTCTGCACTGCTAGTTAGCTGTAAAGGAGCCACTGAACAGAAATTAGACTGATGGAAGTTCTGGGAGAAATTGAATAGTGAACAACAGTGAAAAAGAAAGTAATACTGTATGTATTATCCAAGAAGTTATAAACAGTAGATAAATGTCTTCTTACCTACCAAGAATGTAGATCTCAAAAAAGAAGATGGATTATGGGTGCCAAACAAGTAAAATTACTACTGAGGATAAATTTAAAAATGCAATTAAAAAAAAAAAAAAGTCCAGAAATGCTATTGTACATTATATGGTTTGTTAACAAAAACATATCCAATCACAGTTTTATAGCTACATTTTCATTCAGGATGATTTGCTTCTGAAGCATTCCCTTCGTCCATATTCTGTGCACCAGTCAGACTGTAAATGCCAGCAGTGATTTCCCCCTCTATTCTTTCAGGATCCTGGAGTACTTGATGTGTAACCAGACCAGCCACAGCTTTCATAAGAGATCAGTCAAGACTCTTAAAGACCCATTTTACAAAGATTATGCAGAAGAATACACAGACCACACCAATGCTGTGTATGACACGAACACCAAGTTCACAAGTTTTCACGAAAATCCCCATTATTACATTTTTTTAGAAGAGCGTGGAGAAGGAAACCTTGGCTTTGGAAAAGAGCTCAAGAACCCTCAAATGGAAGAAGTCCAGACCTTTGACAGTCATTATGACTACCCTGTCTGTGGAGGCAACGAGGATGTAATATGCACACCAGAGCCTGATGAGTTTAATCCCTGTGAGGACATAATGGGATATAAGTTTCTGAGGATTGTGGTGTGGTTTGTGAACCTGCTTGCCATCCTAGGCAACATTTTCGTCCTTTTCATCCTTCTCACCAGTCATTACAAACTGACTGTACCTCGCTTTTTGATGTGTAACTTGGCCTTTGCTGACTTTTGCATGGGGTTATACCTCCTCCTGATCGCTTCAGTGGATCTCTACACCAGGTCAGAGTACTATAATCATGCCATAGAGTGGCAGACTGGGTCTGGCTGCAACACAGCTGGGTTTTTCACGGTCTTTGCCAGTGAACTGTCTGTGTACACCCTGACTGTGATCACCCTGGAGCGCTGGTACGCCATCACCTTTGCCATGCGGCCTGACCGGAAGATCCGCCTCCGGCACGCCGTGCTCATCATGCTGGGAGGGTGGCTCTCCTGCATCCTGCTCGCCCTTTTGCCACTGCTTGGTGTCAGCAGCTACAGCAAAGTCAGCATCTGCTTGCCTATGGACACTGAAACACCAGTGGCTGAAGCCTACATCGTCTTCATTTTAATATGTAACATCTTTGCTTTTGTCATCATTTGTGCCTGCTACGTAAAAATTTACGTCACTGTGCGAAACCCCCAGTACAAGTCAGGGGACAAAGACACCAAAATTGCCAAGCGGATGGCTGTGTTGATCTTCACAGACTTTCTGTGCATGGCTCCCATCTCTTTCCATGCTTTATCTGCCATTATGAACAAACCACTGATAACTGTCTCCAATTCCAAGATTTTGCTGGTACTTTTCTACCCACTCAATTCTTGTGCCAACCCCTTTCTTTACGCTATTTTCACCAAAGCTTTCCGTAGAGATGTGTTTATCCTGCTAAGCAAGTTTGGTGTATGTGAGCATCAGGCTCAAGTCTACAGAGGCCAGACAGTCTCACCCAAAAACAGCAGTGGCTCTTATGGGCAGAGAATCAGCCGAGGGATAGGTCAGATTCTTACAAGTGTTCAAGACCCAGTCAATGATTATCTTCCTGCTGTGACAACACAGAACCAAAACCTCATGGAAGAATGTAAACAAACTGAGCTATAACATCTCACAGTATCATAGCCAAAACCTGGTCAAGAGGTGATTGTACATACAGTGAATCAAGTCAGAAGATTATATTCTCCATATCCATTTCCCCTAGATTATGCTTTGCTACAGCTGAAAGTACCTCTGGAGTGGCATTCTTTTAGACAAACCACTTATTTGAACCTCTTATAAGTGCAGGGCAAACGTATGGTCCTGATGATAATTCTAGAAGTAGATGTGAATGCTCTACCTAAATAAGAAAATTTATACATATATATGTACACTGAGCAAATATAAAACATTCCCTCATGTTAAAAAAAAAATTAAGAAGCAGGAAACCAACAATAAGACTTGGGAGTACTTATATGACTGAAGAAAAAAATGGACAAAGTTTGATAATTAAAATCGTATTTTAAAAAAAATTAAAGGTTGAAGCTCTCAAATGCCTACATGTCAAAAGGCTGGGGGTTTTTTTCTAATAGCAAATTTCTAAAACTTCCACCAGACTTAAAATGGAACAGATTTCTTCTCATTCTGTCATCCTGACCTAAAACAAATCTAGTCGTTTGTTTGCTGTTCTTGGTTTAGTTTGGTGAGATGGGAAAACAAGCTGCTTCTTCATACTGCCTTTATAGTGGTAAAAGGCAAATTATCACTGATTTTGCAGCTGCTCGTAAGATAACAGGTAAGAAACATTAGGGAATTTGTGTCCCTTACTATCACTTTCTCACTTTTTGATAAACCTTTTTAAGAGCTGGTTTATTTGAATTTGTTTTGAAGACCAGGCTACCCAGTCAAGTTAATGATGGTTGTTTGGGTTTTTTTGGATGACTGATCCAGTTGTTACCATATTTTTATCTGAGCTTTGCTCTGAACACCCTGTAATTCCTGTTTTCTTATCACTTCTGCTGTCGCTAATTACCTCTCTCTTACAGGGTAGAGCTTTCCTTTTAGGACTTTCTACATTGAGCTGCCTCAAACCTCAACTTAGACCAAGGGAGTGGATCACACCTTTAGGTTACTTCATGCCATACAATCTACTGCATTGAAGGCTGACTTCTAGCTCCTCCAGCATGTTTTAAGAACATCTCTCTATCTTGTAGTGAGATCTGTTACCTGATCTCTGTAATGTTTGCAGCACAACTACAAGAATCACATAGTTATCTTCCAGGTGACCACAGCCTGGCTGTAGCTGGGACATATGCTCTCCACAGTGTGCTTAAGGAAATCCTTGCTCAGACACAAGGAACAACCCCCAGTCTAAAGCATTAGAGCATCCTTCCCCCACCCTGCTGCTAGATGGGGCCAGACCAAGGTCAAGCTTGGCTGTCAAGCTCCTTCATACACCACAAATGAATGGAGGCCTGGCTCTCTACACCTCCTGCAGACATCAGGACTTGGGGCAGGAGCTGCTTTGCACCAGCTGCATTGTTAACACTTGAGTGGCCTGAGGGTCTGGCTTTGCTGGCAGGATCACACCTGTTCCCAGCCAGCTCCACAGACTGGCTCTGCAAAACTGCTACCAAGGTTACCATGGATCATTTCACACATCTTTGAAAGTCTTGGCATAAGAATAGAAAATATTATGTGAATATTTGCCTTCAGGTAGGTATTTTTAAATTAATTTTGTAATATCTATGTTGGTTTTCATGGAATTATAGTCTTTGAGGAACTATAATTAAATTGATTAGACAATAGTCAGAATTTATATAATGTGGGCTAGTAGTATCCAAAAAAACATAATGGTAGAGCCCTTTGAACTGCTGGCTACTACAGCTGGAAACCAAGTGATTGCAAATGCCATGTACATACTCTATTTTGTATTTGATTCTGTATTTTCCAAATATTTAAAACTTAATTCGATTCTGTATTTCTGATTATAAATGAAGGCTGCTTCAGTGAGTGGAAGCAAGGGCCTAGATTCATTAATTCCATGAGACGGTCTTATAGAAAATAACTTATCTATCATTGTTAATGCCATTAAAAAAAATCTACAATATAGCAGTATAGACTAATTTAGGTGCTTATTTTGGGGGAGAGGCATATTTCCATTTTAGGTTGATTCTCAGCAAACTCTGAAAGCAAAATTGCTGAAACCCATGCAAATAATAATTTATGACCTGTTCTGTAATCTGGAGTTGACCAGTGTTACATCAGAAACAAAGACAGCTTCTTAAGTGTGCAGATCGGCAAAATTCCTTACTCTTGAAACAGCTGCATTTGTAATGCTCCAGCCATGTCCCATACAAACACGGGACTTTTCAAATGCAACATTCCCCCGTGCCAGGTTCTGCCACCCTTCTGATACTGGATTAAACAGAAAAAAAGTTACCTGAGTGACTTATTTACTATCTCAGCAGCAGCAAAGAGAATCAAGTTCTAATGGACATTTATCCTACAGCCTTCACAGATGCTATGTACCAGGGGAAAAGAAAATCCAAGACTAAATCATATCCTTTTTCAGAAAGAGAGGAAAGACTAAATCAAAATTTATGTTAAAAACACTTTTAAAAGTAACATAGATCTTAAACCAGAATATTTCTTTCACAGAAACTAGTAGGACTTTGGAAAGATGTGCTAGGTTGGACTGGTGTAGGTTGCTTGTAACACAGCTGTTTGCTATTACTAATGGATGATAAATATATTTACACATTATTGAACTCTTCTGTCTCTCATCATTGCATGTACATTATGCCTGTTAAAAGAATTCTGAGATACTGCCTTTATCAACAAAGTTTGATATTTCCAGTTTGTCTTGCATAGTCCCTTCTTGTGTTTAACTTGGTAAGAAATATTTTAGCTCTTGGAAAGGTCCAAGCAAATAGAATTTAAATAATTTATTTGCCAGACCTTTTCTTGTAAAGGTTTGTATCCTATAGGTATTCTCTTCCATTCCTGCTCTAATCAATTCTTTGATCCATCTTTGGGTTTGTGCACACCTTTATGTAATACTTGCTATTTTAAATCTGTCTCAGCAAGTTGTATTATTTCTGGCATTTAGTATGTATGTTCTCTAGAATACTTCAGAAATAATGCAAAGCATAATAAAATGTTTTGTTTGAAATTGGAAGAGGCTCAGCAAGTTTTTTCAGGAATTTTTAAAATATTTTTCCTATAAAAGAAGTTAATACTATATTTTTTTTTTGCATTCAGCTTCATTGTTCTCTTTGGCTGACCTATCTCATGACACACTGTCTGATGCTGGTTTGAGGGTTTTAGCTCCACCACTAGCTGTGAGAGGGATGTCCTAAATGGCCATCTCAGACAGTGCAGTAGGGATAGAAAGGAACAGCAGTAGTATTGCTGAACTCAGGGGTTCCACAACCATCTTACACCCAAGAAAATCTGAAAAAAAAAAAAGCTGTAAAATTGAGATGGTGCCTTAATAATGAACATTTGGAACCTTCTGTGAGCAATTTAATGGCTTTAGGTGACCTTTGGTAGTCTCCTCCCTCTCCAACAGAGAGATCTGGGGTTTTTATAGAGCAAGTACATCTGCAACAGGTCAGCTACAGTCAAAGTAAAGCACATGCTGCCCTGCTATTGGTATTTGCATGTTGAAAATAGCACAAGCAAAGACAAATTTCACATCACTAGTACAGCATTTTGGTTTATCAACATAAATGCCCTCTTGCTTCCTTTCTTGTGGGATAAATAAAATATTAATGCTCACGATACAGGAAAACCTGTACCAGAAAATCTTAGAAAGAAAAGCTTGATTTGAGCAGAAGCCCTATGCTTATGTGTCAAAATGAACCAAACCCTCCTTCCCAGGCTGTTTGGGCAGGTTGATGAGTAATAGCAGCATGATCTGTATTGTTTTCCCAACAGATGCCAAGCATCTGCAGTCTAAAACCACTCAGTAACCAAATGGTTTCTGGGTTGCTGTCAAAATTGGACCGTGAGGCACAAAATTAGTTGGATATTATGCCCTTCCCTTAAGGCAGTCTCATCCTCCTTTGTAGGGATTCTGAAAACATGACATTATACTGCACTTACATGTAGGCTTTGTAGACTAAGGCATGACATGTTGAAGGGCCCTTATCATGCCCTGGAACAGAAGATGGTTAAGAGGTCTTAGTGACGCACACCGGGAGATTCTGACAGCATCATCAACCTAGAATTCACACTGCTCAACACATCTCCATAAAGCTGGAATACTTCTCATCTGTGTAGTCACTTCCATCTGACCAGACTTATGTTTGACTGGAAATCGTGATGTGAATGTGAACAAATGAAGGCTCTATGAGGTTAATACACAGAGTATTTCATCAGAACCCATCATTTCCAGCTTCCTATTCCCATTCCACACCTGCCCCCATGAACACACATTGGTATGAATTTCCAACAGAATCCCAAATTTCTCAGTTCTCAGACAGGATAACAATCTGGTACAGTTTTGTAACTGCCTGGCCTTACTTTCCACCCTGAAGGTATTGGGTAACTATTGCAAAAAGTCCCAGGAACTGTAACAACAGACTTGAACCTCACTGGGGCCATCCTGAACTTACTCCTTTCAAGAGTTTAACTTCCATGGGATTAACACAATCAACTTGAATCTTACCCCACCTTTTCAGGAGGACTTCACTGTGTTGTCCTGATTACATGCAATGACAGAGCTTGTACTTGTGGCCATCTCAAATCATCTCCTTACTGCTGCAGACCTGTGCCGTTCCACTGAGGCTCCTGAAGCTTTCATGATGAGTTCAAGGAGTAGGAACCCACTCATTTTGGTTCTCAGCTATTCAGTTTGCGGCTGTGATGAGGAGTATCCTTTGGGTTATTTTTCTTCTCTCTTAAAGAAAGAAATGTGTTGTGAACATCAAGTTCATTAACAACCTGTATCTAAGATCTCACTGGAAAGTCACTAGAAATGACTGAAACAATTGTTACTCACATATATACTGTGATACTTTTTATAAGACCTACTCTGCTACCAGGAACAGCCTTGTTTCAAACACTGAGACTGATAACTGGCTGGACTGCCAAGCCCATACTGGCTGTCCCACAGCTTCAGCTGAAATGACAGGGGTTTTCTTTGAGAAGTGAAAAAACCTACGGTACTCATGTCTTTTATGAAGGCAAAGCTGCAACAAATTAAACCTGAACAGTAACATGAGTTTTTTAAAAAAAACTTCTCACTGCAGGCTCTGAGGTGTTGTTACCTGAATGTCTGTCTACCCCATGGCTTGTTGCTGACATACGCAGGATAGCACTGAAATACCAAGCAGCAGCAAAGCTGTATTTGTGCTGGTTTCAGTCTGACTGTAGTAAGAATTCCCTAAGTTATATGTGGATTACTGCTGCTGCCTAGAGGGAGCTGTGGAAACAACCAATGAGTTGAGCTCTTTTTTTAGCCAGCTACAGATTTCCAACTAAACCCTGCAATGGTCAGTATAAAGCAGCAAGAACAATATTTTCATTAAAAAGCAGTTAGGAGAGCATCTGACACACTGGCACATGCACTTTCCCCATGAAAAGTCCAGATGGAAAAAAAATGGGTTTTTCAATTCATACATACCCTTCTCCTTTGACATGAAAGCATGCCTGCAATCTCTCCTTGATTTTTGTTTTTTTTTAAGAGCTGGCTGCATTATTTTATCTTTTCCTCTTTACTGTTTCCTCTTTCTATCTCCTTCCTCTGTTATTGCAAAAGCCCACACTCTATTTTAAGAATTGCTTTGTTTCCCACCTACTATCTGTAGTGATTTAGGCTACCTGGCAACACAGGAACCTCTGAGAGAAATAACAAAGCTGTTTAGGGACATGAAAATCATTTAGGGCAGAAAATGCAAACTAGAAGATACTCTGAACAGAGATTAACAGCAATTTGATTTGGTAAATTTAAGAACTGCTCTACTTTCTCTCTGCCCCCTCCCAAAACCAACTTAAGTGATACATGCAAAAACATCTGTAATACAAATATACTTCACCTTTAGCTACCTGATTTTTATCACCAGTATCATCATCACACTTATCAAGATCTTAGTCAACTCTTTAAATATAAAGGGAATTTCACTAGATGCTGCTTTCATGTTTTAAGACTAAAACTACTTATTAGTATCAGACAAATTCAGTCCACAAAACCCAGGACATCAGAAATATTATTCCCAGCACTAATGCTTTTTCTTCATTAAAACCACGAACAAGGTGTGCTCAGAAGTTAAGGGCCTCCATCCTGCAGCTATCTGAATTTTTTGAAACAAAAGGCAATCTGCCAAAACAAAATCTACAAACAATATTCCCAGTAAGTGAATTCTGCAAGAAATCCTTTTTTAGAGATGCTGTACTTCCCACACCACTTTTTCCCAGAATACATTACCTGTTGGAACCAGACAGCCCACCCAGTCAGCCAGTTGTTCCTCCCAGGGGAAAGGTCAGTATTATATACTTAGAGGCTGGTACAGCAGGACACCTGAGGAGTCCTATCTGCAGGGGGCTCACAGTAGGATTCCTAGGAGAAATGGGAAAATTCAGGCAGCCAAGGGCCTTAGCAGAAAGGATGGCCTTTCTTATTTTGCTGGTCAAAATGGTTTTCCCCATCACAAGCAAGGAAGAGCTGTTCTTTACCTTGATATCAAATCCAGCAGCTCCAGTATCTGTAAAGCAGCGTCCGGACTCTCTTGAGATTCCAGCTGTTCCAGACACGTAGAGGGATTTTTCCACAACACTGTTTGCCTTCAATTGGTTCCTCTAGCAAAGGAAAGATATTTCTACCTTGACAGAATCACACATCCACACGTAACATTTTTTGCTGTTACAAGATTATTTATTATTTTTACAATTTAATGATAGTCCTTGTTTTGGATTTGCTACTGAAATGTACTTATCCAAATTAAACACCAAATTGAATGCCTTCAATTTCAGTAAACTTTTATTTACCAAACTGGACTAAAAAGGAAAACAAAAACTAGATGTATTTTTTAAATAGTTATCATTAAAAAGCATATTAAAATAGCAGTTCATAAATATCCATCTTCAGAGAGCAGTTTTTGACCTATGGAAGTGAATAAGCAATTCATTATCATTTATAATGTAAAGCACTATTTGCATTTATTCTCTCTCCATACTATCTAACTCTTTCCGGTCACACAAGGGCATACATGTTTATACTATGTAAAAAGGTGTGATTACATAGGCACTTCGCACAAAAACAACTAGGAAACTCTTCACTCTAAAGAAAAAAATGGTCCTAAACCAATTTTTCTGAATGTTGTATATCCACACCGAAGGTCCAACGTGGTTCAACTGCAGTTCATCATCTACAGATGTCCTAACCTCTGAAAGGATTAGATTTTGGCATAATCCCATTAGTGGTAAAGAGTGCTGAAATCTGCTCTGAAAACAAGGGACATGTCTTTAACAGAGTATTTCACAAACAGTCTCCATTAGGAAAAACAATACACACTCAAAAGCTGATGCAGTTGTAAGACAAGTTGTAAGGAATAATGTATAGTTGAAAATAAATGGGAATATACTGAAAGCTATGTCCCAAGATACTTATCTCTCATACCTCTGCAATGACAATAAAATTAACAAACAACAAAAAAAGCCATATAAAAATCAGTTAAGACAGTTATGTATTCTTAAATACAATTGATTATGCAAAAAAAAAAAAAAATTCTTTGAAATACTTTGCTCCACCACAGCTGGGAGAGCTCAATTAAGATTCAATTGTAACACTCTCATCTTTCCTCACAGGAGTGAAATCCAGCTTTGTGTTTTAACTTAAATTTGCTACTAATTTGTCAGCATTCTGCTTTGTCTCCTCTTTCAATCAGGGTCCTTTTGAAAACGTTTTGGCCAAAACAACAGGTCATTTTTCTGACCTGTTTGTTTCTTATGTGATATGCAAGCTACAACAGCAATGATCTCTTTTGGAAAAACACTGGATTTTTTAATAATAAATAGTTATTTACCCAACTCCAACTCCCTTTCAAGTAAGGCAAATTTTATGGAAAAAGCAGCATTGTATTTTTTTACATTTCCTTAAGTGTTGCTGGAGAGCAAAGAGGAGTACTGGGGGGCAGAGGAGGGGGGGTCCATCTTGAATACTAGGGAAAATAACAAAATACATTACTCCTCATGAGTCTTGCTTTGCAATTCACTGACACCACTGTAGATTAAAAATTACTTCAAAACCATCATATTCCAAAATACAATCCTCCACATACAGGGAGTACAGCCTACACTTACTTTCTTTTTAATTACTTTAGAGTTTTAAGTTCAAAATTTAGATTTAAAAATAAATCACAAGTCGTGTCTCAAGATACTGCTTTTAGATAGGAACTAAAAAGATGTCACCTGCTTATACCAGAAATTAATTCTGTTAGATTAGATTAATTGATTAAGACAAAAGCTTATTGATTGGCCAGTTATCATCCAAAAACTCTGCATTTTACTTCTCGGTATTTTCTCACATTTCCACATATAGAACTAATATCAAGATGTCACACAGAATCATCAAATCAATAGAGTTGGAAGGGACCTCTGGAAAGCATCCAGTCCAACCTCACTGCCAGGCAGTGTCACGTGGAGCAGGTGACACAGGAACTCATCCAGGTGGGTTTTGAATCTCTTCAGATGAAAGACTCCACAACCTCCCTGGGCAGCCTGTGCCATTGCTCAGCCACACTCACTGTAGAGTTCTTCCTCATGTTGAGGTGGAACTTGTGTTTGGCCACTCCTCCTTTTCCTGTTGCTGGGCATCACTGGAAAGTCTGGCACCATCCTCTTGACATCCATGTTTGAGATATCTATATGCAGTAATGAGATCCCCTCTCAGTCTTCTCCAGACTAAATATGCCCAGCTCTCTCTCTCTCCTAAGAGAGATACTCCAATCCCTTGGCCATCTTTGTGGCCCTTTGCTGGACCTTCTCCAGCAGCTCCTTGCCATTCTTGTAGTGGGGAGCCCAGAACCGGACATGGCACTCCAGACGTGGCCCCACCAGGGCAGAGTAGATGGGGAGGATCACTTCCCTCAACCCACTGACCACTGTTCTCTCAGGATACCGCTGGCCTTAATATGAAGTTTTTTAACCAATCTTACCTCAACACCTAAGCCTCAGGTTACCACAGGGAGAAATCCTTAAACAAATATGCAAGCCTAGCCTCACAATTAAACCGTGAAATTTTTTATAACATTGTGATTTGTTCATAACAAATGAACAAAGTAAGTGACAGTAAAATTACCTGCATGTGATGAAAATCAATTCAGAATCTTCAACATTATTATGGATTAGTAGTAAGCCTCATATATGAAACAAATGCACATGCAAGATAGTAAATGAAGTGGCAAACATTTTTAAATAACATCTTTAATTAAAGTTTTTGCAAAGGCAAAATATTAAACTTAAAATAGGTCTTAGTACATCAAAATACTAAGTTCTCTAATCGTATTCCAAGCATGGCCTTTGAAACATAATATCCTGTATATCACAGAGGAGCAACCTTGATCTGCAATTGTACAGAATGAATTTTACAAACATAATAAATATATTTACCCCCTTACACATAACAGTATATGTACAACAGCAGTTGACAATAGTAGCTCAGAACAGCAAAAAGGATAGTCCCCCACTCCATAATCTATTGGTACCCTATGCACTCTGGAACATGTCTCATTGGATGACTGTACATATAGCTAACCCAAGGTAGTTTTTCCTGTTTCAAAAAGCTCCTTTTGTTCCACAACATCTAATCCACCAAATAATAATTAAAAAACACACTGCATGAACTGCCTGAAAAAAGTAGACAACATGGAAACCAATGTACTGGTTTTTACACATTTCCCAACCAATCACAGCAATGGGAAAACAAGACTTTAAATGCCAGACACCAATACAGAACAATACGCAAGTTTCTTCGTCTTGTATAGTCACTAATCTCAAGGTCTGAGAAGAACTCTAGTATCACGTGGGGGTGCACAGGTGGTGTGGCACGGCACACAGTAAACTCTACGGTGCTGTGTAAGGCAGCCCAGTATCAATCCAGTGTGCGTTGCCCTAATACCACTGTTCACTTCCTAGACATCTTATTGCATTCTATTAGGAAGCTTTTGCTTTGGGGAAAATTCTGGGGGGCCTTTATTGTTTTTAAAGGAGCTTTTACAAACTGAAGAGATTTAATCAATATGAACTTTCGTTAACAAGGTCTCTTAACTCCTTCACTGAAATTAAGAAATTTTACTCTGGTAGTGTTATGTGGTGACATAATTACTGCTAACTGTCAAGAGGTGCAATTATTTTCACAGACTCAATGAAGTTTATTTTACCACTCCTAATTGTGTGGCAAAAAGATAAGAAAGTATTTATTTTAAAAAAATCGGTTACGTGACGCAAAATTTTTTTTGCTCTCTTCTATAAAATGTGCTTCAGAATCACATATCAATCCTGGAAATAAACTCGGGCCACAACTGTCACTTTAAATAGTGTTGAGGAAACTGAATGATGTTTAAATGCAAGTTGTGAGTACAATGCAGGAACAAAGAGTATGAAATCTCAAAGAAATCTTGTTGCTAACCAGCAACTGAGGGGGAATAAAAACACATTTTATTTAAATAGTCCAATAAAGTTCCTTATGTGACTAAACTCTATTATCTCCTTAGAAGAAAACATTTAATTTTGTTTTCCACTTAGATGGTTTTAAATGATTGCACACACTAAAACCCAACAGAATTAGCACAAAAAAGTTGCTTTTCTGATTGAAGCACTGCAGGAAATTTACTCTTTCAGCAACCATTATCATACTGGCAAAACAGGTATTCTGCAAACTGAAAAGGCACAAGACTCAGTTTTGCCCAGTTGCTCTACAAGTTTCCATCAGCCATCATGGTTATAATTCTGAAGTTATTGTCCCCATTCTTTTTCCATCACAAAAAAGGTGCTCCATTATCTGTGCAAATTTTAACATAAGCCCTCTTGAAACCTTTAATTGTTTCCATAATACTGAACTATTTAAACTGGGAAAAAAAAGCACTATTTCTAATGGGGAAAAAATCACTTATGAACATGGGAATCCCTTGCCCTCTGAAAGGAATGGTTTCTTTTGAACCTAATGAAATGGTCTGTTCAGTTATATAGTTAAAACCATGATTAAAAATTCAAGTATAATAATAAAATTAAGCAAACTACATTCTTACAGCAAGCTGCTACAATAAAATGAAATTAAAACATGCTTTTTGACTTAAAAAAGGAACACTTGATGTAGCAATAAGAGCACAGTTTGGTATGTGCATGGTTTGACTGGCTTTCCCAAAACTTCACAGATATTTGTATTTGAAGACAAAACCTATCTGAAAAGCATACCATACAATTAGCTTGCAAGAGGCTGTGCAAGTACAGAAAGCTTCTAACATCCTTCAGAACAGCCTAAGCTTAATTACCTTTAAAGCTCAGCTACCTCTTAAAAATAAATAAGACAGGCTATCTAGTATATGTGTGTGGGTGAGAAATATCACTAAGTTGTATGAAAACAAAGTGTTGTATAAGTAAACTGGGTTCCAGTAGCATAAAAAGGAATCTATAGCTAAAGGGATGTTTTTTCCTTTTATTGGTTTGGTTGTGCAGCGTTATGGGAATTTTCCTTAAGTCCACTACTTAAGACTTACTGGTAACAGACATGGAAAAGGGGAAGGAAGGAATTAAGTTGGTGTATTATTGATTTCCTTGCAGTTGTACACAAAGTGTCAACAGTGGTAAAAAAATAAAATATCTGCGTTGTCCAGAAGAAAGCAAACACCAATCTGTTTGAGATACCTTGAAAGCCCCAAGCTAAAAATGCAGTCTAAATGATGATTCCATTATTGAAGAATCAATTAGAAGAATCATGAATTAACTTATCATAAAGCTTATGAATGTAGACGGCTTTCTAACAACCACATGGCTCTAGACATAGCCTACAGGCAGTTTTAGTCATTATCAATGAGAGCAGGTGTACAAAATCACAGCAATAATACCTTTACAATTTGTTTTGATTTTTCTACATACTACTGGGACTATAAATGCACTTGAAGGCAAATGAATCAGAGAATGAAAATTAAAGCAATTGTTACATCCTGCTACAATACACTTGTGACTTTGTTAAATAATGTTTAAGATGTCTCCTTCTCAAGCAAAAAATAAAGTCAGAAATCATGTCTGCTTCTCATGGTCTTATCTAATTTAGTAAAAATTACCTTTGTTGCATTCTTTTTTCATCATCTTCTCAAGTACCCAACAAAATGCAAAGTTTTTTTGAAATGGTGAGCCACATGAACATTCCTTCCTCAACAGTTTCTGATGTATAATGCCCATTCCCTCTCCTCGTTCAAAAGCAACTGCACTTACTAAAGCAGGGTTTGCAAGAATGACCCTATGCACAAAGAAAAGTTCTTCAACTTCCGAGGTGAGAAAGGGAAGGAGGGGGGAATAACTTTGTTGCTTTTCATAAATTGAACACAAAAAAACCCCAAACAAACAAACAATAAAAAAGGCAAGTGAAAAAGTGACTACACAAGGTTTAGTGCATCTGACTGCTTGATTTGCTGTTACCAAGACAGCCTAAAGATACTCTAACAAAACTTCTGTTCTCAAAAGCTGTGCAGCTCTCTTCATGAAATTACATGCCATCTGGAAACTTTAGAGAGATTAACTGCTGCAGGTAATTTCTGGCTACAATTTTTTGTAAAGCAATCTTTGATTAAGAATTGCAGCCAGGCTGTTAGAATTTTTATATGATTTTCTGTATTAAAAATTTAGTCATTCCTGTGGTCTGTTGATTTATTTGTGGGTGTCTGGACTACATACATAGCAAGCAGGTAAAGGAATGCATCTATTATGGCATTACCTACATACTGGATTCAAAAGGTATCCAAACCCTTTTAAAAAAGGGTTTTTAAAAAAATCAAGGGAAATGTATTTGTTTCAATTCAGTGATGGTGAACCACCACAAAACAGCAAGAATATAATTAACAAGTTAAGCAATCTGACTTCCATGGGGGATGAGGTGCTTTGAATTTGAAAAATGCAGCCCTAGATAAAACCTATCACACAAAATTAAAACAATTTTGAAATATAAATCATCATTTTACCATTTTTAACTGCTAGGAACAATAACCTGTTTATGGGCAACTGCGTTGAAAACAACAAATAGATATAATAATTAATGAGCATATCAGAATTAAAAATATTTTCCTTATACAAGTTATTTAAAATTTAACACCTTAATTCTTACCCTTCTGTACAAAGCTTGCACACAGTTTCAGTAAGATTCTGACCATCCTCACTACCAAAAGGAAGTGTTCAAAGCAAAGATTTGTACATACAATAAGCATTTTCAGATTAATAATCTATCAAAGGGAATAGTTCCTTCAATCAACGGAAGAAGTATTTTAAAATCTTAAATCAAGGGCAGGGGGGACAAAGCCTTACATGCTAAATACCAGCTGTAGGTACCTGTATGTAGAATTGATAATTAAGGTATCCCTAACACACAAAACCAGCTCCCAGACAATGCTATAGCTGCTACAGTCCATGGCTTGCTCATCTGAAGTAGTGTCTTTGTTGCCACATTTTACCTTTGTTCCAATACTTTTGTTTATTTCTGATGTGCAGATACACATTTTGATTGGAGTATACATCCAAGTCTCAACCTTTCCTGCTTTTGTTTTGTTTTTTTCCTTTTACAGGGAGTTCTTTTGTCTCTTAAAACTTCACCATTCTGCATCCCCAATGGCTTTGGAAAATACATAATCTCTTCCATTAAGATTCATGATGCCATCTTTGAGATGAAATTTCCACTTGTTTTTACTTCTGTGAATCTGAAAACAGGGCACAAACATTAAGCTATTACTCTGCATCAGAAATAGGTAATAATGCTCAAGTAAAATATAAGGGCAAGAAAAATAAAAATAACTATTAGACATACATTACTAAATTATTAAAAATACTGAGTGCCACATCCAGTCTTTCCTTAAACTCCTCCAGGGACAATGACTCCACCACCTCCCTAGGCAACCCATTCCAGTGTTTAATAACCCTTTCTGTGAAAACATTCCTCCTGATGCCCAGCCTATGCGTTAAAACTGAAGAAAATTGAACTAAATTCAGTCTAAAGGTAGAGGAATATACTTTGGAAAAATTAAAATAAAAAAAACAACAAAACCCCCCACCACATACTGTAAGAACAGAGCAGTGCACACTTGCACTCTATCAAAAATTGCATCTGAAAGAGCAAAAGATCACCAGATGACCAGATACTCAAAGAAATCAAAGACTTTTCAGAAAGCTGAAATGCTGTCCAAAAGTAAAGTTTATGACAAACTTTTGCAGATGGAAAGAAGACATAATTCTAGACCAAAGGTGGTCTAGAAAAAGTTAAAATTTTACATAAGTCATAAAAACAGGAAATCCTGCTTCAATTTTTACCAAGCATAGCAAGTCTCACCATCTCACCATTAGTGCTGTAGAAACAGTAACACAGCACCAAAACACCTGTGACCATATCACTCTAGTAATTATTTCTAGTACTGATTGATCTGTTCTCACTTTAAGCTGAAGAAAAGTCAGTGGCAAAAGTCAGTCAGCAAGTAAATGAACAAGGAAAGGTCTGGCTTATATATACTTCTTGCCCTACTGAACGGCATTCCACAAAAATCCCTCATCAGATGCATCTGAGCTACCACGAGGTTAAAAGGAAGGTCCTCAGGTGAATAACTGAATAAATACTAGAAAACATAGGGAAGAACAGTTTTTACAGAAAAATTAGTTCATTCCAGAGAAGATTTGTGCTGGTTGGAGTCTACACAGTTTAAGAGCTCACTAAGGATCTGGAAAATGACAAAATGTTCTGATGATACAAAAAAAACCAGTTACTGCAGAGCTGCAGAACGATTTTAGTGCCCTAACTCATTGTGTAAGAAAACAATGGCAGCATTCAAGGCATACAAAGATGGCAACAATGGAAAAAAATCAATTTCAATTTACACAGATAATACAAGTGGTGGATTTAAACTAAAAATTACAACTCAGGAATGAGATTCCAATGGGAATGGGTTCTAAGACCTTCCCATGAGAATATCAGCTCTGTGTCCAGTGGGGCCAAAAGCATACACAGACTGTTGCAGAACATTGCTAGACCAGCAAATAAATGGAAGTGTCACCTGTGTTCCTCCCTAAGCTTTATCTACTCTTACCAGTAAGATACAGAAAAATCAAAGAGATCTGGAGAATGAAAGTAAGAGCAATCAAATGTTTGGACAGCTGTATAAATAAAGTGCAGCTCTTATTTCAAAGATATGACTGAGGAGGGTTATTGGTCTGCAATACCATAAACAGCACCAAAAAAGCAAAAAAAAGAAAAGACTCTTTAGAACTAGGAAGTATCATATGAAACTAATGGGTTTTAAAATGAGGTGATCCTCCACGCATCACACAATACATTTATGAAATTTCTTGTCATAAGGCAAAGTTTTCAAGGATTCAGAAATAATCGAATTAATTTCTATCAAGTTGAGGAAAAAATCTGCTGTTGGCCATTTGAGAAGAAGGCACTTTCTCTTCCTCAAGAAACAGTTCACAGAAGGATGGCAAAAAGCTCTACATGAGCATTGCTATCTGTCTGTTCTTGTCTCACAGTTCCAGAAGCACCCACCATCAGCTGATGCAGGACACCGGGCAGGCGGGAACTGCTCAGATCTCAGCTGATCCCATGTACTTTAGAGGCAAACTGAATAATGATTTCTTGAAAAGAGATGAAGTCCTTTCAGAGTATGTGGCACTGGAAGTTAACGATGGACACTGTTCACTACCAAGTTCCCATTCCTAACTCTTAAGAGGGTGAGGGTTTCAGAGTAGTTCCTGTTGCTCAGCTTCAGCAGCTCCCAATAAGCTTTTCCAAGATCCCTTACTATTCCTTACAGATTGCCGCAAAACAGTTTTGGATTACAGTCTAGAGGAGACAGATGGCTGGGATGTAGGTCTTAAATTCTACGTTGAATCTGATGGCAAGTCTAAGCAGGGTCTGGGCGTAACTGAAGACTTGCTAACACAGCCATTCTTTGCAACACAGGAGCTTTTATTCAACAGGCTTACAAGTTTTTTTTTTCTGCTTTAAAAAGGACCCCTATTCACTGTAGCCCAATTGATCAAGTGCAGGAAAAGAAAAAAAAATCTGCATCAAATAATCTGTGTACTACCTCAGCCAAAAGGTTCTGATATGGTCTAGACACATTTAAAGATTCCAGCACAGATGAATTCTTGCATATTCCAGGGAAAACATGATCCCCTGTAATGACTAAATTCTTGCAAGACAGTTCAGCAGAATTTAAAGCAAAACAAGCACAAGTATTCTACACTGGCATTTCAAGCAGCACAATGTATAGCACAGAAGGAGCATTCTCCTCTGGTAACTATCCTATCATCCAGAAAAGATACTTTAGTGATAAAGAAAGTTTTCCACAAGTCTAAATCCTGATGACTGCTTTTCCTGTTTATAGCCCAACAGATGTACAAGCTTAACAGCAGATCATCTTTCCTGGTCCCAGAAGGCTGCCCTTTTCATTAAAGGACACAAAAAGACACTATGAAGAAAAACTGCAGCCAAATTTTTCTAAGCTTTACTCATTACCAAGTTTAGTACAAACATGGTACACAAAGCTATTTTAAAAACAATAGGTAATTATTACATTTCCATTCACATTATAGTCTGTACAGATCTACCTATACCTAACAGTAACAAAGATACTACTTAAAACTTATGATTTGATAGGAAGAACAGAGAAAGTAAAACTCCCGGATTGTTTTCCGTAGACATTTACCTTATCATACTGGCACACAACAACATTTTCTGTATCAAACAGTTCTTGCCCTTCCTCATCACTCACATCATCTTCACTGTTCAGAGGCTCCTGAAAGAAAACACAGGCAAAACGTTCGAATGGCTGGCAAGGTTAGAGCTGTTACTTTGATAACTAACATGAGGCTACAGTGTTGTCTGTGAACTACAGGACCCAAAATACAGTTAAGGTGGGCAACATTAGGCTTTCCAACAGAGTGCTGATGCTTGCTACCCTCCATCCTGAGAAGACACCCCCATGAATTTTAGTCTGATACTTCCTTGTCCAGGCCAGATTCTGCTTTTTGTCACCACAACTATTCCATTCTCGCTCCTTCACTGTTAATGTTCATACAAAAGTATACAGGTTTTCTTTTTTGTAAAGCATCTAAGCAGTGCAAAGCATCAAATATGAATAAGCCATGAAGTTGTATTTTTAAGGGCACATAAGGAGTGATGTGACCATACAACTCCATGGCTTATTCACATCTGATGTACCAAAACTGAACACAAACTTCAACATACACACACTTATGTGAATAATAAACAAACCGACAGCTAAAACAACCACCAATAAACACAGGACAAAAAATATACTTCCAAATATATAAACTAAATAAAGGAGATGCTAGTGAGAGAAGAAGGTATACTAGAGGTCCTAATTCCATTCAAAGTAGCTGCGGGGGAGCAAAGTAAACAAAAAATAGATTTCTGACATACTAACAATGAAATCTGGACATATTAAAAAATTCACTCCAGAATGCTAGCATTAAGGTCAAGGAACACTTAATATTTAAGAATGATGACTTATACTTAATAAGGAAACTATTAAAACATTCAAACTGACATCAGTGCTGAGTGATATAATGGAAAAGTGATGTGAAATCAAACTGTAATTTGTAACAGAAAAATAATGTTAAGACACCACTGTAAATGTACTGCAGAAAATCCGGTATTTTTCAAGTTTTACCTGCATGTCTTGCATGGGTGATATAGACTGTGAAATACTGTTCATACTGGCATTTTAAATGGAATCTAAAATAATTGGAAAGGCTGTAGAGAAGTTTGGAAGAAATCTGGCAGTTCAAAATGCATTTTAGGGACAGATTTAGGGAGTATCAAGCTTCCTTCTCTGAGACCAAGTATCAGTACTTTTAACTTAGTAGTATTTGCCCACCCTCTACCCATTTTATACAATTTCTTATTCTTGTGGGGCTTTTTGATGCAACACACCAAAACTCCCTAATAACTGCTGGCTGAAGTCCAAAACCAAGCCAACTTGAAATCTAAATTAAGCACATACAATTAAGAATGCAACAACTCACTCCTGCACCTTTCTCCGTATTTTATTAAGTCAAGGTAAGATGTATTTCTAGAAGATGCTTTATAATCAAATTTGAGTTCTCAAGCTTGCTCCTGTGTAACAGAATGCAATGGAACAGCCAATGAGATACAGGTAGACCACATCTGAACCAAATACTGCTCTCCTTTTTGTCAATCTTAACACTCTGCTTTTGTATGCACTTGGTCCCAAGCAGAGGTGACTATTTCTGTTTGCTCATGAAGGTTACATGATTTCATGACTGACCTCTCCATAACACCAAAAATATTCCTATTCAAGAGTTTCCAATGGTGTTGGTCACAGCTAATTTTTGTTTTGTCCCCCATACCCTCCCAATCTAAAGTACAAGGGTAAAGTTGTGTTCTCAAAATTACTAAGTAATTGTATTATTTGATGTAGATAGGTTTCTTTAAATACCAACAAAAAAACTGTAACCCAACCATAACATTAAGTTTACCTCTTCAACTTGGCCATCTTCACCCCCATCTTTTTCTTTCTCTTCCTCTTCATCATCATCATACTCTTCTTCCTCATCATCTTCCTCTTCAGATGATGTGTCACCTGTTCCATCAACTTGGAGAACAAGTGGTGCTTGTGGTTGTGCCTGTTGTTGCTGTGGCTGCTGCTGACCAGCTGCAGGAATCTGTGCTTGAGCTGGTGTAGGGGCAGCCACCGTTGTAGGTATAACTTGAGTTTTATTTCCTGTAAACAGGATCTGCTGAGGCTGAATAATCACTCCTGTCTGCTGGGAAATCCCTCCAGGGAGAGGAGCCAAAACCTGATGGAATATCATCATAAGTACTGTGGCTGCTGACGTGACAGACAGACACATCACAGACTCTAAAAAAACAATTAAAGCATATTGATCTGACTTGAACTAATTACAGAAGAGTTACAAATATTCCACCTATATCAGGTAGATAATTTTAATCACATACCTTCTTGCACTACTTGTTGTTCATTTTCTGCATTTTGCTTTGCTAAATTTAAGAAAAAAATTTAAAAATCTATCCATTCTAAAACATGAGCACTACCACCACACCTGAGTTCCAAATACAACACTGGAATGTTTTAATTCGAGTAAAAGATTACTTTAAAAAATCTTCTTTATTAAAAAAATTAAACTCTTTACAAATTATTAATCACGCTTAAACTGTAGAGCTGTGACATTGTGACAATGTGACTTTGCTAAATTCAATGCTAACACAGTCTGGACACACAGCTGACCTTGTAGATGAACAGCAATCTTTCTAAAATTGGAGTAAACTGAACTGCATTCACTACTAAAATAACCAAGGAGTGTCACTTTTAGGTATTTTGTTCTGCATGTTATGTGACTCAGAATCATTTCGATTAATGTACAAGTATGTAGAATAGGATTATGCACATAATATACCTCATCAGGAGACGCACAAAAGAAATTTTAAACCACAGCCAGTCAGTATCTGGCAAGAATAAAAGTGACATCGAAAACAGTATTTCAAGATTGTTCATTAAAAAAAACAACATAAAAACTAATCACAAAACCCCCACAACACTTGACACAACTTTATCTTTTTTTAATTATACTGTTTCTGAGTTTGTGCTCGCAGAAATGCCAGACTCTTTAGTAATTACTATCATTTTTTTTCTTCCAAGTGTATCTATTCAAAAAAGTTTCCTTTACCTGCTGAATAACAGGTGCTTGTACTCCACCAGGCTGCATTTGGGGTATAACCTGCTGCTGTAGAACCACTGGCTGCTGTGGCTGAATAATATACTGAGCTCCATTTGCAGTTCTAACTACTTGGAGGATCTGGCCTGTAGTAAAATAAATAGCAAATTAATCAAATGTACAAGTTCACTTTTAAAATAATCTTAGTTTAGAAGCTTGTTTCCTGGAAGAATATCAATGGCAATTAAAAGGCAGAAATACTAAAATTATTCCCTTTCATCAGTGAAAAGACAGTAGGCAACTGCAGCTGTGCCAGAAACAAAGAACAGGCTTGTTTACCATCTAAATATGATCATGAGGTATGCAATCAAAAAATAAATTTACTTTTGCAGGCCACAGACTAATCCTTTAATGCAGCACAGTATTTTAAATAATAGCTCCCACTTATGAGCATACCTCCTGCTCTAAAAGACAGATTTTACAGCTGGAAAGACAAATTACAGGAAACAAAAATAGAAGGACAGATACAATATAAAAATTCTATCCACTGCTAACACCATGATATTTCCAGGGTCCTGTGAAATGATGACCTTTCCTCAGAACTTTTCCCTTCAGATTGCCACATTGCAATAAACTTCTCTGTCCATAACTTTCTTTACAGTATTATTTGCAGGTGTTTTTTGGAAAAAAAAAATATCTATCCTCACACTTATTGTCCACCTCTCCTTTCTGTTCCCACAATGCCCGTACTTGATTTCCTTTTGTTATCCTTTAGCTTTACCTTTCATCAATTAACAAAATACATCCAAGATGCAAGCACACTGGAAACAGCTCTAAATTCTGAAAAGTAACAGCTAACATACACTTCAACAGTAGTTTTTCACATTTCATATCAGAAAGGTGGAGTAATAAGAGAAGAAATTAAATTAGATAATCCTGAGCCTTATACATTTCCCTCAGATGGATTTCCTGTTCTCCCTTCACAGCAAAATGCAAAGTCCTATTTACTGAAATAGCTACATGTACCTTAAAGAAGGGACTTCTCCAGCCATAGTCTAAGAAATTACTATAAATGTTCAGAACTGAAGTATTACTAGAAAAGTAACAAATGAAGACTGCGGATTATTCTGTGTCATGACAGACTCAGATGCACTTCCTTAAAACTGGGAAGATTTTGATCTTTAGAACAGCTGCACATTTAAATTTTACTTCAACTATGTATCATTAAAACCTATAGTGCTTAAACACTATAGGTGTTTCTGAGCATAGGTAAACTACTCCAGCAAAAGTAGCAACTAGATCTAGAAAATGAGATTTCTCAAGCCTTTCTTTACTTCCTGTGCAGTACAGATCTATAATCAGGTTTATAAAATCAACATAATATGAAAGTACATGAAATATCAGATCTGCTGCTCATCAAAGTAACATTTAATTACATTCTAAATGCATGGCCTAACACTACTTAGAAACTATAAATATGAAATAAAGTTAGCATTTCTAGCAAAGTTAGATATTCCACTTTGCATTATTAGCAGGTATGAAAAACCTTAGGACATTCCTCTTCTGAAGTCACAGAAATAGCGATCCTACTTTTGTACCCAGCACAGTACCTGAGTTTGGATCATGCATCACAAAGCTCAGAAAACACACAAAGGGGAAAGACAGCAACACCAACCTTTGTGCGTCTAGAACTTCTCTAAGTGGGGGAAACTTAAACACATTCTAATCTACAACACCGTTAGGGCAGAACCACAAGGTTCCTAAGAAAGTTAGAGAGCAAAAAGTGCAGGAATCAAGTAAAGAGATTGCACTACCTTGTTAGGGTGGATTCCCAGATCCTGCTTTTTAGCAGTACATAACAAGAAGTAAGGCCCAGAATGCTTTCCTCTTATACCCTCTTAAAACTGTAGTTTTTTCTCAATATTAAGAGAGTTACCTGAATTTGTAAGTATCTGCTGAACTGGAGTAACACCAGCAGGGAGAGCCAATGTAGCTGCAGTGGCTGCAGCACTCTGAAATACAAGAAAAGCTGTTTAACCCCAAACATAATATTGACAGTGTTCCATCTCACAACATGCTGCTTGAACATACCTAACTTTTTACTGCTGCTTACGGTGTTTGCACACAAGTTCCTGCAGCTATTGAAACGCAGGCATTTCAACTGTACATTACACTACATATAAAATTATTTTGTTTTTCTAAATAGTAAGAAAACTGAAGCAAAATATCACTAAATATGACACCCTAATGCAACTCCATGTGGTTTCAAGTTTTTCTGCAAGCTCAGCAGATAAACTCTCCCTTCTCTGCTCATCTACTAATACAGCAGGACACTGCATTGCTCATGTGGCAACTTTAGTTACACTTTTTCAAAGCAGCTAAGGCTATGGGCCTACAAAATCTGAACATAAGGTACTGAAGCAATGATTATGTTCACCTGTCTTGTTTTCACAAGGCACAATAATCAGGTTTGCACTCTTCATCCTGTAAGTGATTTACATGTCAAATCCCTCATCACACAGCTCCTTTGAGTGAATCTACACATGCTGTGTACTGACTTCACATAATGACTGAGTTTTTCTCTCAAGACAGCTGGTTCAAAGAGAAAGTGGAACTATCAATAAGTAATTATTGAACCTGCAAGGAAACTGAATTCCAACACAATTATGGGAGTTTCAAACACAAAAATATGTATTAAGTCCTTAACTTGCAGATGATGATGAACTTCTCTAGAGGCCTCTCCATTTCAAGGGTCCAACTTCAGCTGCCTACAGAAAAGCCTCCCTTCCCCTACTAACAAGGGAACCATGGCTGATTAATCTTTGTTACTGAAATGATTTAAACTTCATTACTGGGCAGAGTGCGTATTTCCTGTTTAGAAGAAACAGGATCTCCCCATACTGTTTGGCCAATATAATAGCTACATCTGCCAAGATTACAGATCACCACACAAAACTACAACATGCTTGTATGCATCTTTACAACCCAGACAAAGGCAGATGGATGAACTCTCATTACTCTCTGCCTTTCAAAATACTCAAAAGTCTGTCAGATCCACTCTTTCCTATTAACTTAAATATTTCTAATAAACACAAACAATATTTCCAAATTGATTGTAACTCTTTGCTGAACAGTAGTTCTCTGTAGTACACAAAGTTTAAAAAGCTTGGCATATTCATTTTTTCTATACCCTGAGATAACCGAGACAGGACAAAACCACATTTAACTGTTGGACTTGTAAAGTTACAAATCCCATTGAAATGGTTGTCAAACATAAGAAAAAGGCGAATGTTTATGTGCTCTTGGCTTGTGGGTAAATCATGGTATTCAAGTAACAAAGTTCAGACTCTTTTCTGCAGCAAGATGAGCAGGTAATGGAAAAAGTGAGAGAAGGCTGTGCAAGCTTGAAAACTTGTTTCATCATGAAACTTTGCTTCATGGTCTTTTACCATAGAACTGGTAAGAATGTAATGAATTCTGGTTGTAATACACATATTAAACTTTTATTAGGGGCTGTCTTCACAGCTTTGCAAACAACTTATTTTTCCTTAAATTAAGCTGCAGCCTTTAAAGCAACATAAGATAAGCAACATAACCTCTAGAGATACAGAGTGCAAGAAAACTGTAAATGACCAGACTCAGTTCTCTATGTTGTTACATAATCAGTGAATCAAATTAACGTGACCAGCAAAGATCTATGTGAAATGCTATATCATCTCTCATTCAACATAAACTTAAGTTTCAGCGTATTTAATGCTTTTTTCTGCATCTAGCAAATACATTATGTTTGCATCAGTTAACAGTGGTGTATTGGTATATGAGCATATCATCATGGAGATTCATACCAGAAGTATTCCAATTTCTGATTTTAAAAAAGTTTTGGTTTAACATATTTAAGCATATTTAAACATATTTAAGCAGAGGATCAAATAAGTCCTAGATTTGCTAGCAGAACTGAAGTTATAAACTACTGTTCCTAGACCTTAAGTGCAGCAGCAAAAAGGTGGCAGAGAGGTGGCAGATTTACAGTGTGTCCTAAATTATTTTTAAGCATCTGATGACTAATAGAAATTTGTATTTACCATTTAATCAAATTTACATAATGACAGTGCAAGCCTGTATGAGCAAGTTCTTCTCTTACCATGCCTGATGCATTCATATGTGGTATCAGCTTGGAATCTGGCACAATAACCTGTTGCTGAGGTGCTAGAAACAAAAAAACAGCATTTAACAAAAGATACACAATCTGCCCAAATACCATCCAAGCCAGAGTAACTCAGAAAGAATAACACCCAAATGTCAGCTGAGCTTCATCACAAAAACAAATACTACGGAGTCTCTAATTTTAGTACGTTTTACTCTCAAGACAAATATTTAACAGCAGCTCTGAGGGGTGATATGACTGACTACTTTGCCTTTAAAGATCTTATTTCAAGGGCTTCAGTTACCTTTTCTGAATCTAGATAAAGACTGAAAATGTAGTTCTGAAATTAAAGGTATTAGTGAGATATTAGTAAAATTTATAATGCCCTATATCAGAATTCTTCAAAAACAAAAACAGTTAACTCTTAAAACAGACTTAAGCAAGGATTATTCCAAGATGAAGAGTAACAGGATGCTGCAGTTAGCCTGAACTATGCGTAGTCAGCATAGCTGTCTTTCTAATGCAGCAGAAGCAGATGAAATGTGACAAACCATCTCTCCTACACAAAAAAGCAGTTTTGGTGCGCTAAAGGAAAGAGATAGCTAAACTATACCAACAACCTGTTGATCATCTGGAAGTGCCTATGTCCAAGTCTACGGAACAAGCAAGTTGCCACTGCTATTATCAGTGACAGTAAACTTGAAACTGACAGAGCAATTTGAATTAATTAATCATTGACAAACTATTCGCCATCCAATCCTTTAAACAAATGACACTTCAGAATATTAGGAATAAGAGTTTCTGGAATAGAGGGGTAGGAAGCCTCACAACCTGTGCAGAGATCTGAGGGCATCTCCAACTTTCAGGGAAATGAAGGAGGGCAAAAGATTAAGGAAATCTCATGAGTCTGTGCCAGGACCACAGAAAGGACAGCAGGAATCACCATATTGATCATCCTGATCCCTCCCTGGGACTGCACCAGTTCACGTGAGGAACTACTATACCATCTCCACCACGAAACAGGGAAGTCAATTAATTCATAAAACTGCAACTCTGTGATGGAAGTGCTTTGATGCCCTAATTTCATTTAGTCTCCGTGCTGTCATTTAATCGTAAGCCACAACAGCGGGCAACAATAAATCAGCTTTAAGTGTGTTACCATGCGCAGGATGCTGCCTACCGCGGGGGCACAGTGAACAACCTCCATGTTCCAGCGCAGGGAAGGCAGGCCAGCGGAGCCGCGGCTGCTCCGCCACGGAGCCGCCAGGGGGCGCGGTGAGCGGCCGCCCCCGCGGAGGCCCCCAGCCTTTGCAGCCGCCTTGTTTATTGAGAGGCTTTCATCCCAAAATCATGTTTATCCCAACACACAAAACTCATTTACGTCTAGCCAAAATAAAAAGTACTGTAAGAAGAAAACAAGCAAGCAACACCCATCTCTCCCTCCCTGTCAAAAAAGTGCCCCAAACCAACCACAAAAATAAAAATAAAATTAAAAAAAAAAAAAAAAAAAAAAAAAAAAAAAAAAAAAAAAAAAAGATAACCAAAAAGACACCATGGGAAACTAGTCACATTAGTTATATACTACGTTGAATATATGGGGCTGGGTTTTGGCTGGTTTGGAGGGAGACAGTGACGGATATCAACTCATATCTATCTTTCATGCCTATGACAACACAGGTTCTACGATCCATGAAATCTGACAAGAAGACTTAAGTCTGTGACTATCCCAGATAAATATTTTATGTCACAAATTTAATACACTGAAAACTCAATCAAGCCTTTAATGGGTGGCAGATATGTTTACTCAGAATATATGCAGTAAAATCCAGTAGTAGTTATCTGAGTTTTCAAATGAAAAGGTAAAAAAAATTTCATTAAATTATTGATGAATATATAAGACAGTTATTACAAGAAACAATACTGTTATGCCCAGCAAAAATATACCTTGTACATCCACTCAGTGTGCAATCTTTTAAGATCAAAAAAACCCCTACATATACTCATATGTATTTTTCGTGTCCTAACACTGAGTTATGCTACCCAATAATGGTTTTTTGAAATAATTTGCTCCTAATATTACCACCTTGTGACTAAACTGTCAACTGCTTATGTGTATTGGCTTGAACTTAGAGCTGCTAATGGAATTTTGAAAGCTATGCATTCTGAAAGCATGTTATGTTATAGGAGACTAAGAGAAGAATTCAGCTTTTTCAAAATCTTCTAAAGAATGTGACTTAAATACCAAAACACTTCTCATCGAGACAGCTTTCTTGACCCATTGAATAGAGGTCAAGTAAAAAGACAGAAAGTTAAGCATCAGACAAGCATCCTGCTCTATATTTGGAATATGCTGAGGAGCTGGACTAACTTCAGAATGTTTTGCCAGAGTGTGTAGAGATGAAGTCTGACCTTGCTGAGATGCTGGAATAAGGACCTGCTGTGGCTGAGACTGCTGCTGCACAGTCTGCTGCGGCTGAGGTGTGTGATGGTGGTGGTGATGATGCTGCTGTTGCTGCTGCTGCTGTTGTTGTTGTTGCACCTGCAATAAAAGCTGCTGCTCTTCTGAATGGAAGCCATCTACAGCCTTAGACTGCATCAGCTTGTTCTCCCACAGCTAGTTTGGAAAAGGAAAGAAAAATATCTGTGTGTAACTTTTACTCTACAGGATTTCTAACAATATGTCTTTCTGAAGAAGAGTTCTACTCCAAAGACAGTACTCCAAAATTGAGTTTCACTGTTTATTTTGTGCAAAAAGCCCAAAAAGCCTTCATGCTGATAGAGGCAAAAGATAACTCCACAGAGTTAAGAAAAGGAATCAAATATCCCTTGTCAGTCCAAGACTAGGCTTTAACATTCTTTCTTTCTTCCAAATGTGGAAGATTGACAACAACCCTAATAAAAGCATGAATTGAGATAAACTGGTAACTTTAAGTAAGACTTCAAGTTTTCCATTTCCCTATATTCTTTCTTTCTTACCTCTTTAATCACAAAAATAATTCCTTATTATAGCTTTCCTCAAGCCATTTTTTAAATTCCTCAATAGAAGTTCTTTAAAGACTACAGACTCCTACAACAGAAGCTACCATTATACCTAAGATAATGCCACTCTACAATCATTTATAGTTTTCTACCACAATAGGAAATTCAGCTTCTCCAGCCCTACGGTTCTTTATGTCAGCTGACAAGTCTCCAAACGACAGACACAGATGCAAAAAAGGAGCTCTCGTAAAAAGAGCAACACAAATATTCTGTAATGCGTCAAAGTTTGAAAGACTACAGGCACCCAGGACTCATGACTTCAATATCTGCTTAGGGCTCCCTTCCTCTTCAATACTTCAATTTTCCTTCTTGTCCCTTTCCTCATCAATTTTTTCTGACATCATTTGCAGAACACATCTGCGACGTAAATACCAAAGCACTTTTTTTTGTAGCGCTGGGTTTCCACCAAAACAGGTCATGGGAAAAGTCTTCATCTGTTTCTGTCTAGTCAAAATTCAAAATTTGTTTCCCACTCCATCCATTTTTAATATTTAAAAAATATTGTAAATGTGGGACACCATGCTCACTGAAGAAGATGAGACAAAGTCACCTACTTTACCAGTTTCCTTTCTTTTTGCTGTTTTGTCTTGCCTTATTTTTCTCCCCTGCTTTCTTCCTTCCCCTTTGAAGGGCTTTTTTCTACTCCTGAAGAATTTGAAGAAAGCCATAGAAGACCCACTAGAGCTCAGGTTAACATCCTGCCTTTATTTTGAACCTTTGGCTCAAAATAAAACAACTGTGAATCAGTGCTTCAGGCAAGTGTGATGCATACAGTGTGATTTATTATGTACCAACCCCATAAATGACAATACTTTTGCAAACGACAAACCATACATGCAAAAATCTGACAAGTTTTTCAACAATGCAACTCTTCTTCAGAAAGACAAAAACATCAAGCAATGCAGACATTTTTATTTTTCCTGCAGAGAACCACTAAGTACTGTCTGTCTATAAAATAAACGTATTTTTCCTTTCTTTAAAGATGCAGTGTTTTGAGGACCAAAGTAATATTGCATTCAGATGACTGCTGTCAGATTAGGGAAAATAAGAGGGTGAACAGATCTGTCTGTACAACAGTGCAATTTAAACTATACAGGGTTACAGATACGCAGATTACAGTGCTTAATTAACTAAAAATTAGTATTTCTACTGTGACCAATACCCAGTTTTGGAAACTAACTGCTGTACTGGTCTATTAAAAAGAACTTTTAAGTTCAACTTACTGTTTTGAGTTCCATGAGAACTTGTTCATCCACTCCTTCATCCAGAAAAACTTCTCTGACATCATTAATGACATCTTCAATTACAGACCTGTACAATTTAGGCTTTAAAAAACCAGTAACTAGTTAGCACTCTTTTGGAAAAAAAAATCTTCCACTTTAACATTAAAATAAGATTTTCCCCCACAAAAAACTGCATTTCAGAACACACCACATGTCCAAGTGACTGAAATACCCAGGAAGGTATAAATTAAATATCCAGGAAGGAAGAACAGCTCAAACAAGGTGAAAAGGGAAGGGACTGCTCACGATATTCTGTGACATAACTACAGCACAAGAGCTACCAAGCCATGAAGAATACAATTTAAAACAGAGAAAATGAGATTTTGTTTTCTGCTTGCAAATGTAGATCCTAAACATGCAAAAATGCTTGAATGTGTGAAAAATGCACTAAAGAACGTTAAAAGTTTATTAAAGACAGGAAAAGAAACTTCTTAGTGCTTACTAGTTCAACAGGCAGCAAGTATAGCTCAGAATGATCCTGAACTCAAAAACACTGAAGGCTCAAAAAACGGGAAGGATTCATGTGAATGTCCTGTTCTTCCTTACGTATTTGTTTTCAGAAACTCCTTAAGACAGGATATTAGACTAGACGGATTTCTGTTTTCAATCACCAGTTATGCTTTTACATTTCAAATTTTTCACAGGGAAATACTAAAAGTATGTTATTATTACACTGCTTTCACACCTAAACTATAAAAGAAAGGGAACTGTCAGTTCACTTCAGGCTGCCAAAGAAGTTCTGGAGGCTCCATTCCTGCAGACACTCAAAAGTCATTTGGACATCATCCTGGGCCCTAGTTGGCCCTGCTTGTGCAACAGGGTTGCAGGAAGACCTCTAGAGGTCCCTTCCAACTTCAACCATTTTCTGAATTTTAAAATTTAAAACAGAGAATGTAAACACTTAACATTATCAATTAAAGCACAAAATTTAATTCATAGAACCACACGAGAACTGTACTATGTACTATGCACATAGTACCTTTTAAATAGTACAGCTAAGACCTCTCTTTGTATGTATGAACTTCAATGAGATTTGAGGTTCATACATATAAAGAAAGGCTTAAATATCTGTGCTATCTAATTGCAAGGTAGCACTACAAGCTGTAAATTATGGATGATCCATCTTGCACCCACGAACCACGTATACTTCAGCTGCTCCTTGGGCAGCGAGTACACCGATTTTGAACTATCGGAAAGTAGCCACAACTTTCAATTGACATTCTCCTCCTCAGCCCCACTGCCTAACTCCCTTAAGCAATAAATCCTGAATGATGCCACAGACATCAGATATGTTTTATGTATGCAAAACAATCATCCTGTACTGGTGCCACAGGTTTGGCACTCCAGGAAGGCTGCACCTCCAACGCACACACAGGAAATCTGCACCAAACACAAGCAGATAGTCCAGAGGTGTGGGAACTACACAAATTTACTTACACATTGAAGCATTTATTTCATGCACAGACATTTTCTCAATGCATTCCAGAAGTGTTGAATTTTTTGCAGATATGCTAAAAATTGTATTTCACATGTTATGGAATTCTTATGCCTAAACTATGGAATAATGTAGAGAGAGTAGTAGCCCATAATGTATTAATCCAGGGAAAATCGGGGTGGTAAATAAGCACAAAAAAAAGTTGAATATCTTTACTTTTAGATGTAGGGGGGGAAAAAGGAAAATAAAACTTAAGAAAATACATAAAGATTACAAGGGAATAAAAGAATATATTTGGAAAATGGAAATAAGCAGTCTGATGGCTGCTTAGTACATTATATCCTCACTGTTTAAAAAAGCTCCGCACTGGGGCATGCTCAAGTTATTTTTTTACGACCCCTGTCCCAGCCCTTCCCCGCAAAGAGAAAAAGAAGTGCAAAAATAACCAAATAACCAAAAAAACCCCCAACAAAACCCAACATATCACTCTACGTTATTGATTACATTTTAGCTTTAAAACATGCTGCTGCAAATTAAGTAGCTGAAATGTTATCATTCATCCTTTTGTTACTGGTCTTTCAAAAAAATAAATTTAAAAAAACAAACAAACAAAAAAACCCACTAAAAATTCAAGTAACACAGTAAGTTTGCCATCCTTGACAACTACCTTTACAGCACCCATGCCCAAGCCATCTCCAAAAGAAATAAACCATACTGCGGTGCACGCTCTCTTATCCAGGTTTGAAATACTGCATTAACTGAGCTTATAAACACTGAAACAGACTTTCAAAGCCAGACCTCTCTTGAGTGCTAGCATTTTAAATCTGTGTAGTAACTCAGAAACACCAAGCACCATTAACAGGATTATTTTTCCACTTAATTCATAACAGATGCTAAAAGACATTCTACTTAATAACATTAAGTCCTATTATTTCTGTAATTAAACAAATTGCATGAAGCTTATACAATTCAACTAGCAAATACTATTTAACCTATTCCATATATTGTTCCTTATTACATTAAAAGCATCTGTTCCTTAATGCCAAAACCACATTCTGCAAATAAACATGCTTAACCTCAAGCACGTATTTAAGTCAAGAGAACTACCTGTATGCCTCAAATTACAATCAAAATTCCTGCAGGATGGAGGGTGCATTTTCTCCTTTAATCCTCCTCTCCCTAAATTACCTATTAGGTCTACTTTTCTAATAAAATAGATTTTACACAAACAGGCCCTAATAATTTCCACCAGTAGCTACTTCCTCCTATATCCACAGTCAGGTATTTTTGTAAGGTTCATTCACAAAGCCTTCTGAGTCTATAAAGACCTATAAGAAAGGCATCATCATTCAGATACAACAAACAGACTCCACAGCCCAACAGTCTGCTTGGGAATTTCCTTTTTTCCCTAAGAAGGTAAGAGAAAAAACAAATGCATGCAGACACTGATTTCCAGTGTCCAGCATTAGCTCAGCAAGACCTTAGAAAGGCAGGTTAAGAGCACAGATGTTCACTCTGCCACTGTCGAAACAGGACCCTTCTGCATTACTTCCGACAACGCAAACAAGCAGGTAAGTCCCCCAAAACAGGACAGCCCTGCAGGGGCAGAGTGAGCTGAGTTAACCCTGCGGGTTAACCAGCCCACCAGCAGTCTGTACATGCATATATCCCCCCACAGTGCACTGGATCTCAAAATGGGTCAGAATTTTCAGACACTGTTTTGATCACACAGTAATATACATGATACACTCATGGCTCTGTGATTAGGAGGAAGAAAAGAGAGAACAAAACATTTGCATGCTTATAATGAAACAGTGCCTGTCTGATTTTACCTATACACATCTATATAATACTCAGAAATATCCTGTCCAGTTGAAATTCTCTTTTGTACACTCCTGCTGAGCATCCAGCCCAGGTGGAACATGCACTACACTGGGGGCAGCAATGTCTTTAAGAGACATTCACAGTGGAATTCTGAAGAGTATCACAAAATGCTCTTTTCCTACCTCAAAAGAGGCATATCCAGTAAAATGACAAAACAGTCTTGTAAGCTCCAGACTTTAAAAGAAAGCACACTGCACTGTTTTCAACACAGACTAAGTGTTAGCTTTAAGCATTATTTATATGATGCTGAAGCTGTTTATATAAGTCATCTAAGACTCTGGAGTTCAATGACAAAACAATTTGCATACACTGCTTACTCAAAAAATAAACACAGTAATACAATTACTGACTAAGTCTAAAGATGGGATAGTAGGTGTGCTTTCCAGTAAGTTTCTGCATTCAGTCAGAGAAAGCAATTAGAACAAATGGAAACTTTAAAGATTGCTATTAAAATAATTGTGCTTTCATCTGGTTTATATTAAAGTGTCTCCCTCATAAAGAGTACAATGCTGTAAACGTCAAGCTCTTTTAAGAGCAAAATACTCAAATCACTCTTCAATAAACACTATTCCAAGCACTTACTACAGATTAAAGACAACAATTAAAATTCCTCATTTATTAGATACAACCACAAACACATAGAAGAGATTTGGAATCTACTATTTCTCCCTCCAGGAACATAAGGGAATGATTATATTTTACTTTCTCTGTGCATCTTGAAAAGAAAACTCTTGAGTATGGTGACACTGCTACACAGACGCTCCAAATCCAGGAACAACCAGCAAGCTATTTTAAGAAATGCCACATGCCTTTGGGGGCTTACACTTCCTACATTCCTTCCACTTCAAGGGTACAAAAACTGCAATCCTCTGTAATCATTATCACAACACTTGGGATTTCAGCAATTTGGGTTTCCAATAACCAACACGTTATGGAAAGTCAGACCACAGCATGCTTTGTACATTTGACAACAGTTTGCTCCTGGTTGCTCCTGCAGCTCTCCGTGAAACTTCGCTAATCTTTCTCTCAGCCATGCAGTTAGCGCTGTAAGCTGGCCACACCGAGCCAGCACAGCACACTGTAAAGGTAACTACTTCTAGTCACAATTACATCGAAGATGTGCATAAAAAAACTAACATATATAATCTACATTGTAAGCATTACAATTTGAGCTTCTTTTTATGTTGTTGTGGACTTGTAAAAGTCAGTTACCTTTATCATCTGTAAAATCTTATATGATATATAGCTGTTAACATCTAGTATTTGTCTTTTATTACAGAGAACAGATTTCCAGCAATCCAGATTTGATCAGATGCTGACGTGATGCCATTGACACATTAGGCTCCAAGTCCAGCTTCCTAAAGTCATGTGGTTGCAGCATTTCAAAATGTTCCTTCCTACTCATCTCTGGCAACCTTCCAGTAAGCAATGTATTTCTTGCTACTGAATGAGACCCAATTTGACCAAATTATATGATTTTACTACTTAATTGAAAATTAGTCTAAAACAAACCTATCTAAAGCAGGCTCACTTTAAGCTTGGCTTTTACTATTCCATTGACACCTTTCAAAAGAACTTCCAGTATAGAAATACAGTGGAAGAAGACAAGTCTTAGTAAATTGTTGAGCCAAAAATATTTACAAGTCCCCTGGAAATTATTCAACGTATGTATTTTTTGCTATTTAGTACTACCTTGGCCAGGAAAGAGAAGCAAAACCGCCAATTTATTACACAGAAATAAAATCTTTTCTTACAATAAAAACACAAATCAAGAAGTTTATAAACAGGACAACTAAGATTCACATCACATTCAACATGCATCCTGCTGAGTAACTGCCCCCTGTGTAACAGCTGACTACTTTCCCAAAATTTTCTGATGCAAAAGCTGACAAAATACCAAATCAAAGATGTTTCCTTGCAATTGCACAAACCTAACTCACAAGCAGGTCTCTAACATTTCAGATCAGGAAAAGAAAACTAAGACACTTCGCATTTTCTGTTGTATATTCTGTAGTACACCATGAAACTAAGTAGTGAAAATTCCAAAACCACTGCTCTGCCTACGCTGCAATAAAATATTTGTACATTTTAGGCACCAGAAATACACATAAATCATTGAGCAACATCTGCACTCCATGACCCATGCATAAAACTTGAATATAAACTTCACTTTTGGGGAGACAGCTGTAGTCAGACATTGGCAAAGCGCCATAATATAAATACCACAACTCTCCTTGATACACTGGGTAAAATAGTAAAAACCATTTAAAAACTCCTTTCCCCACGCAGCAGAAAAGCTACTTTGAAGACTCTACAGGAGCACAGGAACGTGTGCGAGCTGTACGCCAAGGACAAAAAACCCCAAACCCTAAACAAACAAAAATCCCCAAAGCAAAACCCAAAACCAAACAAGTAAAAAAAAATTTAAAAAAAAAAATTAAAAAAGGGCAGGAAAAGCTCAAAGAGATTCAAATGCAGAAGCAGATGAAAACTCTCTTTGTGCAACGCGTAGAAGCAAAGGAGAGCCCATTTACACGGGCCAGGAGACACCCTCGCCCCCGCAAAGCACCACCGCTCCGCAGCCCAGCGGCGACGGGGCCGGCCGGCGCGGAGGGAAGGGAAACCGGTGGGCAAGGCCGGTCGGGATCCGAGGGACAAGCCCGCCCGCCTCCCAGCCTCCGCCGCGGACGCATGCACCTCCCAGCCCGCGCTCCGTGGCTCGCTCCCTATTTAAAGGCTGATGTGGTGTTTAAATGGAGAGGCGGTGACGTGGGGCTGGAAAGCACCTTCCCATCCTAGCAGAGTCTATATTAGAGAGCGGCAATAGCGCTATATAAACAGGGCAGCCACAGGGAGGAGGAACACAAGGAGCAGGGAGGCAGAAAGGCAGGGGGAAGCCATGATGGATCTGAGAGCCACAAACAAGGGGGCCGATCCCGCCGCCGGGACGCCGGGTTTGTCTCCTCCAGCGCTTCGGGGCGGGGGTCGCGGCCGGGGGCGCGCCGGGGAGCGGAGCGGCGGCCGGGGGGGCTCGGTGGCAGCGCAGGTTTGTGTGACTGCTTATTGCAAACCTCTGTGAGTACAAGTGCAGCAGAGAGCCACCCGCCAAGGTGCAGAAAGCACGAGAAGGGAACGGGGGAGAGGTTTGGGTTTTTTTCTCTTTTTTTTTTTTTCCTTTTTCTTTTTTTTTTTTTTCATTCTTTTGTTTTAAAATAAATACTGCCTCGCTCGCCGGAGTTGAGGGCTTTCGCTCGGCTTAGCCGATCCGGCCGGACTGGGATAAGTGCTTTTCAACCATCGTCTCCTTCTTACAAAGCAACATAAAATGGCTCCAGCGGAGCCCAGGCGGGCTTCCCCGACACCGCAAAACCGAAACCTGGCTCGGGCGCCCCTTCCCCTCGTCTCGGGGCGGGCGTTAGCGCCCGCGCTCTTCCAGCTCTCGCCCCTTCCCCGGGCGCCTCCCGCCGGCGGCGGCGGCGCCCCCCGCCCGACGGCCCTTCCTTCCCTTCCCCGCCGGACCCCCGGCCTCCCCCGGGCCGCCGCCCCGCGCCCCCACCGCTCCGCTCCCGCCGCCTCTCTCGCCCCGCCGCCGGGCGCCACAAGTTGGCTGCCGCAGCGGGGGCGAGGCTGCCCCGCGCCCCCCGCCGCCCCTGCCCGCCGGGGGGCCGGGACCGCCCGAGGCGGGCAGCGGGAGGGAAGGGAGTGCGGGGGAGGGGGCGGCGGGCCCCGCCGGCCACCTCCACCCGCGCTGCCCCCGGGGCCCCCCTCGCCCCCCGACCCGGTCCTTACCACGGGGTTTGTGTTAGTCGAGCTCGCCATGTCCCGAGCCCCCCGGGACGCCCCCAACCGCGGGGGGGGAGTCGCCCCTAAAACAATAAACCTGCCCGGCTGCGTCCCCCCAGCACCCGCGCGTTCCGCCCCGGCTCACGGGCGGCCCCGCGGCCTGTGCCGGGCTCGCTCGCGGCCCCGGGGCTGCAGCCGCCGCGCTGCCGCCTCGCCCCTTTATATAGCGCGAGTCGAGCGCTGCGCGAGCGGCCGGCAAGCGGGGGACGCGGGCGGGGGAGCGCGAGTCACCGCGAGAGCTTCCGCGAGAGCGCGCCGGGCCCTAGGTGTCACGTGGGGCGCCCCGCCCTGGCCGCCATGACACCTATCGAGGCGGAAGTGGCTACGCGAGGCGGCGCGGCCGGGCCCTATCGAGGCGGAAATGTCTCCGCCTCTCTCCGGAGGGCCGTCCCCGCCCGGCGCGTGACGTCACGAGGCTCGCGCGGCAGGCGGCGGCCGCGTGTTCCGTGATTGCGTGCGGGGTGGAAAGACGGGATCCTTTGGTTTGGAAAAGAGCTGTGAGAGCATGAAGTGCAGCCAATGACCGAACACCACCGTGTCAGCTAGACCAGGGCACCACGTGCCACGTCCAGTTTTTCTTTAAACACCTCCACCACCTCTCTGGACAGCCCATTCCAACGTCTAACCACTTTTTATGTGAAGAAATTTACCCTGATGGCCAACCTCCTCTGTTTTATCACTTATTACCGAGCAGAAGAAGCCAATCCTCACCTGCCTACCACCTTCTTTCAAGTGGTTGTAGAGAGCAAAAACCTGAGCCTCCATTTCTCCAGGCTAAACAATCCCAGCCCTCTCAGCTGTTCTTCATCAGCTTTGTGCTTCAGACCCTTCACCACCTTCACTCCCCTTCTCTGGACAGACTCCAGCACCCGAATGTTCTCCTTGAACTGAGCGCAGGATTCAAGGTCCAGCCTCACCAGTGTCGAGTAGAAGGAGCAAATCAATGTCCTGGTCCTGCTGGCCGGAGTTTTGCTGATGCAGGCTGAGATGGCATCAGCCTTCTTGGCCACCTGGGCACACAATGGCTCATGTTGGGCTGTTGTTGACCAGGCTGGGCTGTGGTGGCCACACCAGGGCAGAGCACTGGGAGAAGGGCTGGCAGCCCTCACAGAGGAGGTGTCTCAGGCCCTGCTGTCCATGCTGCTGGTCACAACTAAGGACAGGCTCTGCAGAAATCAACATGCCTCATCTCACTCTCTGGGAAGTTGCTCCAAGGTAATTAAAAGCCACAAGTAATCACTATAAGGCAGAAATAGCTTTTCTGGGCCCACAGGAAAGGGGTCCTGAGCCTTGCTCAGCATCGTGAGTACTGGTGCCTTCCCTCACAAGCAGTTGATTAAAGGCTGCCCAGGCCTCGGTGCCACTGTTGTGGGTGATGTTCCACCACCTGGGCTGGTAGCTGAGGCTGGAGCTGGCCAGGAAGAGGGAGGCAGCACAACCTAAGAATTTACTGTTCTTCCTCAGGATCTCATCAAGGCCCACAGGTGCTTACTGATCAGCAACAGTTGCTGCTTTTAACAGTTCTTCACTGAGTCAGTGGCAACAGGATCTCTCATCTGTGCAGAAGGTTGTCAGAGCTTTGCCAGCTGGCTTAACTTCCATTTTCCCCTCTTTATTGTCTTTTCTTCCATTCCCTCTTTATCCTCTTTCTCTGTGGTAACCTATGAGACGCATGTAATATGGGAAAATCTTCTCAACTCTGAGTATTGTTCCATCAGTATTAACCATTTCCGCCTTTACTCAGTCCTTAGTACAACTCCTTAACTCTACTAATCCCTTAGATCTCCACCAATAACTCACTGTATGAAATCCACTCAAGCATAAATGAAAAATAACCTTGAATTCTGACTTGGCATACATAAGGCATAGTAGGTTACATCTCTTCAGTTGTGGTGGTGTAAATTACATTTGTTATGTAACCTTCAGCCTGAAGTCCTTTCCTGTTAAGTAGCCCTAGTAACAAGTTCGGGAACTCCTGTCTGGTATCTTTTGATGGGGAGGAGTTTGTTAGTGGGTATAGCAGGAGGCCTTCCCCTCTGGTTCCTCAAGATCTTTCATTTCTACAGTAACACACATTACCTTCCCTGCTGGAGTGCAGACTTTGTTTAGGGACATGTCTGGTTGGTTCAGAGGGGGTCTGCTGATTAAGTCAGTATTCGCTGTACACACTGCTGGAGCCCTGGCCAAAAAAAATAGCATAGTTTACAAAGTTCTACCATTCTCATCTGTCCAACCTCACCTTTTTGCTGGAGTTTTCCACCTGCGTAGCACAGCCAACAGGACTGAAGAGGATCTGCCCACTCAGAAGCCCTAATTCATGGTCTGATGAATGAATTATTTGGATTGATTGAGATGCTGGTGTTACTTGACTTCTGATGCCTCTGATTGGAAGGTAGTAGTCTCTTGCAAAAAGTTTCACTGTGAAACAAAACTGCTGAAATTACTGGCATGTTACCAGGAGGGAATCAGGTTGCTATTCATACCCCTTTTCTTTTCAAAACACAGCATTGCACAGCTACTGTTTCCTACCCTGGAATCCCCTCCCAGTTTTTCAGAATGGCTCACTAAATAGTTATAAAATTTAACATCTGGGCATGTTAGCAGTACTACCTCAATCTGGTGTCATGCACCTTTCCATATTTCCTCAGACTTGCCTTCCCAGAAGGCAAGACCTGTGTGCACAGCTCTCTCATAGTTTCCCTGCACTAGTATCTAGTTGTAGCACAGCACTGCAAACCCTTGAGTGCCTCTGAAGAATATTGCTGTGAACAAAATCAAGCCCTCATGAGAAATGCCCCATTGAGTCAGACTAATGATCCATTTAATTCATGGCAATTCAGCTGCTGCTTGGGGAGTCAGGCGAGTTGGCCACTTCCTGAAGTCTGTTCACCCTGGCTGCCTGCTGTATGGATGTTAGGGGATTCTACTTCATTTAGCATTTTGTTAGAATGGAATAACATACATGCTTGTGTATAGTGCAGGAGCAACACTGATAGTCTGGGGAGCATCAGAAGGCAGAAGCTACATAACAGCATTACTTTTCCAGTTATCTGTATTTATCTGCCAACATTCTCCTTTGTTTGCTGGGCAAGCATGAATCTTCCTGAGTTTGTGTGTTTGTGTGTTACCCTGTCATCTTTCTCCCTGCGGTTTCTACCACTGACAACTCAGGGTGGCTTCACCAGGTTTAGCAATAACATCAGCTGTACTGTTGGGTGGGCACTTCTGTTTTAGCTATAGGGCTGTCTAGAGTTGAGCCCCATAGTGAAGATGGGCATTACATCAAGAGCAAAGATGATGACATTTGGGTAAACCTCCTTCAATGCAAAAATCATGCCAAATATGGGATAGTGTAGGGAAAAACCGATTGGTGCACAAGATCAAAAGCTGATCCTTGGTGTGCTAGAGAAGGAAATTATACAGAAAAGTTCCCCCTCAGTCCTAGACACAATCATATTTCTTTTTTGACCAAATGTTTGATACAAATACAAACCGTCTTTTACAGCATACATTTTACAGCACTACATTGAGTACCCTGAATGATTCCTGGCCTGTTCAGAAGCATCCCTTGCTTCTCCTCAGCAGGCCAAATTACTGACCACTGCAACAGTAGCTAAATGAATACAAAAGGTTCAGGTATGTGGATATCTGTAGTTCATCTTCTTTGTAGTCCATCATGGAACTACTTTTTTTAGAATAGAGATTTTTGCACTTTCAAGTAGGAAGCTGCAGGGGGTGGGGAAGGAAGAAATACATTTTCTTCAGTATGATTTTTGGGTTGACCACCCTTCCATTTTAAAGTTCTTCGCAAGTACTTATTGGTTGTTCTACACAGAATATCTTTCAAGAAGACATTTGCAAAGGGATAACTGATGTAAAAGTATTTGCTAATGGGGGAGGAATGGGACACACTTGAATCTAGAAAGTCAAAGATGCAAAGTATCTGTGATTGCCACAGAAAACCACCAGCGAGCAACTGAGCTGGAAGAAAGAACCACAAAATCTTGATGCTAGGTTAAAACACATTAAATGTATTTTGCAATCTTAATTTCTATTTTTCTCTGTTGTTTAGGTGGGGTTTTTTTGTTTGTTTTTGTTTGGGTTTTTTTTTTAAATTTAGGGGGGTTTTGGTTCATCTGAAAAAAAAATCTGAAACTACTCTTCTGCCCCCAAGAGAGAACAGACCATGAGTATGCCTGATCTCCTACACCCAGAGAAATCACTACCAGAGCAGTATCAGCATGCACTCATTTTTCTTTGAAATAATGTCTGATCATACAGTGAAGAATAGAGTTCTTAGTATGAGGTGTTGCTGACAACAGTGTTTTTTAATTTCCTAGTTCTTGAAACAAAACAAATCTTGTTTTGTTGATGACTTGTGATTATGTCTACTAGTTCCCCTTCCCTCTGAGGGGGGTGGTTGAGCAAGGAAAACAAAAATTGATCTTAACTATATTACAGGATGACAGAATGATGTCACCGTCAGCACGCCTTCCAGAGTCATCGTCATTGTCTTGTCCACATTACCAATCTGCTTTTGTACTGGTGAAGTCTCCTTCTTCAGGCATGAAGACAACATTCAATTTTCACCCAGTATGTTTATTACACTCTTACGTTAAAAACAAGCTAAGCCGTTGAACACTTCTCAGAAGGCTTTGGCAACACACTAGCATTATTAGTCAAAAAGTAAACCTTCTCACCCAATCTCTGAAATGGCGTGTTTCCAAAAGAATGAGACACACATTTAAACTTCAAATTGCAATAGCGTCTGTTAAAGGATAGAAGAGGAACATACACAGAACTAAGGCAGTCTAAAAAACATTCTTAAGGGAAAATGCTTCTTGAAGTTATGTTCACACATTGTGAGATTAGAGCTTATTTTCTCCTCTAAGTCTCTTTGACTGCTTCCATTCACTGTACCAAAGAGAGAATATAACATTAAATGTAATTTGAGAAATTTTGTTTGTTTGTGAGGGGTGGATTATTTTTTTTTTTTTTGTTCTTTCTGTTTCTTTGGGGTTTTTAAGTGTCCATACAGAGCTAGAAACAAAAATAAGTGGCCCAAGCCACAGTCCAAAATGTTGTGCACAGGCAGAAGTTAAAAGCAGACACATCATAATGAAGCTTTTCTGGAAAAGCCCTCAAGAGTCAGAAGGGAGGCTGACACATAACAAAACTTACATGATACGACTTTCAGACAGTGTTCAGGTATTGAATAAAAAATCCCTAATTAAATGGTATAATATATATATATTAATTGACATTCTCCTAACAGCCTGCTCACCACGATCTAGTAGCTGGAAACCAAAACCAATAAACATCTCCCTCTTTCCTTCAGCAACAGGTTTTCCAAAAAGGTATTTTTAGCAAGGCAGAAATGGAATGAAGTAGCTCATACTGCCCTTATTGCAAGGCACCTCTATTCTTCTAGTTGGATTACTCTCAAATCTAGAATTTGAAGCACAGCAATATGCTTTACCAAAGCACACTAAAACCAATTTTAAGGATCTAGTATATGTACAATTCAACAGCCCTCCTCACAGCTCACAGAGAGCTAAACCTTCTCATCCTACAGCAGTGTATTTTGCATCTCATGATCCTGCAGAGAGCAGACAATGTTTCAGTGAAGTTTCCTCTTTGAAGTGCTAGAGCAGGGAAGGCCTTCAAGAGAGCTGAAAAAAGTCCCAAAAATTCTGAAGGTTAGCACTTCTCTGAAACGGTGTGAGGTGAAGGAGTGTCTCTGAGTTACACATTAAGCTTTTATCTCATTATTAGATTTGTAGAGTCTCAGGCCTGCTCTGCTCTTGCAAAGTACTTACTGATGCTAAGTAGGAAATACAATTTTTTTTTCTTTAATGTAGACTGTTTACTGTCAGAATATTTTTTTTTTTTGATAACAACTTATATATACCCCTTTCTCATTAGGGCATGTCTAAACTGGACAATAAAATTATATGCTTAGTTATTCAATCAGACCCACATAGCTACAGACATAAGCAAGCAATCTTCCCTGACCCAAGCAAAATACCCAAGTTGCAACTTCATAGAAGACTATATGAGCAGGTGACCAGCTACTGTTCATTACTGTGGCTCCTTCTATCTCCATAGGTTTTCAACACATCTTGAAAGACTGAAGAACAGCACCACAAAAGCCAGGAGACCAATCCGAGATTTTCTTCCAAAGCTGCCGCTGACTGCTCAACCCTCTCCTGTCAATGCCAGGATTTCTCTTCTAGCAGAAACATAGTTCCCTATCTGACCTACACACAAGCTCCATGTCAGATTTTACAAAACTATTCCTTTTCTAGGACCACTCTTGCCTCCCCTGCTTAGGAAATTGACTTTCCTCAAGGAATCCTTACACACGTGTGGACCGTGGTCTTTGTAACAGCTGTTTCTAGTAAATGATCAGCTACAGCTGGAGGAGACAAATAGTTCTTTTCCAAGCTCTTGCCATATGCTACATTTATTTTACACCGTAGCAGGGGGTTTTGCCATCGTGGATTTTGCGGTCCAGAGATTGTGGGGTTTCTTCATGTTTCTGGTTGACAAAACTACACTTGATTTGCAAAGGCAAAACTTAATTGAGACACTGACTCAGTTTTTCTCACGACCCCCAAGTATTCAGTGATAATGAGGATTTCAGGCATTTGTACTTCCTTCCCATACCACTGTGTGCTCGTTCTGTCTCTGTGCCACCATGCTCTGCTTTTGCCAGTTCCTTGCTGTGCCTTTTATTTTTTTTTTCCTCCTGTGCTGGCTAATTTTTAACCTGGATCAGTTTCCTGATCTGGTTCATAGGGCAATCCTACAAAAGACGTGTTAATGCAACTGAAAGAGCTGACAGGAGTAGAAATAAGTGACCAGAGGAGGAAATGCTTCAAAACAACATAGTTGCCAAATGCTTTGTCATGTAGAAAAGTCTCCAGGCTTCCTTTTATTGAATAAGAATTGGCCATTACTAAAATGCACACCCGGCTTGCTGTAATCAAACTCTCATGCTTGTAAGCAGGAAGATTACTGGTCTTAAAGTATAGACCACCCCTTCATTTTTCACATGTGTGCATGTTTGACTTAACGCTGAAGTCTCCACAAACTGAATGATTCATAATACAACAGACTACCGATGCTTAAATAGCTAAAAAAAGTCCCTAAAATTCTGAAGGCTAGAGCTTCTCTGAAAGGGTGTGAGGTAAAGGAGTGCCCCTGAGTTACACATTCTGCATTAGTACCTTGCTGAAATGTTTTTAAAGTAGTAGTATTATTCACTCAGTCTGTAACAGTTATGAATCACAGCTACTCAGCTGTGATGATGTTTCAGCAACAGCCAAAATATTGCTGGCTCTGATCTGTGAAACCAAACAAGAGAGAAATCAGATAAAAAAAAGCCAGACTTAAAATACCAATTAAGTCTCCTCATATGCAATGTCCTCCTTTACTGATCCAAAGCAGAGCCATACGTAACATGACAATAAATGTTTTTACTGATTACTGCCATATATTCCAGCCAGCAGCTATGATGTGCAAAGGTCCACAGCAGAACTGAATTAACTTTAGCGAAGTTATTCCTTATACATACAAGCATCAGAGGATGAAATATCCACAGAGAAAAATTTGCAGAATGACCTATACAGTGTGCCATTGGAAGCTTCACATACCTCAGGCTCCATGTGGTGACCTAAGATAGAGTAATTCACCTAGGGTACTGCAGAACACAGATACACAGTGTGTAACTATGCCATGGTGTTGGCCTGTGTGAGTGATAACTCTGTGATTCCTTCAGGAGTGTGTGTGTCTGTGTAGCCTCAGCTTCCCTGGCACAGCTGGCAGAGTGGGAGACAGCACGCAGGCTCTGCCACCAAGCAGAGACGTGCTGTGATGTATTTTACTCAGTGGTTTTTCCCTCAGCCACATGTTCACGTCTGCTAAAAATGCTTTTGTGCAAGGCAGGGTTGTTCCACTTCAGATGCTCACTGCCTCCCACTTAATACTTCTGGTCCTTTGTGCCCAGGTGAATGGCTTTGCAATCCACACCAGCTTCTGGGTTGCTGAGAGTTTCATATATTTACAGGAAAGGAGTCTGCAGCTTTCATGGAAAAACCATAGGTGTGCCCTACATTTTGCAGCCTGTTCAGAGGTGAATTTCCTCTAGGACCTAGCATGAGAGGTATCAGACAGACAAGCAGAATCTTTTTTTTTCTTTCTTTCTTTCTTTTTTTTCTTTTTTTTCCCTTTTTTCCCCTTGATTAGGCCTAGGGTTGTTTTTCACAGGATTGGGTGGAATTTGCAGAAAACAACTCCAGTTCAGTCTTCCCGATGAGGAACAGTGAACATAAACTCAGCTGGAATCAACCTATGGCTTATGAGTAGTTAATGTGGAGTTCTCATTCTGAGGCAAATTATCTAACTGCAAAGCTGCACTAGTGTGAGAACTGCTGGGCAGCTGGAGTTCCTGGCTTTTAAGAGAAAGGAAAACAGCAGGAATGAGCCAGCCCTGTTCATCCTGTAGTGGAGCTATAGGACCCTAGGCATTTATTGTCATTCCTAACCTGTTTCCAGACTCATTGAACCCATTCCAGAGCTCCTCTCTGCTCCAGTCTTCATGGTAATTGATACATGACCTGGGAGTCTTTGGCATACCAAGATTTTGATAGGTACAAACATGTTTAAAAAATGGGAAGCTGCACTTATAGACTGGAACTCACATTTTCCCTCAGCTGCTTCCTACTCCCTGCCTTGCTGCTTGGACAAAAGGGAGTTTTTTCCATCTTAAGCATCATCTTCCACTACTGATCTTCCTAGACTTGCAATATGGACTATTGACATCAGCCATGTCATTTCTCCCACTAAAGGTCTGGACAGATTAGTGGTCAGTGTGGCTGTGTCTCTGTTGAAAGAAAATATTTCTAGGGAGGCATCCCATCACATCTGCAATACCTGCACTATTTTATGGTATGAGCAGAACATCTGCTAAGCAGAAAACAGAACTTCCAGTTTACAGAGTTTTCAGACAGCTGCATTTTTGCTGGAGAGACTGACCCATGCTCTGATTCGTCTGTTCAGATGCAGACACAGTGTTAAAGTTACAGGGTGAGGATGCAATGCTGCCTTTATTGGATGTGATCTGTAGGCACAAGGGATGATTTTTCCCAAGAAGTTCGAGCTGTCACTGCAGCCAACCCCTGGTAGTCTGTACTTTGAGCTCAGCTGGGCTCAGCTCCCATGAATGTTTTCACTGGCCAGCTGTCAAGGAGGTGTTGATGGGTATCATCGAATGTGAAGTGAATGAGAGTCCCTTTAAAGCCAAAGTGATAAAGTCTCTGTCTGCATCATCTGAACAGTTACATAATATATGAGTGGTCAAAGCAAGTCCCTTACCCTTCTGCCAAAGCCAGATGAAGTTGGGATGAAGCTGGAGGATGCAGTCAAGTGGTGCAGAACTAGAAAGATGCTTTGTTTTAGAGCTGACAAAGCAAGATGACCAGCAACAATGTTTGAACTGTGCAGCTTGTTCTCTTTCCATTACTGTAGACTTCTGCTGCAAATGTTCATGTCCCTCTTGCCCACTTTCTAGCTATGACTTTCAAGATAAAATTCTTGAAAGAATTTTAATCTCTTTCCAAATGGTGTGTCAGGCTATAAAGTGTTATATTGGTATCAGTGTAAATTGCAAAAGAATGAAGGGCACAGAGCAGGCACGCTCAAGGTCAGTCACCCTGCACATGTTGTAAGTCTGCTAAGGACTTTGAAGGGAGAAGAGGTTCTGAGTTGGGGAAGCAGTGGAGGGACATTAGATCTGCATTCAGCTGGGGCTCTACCATTCCAAGGCAGCCATTTAATGCTGTCGTGGTGTTCCTATCATCTCAGAGGTACAGTCCTTTATTTAACTCTTCAGATAGCTTGATTTCTTAATGTTTGAAAAGGACTATGTAATATTTAAATGGAAGGTGATAGGAAAGAACAAAGTGATATCCTAAAATATATAGGACATGGGGTTTTGCATGACTTGAAAATATCATGTCCCCTGAAGTATATCTTTGTAGCTCCTAGGTGGAGCTCCTACATGTGGCTGACTTGAGTCCAAATATTTAGACCCAATTACAAAACATAACCAGCCTGAATTGCCACTGATTTTATCAAAAATGTTCAGTTGTTCCCACATGAATGTAAAAAAGAATCTCTTACTTAGGTAGATGATGATGATGATGATGATGATGATGATGATAATAATAATAATAATAGTAATAATAGCAATAACAATAATAATAATAATTTTGTATAAGAGAATCCAGACATAATGGGGCTTTTTTTTTTTACTAAAGTTGAGGAGGAGACTTAAATCAGGAAGGCAACTATAACGAACTCTGATCATAGCTGCACTGTCAATGTTTCTTTTCCAAGCTGAAAGTAAAAGAGGTAGCCACAAGAGGGAGGCAGAACTCCTATGGCAGTATAGTAACCCCAGCAAAAAAAAAAAAAAACAAATTAAAGAAATACACTTTCAAATTTTCCTTCTTTGAGCTAAAACTGTCCAGTAACCCTTGCATTTAAAACAATGATTGTTGGTTGTAACTCCTATGAACATAGACTCAATGCATGGTAAATATTAGCAGTGCAGCGTTCTGACAAGTGCACAGCTTTACAGTACACAGTGCTCATTGTGAGCACAGCAGCAGGTTGGAATCCTCAAGAGAGGCAGAGTAGGGGAGTATCTGGCTTGAAAACCCAAGCTGGACTTGGCTGTATAGAACTGTGGTAGTTTGGGTCACATACAGGATTAGTTGGTGTTTGCAGACATCTTTCATGCAAATTTATGAGAGCTTCTGGGAATTTTGTACTTCCAGAATGAGGGAGCATCTGCATGGGGATTGACCAGATAGGATTAGTGGGCTTGGCTGCCCAGACTTGGACTGAGCCACATTGGCTTACCTTGGGATGGTGGGGAGTGGCTCTCTCTTTTAAGAGTGTCCAGAAAATAAAAAGGTCAAACCTTTTTGTCGAATTGTTCTTTCCATCAATGCATATTTGTATATATCCTTGCATGCCTATACAACACAAACAAATGCTTTTGGTTTTTATAGGCAATAGTTAAACATTATCCTATTACAGTATTTGTTGTTGGAGGTATTTGAAGTACTTTATGGACATAAATTTAAACTGAATATGTGCATGACTGTGCAGACAGGTAAGGACTACTTAGGTGAAAAGGCTAGTCAACACCACTGAAAAATTAATTTGTCTGTTGTCCTTTCCTCAGCTAAACATGGAATCAGCTGAGGTAGTCAACTCTCACACTCAGTTTTGAGATCCAGCTGGCGTACAATGGGCCAAATTCTGCATGGAGTTCAATCTTGAAAACCAGTGAGACTTGTGATTCATTGAGTCTGCTTGGTGCAGCAGGTCAATAGTCCGGGCAAGAACCTGGCAGTGACCACTAGAGAGCAACAGTCCCTTCACTCTGAGAACCCACGGAGTGTGAGCACGCAGCTAAGTGCCTTGTTGTTCCAATGTATGGTTCATTTCTCCAGGTAGGACCCATACCACAGACCCCAACTTACCAAGCGGAAATGTCAGTCACTTCCGTTTCATCATGCTGTGTCTGCTGGCCCTGAACAGTTTGAGAGCTGATTTTGACAATGTGGTTCAGATCCAAATCTAATTCTCTTTGTTGAAAATCTTTCCAGTCTTTCATAATATTCATATTAATTTTTACAGTATTTGTTCCTTTGTTACCAAGATCAATATTTGTAGACTGGGACTCCCCAAGTCACATTTTCTTGCATAGTTCCTGACTTGCCACAGGGCTTCATGAGGTATTAGCACACATTTTTCTCTGCTGAGACTGTAACTTCAGCATATCCCGTTTTGCCACCAGCACTCCCCTGGTTGTTCCCCTTGCACTGTCACTTCCTGACAGCTAAGGCAAAGGGTACCTGTAACAGTTTGGACAAAAATAATCAAACAAACCTGCTGACTGCTTGTCCTGGGTTGTAGTATAGGATTAGCACAAAGTAT
>VZSR01000520.1:30189075-30217846 GCA_013398615.1 Brachypodius melanocephalos
TTAGAGCCTCTCACTTGTTTTGCTTTCAAACCACAACACTGCTGCAGTGAGAAACAAGGCTTGGATAAAAGGGAGATGGGCACAGGGGACGGCATAGCAGTTGAACTTCTTAATCTCAGTTGAAAACTGTCTGCAGTTTTGCTTTTGTTTTGGTTGACCTGAAGTCAGAACTCTGCTACTCTGCCTGCATTTGTGCACTGACACAAGGTTTTCCCACTTCGCTCCCTTTCAGTCTGAGTACTCTGTATTAGTAAAATTGCTGTACTGACCATGCCCTAACAAATTTGTTTGCTTCTACAGAGTTGAGCTCTCCTCTTCAGTCCTGCATCAGGAAAACCTTTATGAAAGAGGCTCCCAATTTAAGAAGTTACTTTCAACTGTATTCAGCCTTTTCCTTCAGAAGCTCTTTGGGCTGAGCTGACTGCTCCCAGCTTACCTACAACCCCTGGAGTAGTAACAAATGGGAGGGTGCAGAAGGCTCCCAGCCAGGGAAGGACCAGTCTGCCCAGACCTGCTGAACCCCAGCATGTGTCTGCCACTCGTTGAAGTACCCCAGTGCTACTGAAGGCAGTGCTACAGTCACCCCTGTCCATCAGGCTTTGCTGTCCCATTATTCAGAGTTGAGGACACCTTTCATAGCTAATGTATAAAATACTATTCCAATTACTTTTTTATATACAGCAGTTGCTGTTAGTCTTCTGATACTCTGACCAAAAGAACAAGTTTTTTCTGGGACTGGTGCACTTCATGTTTCAAACCCATCTGCTGTGATCCACACCTGCACCTAAGCTGAAAAAGTGGGCTGCTCCTCCATCTTTTGCTTCATCTCTAGCTGACCTTCAGCACTTTTTGGCTTAAAAATTTACAACATATCTGGACTAGTCAGGGTGGGCAATCATGGCAACTAAGAGTAGTGAAAGAAAACTTTTTTTTTCCACTCCAAATTGTCCTATCTCATTCTAGTGATGTCTTTTGCTTGGGTACACGTTGCACTGGCACTCTGACTTCCCCATCTCTTATAGGATGTTATTTTGGATTATCTCTAAGGAATACACTATTGCCAAGGAACTTTGAGCTCCTTGGTTTAATTTTTTTTTCTCTAAGTCTCCCTTTTAAAAAACATTATGCATATGTAGCGGTTTCACGTTCATTTGGTTTTGTTTGCCAAACATGACAGCATATTAGCAAGCTATCAGAGTTACTAAAATCCTACCCTCCCAATTTTATACATTCACTTCCAAAAGTCGTTGAGTATCTGAATTGTTGTAAAAAACCTGTTAGTACTAGCAGCCCCTGAATCTTAACTTTGTTTCTTCTGACTGACCTGATTTACTCTTAAATAACAAATGTAAGGCATCATACCTTTTGTACCTCCATTTTCTGATACTGTAAAATGGTTGACTTACTGTCAGTTACACTGAGCTCAGAGCAATACTCTGAACAGCCTTTATGATGAGTATCTGATTTTATTTGGCCAAGAGAAGTGCCCAGCTCTTCAGTCTGATACAAGGAATGCTTTTGAGAAAACAACAGACTGAAGTGGGTCTCAGTGACTCTGAGAAAAGCAGAAAGATGTATGAAATGACACATGGCTTACTAAACTTTGAAAGAACATAGAGAATCATATTAGAGGAGTCTATATACTTTAGACCTTATACTTGCTTTACAAACAAACATTCTGATCACAGCAAGATACCACCCTTTTATGTACTCCTGGTTTTAGTGGTCAGAGACCACTGAGCAGAGGTTGCAATCCTCAGTTACACTGTTTCAGGATGGATTTGCTCAAATGCTGCACCATCTTCTGTATTATGTTAGTACTACTCCAACTGTTATGTGGCTCAAGCTATAGGCCTGCTCCATTTCCTTTGCAGTCTATTGTTCAATCCGCATGATCAAATGAAGTAATCTCTTTTCTGCATGTAGTCCATTACTTCTAATTGATCTTGTCCTTTATTCCATTCAAAATATTCCCTTTCCTCTTCTGAATTCAAGACCTCTGATTTATCAGAATATGCAGCACATACGACTTCAATTTCACAGTGAAAATGTGGTTATGCTGTTTCATCTTAACATTTATTTAAATTTTTACGTAGTTTAAACAAAACATGACATCCCATTTCAACTGATGTAAAGAAAAAAAAATAAACCACTTCTACGAAATTAGCCAGTGTATAGACTTATTTTACAAAACAAGAAGGTAGGAACATGTTACAAAATAATAATTAAACCAATCAATGTCAATAGTGCAAAGAACAAATTGCAAGTATGAAATGGAGAGAGAGGGAGGGAGAGTAGGACGGATGGGAGGATGGATGCCTCAATGTGTGAGGGGTGGCTGGCTGGCTGACTGAGCGAAACAGGAACATTAGGAACAGCTGTGCATGTTATCACACAAAATTTTGTATCTGGGACATGCCGTGATGTAGATTTAACTTTAGTGGCAGAAGAGGGCAAGTACTTCATCCACAAGTGATCTCTGTGTGCTGCAAATTCTTGTGCTGGTCAGTTCTAGATTTTAATACAGCTATGCACACGAACTAAGAGTCACTGAAATTTTTTTCACCCCATTTGGAACACAGGTGACCTATCAAGGACTTGATTAGTGCACTGAAGGGCCTAGGAAATTACTGAGAATTTTATGCAAGCAAGAGAGCAAGCACCTCCAGGCTGAACTTTATACACCTTTTCCACTTGCTTTCATGCTTTTTTGCATGCAATTGCTCTCTGTCCTAGGAGGTGACTGTTCAAGAGGGAGTTTCAGGAGCTACTAAATAATGTGGACAGGTGTTGGACATCCCATCAAGTAACTGTCAGCCAGCAACCCATCAGAGAAGGAAAATTATTTCTGCAGTGTTTGTAATGATACTGCTATATCTGACTCTTTCAAAGGATGACTAAATTTAAATCTAAATAAAAGAAAGAACAAAAATAATGTCAGTCAATTTTAGTATTTCTCAGCTGAATTCACCCATTTTCCTTTTCTAGCAGAGTGTCCATAGTTAATAAATGTAAGAGACATTAACTAAAATAAGCTCAGCTGTCTGGATATATTGTTCATCTTTACCCCTTGTGATTAAAAACACTTTATGTTTCTAGGCAAAATCCCATACAATACCTCAAGTCTTACCACAGTACAAATATTAAAACCATAATGAGAAATAGAAAAGGGACTGAAAGTGAGGATTGCTTCAGGGAGTAAATGTCTGCTTACCTTCAAGGCACATTTCCTGCATGGAGTGTTTGAGTACTACAAAGCTTTCAAATACACCAAAGGACAATGATTGCATCTTTCTCAAAAGAAGCAGTAATCTGAAACTAGTCAGAGAGGTTTTTCCGCATGATAAAAAAAATCATCCCCACTACAGGCACTGCTTGTATCTAAATAATTTCTGCTGCTTTCAAAGTCACAAACTTCTCAGATCTTTCCCCTTCACTCAATCTACAATCTGTTTAAATCACTACTATACTCACATGGGTGAAGAGTGTATGTCCACGAAGTACATATTTGACAGTGTTTAACACTGAAAAATTGGAACTATTTAATCGATAAAAAACAGTGGAGATCTCAGTAAGGACACTTAGGATCCCAGTGCTCAAATTCTCAATGCTCATAATGGTGCTGGACTGAAAAAAGAATTAAGTTGAGACACCTGGTGACACCAACAATAGACTTTCTAAAGATTTTGGTTATTAACACTCTTGAAAAATCAAACTATATACTCCAGTCCTTAGGAAGTAAGGAAATAAGATCTTTTGAAACTGCAGCTGAGGTATTCATCCTAAACACTTGAAAATTCAGCGGCAGGTAAATCTAAAACACTCTCTGGAGATGAGAATGGATTAAAATAGCTCTCATATAAACCAGAACATTTTTCCAGTTTTGCCTGCATAAATTCATGATGACTGAAGAAATACTTCTGTGTACAACTACACTAGAAAGATGCGAGTCAGGTTTTGTCATTCATTGATTCTGAATTTAAAAAAAAATCAGTGATGAAGTGGTAAAAAAATTAAGTAAATCCATAAAGCTCCAATGTTTATCTTTCAGCTACAGGAACAGAGACTTTTCTGTAGCACGAGTATGATAGAGGCTGAATAGTTTAATTCATCAGCAATGGAAAATTATATTCCTTTTATTTTCTCCCCTCTTAATGTGTACAACATACCTTTGCTAACTTGTATTACATATTTAACATACCTTTGCTAACTTGTATTACATATTTGTGTTTCCATGAGCTGAGGGGCAATATGCAAAAAAAAAAAAACCAAAAAAACCCACAAAAAAACCCCCAAACAAAACAAAAAAACCCAAAACACACAAACAAACAAACAAAAAACAAAACAAAAAACCACAAACAAACAAACAAAAAACCCCCCAAAAACAAAACAAAACAAAAAAACCAAAAAAATCAGACACTGAGCCTGCAGGTCAGAATAGAAAATCTCCTTTTCTTGCACAAAACATTCTCACATTTCCTTGGTAACATCTCAGCACTGCTTCAGCTTGGTTGTTTTTTTTTTTTTTGATTTCTTGCTGGTGGGATTTCAGAAACTGTACATAAAGAGCTGCAGTGAAAAGCAGGAAGACCACCCAGAAATTCTTTGACTGCCTTTGAACAGGAGTGAATTTTGTCAGGAGTTGCCATGCAATTCAGCACAGCCAGCCTGTGCCAGAGCTGAGAATCAGTCACAAATTCAGCCCCGTACTCTCAGCTATTCCACAACATATACAAGTTATCATTAATAATATCAGAAATTTTAATCCATTGATCTCAAAATTTGTTATAAAAGTTAATTTTTCCATTTACAGTGAGATGTTACAAATGCTTAGTATTAACTGGTGTGCTCCAAGGAGCATGCTGGGTCCAGAAAGGCTACCTGCAATGGAGTATTACAAGCTTGTTAGTGAGTCCTAGAAGGACTGAGACTTTACATATTTGAAAGTGGTGTATCTGTGTCACTAGGGTGATGCAAGCTTGAAACGTAGGTGCACATAAAAAAGGCATTTATAAGTTCCCTGCAATTTATTTTAAATTCTACCACTAGCAGTTTCAGACTCAATGAAATTAATTTCATTATTTATTTGGGATTTTAACATTGTAGTAATTTTTATAGGAGTCACAGTGAAAGTGGTAAATCAAAAGTGTATTAATTTTTTTACATTAAATGTAAAATGAAATAAATTTATAAAAAACTTTTCATTTTAATTCATTATGATTTTAAATTACATTGCCAAAGTTTTCCAAATGTGTATTTTATAGTCAGTAGTAACCTTTCAAAAGATAAATGATTTAATAAATTACTTACTTTACATTTAACATTATGAGACAAAATATTACACAAGCCATAGAAACAACTAAAAATGGGTACTTTTAACACTGTTTTCTCTGAAAATACGTGTAAATAAGTGATTTATGTCTTCTGCATTTTTATTTAGAAAAAGGTCTTAAGACTTGCTATTACTTCCAGTTAAGTGGGGATAAAAAAAAAATATCCATGACAGAAGCTTGTTAATTTTTGGAAAGAGATTTTGGGGCCCAGTTAAAAGTATTATAAAGATACAAGTTACTTATAAGGTAGGTTCAAGATAGAACTTGAAAATAATATTGTGCTGGACAGAATTTCAAGGATTTTGAGGAAAACAAACAACATTTCTTGTTAAAGTAATTTTCAATAACCACCCATTTTACCCATCCAAGAAAACATACAAAAAAACCCTAAACCCAAGACTAAACCCCCATGTTTTTCCCTTAAATACCTTTCTAGGCAGGAATGATCTAATCTCAGCGAAGTCCCTCTGGTATCTCCACTATTGTAACACACATTCCCTATCGCTAGCAGCCACGACCATGTTCAGTCAAGATACCAGAACGGCTCAGACTACAAAGTAAAAATGTTAAGAAATTGCAGAGGCTTTCTTGTAACCTGTGCAAACCCCGTGAAAATGTGCACAGTGACATGGTGTCATTCGAGGGATGAGACAGGAAGGGCTGAACAGAGGAACAGCTCCATGATCGGCTGTCCTGTCTGTAGTTCATCTACTTAAACACAGAGACATCCTCTTTGTTTAAGATGCAGAATGTGTTGATTCTCCAGAACGATGCTCAGGGTTATCACTCTGTGGACCATTTCAGAAAAGAAATTTTATATATCATTTTTCACTTGATCTTCCCTGAATTTTATTTGGCAGTTCAAAAAGAAGCAATTCAGTCAATGGCCAAACCAAAATGCATTGAAATAAAATGCTTAATGTGGGAGGGCAAGATGGTGAGATAAAGGCTGTTTTCTGGTGTGGCTGCAATGGTTGCCAGACCATACTTGAGTGCAGAACCTAAATGGTGAAAAGGCAGAAAAGGCAGGCTTGACTGTACAACTGTACTTACACCATTCCAGCAAAAGCCTGTGGATCTTCTCAAAACAAACTACTGACCACATTCTTCTCAAAGTACAGATCGTCACAAAGAAAAAAAATATACTCTTCAGAGCATTATTTTAAAAGTAGTAGTCCTTAATTTTTTAAAAGAAAAATACCCAACCCTTGCAAGTCCTTTCTTCCAGGTCTGTTAATTTGACCACCCCTCTTGGAACTTGCAGACTGATCTTCCTTTACTGTGTAGCACATTCATTGACATTTGCAGTACTTTCTCCCTTCAGATCCTCATTCAAGCTTTTTTTCTGCTCTATTTCAACCTGGTAGGAGAAAAAGAGGAAGAAATTTGTAATGAGAAAGGAAAACAAAAGATTCACAAATCTTCCTCATGGTGCTTCTTGTGCTCAGGTGAAGAAACTCTTGGTGAACTGAGAGGGTTGTGAGGAAAAATAGAGTGAGGATCAGGGAAAATTGGATTTTATTTACTATAAGGAACTGCAGTCTAATCTAAGCAGTTCTACAATTCAGCAGTGCCATGAAATAATTTCCAGAAACGGTAATGTCATGCAGAGAACTCACATGATTTTATATTCATTATCATTCCCAGTTGTACCCTGAATACAAACCCAGAACCAAATCTGCAGATAGGTGGCCTCCTACGTGACAGCAGAAAACCAGCCTTAATTATAAACTCTGTGAATACTGATATATAAAGCAAAGAGATTTTTAAAATGATCTTGAGTTTGAAGGACCCTTAAGAATCATCAAATCCAACTCCCTGCTTCTTGAAGCAGTGCCTAACACTACCCCAAATATCAGCACACTCCCTGCTGTCCTCAGGCTCAGAAGTGCTTTGGGCTACAGATATCAATTTGTATTGAGACAGGGCCATGGGAATCTGCTTGGGTTCTAAATTTCCACATCTCTGAAAACTCAGGAATAATCCAATGTTTTAATTCTTAAAAGGGATACTCAGGAAGATAAATCCAGGGAATTTAAGAAACTACTAAAAATATAATTACAATTACCAGTAAAAATATTTGCCATGAGAGTCTTTTCAGAACCTCTTATCATTGCTCTCGAGGAAGGGAAGGTAGGATGCCAATTTCTCTGCTGAGTATTCAGCTAACATGCAAATTTACTGAGATATTTTGACAGATGTATACATAGTGAACTTTCCTATCTGCTCCTCTCCTTAGAGCAGGCAGAAGGAAGAAATATATATGGGGAGAAACAATGTGATTGTCTGCAGTAGGACTCTCACTATGAAGAGCAGCAGAACTCCCTGTTCAAACTCTTCATAACAGCTAATCCCCAGGAGCTGGCTTTGTGCACACTCTTCCACAGGCAACTGCAAGCAAATTCATTCCATCTTTGCTGAGGGATAATCCACTGCTTATTTGTAATGGATCAATAGCTGCACATGGGTAGCTACTGCACACAGCCTGGCATGTGCCAAATTCCCATCTCTTTTGTCCACTGTATTTTATTTGTCTGCCCATACTTTTCAAGACAATGAAACATGCAAAGTGACCACGGGGATTAGCACTGCTGAGTTTTACCTTGTAACTGTAGTGTGCTGAATAGTTGACCCACTTCCTCACATCGGTCTTGTCCTCGACAGAGATGGACCGAACAGTGGCTTTGGACGCAGAAGTGGTGGGCATGTCAAATTCCACATCTACATAGCGGACAAAGCTGGAAGGCACTTCCCGATCAGAGCCAAGCTCTAGGTGACAGAAAAAGCAGTGAGGATGGCCAGAAGCTGGAAAAAGAGAGTAAACAGTCATGAGAGTTGTGTCAGATAAATCAAAACACAACACCTAGGAGAAAGCAGCATCACGAAGCTTCAGGAAACTGAGACTCTCCCTAGGTGAAATAGTTCAGGGCAAGTGTCTTACCTGCTTCAGCGTGGTTGAAGTTACCAAAGGAACTAAACAGAATACAAAGAGGATTTCTAATCGCTCTAGTTTGCTTTTAGTGGATGAAAATATAAGAAGTAAATCAAGCCCAGTAGGGTAAATGTATTTGTCCTCTTTTGATTCCCTCAGTGTTTGTCACATTCTAAGTCCATCGTGGCACATCCTTCTGAAATGTTATGAAATGATAGTAAGGAAAGGAGGAATTTGGAAATATTTGATTTTTTTTTGAAATTGACATCCCCCTTTTAGGCAGAAGAAAATGTACTGGATAAGGTTAAATAACTTTCCCATGTTCAAACAGCAAATTTGTGCCAAGCTTTGGAATAACCATTTATTCCTCACTCGAACCCATGACAAGGTGGCTAGTCATTAAGGATGGCAAGGAGAGGAGGTAAAGCTTAGCTCTGTCATATGTAAATGACCCTTATTATTTTTTCCTCTTTGTTTTGCTGGACAGCAGTGATGCTTAAAAATTAAAGAAGGGACTTCTAGTCAAACTAAGTTGGCTTTGTCTCTGACTGCTGCCAACTCCTTAAACTCTTGAGCAAGTAATTTAGTGTCTCTGCCTCAGTTTCTCTGTTTGCAAAATGAGGATGAAAGCCTTCACAGCCACACAGGGGTTTCTGATTGGAAGGATCCTATTATCGATGTATGTGTAAATGAATGTGTAAGTAAATGAATGGAATCCTTGCCTGCCTTTATTACAGGCTTTAGGATTCCTGAACACTTGTTCACTAGGAAAGTTTTTTCTCCATACAGGTCAGCAAAGTTTACAGGACAGAGACAAGGAAGGAGGAAGGCAGGCAGAGTAAAGAGAACTGGGTGGGGAAAGCCCAGAAGCATTCCACTGGGAAAAGCAGGAATACACCTGCCCAAAGTCAGCCTTGTTAAACTGGAGCCTGAAAAGCAAGATGTGGAATTTTTAAATATGACTTGTCCCAATAGGATGAAATTAGGCAGTTTTTAGAGGGCTTAGGCATTGCAACATCCCACTTGACCTCTGAAATAGAGCTGGAAAAAAAATTCTACTCAGTGTAAGTCTGGGTAAGAATTTCATCTAGAGTCAGACTCATATTTCAAAACGGTCTAGCCAACGTTCCCTCACTGCTGGAACTAATGTGTGTGCAGCATATCCAGTGAGAGGCTGTGCATTCAGCAGAGACCAGGGATATGCAGCACCACAGCTGGAGCCAAGTTATGAATGAATGGGTGCAGTATCAAGCAGATATCGAAGCTCAAGTTCAGCAAGCATTAAAATAAATCTGCTTTTCATCAGGATTAATTATCCCAGGCAGACTCATTTGCACTGGTTCTAGAGCAAGCCAGGATCTCTGTTTGACAACCCTTCCTGGCTTTTCATACATGGACATGCTTTTTCTGGATCAAAAGTTCTGATGCACAGCAGGCCCTCCTGGAGGTCCTACCCACCACAGGAGAGCAGCAGCCCCAGGAGCTCTCAGGGAGATCACTGTGCCCTCCAGCACCGCAGTGCTTCTGCTTCTGGCCACTTCTTGAGCTTGGCTGTGGTGGGCACAGCCATGGTGGCAGCACAACTCAGCACCTGCCACAGGGCCCTTGGGTGACACAGCACTGCTCTCTGGTACTGCCTTATGGAGATGCCTGAAACTGGCTCCAAAACTCTGTGTTCAGCACTCAGTACTGGCAAACCAATCCCCAGTCTCAGGCTCCCGATCCATTCCTATCTCTTTCTTCACACTCTACCACTCTCAGCAGACTCCTCACTGTAATCCTTACTCATCTGCTTTGATACGCTTTTCCTCTCTAGTTTGCTGTGCGTTGCTCCCTCCTTCAGACTGGAGAACACCAGCAGCCCAGGAAGAGTGGCTCTGTGCCCTGGGGCAGGTCACATCCACAACTGCAGAACGTTCAGCTTGTGCTGCGACACTCCTGAGCTGGCACGTGCTCAGCTGCTTTTGGGGTGGATGTGAGTGAAGGTATCACTGGGAAGTGTTTAACTGGGCTTGAGCACACTGCATGCCAGGTGCTTTGGAGAGCTGAGCTTTTAAACTTCGTAATTTCAACTGGACACTTGGTAACATGCCCCTCCCTGCAAATGAATAAAAATTATGGAAGTTATTAATTTAAACCAGCTCCGTGTGGTAGATAACAAGATGAACAGAGCAAGAAAGCAACTCCTCCACTGAAGTTGTTGCAAAATTACCTAGCCCATCAGTGTTAATTACTGTCCTGGGCATGAGGCTCACGAGGCACCACCTCTAGACTGTTCAACAGGCTCATTCAGAGCTCTTTCTCTAATGGTCAGGTACCATTCTTAGTAAAATCAGCAGGAATCAACACACTGCTTTTTTTTTGCACCTCTTTTTTCCTTGAGCTATTACCAGTTTGTTCTGACAATCAAGGATCTGATAATTCATACATATGCAAGTGTAACTGTGATTGGAGAGAATCTATTCCAAATGACTCATGACACTCCTAATGTCCCAACATGTTTGGATTAACAGATATAATTTACTTCAGAAAGTATTCCAGGCAGCATGCCTGGGATCCACAGCCAAACTAGAGAAAAGTTCAAATCCAGATCCAAGGCTCTGCATAGATGTTATATCCCTGCCTCATAAGAAGAGCATTTTCCCATGATCAAAGAATTATTTGGATGTTTCCCTAGTAATCTACTGGTGAATTAAAAAAAGAACATGTGAAGCCCAGCCAGCAGCAACTGGAGCTGTAAACAGCCTGCCAATAGGTGTTCTTCATCAACTCTTTTGTTCATATTAATTTTAAATATGAGACGAGCAATAAAGTTTACTAAGCTGTAAAAATGGACAAATATTTGCTCTCTGGATTTCAGCAAAGTGCTCAGTGAAATCCAGTCCGTATTTTTTCCTTAGGTTAAATCATAGTCAGAGTATGCAGTCCTTCACCTGTCACATGCTTTTAAATGTTCAGTCATAAGCAGATAATTTGGCTACAAAATAATACAGACAGTGCTGATAACACTGTCTCCTAGACTTAAGAGTGCAAAGGGCCTCATCCCATTAGAAAGCACAGAAAGAAAAAATTTAGATAAGAGTGCAAAGCTGCTGAAATAATTCTTAACAATCTGGATTTTTAGGATACTACAACTTGCATACAAGCAGTGAGTTTCAATAGGGACATGCTCTCCTGTGGATGGCAGGGCTGGAGGTCATGCCCCTCACCTCTACAGAGAGACTGCACCACTCTACATTCAGGGAATGGAGTGAAGCACAGGAGGTCCAGCTGGCTATCTGGAGACCTCTGGAGTTCTGGGATTGTGTTTGCAAGGGACTGTGTATCAGAGCACACACTGTGGATGAACAAAAAGTCCCAAAATGTGTACCTACATATGTAGTCCTGTGAGCACGTCTGGCAGACAGGCACGTGTGCTGGAGCACCCATGCAATGCATATGCCCCCAGTGGTGTGACCTGTTGTGTGGCCTCTAGAGGCAGGTGGAGCTGCAAGCTGTGGCCACCTGCAGCACTTCCCTCAGCTCCAATGGGATGCCACTACTTCTCGCCTGCTCTGGAGTCCCAGGCATCAAAGCAGTTCATTAGCAGGCCAGATATTTACAGAAGACTCGGAGTGCTCTTAGAGGTGAGTTACAGGTATCACAGTAAGAGAGCATAAAGTGTGAGTTAGTGGAGTAGTTTATGTTTACTGCCTGAGAATGGCATAATTTATAATGACTTTGCAAATACATGAAGTTGAGTAATTATATGACTTGTGGATAAGGCTGGATACAGCCAAATATGCACAAGCTGGCAGTTAGATCCCACATGAGTATCACTTGGACAAAAGCATATGTTGTCCATCAGGCAAATCTAAGGAGGAGTGGGAATGAATGCTTATGAGTACCACTTATACACCTCTTTGTTTGCCATATACTTTGAGAAAGGAGAACCATGGCATGAAGTACCACCAATAAACAGAAATAGTCTCTGAAAGGCACGGTCAGATTTAAACTACACTTGGCCTGCCCTGTCATCACTTTGGGATTCCCTCCCTCTCACATACCTCATGTGTCTTGGCCAAGACAGTGCTTCCAAGGCTCTTCCTTTCCCTGAAATTACATCTGATCTGACCGGAGGGGTGAGGACACTCTCTTCCTCTCAGGATGTAAACAAATACCAACTGCCCTGCGTTTTGCATGATGACACTGATGGATAGATGCTCTGTGGCAGGGGTCCAACAGCAGCAACAAATCTGTAATGTATTTCCTTCCCCCTGTCACAGTGTATATACAATAAAGAGTCACAACGGGAAAGAAGGAAACAAGAGGCACAGATCAATATCTCTCTCGGAATAGCAACGGGTAAGGCAGCATCACCTTGCAGAAGGCAGTAGAGACAAGAGCTTTGCCTCTTCTCCTGGTTTGCTACTGGCGTGTTCTGGAATTGTATTAAAGGCTGAGGGCTTTAGTTTCCTCAGCTGTCCTGCCTGTATGGCACACTGAGATGTTTGGAGAAAGGGCACCAAAGAAGGCCCAATTTCACAGCCTCTCATTCCCAGAGCTTGTGTAGATGGCATATTGAGATCATCCTCACAAGCATGTTATTGCTCATAAACAGCCTGGGGTTAAATTTTCATTGCTGTATTTCTCTCAAGTTTCCAAGCTCTGTCTTCTTACACCTTAAGTCTACAGGAAACCTGGAGCCTTCTCCTTTCTGTCAGTGATATCTCTCCAAATTTGTAACCGGTGGTGTGAACTAGTGTCCTTGGGCTAAAACGTAACTCAAAAGATTAGGACACTTGGATCACTGTTTTGCTGGTACTAAAACTCAGGAAAAACATATAAAGAGTACCAAATCTGGTACCACAGTGAACTTTCCTTCAGGGAACACTAAATACAGAAACCCTCCCAGCCAGTCAGATGCATTACTAGAGCTTTATTAGTGAAAAGTCCATCTCATTTGCAAAAGCTGTTCTAAATCAGAGAGGTCAAGAAGTAGAATTCACTACAAATAAAAATAAACTTGGGTTGTCCAGCTTTACTGTGCACCATGGATGACAGGCAGCAAATAGAATGACTGGCAGAAATGGCCAAAGGGAACAGTAGCTTGCCTACGTTATTTTAATGTTCAATTATGATCATGTTACTATAAATACAAAGACTTGGGACAGAAATCCAAAGTGGGTTTCATGTTGGTATTCTCTCTTCAGGTTTAAGCTGTAATTCTCTGTCTGCACTGATTAGAGAAACATAGCCACAAAATGGTGTTTGGAATTTTTTTTTTTTTTTTAAATGGTTGAGCAATGTCTTCTATTCTCTTACAATAGCCATTTCAGATAATTCAGGGGCATTAATTGTGGCATAAGCATTGCAATATATAGCACTGGACCAGTATGCTTGGCAATGCGTGGAAAAGATATCACATGCTGGAGCTACAGGAATTTATCTGATCCTGTCATTCGGTCCCATAGCACAGAATCTTGCTTTTGCAAATTACATGAAAAAGTCTTGCTTCCAATAACAGTCCTGGCATACAGATGTTTGATGCCTAGGTTTCATAATCAGAGAATCCCAGAACCATTTATTGGAAAATTATCTTTAAGATCATCAAGTCCAACCACTAACCTAGCAAGAATCTAGTCCACCACTAAAACATTTCCCGAAGTACTCTTTTAAATACCTCCAAGCAGAGACAGGACACATATTTTTGCATCTAGAAAACCTAAAACTGTTTTTATCATTAGCTATATTTGTAGTATATGTAAAACTATTACAATGAAAGGTCAGACAAATAATTCATGCAACTAACTTATGCCCTTTGGTATACTACAGAGGATGATGTATCTCTCACCATTTAAACTCAGTATTTCCTGTCTTTCAAAATATATAACTCATTTTAGTTTATTCCTGCAGAGATGGTATGTGCCACTCACCTGAGTTTTTGTCAGGCAGTCGGTTTATCCTCCATACGATGGAATTAAAGGCATGCTCATATTTGGCAGTTCCCAAAGTTACTCTCATTACTGGCTCAGAACCAGACAGACTGGTTGATCCAAAAGTGGCTCCCTTGTTCACCTTGGCTTTCAAAGATTTCTCCCCCAGGACACTCTCCCTGCGGAAGTTCTTCACCCACTCACGTGGCACGGGGTAGCGGATCATCACGTTTTCACAAGGGACCTGAGTTAAAGGGTCATGATTGGAAGAGAACCCCGTGGACATCATCAGCCAGCTCTGCACCTCCACCTCAGCACCATTGATGCTGGCAGCTGTCCTCAGAGTAAAAGGCAAAGTTTTCTCAGCAAAGACAGTCCTGAATCTCATCAGTTCAAACCGACACGCATCCAAGGGGTTGAACAGGATAATACGGGAGCTATTAAACACATCCTCATCCACACATGAATGGAACCGGCAGCTGTATAATTTAATCCACTTAGTGGTAGTAGTGGGCATAATATCCTGCCTTGCAACTATTTCATTCCCTTTGATCAGGATATCATTAAGGCCCAGTCTGCATTCTGCCAGGCCAGAAAGGAAGCTGAGAACATAGATATGAGTCAGCACACTGTGCTGGAGTATCACACTATCTCCCTTGGCCAATATGCCATGAAACTCATCCCTGACATCCACAGTGATTTCTTCTTCTTGATAATTCAGTCCCACTGTGCTCAGATCTGTTGATGAAGCTGGCAAGTTCATCAGAGTGTCTTGCACAGCAGTGATGAAGCTAAGGAAGTCTTCATAATCTGTAGTCCCAAGCTTGATAACTTGCTCTCTCTCTGCAGTGTGTGCAATGGCTGGCTTAGGCTGATACTTCTTTTTCTCCTTGTATGTTGTACGATCCAACCGCACGCTGTGTATCCTTCCGTTCTCATCATAGTTCTGCAGTTTGCGCTCTGAAATCTCATGGTTGATTTCAAGTTTGAGTTCCCGAAAAGGCTTCTCTAGTCCCTTCTCATAAAAAAGCTGTATACATCCACTGTTGGTCAGCTTGACGTATATTGGTCCCCAGTGCCTGGATGACATGATGTTCTTCTTCTCTGGGATCCTCAGCATCATTGGCCATCCATCCTTTGGCTGAGCTGGTGCCAGGTTAGATAAAGCTGGATCCAGATCACATGGCATCATGGGGTCATCATCGGGCAAGGCAGGACTGCTCACACGATCTGGGTCTCCAATCTGGAGCTGTTTGAGCTGCTCTACAGCATCTGTGTGGGTTACAGTTTTGTTTGCCTCATGGAAACTGATGGTATCAGGGTCTTGATGGAGAATAATGAGAGAGTCTCTTTGGCTTTTGCCTGGAGCACTGGAGACAGAAGAGCTTTTGGAACGCCTCTCTCGCTCCTCAAAGAATGAGCTGAATGGATTGATGGGTGAGGGTTGGACATCTCGAAGAGATTCATCCAGAAAGGGATTAGTAGCACTCCATGGTGGTGTTTCAACAGAAGGCAACTTGGTTAAAGATGAGAGATCTAGTTTTTGAATTTTGGGGAGGTCTCCCAATGTGCTTTTAGGACGTTCTCTTTTCTTCAAGGATGTAGTGAGATTAAAGTTAACATCTGGAGCCTGTGTTTCTGCAGGTGGGGTATCTGTTTTCAAGGGAGAAAGGCTCTGTGGTGAAAAACTGACTTCATTGTCATCAAAAGTCACCCAGCTGGGAAAGCGAACTGTGGTTGGGGTAGATGAATGGCCATTAATAGAGGTGTTGTTCAGCTGCCAGTTGACAGCCTCCATATCTATCTCTTCATCTTCCTGGAGAGACGAGGAATTGTCTTTAAAAAAAGAGGGGAGAGGAAGAAATTTCAGCTAATTATTATGAAGTTACTTCGTTCTCTCCTCAAAAAAACCCCCAGTCTGCATGCTCAAGGAAGGCCTATTCATATGTTGGGTAAGAATAAGATAGTCAAAAGACTTGGCTAAAATGCTGAGGAGTCTGACAAGAATTAATTAAAAGATACACAGTGGAAAACACAGAAAGAATCCAGAGATAAATATTAAAGGAATGACAGCAATGATTGTACTGATCTCATCCTAACATAATGACCTAAAGGAGAAACCACATGTCCTGGTGATTTTTTTTAAAACTTCCCTCTCCAAACTTTCAGGATGCATTTCTTCTCTACGCTTATCTTCTGTTATTTGCCTGGAGTGTTCCCTCACTCTTATTATCATTTTCTTCCCTCTTCTGTCCCCATACCCTTTGCTCTAGAGGATAATCCAGTAGGAAGAGCGATGAATATTGAGGAAGAGCACATCTCCAATCTGTCCCCACGTACTTGTCTGTGCATTTGCTGTTACCACAAAAGCACATGGGTTATGGTGACAGCACTGTAAAAGGTGCCCAGGTGTGATTTTTCCCCAGGATGTGTTCAGTAAAGACACTCTTTGTTGTACCCAGTGTGCAAGAGTCTGACAGTCCTTGGATGTCTCTGAAACATCTCTGAGAAGCTGTTATCTAGGGATATATGTCAGGATAAGGAAAAACATGTTTTTCACTTTGTGTTGTGAAAGTTGTCCTCATCCTCTCTCATCACAGGGCACCTTTGACTGCTATTTTCCTAGTCTCAGCCTCTACCAAGACACTTTGTAGAAAATTGTATTAAAGTGTGCTATTTCAGTCCCAGCTCTTTCCAGGATTGTCGTAGTAGTAGTAAGGTATTTTCCAAAATGAGCACAAATTTTCAGTGTTAAGAAATTCAATTATTTTCTTCCCATTTTCTTCCTACTGAGCTAATGAGTCAGAGTGCTCCTAAAAATGAGCAGCCAGCATGAAATTATACTCTTTAGCTGCATCATGTTTGCTCTACATGATACAGCAGTGCTGGCATTTGTGCTTTTTGCTTCTCACAGACCCATGTTTTGCACAAGCCCCTGTTCTTCAGTAAAAGCGAGAAGTAAATGTAAAATGTACCACTGTGGTATAGCTGTACACCTGTGATTTGAGCATAATTTACAACAACAACAACAACAATCTATTTTAAGTCATTATTTAAATTGCCACCAGTTCCCAAAAAAGATGAGCTTGATTTCCATTCTGCCTCAACCATAACAGACAATTTGAATTTTTATTTCAGCTACCATTTAGAATATGAAAGAGGGAATATTCATGCTAGCCAAAGTGCTGTCATGAGCTCATTATAATGTCTTGGTAACTTGATATTCTGGCCCTTTCATTCTCATTCCCATACTCAGCAATCTGTAAGTTTACCCAACCTTCTGATCAAACACATCAACCAAGTTCTAAGGGTTATTACAACTGAGAATTATACACGAAGGTGAATGATATCAATTTTTCAAGCCACAGTAATACAGAGCATTAACAAGAACAGATAGCTTTTACAGCCTACCCATGCCTTGCAAAGTGTATATGAAGAGAAGTGCCATTGTGTCGGTTTCTCAAATTCTCTTCTCTACCCTGCCATCTCACTCCCAGCTTTGCACAGTGCCTGTCTGTAGCCCCTGCTACTGGCCACACCACATGGTGCAGTGGTGGATTCTTTATCTGCTGAAGTATTGCCCAAAAGGCTACAAACAGATTTGGTGGGGGGGGCAGGGGGAACAACAACCCAACTGGCTATTATCCACAATCACACCCTGAGTGAGAAAGTAATAAAGAACCCAGGAAGAATAATCTGGCATCGTTCTGATCCTCAGTCCACACCAATATGCTGTCTATGCTGTCTCACATCTTTCCAGGACTTTGGTCATCCAGCATGTGCCACCTTGAAGCAAAGGTTTTATGGTATTTCCAGGAAAAAACGGCCTGTTTCTTTTAGGAATTCTAAAATTCCAAGGTTTATAAGATCTGGGTTGCTAAGAGCAGACCACCTCTTCTCTGCCTGCAGTTACAACTTCCTTGCGACAAGGAAAGAAAGCTTTGGTTCTATTTAATGTATCATCTTTTCATTTTTCTTTTTGGCTAAGCCACAACTACTCTGGCCAAAACTATCAGGCAGTATCATGTTACTTGTGCCTGGGGAAAAGGCAGCGATCCAACTGCTAAAGGACACTGATACTGCAAAGTGTTTGTCATCAAAACTGCACCATGAAAGTAGGAAGAAGATCTGAGGGTATTATGTACCTTTCAAAAAAGAAAGGCAGATAATAGCTTTCAGAAAGTGACCTAAGCAAATGTCTGAATGTTCAAATTTCTGAGTACTCGTCCATTTTGCCTAAGAGAAATTAGCTCAGAGCATCATGGCATGACTGTTCCTGCTACCTGAATATATTGATTTACAAATAATTCAGATAGCTCTTTGAACTTTAGTCTGTAGTAAAGGCATAACCTCAACATGTCACATCTTCCAAAGGGGTCCTGACTTCCCTGATGTAGTCTACACCAGTCCCTCAGACAAAGAAAGCACTGCTAAGATCTCTGTTGGCACAGCTGGATCTCTTCTAGGGCTCTTTACATAAAGTTCACCAGACACTGGTAAACAGACTTGGTCTTTAAAGATCATGTAGGTCATGAGGATGCCAGCAACAAAACCTGGTGATGTCTGTATAAGCAATTATAGAAAGGCAGAAAATGCATTTAGACAGAATCTGCAGATAGACAGATAGAAGAAATCAAAGACCAGGCTGCTGTGCAGTTATGTCTTCATGACAAAAGTTGTACTTCCACATAGTTTCCATTACATTCATATCTGGTCATTTTCTTGCTTTTCCATATCCAAGACAATACAACTGTGACTGTGCATATGTTTTGAGAGACAGTCTGTCATGTTTCTGATCTTACCAAGAGAGATGATGTAATTTAAAAGACATTTAAAGTGAGTGGGCCATCACTTTGAAGTGATACAACCGGACTCCTATTTCCAGCCTTGACACCAGCCTCATATGTGGCTCTGGGAGAACATCTGTATCACATCACAGCTTCTGGTTCTCTTTCCATTTTTTTCTACTTTCTGACTATAACAGTGTTACATGTGGAACACTGTTCCTCTGTACTTCAGTATCCAGCACATTTCTAGGACTCTCACAGAAAACAGTGTAAGTGGGTAAATGCCACAGAAGTGGATATAAACCTGTAAACTGATTCAATTAATAGTTCTGTTCCATCTATGCACTTGAAAAGACCTTCAAGTTTAGTACAAGCTATAAAGTCAGGCCTGTTTTTGTCAGCTTTCCTTTTATCACAGCTCTGTTATGGCAGAAGGTCAAACCTGTTACTGCTGCAGACAGCAGCATAAACATACAGTAGGAAAGTGCAGGGGAACCAGTTACAAGAGTATACAGCTCAAAGCACAGAAGACTTCTTGTCAACGAGAAGGTATTACCTGCTTATTCTGCATGGAAGAAATCCCTGTGAGGACAGCAGTTACATCCAGATGCTTTCTAGGTACCTTTGCTATCAATTAGTGTGTGGTAACATTAAGAAATGTCCTCTCACAACCTGGCAGGACACTTTTTTCCCCATGAGCTTCAGAACAGATTTTGGAGACAGATGAAGAGGCATCCACCTTGCCTCTTTTCAAGAAGATTACAGAGGGCAGCTGGAAAATCCCAAACCTCTTGACCACCAACACGCCACAGGTGGCAAGATAGATTAGTAAGCATTCCTGAGAATTTTGAGTGTCTCTGCAAGTTCTGGCATGCAGAAGAAGTGACTGCTCACACAGTCCATGCCCTCTACTCTTGCTACTGAACACACCACATGCAAAAATTTAACAGCAATTTAGTTCTCCAACATGTTGAACTGTAGTTCAAAAGTTAGGTTTTATGGCACAGCTAAGAGACATTTCGAAATCACCACAGACTAAATAAGCAGCAGGAGAAGGTGCAAGATGAAAAACTGATGTCACAGATCTGATCTCTGCAGTTTCCTCTTATTCATTCTCCTCCCACTTGACTGACTTCTCAGGTCATGTTGAATGGATTCATCCTTAGGTAACTTTTCAATTCATAATACTCTGCCAAACCACAACATCTCTTTGAACACAACTGTCTAAATTTAGGCCACGTAAATCTGGCCTGCTTAAACCTAATGTAGTTGTATCTCAAATCCATACTACAGTAGTACTGCATAGACTGTTCCCAGCAGTGGCTTAGTGACTACTTAAATACAATGCCTGTTGATTGGTTAACTATTGCAAATTCATCGTATGTCCTAAAAGAAGTTTAATTGTCAAAAGAAGTTAAATAATGTGAAGCTACAAAGAAGCTATATAATGGAGCTTCCAGATCTATTTAAAATATAATGAATTTCATCTAGGTTCAATTAATTTATCCCCATGAGTCTCTATAAGAACTGCTGTGTTTCATTTTAAATGTAAGCCATCACACAGATACTAAACTGAAGATGAAATACAAGAAAATGATTACTCAGCCCTCACAGCTAGGCTGCAGCAGCCCTCATACTGCAAGAAAACTGTTGAAAAGGACAGTCCTCTATGTACTATCTGAAAAGACCCTAGAAGTTTTTGCTGATTTTTTCCATTGATGTTTTGACTTCTTCTAACAATTATCTCTCTACACAGAAGTCTGTGTTTATGGGAAGGAAAGACTACTGTAGTTCAGGCGTTTGTGCTTACAGCGCTTCATTGCCCAGAATTATTCACCTTGTGTCTCCTCCACTCACATAACCCCTTGCTGCTTGGAGAAGGAACAGAGCACCTTCCCAACAAACGAGACTGAACTAACCATAAAGAGCCTGGTTTCACACTACCAGAAGAGCAGCAGTTGCAGCTGTAAGTCTCACTGCACTATGCTGTGGAAGGTATCAACCATTCTCCTCTTCTCTGTTTATCTTTGAGAAACTGGAGAAACTAATTAATTCAATCAGAGCCCTTTCACTCTTCCTCGAATAAAGAAAATGTTCAAGATAACAAAATTAGTTTGCAACGTAGAACTTTCTTGGTGAGTTAATTTAAAACCACTCAATGTTTTTTATTGCGTTATATTTATTGAGTAGTTAAAACTCTGGTTCATAAAAGAAATTTGCGTACCACCAGTGTGTCAGATATAGTATGGAATAACTGAAAAAATATTTCAGCAATTCATAGTCTGTGTACAGTGAACTCCCCTTTCTCTTGTACAGGTCTTGGCTACAACTACAGTTTTATAAAACTTTCTTATATGTTCTGCAGTCTGTAGTATGCAGTGCCCTAAGAAATCAGAATGTATCTGGCTATTCTTAAGACAAAACCAAGCATCTGTAATGCATTGTGCACAAAACTGATAAATTAGATTTGTGCAGAAGATATTCATATTCAGAAAATGTTCTTTCCAGACCTACTGCTTAGTTTTTAGCCTGTAAACACTTAAGAGTTAGTGTACTAATACTCTGACAGAATTACAGTCAGGAACAAACCTTCAGCCTATCCAAAAATCACCAGCACATTGCAACAAGGAGAGATATATAGCTTTGAATTGTAAGTGCCTGTGTCTCTTCATACCAATTTATCATTTGAACAGCAGACTTCAAATTAGATATAGTTCATGCAAGTAATGGACTAGATTGTTAGTGTCTTGAATAAACTGTTACATCATTACATCAGGCAGGAATTACTTGTCAGAGGCAGTTACTTTCAAAAGGAATAAAATTCTCCTAGTCATAGCTAGAAAACATTTCATACTCCAAGTAAAAGCACTGCTTATCACTTAAACAAAGCTTGCTTTGTTGCTTTTTTTCCCCAGTAAAGATGGCTACTCTAAAAAGAAATTGAAGTAAACACTTTTTGTTCTCTGTATATACGTAAAAGAGAGGAGTTCTACTGTTGTGTAACACAATGGTAGTGAATGGGTCCCGGAACTATTATAGAAAAAGAGGCTGTTTGATTTAGCCCATGCAATAGCCACAAATCATGGGAAAGCTCCTGGAGATCAGTTCTTGTGTTTGCATTAGCTGGCCAGAAGGTGGTACATTAACACTGATATAATTGGAAGAAGCGTTCAAGATTTTTACAAGATTAAACAAGACTATGCCTGTTCAAAGAATTCACATGCTATATGTGACATAATACTGTTTGTTTATAATTAGAGCCAAGTTGTGAACACATCTCACCTAAGTGGTGAAAAGATTAAAACCTCCTTCTTCCACCTGATAACTTGTTTCTATTAAACAAGCAGGTATATTCATAAAGTAAATGTCTTAGCAAGTAAGCATACCTACATGATTCATTACAAAGCACCTTTGTTTCTACCCCTGAAGACATGGCACAGATATGACTGACATATTTTTACCACTCTGTCATCTAACTGTGTTCTCAGCAAGGTGTGCTCAGCCCAGAGGTTACCAAGACAGAGACTACACCCTAGACTTAGTCATTGCTACTGCCACGGGAATGCTTACACTCCCCATTTGGGTAGGCAAGACAAAGCCTGTGTGTGAAGGGACACAGCAGAGCTAGAAAACACCAAGCTGAATCTGTTTCAGCAGAGAGCTCAACAAGAGAATGAGAGAGTCTCTGCAGAAGAATGGATTATGCTACTTCATCTTTCATCCAAAAGGAGAACAAGGAGCAAATAAGAACGAGAAGATACGCACAGCATTTTTCAAAAGCAATTCCTTTAAAAGTACTTTGGCAAAGATAAATGAAGACAGTTTTCCTCAATGTACTTTGGACTTTGCTTCTCTCCACAGATGTCTGCCTCTCTCTGATTTTAATCCATAGTACATACAACATATCCTTCAGTAGTGGAACTGACACTGAGATGAGACTATTGATCTCATGAAGAAATAAGCATGAATAAGAAAAGAGAAATGTGTCTGCAAGCTCAGGATGCTTCATGAAGTTGGTATTTGGCAAGCAGGGTAAATCTGTAGCCAGCCCTATTAATGCAAAGACAATCCCAATCCATCTTGGAGGAGCTGATGACCATCCATAGAACAAGCTCTATTTTGCAAAAGGCAATCACATAAATCTCTCATACACAGACAATACGTTACTTCATTATGCCATAACTCTTCCAGCAATACATGATGGATCAGTAACAAAATACAGAGGGTTGCAGACCTTGTTAGTTTTGTATTGAGTACTTGAGGTAATACCACATGGAAGAAGCCTGACATTTGCAGTGCCAGACTGCAGGTGGAAATGTGCCAGCACTGGATCCGCTCAGAATCTGGGGTCTCACTGTGCAACACAACCTTTGACAGCAAAGCAACACACTGTGGTCTCGCGCACTGAGTTATGGATACAAATGGTTGCTGCAGTACTGTAAAGGTGTGGGGTCTGGCCCTGCTGAATAAATGAAAGAAATGTTCCCAATAGCCATAGGAAAATAATCCAAGGCAGGAGACCATCACTTGTATTAAGTGGCTGAAACACTTTGGGTTTGCAATTGACAGTCCATCCGTTCAGAAACTGCACTGGTAGTGACCACAAACAGTAACATCAGCTGATGACAACTTGGTAGTCAATACAAAATAACTGGTTCTCTGATTCCTAGGTGGGCTGTTGAGGCATGCATGGCTGAAGTGTCACCCCAACTATCTGCTCAGTCTTGTGCTGATTCTTTAGCAAGAAAAGACAAGTCAGTACACAGGGATGTCGAATAAGTGTGTACCAGTGCTCAATCCACTGCTTACAAAAATAGACATTGCACATCATTTAGAAAGAGACAGGGTATTTTACATCTTCAAAATGTACTACTGCAAACACTTCTGGCTCCTCACAACATTTAAAAATAGTAGCACTAACTTCCTCATTCCTGTGCCCAAGGCATTTCCCAGGATCAAGTTTTATATCATATCAAGTCAGCAGCTCACATCCTGTCTGCCAGATATGTCTGGATATCTCAGGTCATGTGGTCAAGAGGTAATCTCATATTTATACACTCACTACCTTTACCCTGAGTGATATCAAAATGATTTATAAGTTATGTCACTGCTGATATTTAAAACAAACCCAAAGACCCATTTAGAAATTTCTAATGTAAGATTCTGTAGAAACTTCAATTTCAGTTACATATTTTAGTTACCTGTGAACTGTGAATACAAGTGTGTTTCATAGACAACACAGCTGATACATAGCTATAAATTATGGAAGATAGCAGTGCTCAACTTTTGCCTAACACTAATACTTTTCACCCTTGTAGCTTATTATGCAAACATGTTCTGTTTAAAATGCAGAGAAGACCATGTAACTGCATGAGAGTAGCCAGTTTGGCCAGTTCTTGACTCAAAGCATATGTGAGCTCCAGGCTATGGGGAAGTTTTATGAGCTAACAGGTGAGGTGCTCAATGCAAAAGTGAAAAGAGCTATAACATAGCCATATGTATCTGAATTAGTTTTAAAAAAAAATTTGGGGGGGATTTTTGACACATAACACAAAGGACTGAAGGTAACTGGCCAGAAACAGTGTGAGAAAACAGAAAGGATAGCCTGATCTACATGCAGTGCCTGACCCACATAGATATCACTGAAGATGCACCTGCCAGCTCAACACCCACATCTTCAATAAAAAATATTAATTAAAGGTGCCTGAGAAGCAGGATATGACACAGGAATTGGCTGCAAAAGTCTTAGGAGCTAATCTGAACCATGTGACTGTCTAAGTGACCTTCAGTTAGACATTTATGGCCTCTGCTCCCAAGGTTTTCTGTCTGTAGCAAAGGAAAAATACTGATGTAATGGGAATGTAATGATTGTTGTCATGAATGTTTGATAAATAGGCTATCATAAGTCATGTGAAAGCTTGTAGGTTTTCTAGGAACAATACAGGATAAAGAGAAAAGGAAGATCCTGTAGGGAATAAAACAATTGTAGAGAGTAGAAGCTGTGGTCTTTGGCTGGGCAAAATTTTTGTGTGTCAAGGTAGTTCTTTGTGCATCTGCCATTGCAAGCGTGTCTGGATGAAAACAAAGAGAAAGGTGGAGAAACTGGAGTAAACAGCTACGGCTCAATGTTTACATACCAAACTGGCTGTGAACTGCAAGCAGAAATGCTGGGCATTTGCTTCTTCCTGTTTGCTCCTCCTGTAGGCTGAGAAATAGGGTACTGTCCACACTATTTACAGGTAAGGAGGATTCCACCAAAAAATATTGGAGGCAAGTGAAAAAGGCTTACCAAGACCTTTGGAAAGCAAATGTATGCAGTAACAGATCGTGAAACATGCTTCTTCCAGTCAGATAGGCACCACTTCATTTGGTCATTGTTCTGTTATCGTCTTCAAAATTCATGTTAGGCTGTTGCTAAAGTGGTTGCAGGGTTGAGTCAGGATGCTGCATTGCTGGTTTTTACCTCTTGAGACATTTAAAGATGTGTTCTATATATGTTGAGCATGACAATTTAGAGCAACAGAACATAGTAGGAAAAAATATTCCCACTACTGGTAACCTAACTCCAGCCTCCTTTATAGTGACACTGATCTCAGTTTTTGCCTATCCAAAAAAAAATGATGCTACAGAGGTTGTCTTGGAGAGTGTTATGGAAAGCACAGCTGCATTGTCAGAGTTTGTGCCTGTACTGCCAGTCTGACGAGCACAACTGTACCATCAACAACTTCAGCCAACTCTGGAAAATAACAGAGTTGACCCAGCTCACCCATTGTATACATATAACAAAAGGACTCCCAAAGAGGGTGGAAGACAGAAAACTTGTCAGCTTGTTCATCCAAGGAAGTTTTAATTAATCATCCTGCTATGCAGCCCTCTGTCCTGAGTCCTGTTATCATTCTGTGGTGTTATCAGCATGTCATCTCCAACCTCAAGGCAGCTGTTGACCAGCCTGGGAGGCTGCTATGACAGACTGGCTCATTTTATGATACATTGCTGTGATTGATGAGGCCATTCTCCCTTTTCCACACTCATCTGCTCCAGGCCTGAGACTCCCTTAGCACAACCAGTCCAGGCTCCCACCATAAAACCCCAGCTGTTGTGCAGCTATTCACAATTGCAGGAAATCAACAGAACCAAATACTGGGCTGCTGCCTATCTTATGTCATTTGGAGTTTTGTTTTTCCTTTTTGTATGTATGTGTGTAGCTGCCACGGTACACAGGATTATTCAGGGTCACTCCACAGAAGCAGCCAAACAGAAACAATCCAACAAGCAATTTCTTCCTCCCTCCCTTGGACCACATTGGTGTGATTACAGAGAATGGAAAGGCATGGGACTCTGTTAAGTGTGAAAGTTTGAGCAAACGTGACCCACCCAAGAAGAATGGAAATATATAATTCATTATGTTATCACAGCACTGCAGTGAGAAGTGAAGAAACCTATACTTCAGTCCTCTGTGCTGATTTTAGCTTCCCATCTTTCCATCTTTAATAGGCATCTTCAGTCCAAGCTATGATGCTGGCTGGAGGCAAAACACAGAGTATACAAGGTCGAAATTTCTGTATGCTAGTCCTGAATAACTTCTCAGAGAACTGATTTCTTTTATAATTTGTATTTTAGCAACTCTCATCACCACCTAGTCTTAGCTGTATATCCTATTTCATCCCCAAATGATGATCACCATTCCTTTGTTGGGAGTGCAGAGAGGGGAGGAACAGGGAATCGTGAAAATTTTGTCATGAGGCACCAGAAGCAGGAATCAGGCAGGGTACTAGGACTGGATAGCATGGAGCTGTGATAGCGTCAGGACAATCCCTGTACAAAATACACCACAGAAAGCTAAGTGGAAATAGACTTCTGCATTCTGGAAATGTGGAAGAGACCTAACAAATCTCTTCAGGGTACAGGACAAGATTAGGGAGGGGGAAAAAAAGGTATGGAGAGTGTGATAGGAAGCCTGGCTGCCTCTATCACCAAACTGTGTAGCTGGTTTGGTGGCGGCGCCAGAGAGACAAGAGCTGAGCACAGAATGTGACCAATGTGAAGGAAAACAACAGGGCCCCCACAGCTGCTGTGCCCTGTAAACAAAGCTCAGCTTTCTGAAGGGCCATGTGAGATTTTGCAGAAGAGTCTTGAAAGAACTGAGGTCTGCTCAAAGGAAACAACAGGGATTAGAGAAATGAGGAACATGGGATAATAAAATAAGGACTTTACTGAGCTTAAACAAAAGGTATTCAAATAATAAAATATATATTTTAATGTATTCCTAGAAAAAGATCAAATGAACATTCACAAAATAAACGGGCAACACTTAATGCATACTCAAAATACCCAAAAGCAGTATCTTACATAAGGGCACTGACTGGTGGAGGAAATTTGACAGGAGTTACCTAAGAAGAACAACGTTGCTATGGACAAGAATGACTGCTCAGTTCACTGGTGAGCATTCTATTCTAACATTTCAAGAACTGATCATGTCCTAGGAAAAGAGATTTTTTTTTTCTTCATGAGGTAATGCTGGAAAACTGCTTCAGTATGTTATGAAAATGGGGTGGGAGAATTTATTTTTGTCCAGTGGTCTATCTGGATAAAGACTTATATAAATGTCAGAAATAGCTGTCAGATGAGAAAGTACCACCAACAGACTTCCACTAGGTTAACAAGTCTAGAGGAAATATCTAAACTCCTTTAGGAATGTAATGTATTCTGATCTTTTGCACTGCATCTCTTTAGTTTGCTGATTTGTACCACTCATCTAGGTCACATCAAGGTCAAATAGCAGAAACAATACGGCCAGTCATGTCGACAAGGATGTGCACCCTATGGAAAGGTTTGAATTTAACTTCTCACATGGCATGGCGTTTCTTGTAGGCTTTGTTCAGAAACACACATATGAGTGCCTGAAGTCCTGAAGGAGAATTCTGCTTTCCCACTGGCTTCAGGAAAGCCTGTTTCTGCTTGAGACAAGAAAAGAGAATGTACTGGGAGTGTGTTTATTTGAACCAGAATTTTAATGCTCTAGAAATGCTGACAGAGCTTGCAAGATTAAATCCTGTATTTACTAACTCAGCAGTATCCTCCCCCCTAAATTTCTCCATCATCACCGCACCACAACACAAGGGAGAAACTCTAGAAAACAAGGTATCTATTGACACTTGGCAAATCTGCACTTGAGTTCTTTGAGCTGGATCTAAATAAAACTATTTCTTGGTGTCAGCTCTGATGATTTCAGATATGAAAACTGGTTCACCCATAAAGCAAACTGAAACCCAGATCTCTCATTACTTGATCTGAACAGTTGTCAATTGGCAGTAGCCTGAGTGTGCAGGGATAAAAACCATGCCACGGTCTTGTGGGTGAGCCAGTCTCCTTGTGAATAGTTTCAGGATGCATCAGGAAGCAATTACCAAATCCCAACAAAACCTAGTTATGACCCCTCTCCTTCACCAACTATCACTTGGGAGAAGCCAGAATTATTTTTGTCCTCTCTCCCCTAGTTATAACATAAATTAGTGGATATTTTTCCCCCTTTAAACTTTAAACCGTGTTCAATCTCTTTGTGCCGAGTCTTTTGTCTTCGGGAAGAGGCTATTTCGCTGGAAGCCGATGGAAATACAACTGTCCGGCAGACAATGGAGCTGTCTGCAGAGCAGGCGCTTCGGAGGGGAGAGCGGGATGGCTGAGCCAGAGGCATTCCCGGCCTGTTGCCATAGCAGCGGGGTGAGCGGGCTGCCCTCCCCGCCGGGCTGCCCCTCCCCGGCCGCCGCCTGCGCGGGGAGCCCGGGGCTGGGTGGCCGTGCGGGG
>VZSR01000520.1:30227636-30255911 GCA_013398615.1 Brachypodius melanocephalos
AGAAGCCTCCTGGGTCCTGGTCCCTTGCTATTTGACTTGAGAATGATCCAGGAATTATCAGGTTAATCTCAAATGCCTTTGCTCATTGAAGAGTGACTCCTCTCCCTGCCATCTGATGAGGGATGGGTCGATTTCTATTGACCTGCTTTTTCTTTCATCCAGCAGACAAGGAGCTACTGGCTCTGGCGAAACCCTTCTACTTTCACACCTATTTGTGCCATTAGTTAAGGTTTGAGTTGTTCAGACACGTGAGACAAACTGGTTTTGTTCTGTGGATGCAGCTGGACTGTCAATCTCAGCAGAGCACAGCTCACCCTTTTGCCCCAGCAGTCCCTCACCCTCTGGCAGACCTGGATCAGCTTGGCAAGGGGACAGAGGACAGGGCTGAAGCCTCAGTCACCACTTTTTAACATCTGCATCTCTTGGAAACTGAATCACCTGGTGAAAGTAGATCACACTCAAAACACCTTCTCTGCACTTCCCTAACTCCCTTGCCCTCTCAATAGCCCCCCATTACCAACAGCATCACTGTTATGAGAACCTTCATGTCCATTGCCTCTGATTGCTCTGTTTTGAGATGCCATCTGTTGTTGATGCCTTATCTACTGGAGCACTGACCTCTCTTAGCTAAGCTGGCTTGACCTTTATGGGAGATTAGTTCATCTGATGCTGTCCATCTCTGGACACATACGTGACTAATCAGGAAATCAAGTGTTCTTCATGATGTTTGAACTGTGCTGTGACACACAGGCTGGTCCCTGCAAGCCTGGGACACAGAACAGCCAAAGGAGCTGAAGCTGAGTCCTGTAATTTCGAACCAAGCAGAGATCAAAAGCATACCTGCAGAGTTTGATCACATCGTGGGGAAGCTCTCGTAACACTTGTTATACCTAAAGAATTTGCAGTGGCATTGATTTTGGCAGAGATATTTGGTCTTAGCAGAGCCCTGAGTATATACCCACATTGTTAATCCATGTCACTGTGTCTTCACTGCCTTTGCAGCAATGCTAAATCAAGGAAAACTGCTCATGCATAATACAATCTGTATTATCTTAAGGCCAGATTTACCCTGAAAGCCTGAGGTCCACCATCAGCAAGGACAGATCTGTGTGTACAGCAATAAGCACACAGCTCTGCTGAAACCTCTTCAGCTAGGCATGTTTTCAAACACAGCCTTTAAAGCAGTGCAGATTGGTGGCTTTACCAAGAAAAGCATAACCTACTCACTGAGACGAAGATGCAAGATGAAGACTGTGCAGTCCAATTACAGCATTTGCTGAAGAGACACACCAACGCTCAAAGAAGGGGAACAATGCACATGCAACTGCGTCAACAGAGTGAAATGCCTTTGTGTCTCTTCCTCCTTGGAGACGAAAAACTCAAAAGATTTGCGGGGAATCCTGCAGGTCTCCCAGGATACACCATCGTTCGCACTAATAATGTGTTGCTGGAGGCAACCGAGCCTGAACAAACAAATCGGTCCGGGGGAGGAGGATTGGTGGGTTCATGAAAGTAAAGCTTCCAGGAAAGCCCCCCCCTTCCTTCTTTTATGTAAACTTTCCAACCCAGATCCTAATTCTGCCCGGTGAAGGGCCTGCTGCAGAGGAGGTGCAGTGAATTGCCCCGGGCCAACCTCGTGTCCCACTTGTGGAGCCAAGTGCCCGTGCTGGAGGCAGCCCTGAGCACGGGAAGCGATGAACTGGCGCTGTGGCTGCGTGACAAATGCACCAACACGCTGCAGTTGTCTGCTCTGCCGGCTGCACCGTGTGCCTCTCTGTATGCTCTGGGCTGGCATGGGCTCCCTTTCCACCCCAGCCCCTTCTGAAGGCTCATGCTTACCACCAAGCATACAAATGCACGTGGAGCAGAGGCAGGACACAGCAAGCACGTACAGACAACCAGTCTGAATATACTGCAAGGGTACTTGCCTCATGCACCGACACAAAAGGAAATAAGATCCTGGGATGTATCAAGGGGACAATTCCTGAAGATGGGAAAACTAATATCTTGATATGAGGCTGTGGTGAGACCTCAGTCTCGCACAGTTTTGATCACCACTTACCCAAAAGATTAATTCAAACAGCAACGTGAGCTGAGAAAAGCTTTCTAGGATGAGGAGGAGAATGGAGAACCAGAATATTAAAGAGCTCGTCTCAGTTTAGCAAATGGACACAGAGAGGGAGATAATTACCCTGTATAAATACATTAAAGTGCTTACACTGGACAGGGCAAAAAGCTATTTGAAAGACAATATTGGCACACGAACATGTGGATAGGAAATGGTCATGAATACATTTACATCAGGGCCTTGGAAATAGATTCCATTCCTATGATCTTAAGTAAATCATGTTTAAAGCTCTCTGAAATGTCTACATGGGAAAATACAATAGCAGCTTCAATAAACCACTGACTAAAGTCTCCACTTAAATAGAATAATTTCTAAAAAGCCTGTAAAGGGCTTGAGAACAAAGAGCTATAGGACATATGTTGGCAGGATCTCTAATCTTTTAGACATTAAATTAAATGGCTAGATTTGGAGAGGAGCACACTGAGCTGAAGCTGTTTGAAAATTTTGTTCAACTGTAACAAGAATAGCTGGGACATGAAAATCTTGGAAACAGTTTTAGGTGTAAAACCCAGAGCTGGACTTCTTCACAAGAAGTACTGAGCACTCAATAGTTTTAAAAAATTGAGTCCTAAGTGATTAGTTCAAATCAGTGTCCATGAAATATACTGCAGTACCACAAGGGTACTGACAAGTAAAATTGGACTGGCATCCATGTGACAAAACCCAGAATCACAATTCTCATTCTTGCTAATCAAGAGCAGAATGTCTCCTCTTCCTCTCGTGTAATATGCACAGTCATAATGCAAATACCAGTTTACATAGGCAGAGGATTTTGGTCTCATCTGTCAAACATGAGAACAATTAAGACCAAATTTCCTCTAATAACAGATGAACATGGTTATTAAGAGGCATGTCATATCTGTGCTCCAGTATTATATGGTTTGATCAAGGCTAGATGAGGTAAAAAACAGAGATATTGAAGCAAAGACATAAATCAGCAATTTCCCTAGAGTACTGTCATCCAACTGCTCATTTCTGCCTTGAAAGAACATTAAAAGTTAAAAAAAGTGTTACATTTTTTCCATAACACTGGGGCTGAATAAAAGAAAAAAGCAGGCAGAAGTCCTGACAAAAAAGGACATTTATCACAAGTTTCTAAATGCGCACAAAAAAAATAAGTTGTCAACATAGAAGCTGAAGTTTTTGCTTAAATTGTTCCGCTCACTATTCATGTTTTCGACAAATCTGCTTCCCATTTTATCCCATGCTGTTCTTTGAGGAGATGACTCTATAACTGATCCCCTATAGTTGTTCATCATCACTTTTCCAATTCCTGTGATGTGTAGTCCAGTGATCTGGACTAAGCCTTTCCTAGGTTTCAGATGGTATCACAGCAAGAGAGAAACAAGCAAATCCATGCATTTGGGTATTGTGAAATTTCTCATTCCTACTTGCTCTCTGCTGCTGCCAGCTTTTTCACTGGCTGTTCTACTCTGTCAGCTCCATTCAGCCCCTTCATACTCAGATAGGAAATTCCACACAGAACTGGGATTTCTAATCAAGAGCACATGCAATGATTTACAACTCCTGTTAGTTAGTACTACTGCTGAAGCCTTGCTTGCTTCTCTGCCATGTAGAATCAAGGGTGGAAAATGCCAGTTCTCAGGTGAGTGACTCCTCCCTGCAGTGCATCCTGCACAGTTGTACAGTTCAGGAGCTGCAGAATTGTGTTCCTTGGGGTGTAGCCAGTGCTGTAGGGCACTGGCTGTGGTGCCAAGCAGCATGAACCTGAGACAGGGTTTCCCCAGAGCTACTCTATGGCTACAGTGCCATTCCTGCCTCCTGCCAGCAGTACAGCAGCATGCTGCCAGGAACTGAATGCAACAGGTGAGATGATGCCGCTGAAGACTGCCACTAATGTTTCCCACTTTGAAAGAGCTGGATGTGGGGAGATATCTTGGTGTTCTCTCCCAGCAGCTTTAAGCTTGGAAGCCACTTATCCACTTGGAAGCATCCCGCAGAACTGGGCCAAATAAACCAAGCTGTTCCTCTGTGAATACAGCAATCACACATAGCTGCTGCACTAATGCATTCCACCTCCAATTAAGCTTTACACTGAAATGTCCTGTCCAGCTGCAAAATCTCCTGCTGAACTCTTCAGGCTTGTTATATCAGCATGTAACTTTCTGCATTAAGAGACCAACTGGGGCCAACATAAACACTGTGGCTGAGGAATCACAGCCTTACAATCAGAAATAAAGGGCTTTGTACCACCTAGTCTGCCTCACTGGCCTGAGTCAAACTACAAAGCATCCAATCACATCTATTTTCTCGGGATATTGACTATATAATGGCAGATCAGAAGGTCAGTCCTGTAACTTGCCCTGAGCTTCTCTCTGCTGTCCTTTCAGCTGATCTGACTGTGTAGAAACATTGGTGAATAGGTGTGAAAAGAGTGAACTTCATCAAGAATACCATGTAGGCTCAGCATTTAGCTCTTCCATAATAAAGATAACTCTGCTACAAATCCACAGTTACTGTACTTTGCATGTAAAGCAAATAAATAGGCATGAGAAGAAAACTCAGCACCTGAACTAGGAGATGCTCATTTAGCTGTTTGCAGCACAGGGCCAATGACATGCACAAGATCAGAACAGATTCTATGCTAGCAAGCAGACAAGCAAACACTCACAGCAAAGTAATTTTATATATATACATATATGCATATATAAAAGGTTTTTAATTTTAACATTTCCAAGCAATAATTCCATTCTTAGAATGTGAAGGAGCAGGAAAGGCCTAATTAATTCACAGGGGTAAGCACCATAAGACTCAGCCTAGTAGGCATTAGTAGGAGCAGACACTTCTGAGCTTTCTTCCAACTCCTTTCTTACTATGACAGCAATGTTAAATCCTGTCCTCTTACACTCTGATCTTTCTCATTGTTCCTGAAGAAAAAGCAAGAATCTTATAGTCCTCCAGCAGCATCAACCACTCTTCTTTGTGAGGCAAAGTAACAGCGAAGATAAATAATCAGTGTTATCTTCTGGGGCGTAGTGGAGGCAGATATTGGACCCTTTGAAGTTAGCAGACTACAGTTAGCCCCACAAGAACTGGCAGAGCTGAGCTCAGTGACATCTTGCTTTAAGTGTTATCACTAGGACAGTCCTTTCTAAAAATGAAGTTTCGAAGGGATGGAAATGGCTGATCAGGGACTAACTTTGCTGCAGCTGGTGTTAATCTGAAAGATATTATGCAAATATTTGCTCGGGATATGGTGGTATTATAGAATAGCTTGAGTTGGAAGCAACCTTAAAAATCATCTTGTTTCAACCACCCTGCCATAAGCAGGGACACCTTCCACTAGACCAGCTGCTCCAAGCCCCATCCTGCCTGGCCCTAAACACTTCCAGGAATGAGGCATCCACAGCTTCTCTGGGCAGTCTCTTCCAGTGCCTCGCCACCCTCACAGTAAAGAATTCATATTGCCAGCTCATGTTGAGCTTTTCATTCACCAACACCCCTGCATCTTTTTCCTCAGGGCTGTTCTTAATGCATTCTCTGCACTGTCTGCAGTTGTGCTGTGTATTTCAGACTGAAAGGTTTGGTGCAGAAATGACCAGGTGAGATTCTTTGGTCTGAGACCTGCAGAAGGCCAGACTGGACAATAAAAACAACATCACAGTCCTCCTTCCTGGCATTAAAGCCAATGAATCAGATGACTGCACACCAAGATTATTTTGTAATTCTCTCTACTGAATAGATAGGAATAAACATTTGTTTATTGTTGTACCTGTTCTTTGCTCATTCTAACATTTCCCCTTCCTCCTGGCAGATTTTCTGTGCCTTCCTTCCTGCCACAAGGAGGGACTGAGACAGTGACTCTGCTCCACTGCTTTTACCTGCAGCCTTCATCAAAGAGCAAGATTGTCAGTCTATATGACAAAAGCTATTTCTACATCACCTAGGTCCAGCTTGCACAACCAAGCTGCAGGCTTCCCCGCTGCCAAACAGGGATGAGGATTGAACTCTACTGCAGAGTTCACTGGGATACTGTGACCAAGAAGCCTTGAAGACGAGCTAATTCCCAGTACACAGGTCTATCTTGGGATCACAACACTTCTACTGCTATGAATTATCTAGACCTAGCTTCCTAGATCTCTCCCACTAATTCATTACTCTACAAGAAGCTAAAACTGCATGAGAAAAAGCTGGGATGACAGACAACTAGTATATAAAACTCCCGAATTGCTAGTTGGTATTGACATGAAAAATAAAAAACCCTGCCTCTGGTGCTGAATCTAGCCCTTACAGGTTGGGAGTTGTTTGAGAGTATATTTTAGGTGCTATTTGTTCATGGTACTCTGGAGTCCCCTCCTCCTTGAAGCAAGGGTTGGATGTTCCTCTCTGCAGCCTCTCCAGCTGGCTTTGGCAGACTCTCATGTACAAGTTTTTCATGTGTCTGGGACACCAGCACAAGGTGGTTAATAGTTACACAGCATAAATGAAATGCATTTCTGGATGGAACATGGTAATCATCAGCATATATTATTTTCCCCCTTGCCATGGTAATTAACATGGAATAATTTCAGAGGTTGTAGCCTGTTCATGGCATTCAGTGCCAGCACATTGCACAGATATGTAATCTGTTCAAAGCTGCTTGTTTGAAACTCACAGAACACCATTCTTGCAGTCATCATATTGTGATTCAGTATCTAGCTGGCTACAGTTACAGAAGAAATGTAACAGAACTACTGCAGAAAAGCATTAGGAAAAGGTTTGAAAAGTTATTACTTGCCTTCTATTACCTTCAGTAATAGAGCTGAGCTTGTCAGAACTGCCATTTCCAAGTTTTGGAACAGAAGCACCAGAACCCCGTTAAAAGATGTGTTTTGTTTTGAAAACAACAACATTCTCAGAACTGATTCCTTATGCTATTTATGAACTGTCTGGATTTTGAGAAATTAGGGGTCACACATGCAGCCTTCTATCTCCAAACATGCAGATGTTCTCAGAAAATAATAACATAGCAATTTCCTCAGCATCCCAGTAGTCCCAGAGATACAAGAAAGTGCCAAAGAGAACAACTGGTCAGCAAATTGAAGCGTTAACATCAAACATGGCATAGCTGCAGCTTTGCTGGGATACAAATCACAACAGAAACAACACAACTAGCAACACTGCACCTAAAATTGCTATGAGGAAACTTATGCCTACACATAGACATACACACACATAGCTTCATTATATAATACAGAGAGATTCCATTATATATTCTATTAAGTTTATAATAGAATATAGTTTATGAGCTATGAAAAATAAATATATCATCTTTATTATACACATACTGACCATATATAATTATTTCTATTCTGTATACATAATAATTTTAATTTCTATAAATAAAATTATTTTTAAAGAAGAATGGTGAAATGCAGAAATCTAAATCAAGCTGTGAGGTATCTGGGTACAACCTCAGAACAGCTCCATAACCACAAGAAGGCCTCTCCCTTGCTCCTCTGTCTTGCAGATATTTGGCCTTTTTTGAAAGCTGAGACAGGCATCTGCTACAGAAGGAACAAATACTTGTATTGTATCAGTAACAGAGATATCCTGTGTTACTTATCTTGCACAGCACAAAGGCCAAAAGTTCCCACTTCTTTTCATGCTCATTGATCCAAGCTGAGCGACATGGCGAGGCATGGTAAGAACTCTGAGGCAAGGGGCACTTCACCAGCACCAAACACAGCTTCACACACACTGTGAACCCCCAGCTGTTGCAAAGTGCTTGCTGTTATAACCACTTAAACATGCCCACCTTAAATGGAGAGTCTGCTATCACCTGACCCACATTTATTGGCTACCTGCTGCAGGCTAAAGAGTCCCTTGTGCTGAAAAAGATGAGGATAATATAAAAGGCTTCTTGGTGCCAGAGTTCAAACAAGCATAGACAATGATGTGCAGCATCTTTTTGCTGCCCTTTGATAGAAAAGCAAATCTTTTTCAAGTCTGCTCATGCAACATTTACCTTCACCACTGTGGACACTGCTGCCTTCACAGGACATCAGTCTGCTTATCCCAACCCCATCAGTTGGGAGGTTTTCTGCAGTCCCCTGTAGCAAGGGTAAACTTTCAGGTTGCATCATTCAGGTCTCTCTCATCTTCCTTAGATATCTTCCTAGGCCATATCTTGCATAAACACATGCATTATATAAGCTCAAGACCATAGCTTTTACACTCAAATTTTATGCCAGTTGTGAGAAAGTTAATTCCCAGCCAATTTTACCTGCTTAGAGCCTACCAACCCTGGACACCAAGATGCACATTTTAATGTCTGGGACTTGCCTCTGTGTATGCCTGCAGTCAGACCTACATCAGGCTTTAATCTGCTCCCACACAAGACCCTGTGCCCTTTACCACAGGCAGTTGGTGTTTAAGCATTTTGCATGCAGGATAAATTCAAGACAAGGAGTGAAATTATGGAACAGAGTATCCTTTTATCCTGTTCAGGCAATAAAAATTCACCATGCCTAAAATAGTTATTCTACTTAGCATCTGAAAACAGAGTAGAATTTTTCATGCTTTTCTCATCACTAGGTTTTTCTCACTTGAAACAGTATTAAACCCGGACTGTTTTATAGACCTGATCCTTTACCATCACGAAGTAGATCAAACATTGACTTATTATTTTCATACAGCTTTTAGCAGTAAAATTAGTCTGACTTCTTTTTCCCTTCAGTAAGTTTGACCTTGGAGTCGACATCCTGGCTAGCAGTCAAGGTGACTTCATCATCACACAGAGCATGAAGATTCCTCTCTTTGCCTTCATGGCAAAATACATCCTATTTCATTGATTTGATGCAGCCTTCAAACTTCACTACAGACTGAGGAAGTCAGTCCTTTGAGGGGAGAAATGCAAATCAAATGCTTGAATCAAGTCAAGTTTAAAGAACTGAATTTCTGGAGAAGGGCAGAGAGGAAGGAGGGAAGAAACTGTTCATACATTTTTTGTCCACTTACACACTGTTATGGTGGGATGATGGTGAACTGGACAACAGAAAAGCAGCCAGAACTGTACAGCAATTCCATGTCCACTAGGTCCTCAGCTTCCCCATTTCCACAAACCTTCCTGATGCCAGCAGCCACCTTGGGGAGTGAACTGTGAGGCAGTCCAGGAACAGGACAAACAGATGCACCTTGCTCATGCTGCCCTTTTGCAAACTCTACATCTCGTGACAGGAAGACTCCCTGTGTTTCACACTTCAAGTTCCAGTATCACTAAGGTACTGGAAGTGTATGTCATGTTTTATGTATCTTATGTTTATGATTAGTGTAGCTTATGTTTTAACTAATAGCACAGCCTTGCTTACATTACCTCCTTTCTTACTTGTAAAGATTTTTAGGTGAATGGAGTGAGTTTTTGTACTCGTCTTGCTAATAAATATGTCAGCTTGTGACTGACTGAGAAAGACATAGTAAGAAAGTTGCTCACAAAGCTTTTATTGAAGAATGGGGTTCAGTTTGGGCCATATATAGTATATAATCCCTTATGTGTGACAGGCATATACAGCAGTCCTTTTGTCTTTGATCTGCCTATATGATGTGAAGTTATATACAGACTGGGCATCCCTCACTCCCTTTGCTCAGATGGAGACAGCCCCAGTGACAGCAGCCTATATCAAATCAACAAAATAGCAAGATACAGCACACACTCCAGCTTGCCTATTCTACTTTTCTACCAAAATGTGGTTTCCAAACTCAGAGGTACAGAGAAACAGAGTATTCCAAAATAAAAATGGTCAGACAGATTCGTGGTAACTTCATTATTTGAAAAAAGAAACAGCTCTACTTATCCAAAGTAACTACTACTTCTCCACTAATTAATTGTCTATAATACTGAGCCTGCACCTACCATGCTGCTGTTTATAAACCTGCCTAGAAGTCTAACCCAGCTTCACTGAACCACCAAATAATACTCTTTGCAGGTGATGCATGCCTTTGTTTCTTATGGAAGGGACATATGACCTCAGTGAGGCATAGGAAGCCCATTCCATTCTCACAAAACAGACCTCATTTCCCACATATGTTTACATTCACCACCTGAGAGAAAACATATTAAATATCTCCCAGGTCTGAGCTATCATGACACCAGAGAATCAATTTTCATCACCAAACTGGGTAGCTACTGACCTTCCTCAGCTTGGGTTGAACAGCTTCCAACATAGTACAGGTGTTTCCTCCTGGAGCTGTGTATTTTTTTTTCTGTGTCCTGACATGTCAGCTTTTTTATTCACTGTGAAAGTCAGCTTTGTCATTCAGGAGTTCCCATTCTCCACGACATGACTGGCACCACTCTGCTTTATTTCTCCTGCTTCAGATTACCCAGAGTACAACTGAGGACCAGAGAGCTACAATGCCATGTAGCACATTCTTCCACAATCAGGACTATGTCTGAATAGAGCCCTAGAGGGTCAGCTATAAGATCCTTAAATGGTTAAAATCTGCTACTGAACCACCTTATGTCATGTCTTACACTCTCTCTGCATTTACTGTTCAATAACAGTGCAAAGCACTATGCAAAGAATGCCTCCAGCAAACTGGATCTGTCTCTTGGCACTTTAACTCCACTCTGTTACTGAAACAGAGAGGAGCAAGCAGAACTGGGCCTGCCTCAGCTCAATACACTGTTGAAAAAATTTCTGCATGGAAATTCAGGAAAGGCATCCAGCCTCTCTCACAACATACTAGTTCCTAGATCAGCTTAAGCTGATGTGGCATGCGAAAACAAGAAATGCACAAGTCTATCAACAGGTACATAGTTGCCTTTGGCTCTAACTTCAGGAGCCTGCACATGTCAGTGCTGTGTAAAATCCAAGCGTGATTTTTTTGGAATCAGAGTAGGACAAAATGTTAGTCTGCCTAATCCTTGAGTTTGTTCTGCTTTGGGTCCATTCCCTGCGGCTCAATTCTGAACAGTGAGTTTAAGAAGCATCAAAAAGATTGAGATGGGAGCTTGAAAGCTTCCCTCTTACCAGGTGAATCTGCTGCAGATGTTCTACCACTGGTCAGGTCCTCAGTATTAAGTGATTGCAGGTCCGTGTAGGAGGGAGCAATGCTTGGGCTGCTGGTGTCCTCTGAGTTGGTTGTCCAGCTGCTCTCTGAGGCACGGGCTTGCCTCTCAGAAGAGTTGGAAGAGGGGGAAGTCCAGTTAGGTGCTTTTGCTGCAGACACTGGTTGCAGAAAACAGGTATTGGTTAGAGACATGCAGGGCAATCTACCCGAAGATCACAACTATTCCAAAGACATGCTAGATCAGTGTACTGGGGTTCTGTAAATACAAATTCCAACATCCACAGCAACACGGTTATTTCATAACAAATGCCGAGCTAGTGCCTGGCACTGTTACGCTCCAGCACTACTCAGCTGTCTGCCTTAGATTCTGTACTGCAGGCAGCCATATGCTTTCCTGTTGCTCAAGCATTGGAGAAGCTGTGACTTTTCAGAACAAGATTTCATGTTTCTGACACTGTTGACAAGACCTGAATATATTTGTTGTGCAACACAGTGGAGTTTTTACAGCACCATGGATTTTTTTAAGTGATTTTATTATATTTAATCAAGCATTTCTTATCTGTGACACCCACTCAAATGCAGTCATCGTCTCAGGAATGCTCTGCATGGAAGAGAAGTATAAAAATAGCTTGAAATGGGCCTATTGATGTGCACTAGGAATGGCTTTTGTTTCTGAACATCCAGAATGTAGAGTCCCAATCTGAATACACTACATAACATTTCTGCTCAGCGTTAACCAAAAATCCTGTTCTCATTTGCCAGACTTGTATGTCAAACAGTTCAGTCCTACCTAACCATCAGCCAGAGTTTAGAACACAATCACACACATCCACTGCTATGAGTTTGTATTGTGTAGTCTTTGTATTGCATACTCTTTGTCCACACCATCACCTGAATGCTAGAACAATGGGTGACTCTAGTGAAGAAATAATACTAATAAAAAGAAACTTATGGTTAAAAAGTCTTCCTGAACTAAGGAAAAGTGTATGGGTAGAGACTAGTTCTAATTTAATATCAGCTTAATAACTGCTTTCTAAATTAGTACATCTATATTTAGCTGTTAAACTAACAAAGCTCTTGATACTCCCCAAATCTCGCAGTTACTGAACAACTACTGAGACAGAGATTCTCTTCTCAGCATGTAATAAATAAACAACCCTTACTAGGCTGACATATATCTTGGAAAAAAATGACAAATTAATGTTAAAGAAAATTTCTCTCTCTCCATCCAAGCGATGTGATGGGACACATCCTCATTATGGAAACCTTGTTGTGTGCATAGACAGAATATCCAAACAGTGCTCTCTGCCTTGCCTCTTGAAAGGTGTGAATTTACTTTGTGTATCTGCACTGATAGCCTCAGGTGAGCAGGCAGTGGTATTTTTATGTGTACAGCTGTGAGCCCACTGACACTGAGTGGCTTCTGAGTAGTCAGCCCTGAGGGATGAGGACCTGCAACTCAGATCTGTCTCCTTATTGCACAGGTTGACAGCTGTTGTGTCAGACACACAGCCAAAGCCCACCCCTCCTTCCTCCAGTAACTGCACACTGTGTTGTGCTGATGCCTGTAGAGAAAGGATGATGAATGGATGATTATAATCTATCAGTCCCACTCTCAGTCCTTTTGTTAAACATGGCATGAAGCACCTCGAAAGCCGCCCTTGAAACTTCAGCTGAAATTGCTTTGACAGATAGAGCACTTTATTTGCACATAGAAGACAAACTGAAGAGCTGAGCTCTGTATGTGGACTGCTAAAAGGAACCAAGTTTTTTTTTTTTGAAGTGTGATTTATATCCTAGAAACTGTGGAATTACTTTATAGAAAAAACATCTTAGATTTCCAGTATTTTTTGTCTTGAGTCATTCACAGCAATATGAAAAAACAGTCTAATTTAGAAACATGTAAGATATAGTAACTCAATTAGTTTTGTGCTTTCCAAACCCAATTTTTATCTAAGAAGGCAACTGGCTGGACTAGTGTTGCCAAATACTTCTATATAAGAGCAAATTAATTTTATTCCAGGTAAGTTGGGCCATCTTGAAAGAACAGAATTGTTTGCTTTTTTCCTAAAAAGAGCCTTGTACTTTGGAAAACCAAAACCACAGGCAGCTTTTTCTGCAACAGATGTTCTTTAAATTCTTACTACAGTCAACTTCTACTTGTGACTGTTCTAGGTTTCCCAACACTAATAATTAAAACTAAAATGCAAAAGTGCATTTTCCCCTATGCTGCGCCAAAAGGCCATCTAGCAATCTCAAAAAGCAAGACAAGCAAAAGTAAACATCTGCACGTTTAAGATCTCTCTTCAGATGTTTCTGCTGCTGCTCTTCAGATTCCTGGAAGTGCTGCAGCCAAATTCCTAAATGAGGCAGGGCTCTTTTGTCGAAATTTTGAATTCAGTCTCTAATACCAATAGCCAGAGAGCCACAGCCTTTCTGTTGTAGGAATTTCTCAGAAATCTGTTAATGATGAAAGAAAAAATGCAAATTCTGTAGCATGCATTAGATACTGAAAATCGACTCATTGCTTCCCAAAGCGTTTCCTTCAACATGCATTTTACTTTTCTTGGCATGTTTATTTTTAAAACAATGGATTGGCTTTTAATATGCAGATTTACCTTGAAGCATTCATTCCTCTTTGGTGTTTTGAGGACCTGTTCCATAATCCCTACACTGTATTACAATACACCACGTTAGCATAATTCTTTTCTTTCTTTCTTTCTTTCTTTCTTATTACATAGGACTTCAAATTTTTCTGATTCTAGCACAGCATCACAGTTTCTAGTGACAGGTGTAGTTTCCAGCTGCTGATCTTGTGCTGCAAATATTGCCTACTTTCAGAGAGAACAGCACAAAGTAGTTAAGCTCAGATACGCTGTTGGATAGGCTCTCAAGGGACATGGTAAGAGTCCAAGTAATTTGAGCCATTTAAAACCAAACAAAAGCTCTTGGGAAGAAGTGGGCGTGGCTGAGTAGGATGGATGATGTAACAGATCTTGCCTTATTCTAATTCTGGTGATTAAGAATACCTCATTGAATTGAAGAGTGCAGCTAACACTGATAGAATATGAGACCGTGAGCTGGAGGCCCATTGTGTAACAAATGCAAATGTTTTGTCACCTGCTGGCTGTGATCATTTACAGATTGTGTAGCATTTGTGATAGCAACATTTGGGTGAGCCTAAAAATCTCATTTTTCACTTTGGCAGTAACAGTTTGACTGTTTGACAAAAATCAAAAATCTTCTTTTCCCAGCAAAAGGAAAACAGAGAAGGGGACACTGCAATACATAATTTCTGTGAATATTTCTATGGCCTCACTCAAGAGTTTTTGCTTCTTGAGGAGAAATCCACATGATTTGGCAGCTGTCAGTTAACTATACACAAACCCCAAATTCAGAAATATTTTGAAACAAACATTTTGCTTAGAATTTACTCTGCCTGAACCTGGTAGAAGGGTTTACAAGAACATCCTAAATAAACATAGTTTTCACTGTGAGGCTTACTATGGGTGCTTTTCATTTCTGTACCTCAGATTTTGACCTTTCTTTTCATCCTTCAAATTCTTTGCCTGTTTGTTCAGCCCTGTTTCTTGCCATCAATCCCCTGACCTCTGCTCCCCCAATAATGTCTTCAATTTTCCCAGAACAACAAGGGTCTAGCATTAGCCTTGGTTTTCTTTAAAAGGTACTTCCTGTAGGATAGCCACTACATTCTAGCTGTCTCTAAATTGCTATTTTTTTAGACTCTGAGCACTTTGGCACAAATATTTGCTTTTGGGGGAACCTGCGCCAAAATACTGTAGCCCTAATGTCAGAGCAAGACAGCATCTCTCTCTCCTAGGACCCATCCTCTTTGCTCTCATGGCACTCTGGAAACCCCACTTTGCAAGCCCTTTTCAAAATGTGTTTCCAGGCAGCCCGGCCACCAGTCTGGGTGATTATCTAGTCAGCTGAGCAGCTGCTCAAGCACAGACAGACAGACAGAGAGACGATTTCCTAACAGTGCTGGAGCCCTGACAGGAACGCGACCCAGGGTGCTGAGCCTCCAGGACGTTGCTCTTCACAGCTGCCTGCACAGGAAACAGATTTCAAATGTGTCCATGCCTCTCAAACCAATCCTTCTGTTTGCACTTGGCCTTTACACTCTTCCCTCCCCCCCGTCTGGGTATTTGGTATTGTTCTTATGCAGAATGTTTGCTACTGGAAATGAATAATTGCTGTCACCACGGGCTTTCCACTGAGGGTGTCAGCGTGCACAACATCTCCAGCTTTGCTGTCGCCCATAGAAAAAAATCGTCATCTGCACAATAATGGAAAACAACTAGGCTGAAACTTATCCCATCTCTTGTTGTCAAATGTCCTTCGAAGTAAAGGGCTAGAAACAGAACCGTCATTTCTGCTTCCCTTTAGAGGCTGTCAGCTGCACTGGTCTGGCCATTTATCATACAGGCTCCAGAAAATAAGTGGGACCAGCTCATAAGGAAGGATTTTAAAATATCCTTAGAAAAGATCTCCTTAGGGTTCCTATATAGTTCACAGAATAATAGCTTCCCACACAAGAATTACATGGAGTACATCCTGGTCTGACTGTTGGGGGAACCACCCTCCTCCAAGAATCTCAGTTAGATGCCAAAGTTAGTGTGTAAATATCCTCCCTCAGTGACATGGATCACACAGGAAAGCCTCTACAGGGGCACAAATGAGTGTCTTCTTTAAAACTGCAATGCTCTCAGAAAGTCTACTCTGCTCTCCTCATCCGGATACCCTAGACCTCTGCCTACAGACTAGTGTCCCCTGTGACTGGAAACACACACCAACAGGCAGTACTTTGGCTAAGCACATACCTTAAGACTGGGCCACATCCCTCTAAGGGTAGTAGGACATCAAACAGTAGACCATAGAATTTGTTTTATCGAAGTCTTTTTCTCAGGATTAGCTTTATTAGGGTTGAGCAAAGATTTTTATTTTTCATTTAAGAAGGTGCATTTAGGAGTTTTTCAGCTAACAAGGATATAACAACATTAGGAAGGAAATACCAAGTCAGGGCAACCAAGAGCCCCACTTGAAAACGTGTGTGGCTGTATGAGTAAGCATAAGGATCACAAAGCCATGAAACTAGAGATAGAGGTAGAGCACCTCAGTTTTACATATTTACGCTTCATGGGTGCTCTTCCTTCTCTCCACATCACAAGGATAAATAAGTATTTACAACTAAGAATCAAAAATAAATATAAAGAAGGTCAGAGAAATCTCTTTTAGCCTGAAGATTCCCCTACTTCTGCACAAAGGTCTAACCACACTGTCTCAAAAGCACTAGTCTATAGTGCCCATCAAAAGAGCAGATGGAAAACCAGATGGGCTTTACCCAAAACCCAATCCAAAGTTGACAATCCAAGTTTTCTGACAGACGTATTATTCGTGGTACAGGGAATATTTGATGGACTCAGTGAGCAGAGGAAAGCTATAACTCTTTAAACTGCTTTAATAAATAGTAGACAAAGTGGAATAAGAAGAGAGAATCTCAATTTAAACATGAAAAAGTAAACTGGAATTGCTCCACTACCTCCTGCAAGGAAGGACAGAAGTCTGTTCATGCAGAAAAGCTAGAAGCTCATACAGCCACATCAGTTACCATAGGCTCATGAGGCAAGCCAGAGGATTTGCATGCATGTTTAAATATTTCAGAAAGAACTGCTATATTTGAAGAAAAGTGCATGCAGTGCTGGAATTAAGGTAAACTTCTCTTGTTTTTGTAATTCTCTAGCTGCTAAATCATAGCATCAAAAGACAGCAGAAAGTACTGATGAGTGCTGGCATACTAGTTGTTGGTATCACTTAACTGCTGGCAAAAACCAGGACAACTGTGATCAGGTAAGGGCTGTGATCACAGAGGTGATCACTATTCTTTCAGTTCCAGATTACGGAGGCAAATATGGCTCAGACTTTTTTCAATGGCTGTTCATATCTCTATGTAAGAAACGTCACTACTGAAAACACTTCTCTGCTCTTTCCCCGTGAATGTATTTTGGCAACCTCCAAGACTCAGTCAAGACACAGGTGGAGTGAATCACAAAAGGCTTTCATTTTCTTAACAAGAAGAAAATATTTGTTGTTCAATCCAGAAGGACAGTGCGAGCCCTTTCTGAAACTCTGATAATATTAATTGTGTTAATACAGTACAAACTACTCAAAGTTAAACCTCTGAGAAGCCAACGAGCAAGGCAAAAATCCTGTATGCTCTCACTGTACTTTGATACCATACTGGAACAGACTCTTTCATTGCTTTTGCCTCACCTGTTTGTGGGTGGGTTGATGAAGCACTGGTCCACGGTGCATCCTCAAACTGAACCCAAGCACTGATGGATGATGACAAATCATGGTTACCAGGCACAGCAGAATCCACCTTGGGCTGCTCAGCTGCCTCTTCCAGCTCTGTGCAGAAAAGGTCTTGAAATTCTCCATTTGCCTTGTGGTTCTCTTCTGAGGATGTGTCTGAGGAATTAAAACATTTCACCGGAGGAGCCTCAGTGCTACCTAAAATAGAGACAACATAGAAAGATTTACAAGATTGACCATTATTTCACTGGTTTTTATTGAAACATCTGAAATTTGCCATTAAATGCAGGAAATTTTCCTTCACCTAATGCGGTTTGTGGATTAACACTGGGCAGTCTTGCACTTGATTATAATAGGTGAGATTTTCTCCATGGTTGGTTGGATACTGTCTTGAATTTTGAAGGACAGATCCAAAACCTGTAGTAGATCCACATTACATCCAACAAGGAGAGTAATTTGCCTTTTTGGCCCAAATTCTCCTATTACATAGGGGTAGCAGGAGATAATTCAATCTCTGCACAAACTGCTTTCACATAGAAGGCAAGCTCTCCCATGCTAGATATATGACAGTAGTTGGTCTAAATCAAACAAAGGAAGTCTCAGCAGTTCCAAACAAAATCAGAGAGGTTACCTCGTGGGTGAACAGGCAGCAGCAGCTCATCAGGGAAGGACACCCACTCAGACTGGTGGGAGGCAATGACACTTGTCAGAGATGTCATATTCGCAGCAGGTCACTCATCTTCACTTGGGGATCATGAGGAGGAGGAAGCAGAATGGGAGAGGGATGGTGAAGATGAGCCAACAGAGGGAAGCACTTCCTTTGCACTTTTTTTTCCAATTTCTCCTAAGACAAGAAAGAAATAGATAATGTCTTTTAGAATATTATATAGAAGAAACTAGTGCCACCATTTTTTAAAATATAGAATGTTAAAGCAATTTATGTGCCACAGTCACAGTACTGTCAAAGCACAACCACCTTTGAGACAGGAATGTCACCTGTGTCTAGAGGAGGGTTACACTTGAGCAACTCCTTCACATAAAGCAACTGAGAGTCTTAAAACATCTTCATGTTAAAACAGTCCATTACCAAAACCAGTATTTTAGTCTTTACTCAAGGAGCCATGCCTCTCATAATCCCAGCAAGAGCAGATGAGGAGATTCTCCCAGGTTTAGCAAATTTTGATTATGATGTAACTTAATCCCCACTCCAAGATGCCAACATGTATTTGCCCATCTTGCTGCTTACAATGTCTAATCCCTCTCTAGAGCAAGCAATATATTGCACATTTCATTATCAGTAACATTTATGCAGCTGATTCCAGAATGGAGATGAGTGGCCAAAGACTCTTACCATTGTCTGGGTATAGAGAGCTGCCCTCTCATCCAGCTGCACTTTCCACTGTGCTTCTTGACTGCAACTTCACATTGTAATTTTAAAAATCATCTCAGACCTTATCCAGAGTTAAGCATGATTTTGCTGTAGCTCAGCAAATGTTTTCACAGAAGTGGAAACTGCATTTAGTCGGCCTTCCAATGGTATGCACCCCAGACAGATCTATAAACCTGCTAGATGGAATGGAGCACTGGAAAGTGCTCTGGTTGTTAGCTAGCAACTGGGACAGTCAGGTCCAGGCAGAGAAATTCTCTCTGACAAGCACCCATGATCACCTCAGTTTTGCAAACCACTTCAAAACTCTCGGAAAACTCTTCCTAGGGAAATATGCTAATTCTGTCCCCAATTATCTCAAGCATTGAAGCTCTTGTTGCCATGGTATTGAAGTACTTGAAAATACTGAAACTCAGACCTGAATATCTGAAAGAGCTTTAAGCAGCATTTCTTGGCCTCCTGTCTCTCACCTAACTAAAGGGTTTTTCAGGGTGAAACTTCATGTTAGTGTACAAGAATAGATATTTCACCGAGACTTCTCTTTACCCTATATAAACAAAATTCGGGCCTAAAAAGTGGACATTTTTAAATGCATTCAATCTTTAGGTATTTCTGAAAGAGACAGATGATCAAATAGCTTCCATTATTATTATTATTATTATCCTCAGGGCCACAAAGTCTTTTGTCTGCTGAAGGTAGATCAGCAATCAAGAAAGAGCTGAAAAAGTTTGCAAAGTTTGCAAAGTTTGGAAGTCACAAACCTGCCTGACAACTAGAGAGAATTCATGTTCAGTGTCTGAAGATGAATGTTTTTGAGCAGAATAGGATGCAAAATGTACAGTGTCCTGCCAACACATAAAAGGATTCCTAGAGATAATCCTGATGGTTAAGTGCAATGTGCCATAAGGCTGATCCCCTTGCCACAGACTTTCCAGAGCCTATGGCCCCCTGACCAGTCACTCTGCATATTTTTCCCTTGTTACACAACCAATTCCCTGCTGCAAGAGGAACAGTGGTGCTTGAGCCCCTTTTCCTCCACTGCCATGGCAGCAGCCCTGCAGTGTGGGCAGATACACTGCCTGCCTAGAACAACATCTATTCTGGGTGCTGTTAATAGAAACGACAAAGCTAAACATAGAAGCAAGCTAAGAAGAAGAAAAAAATCAGATGTTTAGGGTCATTTGGATGCCATATGAGGGAAGCAGAGGATGACCTTGGCATCTTGTTTTCCTCATGTGACCAATTAAGATGTTTGTTTGGGACTTGTTTAAATATCTGTAACTAAGTTTTCTTTTCCCAGACAACTGGATACTGACCTGCCCTTTCTCCTGGAAAAGTCCTGACAGAAGCATGAAGTGCAGGAAATGAAAAAAGTAAACAATTTAGCCTGCCCCTGATGCACAGAGACTGCGGTTGAGCTCATTTTTAATTACTTTTTTCCCTTTTAATTTCAAAAAGAAGAAAGATAGGAAAGGAGGCAAGCAAATCAACTGTTTCAGCAGTACACATATGTGAGAGAATTATACCATTATTTTAGGATGGATTTCCTCTACTGCCCAGTCACAAACACAATTCTTAAAATCTACTTAGTACCAGACAGCAAAACTAGCACTTTAAAATGGATAGTGAGCACTGTAAGCCCAGAAAAGCATCAGAATACTGTGCATTGAGGGTTATACAACTTCACATGACTGGAATTTTCAAGAGACTTCCCAGTTTGGTAAATAAAAGAGATTGTGTTGACTTTTTAGGGTTATCACACTCTTTAGACAAGCAGCCTGAAAGAGAGGAAAGGCAGTCTGAGTAGCTAGTAACTTCAAAGATATTCAGAATAGAGGCATTTTGAGGATGCATATGTTAGGTTAAAAAAAAAATAAAATAAAAATTGCATTCTTTCAACAAAAAAGCCTCAATCCCCCCCTTGACCTAAATGCCTGTACAGAATTATGAATCATGTATTACTAACACCTGTGCAGACTGCACGGAAAAAAATACTTCATCCACAAATTAATTTTCACCTCTCATTCAGTCTCCAAAATCATTGGCTTCAAGGAAGACCTAAGCCAATCCCACTGTGAACCAATGAGCCTCAGCCAGCACAACAGCAGTGCCACTGTGCACTCAGTGAACACAACGATGCTGCAGTCTGCAGAACTACTACAGAGGTAAATTCTCCAGAAGAATCATTTGAATTGTGGGTAAACATGAATCCTCTCTATAACAGAGCAGTCAGCATCACTGCTTAAACACTGCAGTGAGTACTCTGCAAGTGAATTTCAGAATGTTCCTTCCAGTTCTTCAGACTTCTCAAACATCTCTGGCTATCTGTAGAGGAATGAATTTTGGAACCTACTAGGACTAAGAACAAACAGATCCTTTAAACTCCAAATGAGTTACAGTTAATGAAAAAGTTTATGCTGCACAGCCCAAACAAGAGCAGATGAAAACACATTTCTTGGAACAAGATATTCCCAGGCCAGACCAGCATTATTTCTCTCTACATGAACAGGATTGCTTAGATCGTGACTTCTGGATTTGTGTTATTATGTGCACTAAGCTTTTGGTGCTGAACTGGTTTAAAAAAACGTAAGCTAATTTATCAGATTTTTGGTCAAAAGTTGTGAATCAAAAGTTTGTTTGTTTATTTCCTATTATTACACAGTAAATACAAGGTAAGGAAGATGTTATACCTACTCCACCCCAATGATCCTTACCATCAATTTCAAGGCAGTGACTTGACCATAAAGCAAAAAAACCCCCTCCAAGAAGTGGAAATTTTTGTTTCAGGTGTCCCTTTTTCACATTACAGTTTCACAGTGGTGCACATAAATCTGAGTGACAAGTAGGTGACAGTTATTTCTAGTTCTCCAGAAGGTAGAGATCTTAGAGCTGGAACAAAACTCCTTGTCTCTTTAGTCCTTCCAGTCTTTTGATAAAACACATTATACAAGCCCTTTTTAAAACCATGAACGTTCACTCTAAAATGACAAAACTGCTTTGGTAACTAGAAACGTCTCATTTCAAAACTATGTACATTCACAGCCTACAGCCATTCCTTCTTGTGACAGGATTACCCATCCGTCTTTTTGTACAACTCCACTCTAGCAACAGATGAAAAGGAGTATCATTGTCCTTCTCCCCTTATCTCAATAAAACAAAAACATATATTTGAGAAAGACACACATAATTATCCTGTGCCAGAAGTCTGACACTCAGCACCCCGTACAATGAGCCCTCACTTTAGGTGGGACTTCAGCACCCCGTACAATGAGCCCTCACTTTAGGTGGGACTTTTACACACCGTGTGAGTACAAACACCAACAGCAGTAATGTTGATATGTAGAAATGTTTGTGACACTACTGAGGTTTAGAAATATCAGAAGTATCTGTAATTGCATGGTGTTTTTGTAAACATACCATTCAAAGTATTTAATTATTCCTGTCTGGACAGCAACTCAGTTTCTTAGTAGATTTCAACCCTGCTTAGAAGAAACAGATCAGCACAGTTAATAATTTTAAGCATAAGAGTCATTTCTCCAATTGGTTCAAGTTACATTCATGTAATGCAGGCTGCAGTTGGCTTTCTGGTCACTAATCAGAGTTACTAGGTTACAGTTATATGGGAAAACAGGAGAAAAAATGAGAATAAAAATACCGGGAATGAAATTCAGTTGTTTGCTTTCTTGTTTTCCAGATATAATATCAATAGCAAGCTTGTGCTAAGTGCATGGACTCTATTGCCTTACACGACAACACTATTGAAAAAAATCCTGTAATCCATACAGTGGTTCAGTTTTTCTTGCTTATACATTCCCTTACAATCCCAGGAACTGAAACATTAACTGGTTACAGTGGTTTGCATTTGGTTTTGTAGGAGACCATTGTGGGGAAACAACTAGACAAGCTGTTAAATTCCAGGGGAAAAGAAACTAAGGAAAAGAAAAAGGGAAAAGAAACTAAGCCAAAGGGACAGTAAGAAAAGGAAAGTCTCTGACAAGGTCTTTTCTTGTAACAAACAAACTTCACTCCCACCAGGAAAGCCTCAAGGAGAAATAAGTAATTTTTATCTTGACCATGTGTTTGGCAAACCTGTACAGATGAAACTATTCTAGTAGCATGAACTGAGGATTGATTGCTGCCTTGGGCAAATTTCCAAGTGAGAGAGAGCTCATGGCTCTTCCTCTTGGCTTGGCCTGTAAATAAACACTGACCATCAGCACATCATGATCAGAATAATAAACAAACTCCAAATTGGGACTCTGTTCTCGAGCATCAAAACCAAGTCCCAAGGTGCAACAGCATAAACAAAACACAGTGCCAAACTACAGGAAAAAAAACAAAACAATGAACCTGAGAAACCCAATGAAATAAAGAAGTGGATTTGGATATCATTCTTACTGAAAAAAATCATTTTACCAATCTCTGCCTAAATACCTGAAGTAAGATTATCTTATGAATAACGCAGATGATGACAAGAATAAAGTTATATTTGGTTGATTATTGTATTTGTAGTATTGACAATATTTTCTCCATGTATACAGCTCTGCCAGCTTGTAAATCGCCTTGAGAAAGTCTCTGGTAAAACTCTGTTTTAGATCTTAGATCAGTTTTACTTACTCTAATAAATGCTTTTATATGAGCTCAATGACTTCAGATGTACCTTAAGAAGCTCAGTCAATGCCTGGTGCATGTAACACAAAAGCTCTCAATATGAAATGAAAAATTAGGGCCCAAAGGGAAACAAATGGACATGCCTTATGAAACTCCTGCAGCCTCTCTGGGAGAAAGGATGGGTTTTCCCATTATGGATTACACCTAAGTGAATGGTAATAAGAGTCTTGACAGTGCTGTGTCTGCAGAGCCAGAGCAAGTCCACCTGTGCCGTTACAAGGTAGGTCATTAGTGCTGTCTTCTGGTGATTTTAGACAGAGATGGAGTGAGGTGGAGTGAGGTACTGAAGGTGACTAGAGCCATCTGGCACACTGAATGACAGAAAAGCAGACTGGGGGTCTGCCTGAGCCCAGGACCCAGTGCAGCCACACTAATGACCATTCCCAACTACTCCAATAGATGCTAAGTGATCTGCCTAAATCCACACTGCAAGTCCATGGCAGAAGCAGTGTTAAAGCTGAGGTGACCTGGAATGACCTTATTTTCTCCAGCACAACCAGTGCACATAAACCATATGCCACAAACACACATCCCAGCTTTCCTGGAAGCTCACAATTCCGTGACAGTAAGAGAGGAGAGTCTGTACAGGATGTGTTGGTAAGAAAGTCATAAGCATCTCCCACAGGAATATTTGCATGAAGGGTAATATCTGGAAGGTCAACAGCTGCTGTTTGCTCTGCACCAAAATATATCTGCCACAGAAGCTCCTCTGTTTTCCACAGAGAGAGAAGACACCTAAAATGCTCTCTTGCAGGCAATACCAGCATATTTAGGCAGTTCAGAAGGCAATAATGTCTCTCTTGTCAAGGCCATGCCTCAGAAATACTTCATGGATTCTGGATGCCTTATAATGAGAGACAGAGATTCAAAGTCTGGTGCTGGAGAAAAATTGTACAACCTCCTCTATTCCTAGTACTCCTAAAAACTTGAGAAATGTAGAAACACACTACAGAAGACCAGCACTGCAAAACAAAATAGGAATATCTACTTATTTGTTTATTTATTTTTACTATTAGAAGTAATATATAGCAGGCAAAAACCAAGGGAGGATGTGAGACCAAATGTTTGACAGCAAGAGTTCACATAACCAGCCACATCAGGAAAATAGAAGTTCTGCATCTCAGGAGTTTCAGAATAGCTCACTCTGGGTACATGCTTTATTCAAAGTGTAACTGAAGCCATGCAATTGCATGGGAATTTGAAGGACAACTTCCCAAACTGCCAACCTTTCAACTCAAACTGCAATCTGAGGCAACAATCAGTCAAATGCTTCTCTTACCATATACAGCAACAGTGCAATAAAACTAGACCAGGACAAGATCACAGGAAAGAGGCAATGTGTCAATCTGTTTAGCAGAACATTTGCATCTCTAAAATGTGGCACTTTTTTTTTTCCCAGTCAATATTGTACAAACAAGAGGAAAAACAGAAGGAAAAAACCCACTAATTTAAGGTTTTTCTTCCCAAAGACTAGAAATGTTTGGGAAGTTCAGATCAGGTTTTACTTTGTTCAGCAAAATTCTGTGGGTAATCATAGTAGGCAACAGGAAACCTAAATGCAGTAAGGGAGGAGAGGTTGCTAACATCCCCTTAGGAGAGGGTGGGTACAGGGTCCTTACTACTCTTCCTTGTTTTCTCAAGGTCTCCACAGGCATAAATCCAAAGCAACATTCAGATCCCAGACTTCAACATCTGCCCATTACACGTGTCACAGATTCTTCTCTGCTTCAGGATGGTGAATTTTCAGTAGTCACAACTATTGCACAACACAATACTGTAAAACTGATGCTCCAATCCACATATGTGGGGGAACTCTGTTTAAGAATTGATTTCTTATTTTAAACCTCAAAAAGTGAGTCATACAAGGAACGTGCATCTCAAAAGAAAATTCCCACTGAGTGACCTGGTTTGCACATCTGATATTGATGCTTTCATATGTTCTCATTTAAATTCTGCACAGATGGCTAGCCAGATGTATTGCATTTACCAAACTCTCCAAAAGCTCCTGTACTTTATTTTCTGTTGTGATTACTATCAAAGTGGTTTTTAAAGTTATCTCACTAACACAAAAAGCACAATGTTCTACAATGAATCAACTACTGTAGAACCAACTATGCCATCGCAGCCTGACATCACTGAAAACAGCCATCAAGAAGTGAACACAGATCATAAAATCCTACTTACCTGTCCTTCTTCTGTACTGGGACTAATGACAAAAGGAAGAGGGAAAGGAGTAAGTGATCGTAAGTTTACTGGAATATCATGCTGGATGATAAACAGGCTTTTAGAAAACACACAACCTGGCTTGTATGAAATGCCATTCTGTTCTGACAGATATGAACTTTCCAGCACTGCTTATATGCATTGCAACAAATTACTGCATTTACAGCATTCCCTGTACAACTCAAAAACTGATCCTGCTTCCATCAGTAAAAGGAGAGCCAGCAGAATTCCTCCTGTGCTCCAAGTTTCACCAGCACAAATGAAATCAGGGCTTTATTTTCTGATTACAAATAGGTTAAATTGCTAGAAGATAGGTAAAAACACCTTCAGTGAAGATGGTGGGTACAATTATTTGCCATCAATCAGTATCAGTTAAACTCATTTTAACTAAGAGAGCTGGGGGAAGAGGAAAAAAGAAACCCCCCCCCCAAAAAAAAAACAACCAAAAAAACCACCAAGAAAGAAGTCAAGCCCTCAAACACTAGCCACATTCAAGACAAGGGAGGAACTGAACTCTGTCAAGAGATGCTTCACTGGAGGCTGTATGCCTACAGAGAGGATGGGCATTGATCTATCTGAGCTGTGAGTATGCACAGAACAGGAGAACAGATTCAGAGTGAGAGAAAAACACAGAATCCAACTGTGAAAGCATCAGGAAGACAAGCACTATTGAGGAAGTGATGCAGCCCTGAATGAAAGCAAAGAAGTTTTCTTGTGCTGAATGTTGGCTCAAGAGGGTGATTAGGAACACTGAGCGAAAAAGCCATCTTCTGTTCAAGCCTCCTCTGTATTTCCATATAGCTAACAACTATTGACATATAAATACTTCCTCTATAATTGTATTTCTGTGTGACATCTTTTATAACTTCTAGTCTGTATCACCAGCACCCTTTCAATGAAAAGAGTTTAAAAAGGAATTTTTGCCTTTATCTACAACAATTGTGAAGGATCTCCTTTACAACAAAAATGTTATAAAGGAGATTCTTCTCAATTGTTGAAGATAAAGGCAACATTAAAATGTGAAGCTGTCTCCCAGTTTAAGGAAACCTTGCTTGATTATTTAAAGCCAGACAAAAACCAACACTCTGGAAGATATATCAAAGGGAACAAGCTTGCCCCAGCAGAAAATTCTTTCAATGATCCAACTGGTCTTTCCTCATTTCTAGTGTCTGAAGAGTCAAATGCAACTTAATGTGATGCCAGGACACTGCAATCCTTCAGGGCAACCCACAAATAACATGTTTGTTGTCACTCTCTATTTTAGACAGCCTAAATATAGGCCCATTAGACATGATGGTTCTATTCCTTTAGCATGGCTACTCCTGTTTCAAGAAAATGAAAAAACAGCTCTAGAAAAAACAAAACCAAACAAAAAGTTTGCTCAAAGATTGAATTTAAAGGTACCCAGTATTTTACATATTACCAAAAATATATCTGAAATAGAAACAAAGTTGCTGACAAGTCAAGTTCACACACAGTACAAAAGAGCATGTTTGCAATTGTACTGTCCAATGCATTTGTGCCTAATACTATTTGTTTAGTTGTCAAAACATAAGAATGCATAATATACTAGCATGATGTAGAACAGAGGGTATGAAAAAATCCTTCATTTTTTGTTGTTTGGTTTTGGTTTTACTAATACACACTAATAAGTGGTACTGTGAGACAGCAGGCAACCCTGTGCATTTCAAAAGAGAAATCCAAGATCTGTGGCCATCTATCTCAGTGTGATCCTTTAAGCGATGCAGAGGTACATGGTGTGAGTGATGCAGACCCTCTTGCATATGGAGGCAGCAAATCACTTGTATTTCATCACACTCAGTATTGTGCTGAGGAAGCTACAACAGGGAAATAATGCAAGTCTGATACCAACTGCAGGAAGAAGGACTGGTTGCATCTTTGATATTGCATATTTGATGCTAGAGGGCATCAAATAATTAATACCAATATTATTGCATGGCTTCCATCATCTTTCAATCTTTTAATCTGACACAAATTCCCAGTTACAAAGCATGCAGGGTATTAAAAAATGTTATACACCAAAATTCATATTTACCAGCTCCCACAGAGTGGGACAATGGCTAATTACTCAATGGTAGAGACATTACTGTTAAAGTAAACTATCAAAACTGGAAGAGCAGGGAGCACTGGAACACTGCATGCATATTGTGTGCATGACAGAGCTGTGCAGACACCCTGGGAAAGGTCTCTGGAGGCCAAACCATTTGCTGGGGAAGCTTCTGCAGTGGCACCCTCTTGTATGCCTGGCTTGAGCCAGTGGGACACAAATGCTATAGCTGTGTGTACATGCACAGGCTACACAGAACAAAACTAAACACACACAAACCACTATTTATAGGTGCACGGGAAAAAAACCTCCAGTTTTCACACAGGCATAGGAATGTCATTCAAATGTTCAAAATTCCATGTTTAAAGGATATATAATAATTTAGTTGGATACAATAAATCAATACAGAGAAAGGAAAAGAGAAAGAAAGGAAAAGAGAAAGAAAGGAAA
>VZSR01000520.1:30256011-30342026 GCA_013398615.1 Brachypodius melanocephalos
GATCATCTAGTTCCAACCCCCTGCCATGGGCAGGGACACCTTATTCATCCTGGCCCTGAACACTGCCAGGGTTGGAGCATCCACAATATCCCTGGGCAACCTGCTCCAGTGTCTCAGCATCCTCCCAGTAAAGAATTTCTGCCTAATGTCTAACCTAAATTTCCCCCATTTCAATTTGTACCTGCTACTACTTATCTTATCAGTACAGTTCCTAATGAAGAGGAAATCATGTAAAGTTTAGCTGCAGCAGGTGGCCAGCCATTCTGTATAGCTAGATTTGTGCTCTCCTTCTGCATTATGCATGTAGAAACTTACGGAGTAAGATGAGAGTCACATGGTAAGAGAAGTGAAGTCATGAACATATTCCAGCTCTCAGCTGGGCTTGGGTAATGCAGTATCCCAAATTTTTACACAAGAATTTAATTCATGTTACATTTCTGAGTGCTGTCAGATATTGCATAACTTTCTTTTTTCTGGTTATCTTCTGTGTTATGCAAGTGCTTTAGTAGACCAACCGTGTAAAAAACCCCACAAAAACATAAGATCAAAAACCACCCAAGAAACCCCAAGGCTCCCTTTCCATCCAAGCCACCACAAGTTTAAGACAGGTTTATTGTTGCCTTGAAAACTCTAGAGTGCAGTCAGGAAAACAAGAAAAAATAACTTTATGAAGACTTCAGTCACTTCATTGAATGAAACAATATAAAGGACTGGAGATGGATGCTGGGCACTCAGGTCATACCAGCAAGGCCTTTCTTCATTAGAAGGTTTGGAATTTGAATACCCTGCCTATGCACAACCCCTCCTAGGTACCACTCCCAGCAGTGCAGTGTGTTTGACAGCACGGCTGCTCTCTGAAGCTGCTCTCTGGAAATGGAAGCACCGCAGTCAGGTCACCCCACCTCCCACCCAGCCTCACACAGCCAAAGTGACCATGGTTATTCTGTTCCTCAGCCCCCAGTGAGCCTCAGTAGCACAGCGTTATGATATGTGGAAATACCAGTTCATGGCAATCTAATGGAGTGTTACTGCTCTCTTGGCAGCCCTGGGGAGGCTGAATCCAGCTAACCTTTGGCAAAGGCTGCCAGCAGAAAAGTTTTGCCAGTGAGATACAGACAAGTAGATTTTAAAATATTTGAGGTATTTGCTTCCTCTTTCAATAAGGCACAGGCTCACAAAGGGACAGGGACACTCTGTTACCAAGAGCCACTGTGTCAGAGTTGCAAATTTGACACACAATTCACACAGACACAAAAGCAAGTTAGAATTTACTGAAAATTAGCAAATTTAGATTTTCTTTTTCTTTTTTAAGACAAACTTCCTGAAAAGAAAGGATTGTCCCTTGAGGATCAGTGCCTATTTCAGTGTCACTGAAGAGCTAATGTAGCTCCAAGCACATTCATATCAATAGTCTGGACTGGATACAGGGAGAATCTGCAAACTTTTCTGGTAAAAGAAGAGTTGAATGCTGGTGTCAAGCTCTGAGCCCACATGTAGTGAGGTAAACTAAAAAAGCTGCCTCCATTCAGAGAGACTGGATGACTAAATTGCAGAGGTCCGAGACTTGTTATCTAGGAGAGGAAAGCCCACATCTGCCAAATCTATCCTATTTCAGTTTTATCCTCTTCAGTGACACTCGAGATTCTGGCTGTGAATGCCCCCTAAGTAATCCATGCACCTATCAGCTGAGATCTCATTCCTCATGCTAAACTCATGTACTGGATAACTTAGGATAAATTTGGGAGCGTGCACCTGATGTTTCCACCTTGGATAATTTTTATATACAGAATATAAGCTTTAGCCATGTAAATACTTGAACTGTGGTGAACTTGAAACAACCTAGCAAGGATCACAGAGAAAGGAGCATTTCTGCTGGCAAGTTTCTGTCATTAGGAGCAGCTGGCAACCAAACAGAAACTAATCATTAAACTTCATAGGCCAAATTCTTCCTTGCAGCTATTCAATTGAAACTGCTCTATTAGAAAATAAACAGGCCTTGTGCTGTGGAGCTTGACCAGCTCTAGTTTCAGTTTTGCAGCTAGTAATACTTTTTCTCTTCAAAAATGCTTAGTAGAGATTTTTTCATGCATTTCCATCACCCACACAACCACAAAACCACCATGAATTTCTGCAAAATAGTACCTTCTGTTCACCAGAGGCCCCTGATTCAGATAGCAAAATTACTGTATTGTATAGCCACCCCCTATTTCAAAAGTAAATTGAAGATAATTCTTTAATTTCATTTCACAGCTGGCAATCCCAAGAGCCCACAGAGAGAACTGGTTTCTATAAATATTCATGTCTATAAACGCCAACTAAAACTTGGCCTAAAAGAGCATAATGAATTAAGAAACAGCTCAGCAAAAAGACATCCTTTCTCTCTAGCACACCAGGCAAGTCTGCTGCCCTTGGACCAGGAGCTCCACTTTGAATCTCAGCTCTGGAGCACACTGTCTGCTCTTTGATTATCAGCATAGTTTTGAACTACTAGAGCACCTCTGTAGGATCCTGAAGCACACTGGTCAGTTCTGCCCTCTGTTTCAAGCTGAAGGAGTTGTGATGAGATATTTAGTTCAGTTACCTTAATAAAGCAAGATGAATCACACTTCCATTAACTCCAGACACCCAGTCAGACATCTGAGATAGTCACCTGCTGCTCTGCTTATAGTCAACAGAAGGAACAGGACACCTCCAGAGGGTCCTTTGCCTGATCTATTCCCAAATGAGGTGGATCCCCCTCCAAGAAGAGTATGGTAACTAACTTAGACTTGCATGTCTTTTTCACACCTAAGGTATAAACTTCAAGGAAGTCTTGCACACATTTCCAGACATTTCATTGCAGCTGACTGACAAACCTTAATATACCACTACTGAGAAATATTTTCAGTATTATGGGAAATACTTCCTGTCAAAAAAGTACCTATTGAAGGATTTTTGGGATTGATGAGAGCCAAAGTGCTTTAATTTTATGGTTTCCCTTCAGAAACTCTATCTCTGTAGAACTGATGTATAAGAAAGCTATACATTCCAGTAAGCTACTTCTTTTAGGATTATTTCCTATTAAAAAGCACTATTTGTTTCCATGTTTATCTAAGGGACACATTGTCCTAGCATTGATGTCTGGTATTAACTCTTTTATATAATAATGATTATGCCAAATTTAAAAATGAGCTGTCAAGTTGGTCAAGAGACTATTATATCCTATGTTTACACTAGTAAACAGCATAAAACCTTACCAGTAGGAGCAGAGTGGTAGAGTGAAATACTAAGGATCAAGGGCACAATTTTCACACTACCTTTTTTGTGGTTTTTACTTACAATTATCTCCAAAACAATCCTGTACACTGAATTTGCATTAGCACTTGGAGTACATTAAATGAGCTCCTCCTTCTGCTCAGTTTTACCCCAAACAGAATCAGTTTATGTGTTCCAAGATGCAAACTGAAGTGCAGAAATACAGGTGATCAGGACATTCATTTTAAAAGTGCATTCCTGCTCTAAATAATGTGCTCATATATTTGCATCCATAGTTTTTTCAGAAAAGATAATAAATTTGGAACACTGATGTGTGTTCCCTGATCTTGCCACAGGACTGTGTCTTTTCAATCTTTTCAATGAATTTCTGAAATTTTAACCCCTTCCAGTTTTGAAAATAATAGGACATTCCAAATCATTCACCTTACTTGAACATTTAGAAGACAGTAAAAATTGATGGCAGAAGTCAATAGGGGATACATAATCCCTTCCTGGGAAGCAGTTTTGCCCACATAGACATCTGCAGATAGATTTCTGGCCCTGTTTAAGGCCCTGGTAAACCTTTCACAACCTACAGGGTGCAAAGATATAATCCCTGAAGCTTCCAGATATACAAGCTGAGTTGAAAGGCTTCTAATTTCCCAGGACTCAAATTTTTGTGGTCATAATTACAGCCATACTCTTGAAGACAACACATGCTCATACCCGAAAAAACAGGCATTCCTTCCTTGAGGTTAACCACTTGTGAAGTTATTACATCCATTAGCAGAACTCACAATCCTGTAAGAAAACATCCTTCATGAGAGACTCCAAAGAAGTGTACTAAGACAGCTGAGGACAAAATAATCTGATTTTGCACTTGAGCACCCTTTTTTTTTCTTTCTTTTTTTTTTTTTTTAATGCAATTAATGGTTCAGACAAATTGGACAAGAATTGCCTTTTGAAGGCTGTCCTTTCCTAGCTGACCAGCAGAGTAAGTTTAAGTGATTTTTAAGTGATTGTCTTAGATAAACACTTTTAGGTGGCAAACATTATGTTAGAAAACTGCCACCACCACATGAATCCTTATAGCTCTATAGCTTGGTTCCTAATGATCTTTTTGGTTTTCCAGTTTCCAAAGAGAAAGCTCATGGTGTTGCAAAGATGGCCTTTAACAGGACTTCAGCAATTCAAAATTGAATCTGTTAGCTTACTGCACAAAGCCTCAGTGCAATACCTGGGTTAAAAGCTGCATGAAGAAAGGGCACTACCAGTAGCCAAGTGTAAGAGCAGGAGAATCCACAAGCCACGACCTTATAGCTGATGCCACTCTGGAAACTGTCTCACTGACTGGTAAAGTCACTGTTTCAGGGGCAACAGAAGCCTTGCAGAACAAAATATCTGAGAGATTTGTAACACACTTAGATACCATTTCTCATCTTCACTTGCTGATGCCAGACTTGAGATAGCTGAAAATTATGGACTCTATAAACATGATGTATTTAGCCCACTCACAATATGGTTTTAACCCACACACAGTCTGGGTTTCTCAACCAGAGAACTGTACCAGCTGCTAGTTCTTGACAAGACAGCTGGCAAGGCAGCAAAAACAAGGACTTGACATGGACAGTTGGCCACTACTGAGATGTAGCTGTTACCTTTTAACCTTACATCTCTTGGACTGTAATCTAAATCAACCACACAGAGTATTAATTATGCCACCGATGCAGTGAGGGATACAAAGAAATCAAGTTAAGGAAAGCTCTGCAGTTAAAGACCTAGGTATGCTGTTCTGTTCTTAATGATAATGAAGGACACAAATTACAAGAGAGTACAACTAGTCAGAACTCAGATACACTGCATCATGTGAGAGAAAAAAAAAATCTGACCCTTTTCTCTTACTGAAAAGTTTAATGGCCATGCTCCTGATGACACTGATATTTTAAAAATAATTTAAAAGCCAAAACTATAAAAGAGCAGAGATCATTAAAGTTGCCAGCTGTATTCCTACATACAAGAAAACCTGTATGTTAGATCTGCTAGGGAGTTACTGCTGCTCACTTTGTACTTTAAAGCATCATAGGAGTATAATGAAAAGCCATTAATAATATACAGAAAAAATCAAAGATTTACCTGGAAAAAAAGCATGATATAAGAAAGTAATTAAAAGCAAATACCACTTTAAATCATAATCAATCAAAACTGAAAATTCTTGGAGAAGAGACAACCTAGCCATTAGGAAATTAAGTATTTAGGGAAGTCCAATGTGTTGCATAATCTCACCTACTACATCTCATAGAGATGCAGGAAACTGCTCTTTAAGCTTTTTGGTGATAACACAAACTTTATTAAAATAAACCTGTTTATCTGGACAATATTAAGGCAAGGTCCAGATCTCACTTGTCTGTGTAATGCAAGGCATGCTTCCATCACCTCGGCAGAGAAAAGAAAAAGACAAAATCAGAGTCATATACCAGAATTAGCAAACACCATCATTTTCCAAGCAACCTGTTGTTTGAAATTTACTTGCCCAGACTAGTAAGTTTGCAAAATACACATTTCACAGAAGACAAGAATGATTCACATCTGATTCACAAGTAAAGAAATCCCAATGTTTGCCAAATTTTTGCCTTGACAATACTACAGGTGCCCTCGAACCAATACTGCAATATTATCCTAAGGATATTTCCCAGCAAAAGGCACAACTAAAGTACGAGAAGACATGAGCTGCAAAGCATCACCCGATCCAGTCAAGCAGTCGAGAAGTTTTTTAATTTTTGTGTCTCTGGAAACCTGAAGCTCAAAAAGATTAAGCCACGGGAAAGAAAAAAATCAGAAAAGTTGAAGCTGATCACAACCAATTAATCCACAAAACAATTAACAAAAATCAATAGAGAAAAGCGGAGATGCAGTACAGAAAGAACATTTAACACATGAACTAAGCAAATGGGCAGAAAAAAAGCTGTTTGATCGCGTATCAACACAAAAATCCACTTGGCATGGAAATGTGTAATTTGAGCATTTTAAACCTACAATTTACACAGCGCATTCAAACGCGACAACAGAGAGATGAGCGAGCGATTTTTGTTTGCCTTGCAGTATCTGAACCGCAGAAAAACGTTTCAAAAGCAGCACAATTCAGCGGACCCAAGCAAGAACAAAATCCAAACCATGAGTAATTACACAGAGCAGCTGAGGGGTAGGTGGATACGAGCAGCTTCCCCGCGCTGCTGCTGCTCAGCGTTAACCCTTCGGCAGCCGGAGAGCACCGACCCGCTCGTACGGGCACAGCCGCACATCCCGAGGCGTGCTGGGCTGCCGGCACCAACCCCCTCCGCGCAGAACGGCCTGAAGGAGGCTGCGAGCACCGAGGGGAAGGGCTCCACACTCGGTACAGATGGTCGTGGCTGGGAGCGGTGCCATGACCCCGGCCGGGGGAAGGGCTGGAGCGCGGAGGGGAACCTCAGCTCCGTCAGGGCGCGTAGCCGAGGGCGGCCCCGCTCCGCAGGCACCGAGGGGCAGGCGGCGACCCCAGCTCCGCCAGCAGGGCCACCTGCCTTCGCTTTAGGGTTCCTCGGCTCCAGTTTCTGATGTCCTCCGCCCGCGCCAGCCCCGAGCCGCGGCCCCGTTTCCCGGCACTCAGAAGGCAGAGCACGGGGCGCGGCCCCTACTCCCCACGGGCCCCGCGCACCTACCGGCGGGCGCGCTGCTCCGCGGGCGCTGCGGCCGCACTCCCGGCGCGATCGGCGGCGACTCCAGCCCGGCCCGGCCCGCCCGCGCCGCCGCCATTGGGTGCTCCCGGCGGCGGCCGCGCCGCATTGGCCGGGCCCGGCCCGCCCCCCGCACGGAGCCGAGCCCGGTCCGTCCCCCCTCACGGAGCCGGTCCCTGTCCCCGCTGCTCGGCGCGCAGGGCCCGGCTCGGCGCACAGGTGGCGGCGGAGGGGCGGCTGGCACCGCATTCCCGGCATTGGTCCTTTCGAAGTTTCTTAGGGCCCGCTTCTAAACACGATTCAAAGGCAACGAACTTTGCCGTCTCCACTCACCCACGGGCAAAAATAAACAGCAATGTGCAAATACCAATCGATAATGCAAACAAAATATCCTTCTGCTCGGGCTTATTCAACGCTATTTATATGCTTTTATTTGATATGCTTAAATACAACGCTATGTATTTGTAACTGGTGAGTTCGTGCACACACTTAACACCAATTAACAGGCACCTCACTTCTTTTGTTGGACCCCGATGAATTTTGCTGATTATGGATTAAGCAGGCATAAAAACGTTAATAAATGTCCATGAACCAAAGTGTGTTTAAGCTGTTAAACTCTAAGAGTATTACAAACCTAATACTATAAATTGTATGGTAATATTAATCTTATTTCTGCCTTTAAATAGTTCAGATAGCAATTTGTATATGGAAATGTCTTTGTGTAGGAATTAACTTCTAACCTCAGTACAACTCCGAGACTCCAGCTGAAAGGAAGCTTATGCAAAATGAACATGTGCATCATTAGCCCAAACGTGAGCACAGATGTGTACATTTACATCCATTAGCAGATTCAGAAAATTACGCTGGAGAGCTGAGGGAGTAAGCAAGTCACCAAAGAGCTTCCTAGAAAATTGAACCTTGCAAGCTGAAAAATGTTAATGACCTTAACGTTCGCAATAAACACTATAATTACAGCCTTAATTAGTAATGGGGACTGCCTGTATTAAAAAAAAAAAAAAAATCGTAGTTTTATTCTTCCCTGGGTGAACTAAGAGTTTTTAAAAAATGCAAAACCATTGGGAAAATCTCAAATGCAAAGTGCAAGATAACCATGTAATTACAACGGATGTTACACTCAGCAGTTTAGCATGTCTGGGTCACCTGAGTCTTTCGAAGGGGGTCGTGGTGCAGAGCACTGGGGACACACACCACAGAGAACACTCAAACCGAAGCCCAAAGCCCCCGCGGCACAAGCGGGGACATCGCGTGTCCCAAAGCACCGACACGAGTGCCAGCTAGAGGTGGCTGGGAGAAAACAGCACACACTTCGCCCATTCCCAAACGAGACTTGCAGATCCTGCCTTATCCAGCAGTAGAAGACGTTGACTGCCCAGACAAAGCAAATCACCTGGAAGATGTTTAGTTGAATAATCTGCCCATGGGCCCAAATGGGTTTAGGCTGAGTGTCAGACTAGTTTACATGTGTAAAGGGTAAATTCAACAAGGACATAGATAGTTCTACTCAGGTACAACTGGTGTCTTTGTTTCTTCTCAAGCTTGTTTTACAAGTCAAATGAACTACAGATTAGTTTTCCGATTGTTTCCCTTTATCTTCCCCATCTTTAATAAATCCCGAATTCAGAATAACATTATTGACTTCTGATATACTGTCCTGTGAAAGAGCCTGGCTAGAAAGAGACTTGAAGGCCATCAATCTTTCCTTGGTTTCGTCAAGTCCTCAACCCCATTTATTTGGCTTTTTTCTCTTCTGAATAAAAGTAAAAGCTGTTACAGAGTAACTTTTCACAACAGTATTTGAACTTACAGTCACAAAGGCACTTAATAATGCTGTCACAAACAGTCCAACAGCGGCAGTGGTTGCTGCACCTTGCATTGCTAAAGCACAAAGCATGAAATGTCATCAATCAGGTTGTAATTAAGACTTAGCACCAGAAATGTATTTTCCATCTTTGCTTTCTTTTCACTCCAGAGCATATTTACTGATATCTTTTAGATGGTTTAAGGGCTGAGGAAAGGGATGTTTCCTCATTTAAGAAATCATTCAAGGAAAAGAAGATTGCATATAATATATTATGCTTTTTAGCACTTTTTCCTCTTTTATGCAGATTACCAGGCTTAAATTTGCTCTAGCACCAATTACTTTTTCTGCTGTTAGGTAAATTGAAGAAATGTATTAAGCATCCTTTTAAAAAGGAGGAGGGGGAGAGCAAAAACATGTTTTGCAAGATTTGATTCTCTTACACTTTTTATGCCATCCAAGTTATGATATCATTACTAAAACATCACACACCTCTGTTTAGTACTATTATTCTGTTTGGACTTGCAAGAAATTTTTGCTTTGTATTTCTGAAGTTCTTTTACTAGTAAGATCTGGAATGGAAGGAGTGGTAGGTAACATACCTGATACAGGTTCTTATATTTTCTTGAGTCTTCTCAGAATCAAAACCACAGAAAACACTTTTGGTCAGCTCTACAGCAGTCAGGCAGTTGAACTTAATGGTCATTATAGGTAATTTCTACTGAAATATGCTATTACGTCAGAGAGTCAAACCCCAGATTATTCTATTTAACTAAGCATATTCAATTTCTGGTTGAACACCGCTGTTCCTACAATAGAAAGAGAAGTTAGAATAGACTTGAGTGTTTATCTCCACCAAAGTAAAGACATAGGGGAAAAAGTTAAAAAAAAATTAAAAAATCAAACATACTCAAGAATCTGATTTGCCTGCTTCAAATAGTTTGGGTTTGAAGAACAAAGATCATATTCTTCCATTTTCTAGAATATGACAATATTAACCATATAAATACAGCATTCTATTCTTGATATTCTGACTGATGTTGAAGATGTATTTATGATAAGATTCTATAGGGTAAGAGCATGTGAAGTCATAACTATAAATGCATGTACTGAGTAACTGATTGCTAGAATGATCCAAATTCTAATTTATTTTGAATATACACATCACCTGACTTCTTGTTCTTTCAACTTGACAGCTAACTAGGGTTTTTATTGTTAATATTTAATTATAAAGGTATTAATAATTCATTATATCCTGGAAAATTATGCTATTTTATTCCAATACAAAACCATGATTCTCCTGCAAGCTTTACTGCAAATTTAATTAAATTTGTCAGTTAACAGAATTCAATATATCTCATATTAAATGAGGCAGCGTGACTTAACCCTTAGTGGTGTGCCAACACAGGCTCAATTCAGAAGTGTACAGAAGCACTTCAAGATTTTCTTTACCTATCTGGACCTGCTTCCACAATTAAGTCTGTACTTCACATATTTCTTTACATTGTATAACGAAGCAGTTTCACAGGAGTGCTACTTCTCAGCCAGTGAGCTGACATCGACATACAGAGCAGTAAAAGGAAATAAATGTGTAGTGCCAAAAGACTGCTAGCTTAGATCCCTTACCTTGGACCATGTGCACTCACCAGAGTGGTCTTCGCTCCAGCTGCCACAGCCCAGCCTTGAAGATCACGTACTTCAGGGGAGATTTGTTTAACTGCACATCTCAGTAATGAGTAAGATTAGTGTAAAACAAATATTTCTGGGACAAATGCACTATTTCCAGCATGGCAGCCCATCACAGATGATATTTGCCCCACAGAAGGACATTTCTCAATGACCAAACACCTTTGTTTTGCCATCTAACAGCACACCAAATGACCAGTATCTGCAGCTTGTTCTGCCTGCAATCTGAGCAACTGAGGAGTTTGTAGAACAGCAGTACTATGAGTGTAATGGCTAGTGGAGAAAGTTGGAAGCATCAAATGCTTAATATAAGCATAGAGCTAAAGGCTTATCAAACATACTCATTTCATGTAATTTGAAAGCTTTCTTTTCTGTAACTGCAATAAAGTCTTTATGATTTGGCATTTAGAAATCCCAGGGAGACAGTGGAAATGAGTATTTTATTTGCTGTGTTTAAATAAGGAATAGTATTTTAAAATGACAGAGAATATTGTTTGTTCTAGTACCTTTCACAGTGCCAAATGGGATTAATGAGACACTAGATCTGCAATCTTAAAAGGGATTTATTTTTAGTTTATTTTTCTATTAATTTTCAGTATTTACCATAGAATTTTTCCATTTTCAGCCAAAGGATTATTTGCAAACTGTTTAAACATGAGAGCTATGTTTTATGATGCTGAACTAGTATCACCAGAAACATTTACAAGTATTTCGTATAAATCTATTTTTTGGAATTGAACTGAGAATGACATATGTAGTGAAGAGTAAATTCTTTGGGGCCTGTAAGCCCAAATATAATAATTAGGCAAATTTTTTGCAATTACATGTGCAAAAAACCTGAAGTACTTTTTGTGTCTCTATGGAACTATTCACTGATATTGCAAGATAGAGTAGGCAAACAGTTAATATACAACGTTCATTTTGTTAGCTGAGAGATTACATCAATGAAGAAATCTTTTGCTTGCTCTGTTTTGAGAAGTTCCTACCTACTTGCACCCTTTGCCTTCCAAAAAAGTCAGACTCCTAGTAGGGAACTTGTTAAGGCTGTTAGTTTAGCAAAGAGGCAGGAAAAGCCAACACAGCTGCGTGCAGTGAGATCACCACATTTATCTCACTGGGTCTGAATTCTCTTACTAGAGTCACCTCCCTTCTGTGCAATGTTTCCCAGATTTCAACAACCAAGTCAAACACAGAATTATTTGTAAAAAATATGAAATCCTTTACTTCTCCAATTACAGCTGAGCATTAACATAACACTGGATTCCACAAGAAAAATGTATACATATTTTGGTGTTACTGTTCTTCCTAATGGACTGTCCAGGCCTATGGTCAATGTGATGAAAACCAGAAACTAAATACGACCTGAAAATAATTAACTCAAGTCCTCCTGATCTCACAGCCCCAGTAATGAAGGTAACAAAATCACTTTGGAAAACTAACATGTGGAATGTCAGGCCTTCAGCCTTTGAATTCAAAGCTAGATGATTGTTCAAGAAGTATTTTTTTAATAATGCAAAGTTATAACCCTTAAACTGGAACATTCCACATATTTCTTCAATAATTTTAACATCAGCTATAATAATGACTTTAAAGTCTATGAAGTGTGTTTGACTTTATCACATATCCCTTTCTTAATACTAGCAATGCAAATTTGCTTTTCCTTTAAAATTGCTGTTGACTAGATCTGGGAAACTTTCCAAATAGTAGTAGTAGTAACAATAATAATAAATTATATAGAAGTGCCTAAAATGCTGTTAATTAATAGAATTTCAGTATATAGCAAAGTCTGGAGCTTAACAAACACTTAAGTAAGACTGGACAGAAACAAATAATTTAAAATCTTTCTAGTTACAGTTTTCAAGCTTTTTGAATACCTCAAATATTGCACCAGATGATCTCAGTGAAAAATACTAAAAAAAAAAATTCTTCATCACCTGTTGCTAAATATTTTCACTTATTTTTCCGGAAAAGATTTTGTACTCTAAGAAAATATGGATTTAACTTTGCAAAAGAGGCCACTCTCCTGGAAGCTGTGCACATATTATTCCAGTGTTGGAAGACAGTCTGGCACATTTTAGAATGATTTACATACTACAAAAGTTTTAATAGTCATGGAAAGGTAATTAATTACCAAGTCTTACCAGAAGCTACAGTGATTTTAAATTTAGAACTTTTGCTCCACAAATATGAGAGAAATAAGCCTACTGAATTATTTAATTTTGTTAAGTTTCCAAAGATCCTGCAACCAAGGACTTCTTATATCTATGTATGTGTGTATATACACACACACACACACTCACAGATATTTGAGATATCAAGTATTTAATAAGTCCAAGTTGCCATTATTGTCTAACACCCCCTTGTGACTACAAACACACACCTCTACTTTTTCCCCCCAGCAAAAGCAGTTAATTAGAAGCAACAAAAAAAGGGTATGAATCTTGTACAGAAATGGAGCCACATTTGTAACAGATGGGAACTGGAACATCTAATTTTACAGAACAGCCTGTGTTTAGGAGGAAGAATGAAGAAAAACAAGAATATAAAAAATAAGAAAATACAGAAAATGATTGACAGCAGAATTGAAGAGCTATAATTTCATTATTTTGCAACATAAAAAACTGATATTCTTTAAAGCTATTTTCAAAAATCTGCAATTTTACCCATGTTATATAGAAAGCTCAAAAAGTTGCATACCGAAGAAATAAAAACGTGAGCAACCCATTTCTGAGGAAGCTAAATTACATCTCTCTTACTACCTGAAGTGCAACTACAATGGTATTCCATCTCCACTTACTTTTCTTTCTGAAAATAAGACTATATGTTACAGTTTTCATTATCTGGATAATGGTACACTGCCCTCCCTCATCCTTGGCTTTAGAAGAGGTTAATTAGAGTTGTCTGAAGATTCTTTACAGTAAGTAGGCTAGAGTGACTTTTTTCCTCAATTATTCTTTATAAAAAAGGGAATTAAAGTCATGATTCAGAACATCCTTTAAGATCATGACAATTTAGAGAAGAGAAAAAACATTTTGTCATTGTACCAAATAACACATTCTAATCAAACAGGTCTTGTAAGTCTAGAAACTATACTCTCTAATAATATTTTAATTGGTTTTAGTCTCAAGACTAAAATATGGAGAATACAGCAATAGAAAAACAAAAGCCAAACAAAGTATTCTAGTTTTCAATGAACATTATTCTGGTGTTTTTTTTAAACAAACAAGCAACAGAAATCCCCAAAACTACCCCCCACCTCATCATATATTTGCCTGGTACTCAACTGCCCCCACAGAACACAGCTCCACATTGACTACACGCTACAAATAAAGCATCTATACTTGACCCTACCTCAACTGAGTATGTCAGTAATCACATCTCAAACAATGGACTTTTTTGGAAGGTGAGGAATGACCTCGCTATGCTTGAGCTTTGCTAGTCAAACTCAAGCTGGCTTTAATACCTGCAGTTCTGCTTTTACCTGCAACAAGTGCTATTGGCAGGAGCAGACAACATGGAAAGCCTCCAAATACTTCAGAAAACTACATTAATTTGGACTGATGCTCAGGATCACTTACCTACTGATGCCTTTCCTAGCCATTACTGCTCCCCCCACTGTCCTTACTTTCCTTCTCCCCAGTGAACAAACACACTAGAAAGCCCATCGACTTAATGAATTTAAAAAGAGAGGACTTGGTCTCAACAGGTAGAGCCTGAAGGGATAAATGGGACAAAAAAGCAGCTTGGAGTAGTCCCTTCCCCAGTATCTGATTGAATTATCCCAGTATCAGTATTGAAAATACAGTAGTAAGTCCAAAGTTACTTGAATCACACAGCAGTTCTGTGTCTGTACCAAGCACTGTACAAATGCTATATACACTGTCACACACACACAGAGGGCAAGTCTATAGCATAACTGAAAACAAAATGCATAAATGATCCATTCCCTTTTTCTTTGCCCTTCCTAAGGAATGGATGTGAAAATATGAAAATCCTTATAGGAAGGGATGCATTGAACAGTGGCATATACCAGTGCATATGACTAGTAATTCGCATCTTCTGTTATCACAACCACTGTGAACACTGAGGGTAACCACACAGGTGGTATCTTTATTTCACAAGATTAAAGATACAGTACAAAATGAATCTGTACATCTTTCTATTAACAGGATTTGTTTACACAATTATATTACATTTGACCAGCCTTTATACTGATTTTAAATACAAAATAAATTTACAAAACTCCTACAAGACCCTTTAAAGAACTGTACTGATAAAAACAAAGGGTTCCCCCCAATAGTCCCTATTTGCCGTATGCATTTGCAGTAGTTCAAATCAAACTAAATCTTTTCAGTTTAATATTCTCTGAAACAAAAATAGAATTTCAGTTCATTGTTGCCTATCTAAAAGGAAAGCAACTTGCAAAGGTGAGTGTAATCCCCTTTTATAGGCCAAAATTAGCATATAATAGGTGAAAATTAGATAATGCATAGTCTTAAAAAGTCCTTTCACAAGCGATATCTTAATGTTCTTCCCCCAAAATAAAACATTTGATAGTTTTTATTCTTTTTTTTTTTTTTTAGTAAGAGTAGCTGACTTATGGAAGATGACTAAAAAGTGAGTAAAACTATCTCGCAAGAGCCTCACGGGGACGTTTGCATCAAAGGCCTTACCTTCTATTATTACACTGTCCCATCAAGGACAATATAAAGCAAGAAAATTATTTCAACAGATAGCTCTGGGACAAGTTTCACCAGTGATGAACTAAAATCCTGTTTTTTCAATAGTTCAGTGTTTCTTTGAACTAGCAAGAACAACTAATGTCTTTGATTAATAATTTGAGATGCAGAATAATGCGTTTCTCCATATTTTCCCACAGTTTTCCTACATATAAAAATATCACCAAGAACACTTACTGCTCTGTAGTTCCATTTTCTGTGCAGGGAAAGAAGAGCATGTGTCTATGACGGTCAAATAGGCAGGCTCTAACCTATGTTACTACACACAAATAATACAACTTTTTCATTCAAACCATGCTGAACACACCCAGAAAGGCTTCCCCTAAATCAAGTTTCCCTTCTAAAATACTCCTGCATATAAGCTAGAAGATAACCTGTGTGCTACCAAAAGGGAAAAGTACTTCACTGCAATAAATGGAGCAACTCAGCTTCTTTAGGAAAAGGATGCCTGATTAACTGAGTGCACAAGGAACATATTGCTAGTAAGAGTTAAATATACTTTCCTCAAAATGCAAGTTTCAGAACAGAGTAGTAAGGGATTGTCACAAAAACTTAAGTCATGTCGTAGATAACTGATTTAGAAAACTTATTCATTTCTTTAATCCCTGAGTTAACTTGCCATTATTTATGGTAAGTACCTTTTTTCTTCTACCACCACATTCAAATGAATGTCATTTGAGAAGTTAGTGGTAGTAATTTGGTAGAAGGGAAAAAAGCAGGAGAAAGACTTCCTTATTGCTCCTTCAAAAAGCATTTTTTTAAAATTAAGTAACTTGCTGATCTTCAATTGTTTTCTTCTGCTGATTTCTTGGATGTAAAAATGCATCAGATTCACTAGAAGTCATCTATAAGACTGTCATATAGCAGCAGTGATGAGAGATTCTCATGCAAGTAGAATACAGCTTTTAGAATTTAGTTCTATTAGATAAACAAGCAAAATATTTTAATAATGCAGTAACAAAATTGTTAAATTGCCTAAGAGAGCAATACCAATGAATCAATGGTATCTAACTGAAAAACATTTTCCATATACTCTTTAATTTACTCATGCCAAGCTAAAAAGAGTTATGAAGTGACAGTGGCAAAATATTTCAGAGGGAGTGTTCAGAAGTCACAAATATCTTAGAAATGCAGCTGGGGAATGCTGTACATATAAGACACTACATTTTATTTCAATACTGTTTCATCTGCTAATGATGATTAAGACTGAACAAGACATTCCTCTACCACATGCTGCAACCCTCCACACTAAAATTAAAGATTTGTCTTCATATGGCCAGCATAAGCATTGTGAAGTACTGAGTTCTACATATAATACTAGTACCTTTAATACTAGTAATCCATGACATTTCCATTTACCAAAGAAGAGATTGCTCATCTTTTATCCCAAACTAGAGATCTATTGTGCAATGATCTCCTTGCAAATGTATCAAGTATGAAACCATACCAATTGGTATATACAAAGTGTATTGATATGTTGTTGCCAATACACCTGAAAAACATTTGCACGAAAAGAAGCCCTTAACCCTTTAAATGCAGCAGCTTTTGGCAGAAAGCAGCTAAAGCCTCCTCATTTGTATTCATTCAGCTTTATGATAGTATATTCAGAGGGTTTAATGCTAGTACAGAAACCAGTATTTAACTACCATTGGAAAATAAGAACAGACACATCTGCATAAACTATTTTCCCACTGCTTCCCACCCCAGCCCCGGAAATTATAGTTCAATGAAAATTGTCTCTAAGAGACGATTCCTATTGCAGTCTTAAATCATCAGTCCACAGGTCACATTCTTTACTCATTAAAAGGCCTTTACACTGATCTGGTGGCATCAAGAAGCCACTAGTCTTCTTTCTCTTTGGATTTTCTTGTTACAAGGGGTCCTTGAGATAGCACAGCCAGAGACATTACTGTGACTTTCTGCTATGCCAGGTACAAAAGAGGTTGGTGACAGCCAGAGCATCCCTGTAGCTCTGAAGAAGCATCACTGACATAAGCCCATGCCCTTTTGTAGAGAGTATGCATTTTTTGTGGCTTTTTTTTGTAGATGCATTAAGCAGATGCATGCATGACATACACACATTTCTTTCTTGCAGTGCAAATCACTAACAGGATTGTTGAGAATTAAGCACAGAACTTCCAACTTTAAAAGCAAGTCAGCTAACTCACGGAGATTTCTGTCTCTCTCCTTTCTTCAGTGTGCGCAGCAATACTGGTGCTTTCTGCAACCTAGACTCAGCCTCTTAGTAAAGACAAACTGAAATTTAGGAACACTACCAATATGGTTTCATGTCATGAGGATTGCAAACTACAGAGGCTCCTGCAAAGTTTTAGAAGTATGTAGGACCTGGGCACTGTGTGGACAGTTTTCAACTGAGGAGCTTTACAGACCCAGTCTGTTCCACTGTACCTCATGGGGTACATACTGACTGCTGAGAACTGTCTAAGGGGAATGGAGGAAGATATGCATAACAAAAAAAAAGCACAAATGGAGAGTGGCATGTTTGCTGGCTTAGTTTTACAGGGTTTATCAATAACCTATGTTAAACCATCCAAGACAGCCTAAAAGACCAAAGGGTAAGAAATACAAAAAAAAAAAAAAAAAAAAGAAATAAGCACTATAGAAATACTTGGGATGCAGGTCAGAATTTAAGATCCTAACAGCTCCAATATTTTCAGAATTTGAATATAGTTCAGCTTCTTGGACTTAAATTGGCCATAAATTTATTATTATTACTTTCATAAAGGGCAACTGCTATCAAGCAGGAAAAAACCTTCCACTGCTAGACTTCTGTCTCTCTGGGAGATGAAAAGGACTCTGAATAAAGAGGAACTAGATACAGCAGGCAACATTTTTGTAGTAGCACTCTTGTGTTTCCATGAAAAAAGCCATAGTGTTATTCCATTGGCACTGAAATAACATTCAAATCAGTTTCAAAATAATTTTCTTATCCCTGAAAAAGGCATCATTCTAAGCAGCTTTCAAACATTTTTTTCAACTTCTTTGTGCCTCTTTTGGGGGAGGGACTGTTGATCCAAAGTCCTAATTCACAATGAAAATTGTTCCTTTTGGAAAAATCCAGTTCTTTCACGGAGGCTCTTGTTGCTATTGTGGTGGTTGATGCTCTGGGGGCGGTTCTTGTTGAGGCACAGCTGGCCGCAGTCCTGCTGGTCTGGGAATTGCTTGGTGCTGCCTTTGTCTGTAAGCTATAATTGTTCCCAGGAGCAAGGCGATGATAGTCATAAGGTAGAGGTCCCACTCAGGCCCCAGCAGCTGGTCCATATCAATATGTGAGAATACTTCTCTTATCTAAGAAAGAAAAAGTCCACATCATGTCAAAGAACACAAAGGAGAAATGACTTTGATTTTAAATTTGACTTGTAACACTTTCCATGTATCAGTACCAGTTTTAAAACTTAGTGGCTCTTTTTCTCGCTGAAAAAATAGGATCACATCAGTGACATTCTTAGTTTCCAGGAACTAAAATACCACCAAGAGCCATGCTATATAGAATGAGGTACTCTATTTTCTATTTTAGAGATTAAAGTTCTCACTATGGAGTTTTGTGGCTTTCCCATAAATGACAGAGCATTAAGCCTCAGGACACTTGTGGTACAATGCTGAGATTTGTGCAGGTAATGGACAGGGAAATTAGGGTGACTTACTGTTAGTTTTGATTGAAGTGCCTTTTTGTAAGACTCCATTTGCATAAGGATTAGCCAACACGCACTTCTATGCTTCATTACTGTATCTGATGATACTACAGAGTCACTGTCAATTTAGATCTGCAGCAGCAGACTTAAAACTAGGAAAAGCTCTGTTCTGCATAGTAGCTTCTGTGAGTGCTAAGTGGGCATTTGCCCAATTGACTTAAGAGTATTTTGACTGTCCTCAGCCTCAAGACTACTATAATATGTCAAATTCTGCTGAATTTTCTGAAACTGCTTTTGCCCTAAGTGGTAATAACTTCCATACCATTTAAATTTGTTAATCCAAAAAGGCACTAAGGTATCAGAACACTGAGAAATATTGGAAAGACTTCTCTTTAATTCCAGACAAATTCTTTTCCAGGGCCATCACCCAGTAGAAACACTACAGAATACCTAAACTATCTAATACAAATACATTTTTCCTCCCACAAAGATCAAACACAACTCTAATGGGGTTGTTGTAGATGAATATAAAATAGCATGAGAATTAGAGATATATCTGTTTTCCCCTAAACAATTATGTCAGTTAAATCTGCATCATTTTGATAGCAGATGGTCATGGATTAGAACAGTCAAATGTTTTGAGAAATGCTTTTCAAGGGAAGAACAGCACAGAAGAGCACTGCCTGTGCATGCACATTTCAGTTTCAGAGAGTTGCACAAATAGGAATGAAAGCTTCAGTGACTGTCTTGATATGCAACAGTAGAAAACAAATTTATCTTAAGTCTGCAGAAGGCTCAAGCAATACTTCTACTTAGGTAAGATTATAAATTGAAATCATAAGATTACAAATTTCCTTTTAAAAATGGAAAACACATTTGCTCTTTTCTTTTAATTCTACATTACTTACATTGATTTCCCGTATGTACTGCAAGGAATAAATCACTCCAAGCTTGCAAAGTGCTAGGAAGACTGGAACCTGAGCATCTGGGCTTGCTTCAGCTGCCATGTCATAGAATCGTTTTGCAAGATGAATATCCTAAAGTTAAGAAAATTCAAAGCTCAGTTTTGAAGAACTTGAAAAATTAACCATAGGGGTTTTTTTTCTGAGATATGTTCTCCTTTGAATATATAAGTAAATGGAAGCTTCAGCTTGAGGATGAAGCTATTTTAAGTGGTACCACAATTGAAGTTCACAATCAATTCAACCTATTCACCATAAAACAAGGCAAATATTTCCATCACTCTAGTACTCTAACATCTTCAACACCACAAGAAACATAAAAGACTAAGAAAACCCAGATTTCAGAGGAATATGCGGCAGCATTTCCTCTCAGTTACACTACAGTATGCCTTCTGCATAGTAAAGCTTCTAATAATTTCTGCACATATACATGGATTAGATTTTACTACTTGTCCAAAATGCAAGTAACTGGCATTAGCGAGAGCAGCCTGGCAAAAGTACGAGCACAAACAGAGAGCAGTTTAAGGAAGAGCTTAAATTAGTGCTCTCTGGTGACAACTGAAACAAGGTGGAGACTCTAAGAACTGAGGGTACATATTCTGAATAGTCTAACTTTCCTTGTTTGTTCAGTGTTTTTTTTGGCTCTGCTTCACATTCATACTGTGCAATGTTAGGATATTTGGATACAAACTGGCTATGTTCAATCAATGATGTGAAGAACAGGCTCATGTAAGACTTGCCTCTGAAAGTGTTCCAAATGGGACACTTAAAACAAGAGAAATCTCCAGGACTTCATGCCACACGGTCATTTGATAATTTCCTGATGGTGAAATACCATCAAGGTTTTCTGCTCATTGATACAGTTCAATCACAGTATGAAAATTGACATACTAAATTAATGAGATGTAGTAGCTCATATTTTAGCATTTAAATTTAATAGAACAACTCTTAATACTCAAATACTCAAAGTTTATCTTTTGTATAACTATTTAAAAGAGCTTCCTTATTTCCTTTGCACTGTGCTAGCTGGTGTAAGAGGAGATCCTAAATAATGGCTTATTTTAATTTCTAATTAGCAAGCACTTCATTCTGCTTATGCATACTTTACTCTTACTTGACAGGAAGTACAGACTGTAGGAGTCTGAGCTGCAACACACAAACAGCACTGAAACACCAGACCAAATCTTATGGTACTGTAATAAAATGAACTCATTGTTAATATTGAGCAGTTTATGGAAACAGTCTTCATTCTGACATGTAGCCTCAGGGATTGACGGCATTAAATCTATGAAGAGTGTCTAAGTGCACATGTGTGAGATTTCTGAAAGGTCTTAATATTTGGCATTGACCTGGTCTGAGTATGAAAACCTTCTTGGTACAGAAGTATAGCATAAAATTCTATATGTAAGAAAAACACTATTTATTCATTAATTAAAGTGAGAATAAAGCAAAAGCTCTTTGGTGCAGGAAAGAAAAAATCCCCACATTAAGAAATACCAGTTATCCAGAATGAACAGTGACTTGAATTGAAGTTGTGCAGGCCACCTTATTGGAACATTCTCCCTAGCGCTGGAGTGTTTGCAATCTTAATGGCATGGATCTAGGTGAGGAGAGATTTAAAGTACACATCCCTTTCTTCAAAACACTAACCCCCAATTTTGTTACAGTTTATATGTCCTGTCCAGAAGCCTCAAGTGGAAAACTACACTTCAGTGGTACACATCCTACTACATCAGGAAATATGACTTCAAATGTCAGTGATTTTCAGATGTGGTCAGAATTCAGCAATTGCCATTCTGTGAAAGGAAAGCCAAATAATTCTGCTTCATGCAAAACTCAGCCTTTTTTAGAATATCCTGACCCAGCCCCTAGTCTTACCTAATCAGTCCTAAATCTCCATCTTCTTATCTTACAGTTGTAAAGTTTTACAACACAGAAAGCAAAGACATTACATATTCAGAATTACTAAGACTAGTTTAATACATGCAGTTGCAGGTATTCTCAGTGCTCCTTTCCTATATCTATATTAATTATCTCTATTTCCCTTGCAATTCAACATTTCATTCCATGATGGATCTGAAGGAGGCAAAGTATTATTCCTCTGCATAAGCAAGGCTACATATATTTATGAGCCTCCATGCACTCATTTTGGCTCTCTGTGGGCAGCCATCTCTGCCCCAGGCTGGAGAATACTTGGTGTGAATGACGGCATTAGGAATCATTTTTCTCAACATGTTGAACACGATGCAAGAACCTTTTCAAACCTGTTATTATTTAACGTAAATTGTGTTGTATTCAAGACAGGAGCAAAATAAAAAGGCCCATGCCTGAAAGAATTTTTTTAAGAAAATCTCCAACTTTAGAACTGTTGCTTTTAACTGCAGACTTATTTTAAGGAGTTTAGTACTTTTGAGGGCTCAGTTACAAAGAGAAAATCACCTTAAAGTAACATTTGAAAATAAACTTTAGAAAAATGCAGTTTGTGTACTGTATTATCACTTCTGCATCTAGTTCATTAAGCATTTTTCAAATGTTGATTGCCTGATGCTGCCAAAGTAACAATACTGACCTATTAATTGCTCTACATTGTTCTCATATTTTGTCAAGAAGCAAAAATTGGTCTTTTAATAGACCAGTAGAATAATTAAAAAGTGGGTGTATGGACAAAAAAAGTTGAAGATCACTGAAAATAGAGAAAATGAAGCCATTTCTTACAGTTCCAGGTCAAGTAGGCTGCTCAAAATTAGTATGCAATTGTGAATTGCATTATTTTGACACATACAGAAATAGATTGCTCTGGATTCCGTAAGAATTAACTCATGGACAACAACACACCACAGTCTTCCTAGAAGAACCAAATACACTGTCTTCTTTAGGTGAGGTAGCTTGCCTAACTTGAAAAACCACAGCTGATTTGGTCGTGGTTATGCTTTGTTACCTTGTTTTTAAAATATCATGATACGAGAAACAGTTTAACCAGTGTTTCAGAGGACCAGAATAATCCTGTACTAAAATACCATGAACCTGGAGCTGATTTGCATTCATTTCCCTACACTTCAAAGTCTTGAAAGCATTACTGAAGCATATGGCACCCTTTTTGCCAATATCCACTGTTTTGGGCAAATGTTTCTTCCCTCTCTATGCATCATTACTTCACATAGTTCAGTGTGAAGTCAATACACGTGTCCATTGCCTATTGGTGAATGTACTGGGAGGCATGCTAATTTCAATTAGGTGGTTATATAGCACTCAAAGCCCAGTAGTAGTTATGGACTGAACTGAATATTAGCAAATGTACTCTAACAAAGCAGACTCTCAATCTACAGCTTACTCACCTGCTTGATGCCCAATCCCTTCTCATGCATGTAACCCAGATTAAACATTGCTTGAGCACTGTGCTGCTGTTCTGATGCCAGTCGATAGTGAATAAATGCAGTTTCGTAATCAACATCAGTACCAAACCCATAAAAATGGTAATCTCCAAGTTTAATTCTTGCAACGGTATATCCTATTAATAAAGAAACAACAAAAAAGGATGAAATAGCTAAGCAAATAAATTCTTTTGGCTTCCTATGAAGATGCAGTAGCAGCATTAGTATTACTTTTCACAGTTTGTACAAACTGTTTATTTTTCACCACCCCTGACAAACAGCTTTTAATTTTTAAATGTGGTTATGCTAACAATTTCTATTTGCAGGTAAGACCTTTTCCTAGTAATCCTACCAACATTTTTATTGCTATGAACTGGTATCAGCTAAAAACCCATTACATGTTCATAAATCAGTCACTTTTTACAGAAAAGATTTTCATTTGCTATATGGCTTTTAAAGGATTCAACTTTTTAAAAAAGGCAGTGACGCTGGAAACTTGAAAAATAGTGTCTCATCATCCATATTACCATCTCAATTTCTTATCTTTCAACTAAAAGCCTTGAAAGTCTGAATTTACATGGTACTCTTGGTCTACAGTCAACATATTAGCGTAGATGCATCAATTTGGAAGTTAGATACCTCAACATATTTCATCAAGTTCACTTTTTGCTTATTTTAGGGTAGGATCACAAGCACCAGCGTTTGTGTTGTTTGGACATCAAGGTTGCCTTCTGCATCACTGGACTCTGCTTACTTTCAATAGGAAATTGTAGTTCTTATAAGTGATGAAAAGTAACAAATTACTCTCAAGGATTTTAGATCTATTTTTCCAAGCAGATATATTTTTAGAAAAGTCAGTGTAAACATTATTAATGTTGTTTAACACTGCTCTACAACTCCATATGGAACAGCATTCTTTTGCTGTACACACAGTACATTTGTATTTTAGTCCTTTTAGTCTTCAGAACCACAGAAAGGCTCAGACCTGCAAGGATATTGTAGTGACACTACAGCTAACAATAGAACAAAGAACAACTACCCTACCTGGGATACAACTTTTGTTGAACAGGAGGAGGTAAACTTTCTCTCTTTACATGTTTCATAGTGAAACATATGAAATCGCACATTACTGGCTCTACTGAATGTTAAGGAAACCTTCCTGTCTGACCATTTGGGAGGCACTCTCGCCATCACATTCCCACCACTACAGACTGTTACTGCAGGGACTGAACTTTCTTCCCCCTTTGCAGTGGGTGGCTGCAAGGGCTGATGGGCGCTTGCCTCCCTACTGGTGCCACTCTCACACAGTCACACAAGCTTTCCTTACTGGTTTGGCCTGGGTTTCCAAAGCAGAGTCTCAGGTGGCCGAACCTTTAAACAATTTATTAGTAGCACAGTAACACAAAAAACAGCTTGAGCTTGTATTTCTGAGGAGGAATCCCAAACAAAGGAATCCCTGGGTTTTTATACCCTCACAGTCTGTTCACATTCAAGTCTGGGGTCCTTGGCTCCTCTTTGTGTTTCTCACCTGGCTGCCCACGGGTCCCCACACCCTTTGTTATGTGTGGGCTGCAGTTCACAGCCTCTTGCCATGGGCTCCCCCCACTCAGAGCTCAACCTGCAGCTCTCACTGCAGCTGCAAACCTAGACTGAATGTACTCCTCAACATAAAAATAAACTGATTGGAATTGTGAGGTAGAGACATACCTTGAGAAGCTGCTCTATTCCAGTGAAGCAAAGCTCGAGGATAGGTTTCATTTTCTCCTACTATGCTAGCTTCCTCTAAAGAAGAAAAGAATCCAGTTAAATAGAACCATGGTATATGCACACACAACCACAAAAACTCCCACGCTTATCTTCAGTCTGCTGAAATAAGTTAAAAACCTGAAGCAATCTGTGTTATAGAACAAACACGATTCAACCCAACTGAAACTTATAAAAGCCCCTTTCATTTATATGGCCTTTCCATTCATCTGCCCACATAAGAGAGCTAGGAACAAACTACATAATTTCATCCTGAAGTATGGCTTACCAAGCATCTCTCCCACTCCAGCTGTAGGAGATTCTAATGCATACTTGAGGAATGACAGAAAATGCAAATCTTAAGAGTACATAATTTGGACTTTGACAAATACAAGGCTGAAGTATAACCTGTTATAGTTTGGCCATGTGAAAGCCAGGATTAGTCAGGTAAAACAAAGGTTTAAACTCCTCAACCAGCCAGAGACTGCGGTCTCTCTTTTACACATCAGTGCTTTGGCTACTTCAGAAGTTTTTCATGTCACAATTTGAAGGTTCATGAACTATCAGAGTTCAGACCATTTAAAGGATTTATAACTTGAACTTCCAGTGTAATTATGGTTTCAGCTGTACTATCCCACAGCTGACACAGAGATTTTATGTATAAAACATATAAAGTAACTTTAAATAAATTTCCAGGTGAGATGCAGATATATCTGAGTAAAGACAATCAGAGTTTTAACTCAAGGAAAAATGCTGTTTCTTTGCACGCATGCACTTCCAGCCAAGACTGTCATTACTGTACCTTACCTAAAGATGATTCACTCAGACACCTTTAAAAACATTAACTGGAAATGAAGATATTACATTAGCCCATCAGCCACCAATAGGTGCTTTCAATACTAAGATAAAAAGCTGGCAACGAGACCTAGATTTGGTATAGAGAAAGTTTAAAATACTGGGTTTTGCAGTTTCTAGAAAGATTTGCCATTGTACTTCTATTGTCTCCCAATGACGTCAAACTCTAATAAATCCAAGTCTAGCCATTTAGCTCCAGTAAGACAAATGGGACAAGTTTTTTTTCAAATCTAAGACTGCCCAGCTCCTTACCCCTGCTTCAAGAGTAACATCTGTAAAGTCGCATGAAGAAGACGCTGAGAAAATGCATTACAGGAGAAAGAACAAAGGACACTGAGACTTCCATGCACAGTATAGGTCAAAGGTAAACCTAATGTGATTCCTACTATTACAATTGTACTTAGAAAATGCAGGGAAGAGAAGTTTTTGCACTGTGCAAGTTTCTAAAAACTCTCTGCCTATGCTATTTTAAAATCCCTAAGTCAGAAATTAAATGTATTTTAACTTTGATTCTACAAAGTCATCCTTAGAAGTGCAAATGAAAACTGATTACTTTCCAGTGTGAAGAGCAGAAAAGGGGACAAGAGCTTCATCAACGTTCTAACATGCCACCTCCAGAAAACCCCTTTTCAGTACATATTCAGATACTTACTCTGATCAAGTATGAAAGCAGCATTGCTTTGTGCAACTTCATAGCCTTGTTCTGCCAGAAGAAGATATTGAACCACAGCAGAATTTGAATCACCATCTTTATAGCTGTTGTAGGCAGTCATCAGTCTTTCAGACCAACGCCCCCGTTCACATACATTCTTAAACAACTGCAGAGGAAAAAGGAAGGGGGAGGACACTGGTTGTCAGGAACTTAAAAAATTTAGGTTTTGCAAGAAGTAACACTTGAACATTCTGATGCCTGTTCAAAATATTTATATTTCACATGAAAAACATGACAAGCAAACTCCACTGTGTAAGACAGGCTTACTATAAGATACAAGTTGCTAAGCAGATGCTTAGTAACTTGTAAGATTCTTAATAAAAGTAGTAACTTGTAAGATTCAGACGCTTACTTGGAATTATTTAGTATCTTAATTTTGTTACACTTAAATCCAGGTATAAAAGAAGAATTTGGTATTTATAAATTACAGTTGCTTGCTTTGTATTACATTCTTTTAATTTTCTTTGAAGTTAATAAAAGGAAATACAAACCTGACATAACATAAAAGCCAAAGATTTTTCTCATGAAATACAAACAAGTTTGCTAATATATCACTTTCCCTTTTGATAGCCTTGACTTTGCAGTCACTGCTGGAAATGTCTTATACAGGCTCATGTGGTTATAGCCAATCTCTTGCAAGTCAGTATTACTAATCTTTATAAATTGGTGACCTTACCTCAACAGCAGTATGACAGGACCGCATCACTCCAGTGCCAGTAGCATGCATCTGAGCCAGATTATAAAAAGCGAGAATGTGGCCACCCTGGGAAGCCAGGTTAAAATATTTCAAAGCTTGTTTATAGTCTTTCTTGACTCCAATGCCATCTAAAATAAAGATTAAATCATTGCTATTCATTCCTCTTCAAAAACAGTGTTGTATGAAATACAGTACTTTTAAAAATTACTCTAGAAAACCACTGTGAAAATGTTAGGAAAACCCAGAATGAAATACAAGTTCAATGTAGTAGCCCATTCTACATGCAGTGTATGCACACTTCTAATGCCACCTAGTGAACAGTGACTGAAAGGGCAGGTGCTTAGACCTGCAAATGGTTTTGATGCCACTTACTGTAATACATGGAACCTAGTTGAAGCTGTCCATCAACCCATCCCTGTTCTGCAGCCTTCTGGAAATACTTCAGTGCTAGCTCGTAGTTCTGCAGGAAGATTTGGTCCAGTCATTAGAGCCTTGCAATACACCAAAGTTTAAGAGAGAAAATATGCATGTGCATATGTGAAAGGACAGATCTGTTTTACAGAAAAATTACAGCAAGATTTTCCAGTGAAAATATTCCCCTGTTCAAAATCTGGAAGCAAAAATTGAAACAGACTACAATGATATTTAGCCTGTTGTAACTCTGCAGCTATCTCAAAGCTGGCATCCACACACCACTATGAACAGTTATGCTTAATAAAATGGAAGCTCTGATCATCTGTTTCTAGAACACTTACTTCCTCAACTTTGGGCTAATTCAACATTTGAGCATCTGTTTGCATAGCTAAATATAAAATATTTGAAAAGAAACCTTCCTGTGGGAAAAGCAATAAGGCAAGTGAACTAATTAAAAGTTTCAAAGTGTTCCTCCAGTCCCACACGAGACACAAAATGGGGACAGGATTTGTTTTATTTCACAAGAAAATGACAGACAAGTTCAAATCTCCTGCTAAAATGCACATTTCTATGCATTTCTAATAGCTTAAGCAATATTTTCAAACTTTTGAGAGGAAAATCAGGAAGTTTCTTTCACAGCTGCTAATTCCATAGTGCATTTTTTTTTAACATTACAGATTTCCTCAAGGAATTTTCAGCGTAACAAATCTTCACAATTAAGGCTTCTACAGTATATCCCTCCAGAGGAAAAATATCTGTTAACAAAAAGTCACACAATCACCTATGATTAGAAAGATGACTGTCAAAAGCTTACCACTGGAACACCTCTTCCATAGAGGTAAGCCATTCCTAATCCACTCTGTCCAACTGGATTACCCTGAAAACACAGAAAAACACTTCTGCAAAGAAAGGCAAAACCTACACCTACATCTTTCAATTTGCATGTTTTTAACATCATTAAAACATATAATATTCAAGAGAGATTCATTTCTTGCTCCTAGTAATAGTTATTTAGGAAGGAAACAGCATTTACAGTGCCTTTTATTCAGTAACTACACAGCTGATGAACAGGAAAAAAAACCTTTCAATATTTGTTATGAAAGTCTACTGTGTGCTTTCACAGTGTCATAAAAGATGTAGAACCCATAACCCTAGAAAGATGGGGCATTAATATCTTATCTTTAGTTTTTCCAACTTCAAAACGTTTTGGATGCTACAGAAGCTCCCAAAACAATTCCAGGAATTCTAAGAACCTGTGTTAAGATTAGAATGGTAGCTGTCCTACACCACTGGAGCTACCAATGGTAGCTGGCTACACCACTAACCACTGCCCCTGCAAAAGCAGGCACTATGGCACTCGTTCAGTGCCAGGACAGGAACTGGGACACTTTGGAAAGTTTCAGTCAATGCAGGGAATGCGCACATTGAGAGATCCTCACTTTAGCTCAGAGATGTGGAACAGTATTTTGATTGTGGAATGTAAGAATCATGAAGGCAGTTATCTTACAACAGTCCCTTCAGAACTTAATCTACTGTGTTCCACATGCTAAACACTCTTCCTGGAGGACTACTCATGCTTTAACTGTACAAACACTACCATAAGGCACAGGTCAAACACAGATACAAGGGATTAACATGATCAAAAAAAATCATCCCAAAAAGCAAACAGTCCAACAAAATGAGAGATATAAAACTATTATATATTCACGAAATGGAAGCATTGTAAATTCCTGTGACAAGACAGCTTCAAATTAACAAACACTAGCACTTCACAGAATTGCAGACTATTTAGGTGGATATTATTTCATACTGAGGAAACAGAGTTTGACTCTAATCAATAGAGACTCCTTATGCTGAACAGAACTTCATGAAGCACCATGGCCAGACCAGTTTTTGACATCTTAGGCAAGCAAGATTATGGCCTAATTAATCTAGGACAGAAGCTGGGAGTAGTTGTGTACACACAGAAGAGCACATGAAGCATTTGCAGCATTTCAGAGCTAATCAACTTAGTGCACCTACTGTAGTTCCACCTTATAGATAATCATACCATATCAGCAGCTTTCTTGAAATACTGAAGGGCTGTTTCATTGCTCTGAGGTACAACATCACTTCCTTCGGAGTACATCTGAAAGAGAAAGCCATTATTGAAGAACAGCCAAAGTAGACAGTTTAGCATGAAGACCACGAAGCATCTACATACTGAGAGAGAGTCTATCGTACTTAGATTATTCCGACTATTGTATTACTGAATAATCATTAAAACTGGTCCAGAAGCAGAAAATACATTTATCTGCTGTAAAATTCAGAGGGTTTAACTTTTTAATGGAAAATGAACTGCCCATAAAATTAAAAACTTTTCATGGTGATACCTTTCATTTTTAATGTCTACCAACATGCAGTGAAAAACGTGTGATCAGGCAAAAATCTAAGACCAATGGAAATCAAACCATACTGGGAGTCAAAATACTTTGTGAAAACAAAGCAAAAATTGGTTACTAAACACAGTTCTCTTCAACAATAATTAGTGACAAAACACTCAACCAATAGAGAAAGCAGGAACTGCAATTTCTTCTGTCAGTGCCTTGAACAGCACATTATGTTATTTTTTAGGCTTTAAGGACATAAATTTTGTATCCTCTACTACAATGACAGCCTGAAAAAAATGAGCTAGAGCTGGTGCTTATTGTAGCCTAACCTTAGAAGGTACTCAACTAGAGTAATAAGGATTTAGCTCCTCACAGGTTTTACATAGACTGCAACCCAGATCTCAGACAAGCGACCTAAATACCTTTCTAGGCAGTATGCATTATCATTACTGCCAGCAGCCTGCCAATCATGTTTTAAATTAAAAATCATACAACAGATTGGGTTAAAGATCATCTAGATCTAACTATCATGCCATGGGCAGGGATGCTAGCCACTAGACCAGACTGCTCGGGGCTCCAACCAACCTGGCCTTGAACACTTCCAGGGATGAGACACCCACAACATCTCTGGGCAACCTGTTCCACTGCCTCACCACCCTCTGAACAAACAACTTCAGCATAACATTTAACCTAAATCTCTCATTTAGTTTAAAACCATTCCCCTTGTCCTATCACTATCTGTTGTGCAAAATGTTGCTCTCCCTCTTTTTTAAGATCCCTTTAGGTATTGGAAGGTTGCAGTGAGGTCTCCCATGAGCCTTCTCTTCTCCAGGCTGAGGAACTCCAGCTGTCTCAGCCTGTCTGCATTGGAAAAGTGCTCCATCCCTCTGATCATCCTGATAGGCGTCCTCTGTGTTCACCCCAACAGGTCCATGTCTTTCCAGTGCTGAGGACTGCACACGTGGACACAGTACTCCAGGTGGGGGTCTCATGATGGCAGAGTAGAGGGGGAGAATCACCTCCCTCAACCTGTTGGCCACTCCTCTTTTGATGCAGGCCAGGATGCTGTTTTTCTTTTGGGCTGCAAGTACACACTGCTGGGTCACATCCAGCTTTCCACCCATGAAATCCCCCAAGTCCTTCGCAAGGCTCTCAGTGAATTCCTCTCTCAGTCTGCACTTATATTTGTGTACAGGTGCAGCCACCCCCATTTGCACTTTTTGAACTGCATGAGGTTCTCATGGGTCCACATGTCAGTTTTGTCCAGGTCCCTTTGGATGGCATCCCATCCTTCTGTCATGCCACTGCACTGCTCAGCTTGATGTCATCTGCAAACTTGCTGAGGCTGTGCTTGATCTCACTGTCTGAGGCACTGGTAAAGATATTAGAGAGCACCAGTCTCAAGACAGAGCCCTGAGGGACTCCACTGGTCACCAGCGTCCATGTGGACATAAAGCCAATAACCACAACTCTCTGGCTATATCCATCCAGCCAACTCCTTATCCCCGAGATGCTCCACCCTTCGAATCCATGTCTCACCAACTTGAAGACAAGGATGTTGTATGGGACCATGCTGAAGGCCTTACAGAAGTCTAGATAGCTGATATCAGACATTGTTCCCTTGTTGACCATTGTTTTCACTCCATCATAGAAGGCAACCAGATTGGTCAGGTAAGATTTGCCCCTAGACAAAGAGGCCTTAAATCTGAGAAACTGAAACAATGGCCCACCCTGGAGATAGATTTAGAATTTAGTGCAAAGTAGGCACAGGCCTACTGGCAATTCTGACTCAGATGCCTCAATTCTCTACACAGAATTAAATTGGAAGAATTTCCTTCCCATTTCCTTTTGCAACTTAGTACTTCCTGTTGGGCAAAGTTTTGAGAAGCCTAGCTTTTCCCCCTACATTGTGTGGAAAATAGTATCTGTCTGTTTAGAGTTCTGAATTCCATCACAGAAAAAGGACATTTAAATATTTAATTATTTGATTTTGCTCTAGTTCAAGCACTATTGAAAAAAATCCCAAAAATTCCTAAAGTAAACAAAAACTTAGACAACAGACTACAACACTCTAATCTTTAAACACTCTAAAATTTCAAAATAGGAGCTAAACAGCAATACTTAGCTTCCTGAATTCAAGTTTTAAATTGTCTGATATCAGAAAGTAGGAAACATTTGCTATTTTTCATTGCAAGGCAGTTTTCTCACATTTGAGAGTGTTTATATCTTACCTTTCCTAGAAAAGCCATAGCATGGGAATTGCCAGCATTAGCTGCTTGATTGAAGTATTCAAATGCTCGCTGTAGAGAACAAGTGTTTTAACCACCATTACTATGATTTGAGTAACTTTTCTTGCAAGTGGAGTAGAGGCAGGTAGATTTATTTGCCAAGTTACCAGCTTCCGGGAATAAAAGTTACCAATCCCACCTAATTTAATATATGTGACAGGGTTCTTCACTGACATAATTGCAGTATTAAGCAGCAATCCCTCTAACCAGTGTGTTAAAAAAAACAGAAGGGGGAAAACCAACAAACTACAACTGTTACTATGCACTACCTACACAGGTAAATCTTACTTTTAGTGTACCATCAAACCCTGTTTAGAACAGGCAAGATTTGCCAACTCCTACTCTACTTTTACACAGGGTTACACTCCTGACCACTCACTATCATCTCTGAACCCCCCTGAGGCAGTCATTTTGAGGTATTTTAAACATGATAATCAATAAATTTCTGTTAAATAATTACTTTACTAGATGAAATAATCCTCAGGACTATACATCCTTAGCTCTCTGTTTTTTCAACACCTACTTCCAGATGAAGTTAGCTATCTTAACTTCCATAAGTAAAGGTAGTTAGCTTGGTTTACATCAGCAGAAGATCTATTTTCTATGCATACTTGATATCTTTAATATTTAGAGTTGCAGTGTTTTGTCTGCAGAAGCAAAATATTCTTGCAAGCCACAAACTAATCATCACTAATGCATGCCCACTTCAACATGAAGATGGTATCACATTTACAAAAGCTCAGCCACCTCCAGTACTACTTGATAAAACAGTTTTTATTTTTGACACTCATTTCTAAGATGGTTAGTCTTAAACTAATTATGTAAAAAAATCAGTTCCATCTTCTTAAGTTTTACTGAACACGGCTATTGAAATTGTTACATGCCATACAGTGGTAATTACATACTTATGCATCACTGTTTTCTCAGTTATACTTTCACCCCCTCTGCCTAGAATAGTATGCATCAGAGATACAGAGAAAAGGTACCTGATGATTTTGCTCTACTCCTCTTCCTCCATGCAAGTGCAACTGTCCAAGGCCAACCTAAAACCAAATTTTACATTGCAAGTAAGTCACTTTTCCCTTAGGACTTTCTTTTTCTAGCAATACAGATACAGGCGAGCCAATTACATGCACAGAGATAGACAATATCAGAATTAAAGATGCCACGAAGTTGAAGGCACAGATTTGTTTCAGTAACTACAGTACTATCCTACTTTTTCACACTAGCCTAAATGGAAATTAATCCTAGATGGAAGCAACATACTGTCCTAGATATAAAGTAACAATTGTTCATTTGAATCCTGCCTACTTAAGTCTTAAGTCATATATGACCAAGTTGGCTTGGGACAATTTGCCTCTATTAGCATCCTCTCATCCTGCACTGTGTGTAGAAGAGGTCCAGCCTGCAGCTTGCAGAAGTCACAGAAGAGCAGGAGCAGTGAGAAACTGAAATCCCTTATCAAGGTCAGTTTTTTATCTCACCTTGCTCCACAACAACTGAAGCTATCCTTGAAACAGTCTGCATGGTTTCTAGTGAAAGCCAAGTCTCATTCCTAACATGCTAAACTTGTAATGTTTTGAACTTATTTTCAAAAAAAAATTGCATTTTCTGTTCAAGTTCTACCTGAAACACACAAGTGGCTTCACATAAAAACTAATGGGGAAATAGAAAACAGGTTGATTCTGGATGAAGGGAACACTAAAGCTCCAATGTCTTTCCATATTTCATAGAGCTGTTCTGTAATTCTTGAAAATGTCTGAATGCCATCAGATGAACTGAATTTTACCTGTGCTTGTACATCTCCTTTCTCAGCTAAAAATTGGTAATACTGGATCAAGTCTTCTTCTAGCATCCCACTTGCCATTCCTGGATTTTCTACTTCATCTGCTAAGCGAATTCGCTGAACCACTGTGCCACCAGTCAAGGAAATGTCACTAGCAACTGGAAAACAGATGAGACAAATTTTCAGACAGGTTTTTTCAATGCAGAAGTTACACCATAACTTAGTAAAACCAGATGTCTACAAAGCTTCAAGCTGAAACTCAAGAGAGAATTAATTACTTTGATACCCTCTAAGCCATTTCAATAGAGATAAAAATAGCTTATCACAATGCAGAGCCAAATGGATAACTTGATTAATAGCAGGAGTTCTCTATTTATCCTATTAGTGTTGGGAGTACTTTAGTATCTTCTAGTTGAATGATACAGAAGTACACGAAGTCAAGAATGTTACCCTAGTAAAAAGCTTTTACCGTGATTAGCTACAAGTCGGTAGTGAGTGAGAGCAGATTCACAACTCTGAAGGACTCCTATCCCAGCCCAGTACCGGTAACCCTAGAAAGGAAACGATGTAAATATGGGACTATCAGTTACTTGAGAACATACTGCTCGCCACGTTACAAACTTTTTTCACATTACTTGATCAAGATTTGACGAGACAATAGGCTGGACAAAGGCCACGAGTCCATTGTAGTCACATAAAAAAATAACAATTGACATTATTAAAGATTAAACATGGCCAGTAGAGTTTGGATATTACTCAAGAAAAAGCAAATAAGCAGAACAATGCTTAAGGGTGAACATGTAAACTTTTATGTACGTAGTGCACTTTCTCTAAAATCTCACAATACTGATTAAAACAGCATTTTCTGTAAAGATTTATTCCATAGCTGTCATTAGATTAAAAAATTTTAAGTCTGACAATTCTGAATTAAGTCAAGAGATGTAAATATTGTCAATCTAAATTCATAGCAGCACATAGCTTAAAATGAGCAGACTCATCTTTAAATTAAAAATGAGTAATTGGGAAGATACTGCTGGCCACTCAATGCATGCAAAATGATCTAGTATTTGGACAGGGTATTCATATGAAAGGAAATCTTAACACTGAAAATGTAGGCTTAAAAAAACACCCTTGCATGTTTAAAGTTATTAAGCATCTTACTTACCAAGATCATATGAGCGATCAGATTTCCTCCTAAAGCTCCAAAAGTGTAATAGACCAGGGCCTTAAAACAAAATCATTGGTTATTTAACATCGGCCCCCAAGAGAAAATACAAGATGACACAGTGAAAATTTCTGAATTACCTTAGCTTGACTAGAATTGACTCCTAGGCCAGATGCATATAGAAATCCAAGAGCCTAGAAATAAAATAAAGTTTATCAGCACACCTTTTAAAAAAACAAGGATCAGTTTTCCTGGAATATGTAGGCATAAAGATTCAAAGCTGCAAAGACTGCACCAAGCTCTACCTTCAGTTTGGTGCTGCCTGTATCTATGCTCTTCCCTGCCCCTTTCAGAGTATTAAGTTTCTAAATTACTCAGTTGCTTAGGATGCTAACATAAATTAGTGTTTCACCAGAATTCAGATGAGTGAATCAAATGCAAGGAACAAACTACTACTTCCATGACTGTCAAGTGTAGATCCAAAGGTCCTAAACAGTGAAAGTATCTCAGTTTAAAGACCCTTAAGTGAAGCTAAGCAGTATCTGTCAAGTTATTCATGTACCCAATTTGCCTCCAACACAGTGTAAACATCTGTGAACCACAGGCTTGCATAGAGGAGTTGTAGTGTTTGATTCACAGACTCTCTGAATTTACAGATTCCCATCTTTTCTGCCACTGGTTACTTGCAACTCTGACCATAAATATAAACAATCAGAATGCACTGAGCTATTTGACTGAGGTTCTTTCAGAAGTTATTTTTGTTCTTAAGATTTACATAATTATAGTTCTACCTATCACACCTGTTACAGCTGGTAGCTCAGAATAGAAACGAGTAGCACAGAAGATAGTGTGTATGTAAACACGTCTATATTTCACAGTGTTCTAAGACTGTTCTAGGCAATCTGAAAGCATACACAAAAATTCTCATGCAGACAGTATTAAATTCTAGATCAATAAAAATCAAGGTCATAATTGAGAGAGAAGTCTCTAGAGAAAAAATGTTCCTGCTATCTATGGTAAATCAATACTCCACCATTAAAATAGGGAACAGCTGGAGATTTGGTAGCCAAAGAGAAGAAAGTTAATAGCTCCTTGAGAAGGTGACACTTCCAAAACAAGCAGGAACTCAACAATAACTATATGCAGATACTGAGACATTAAAATCAGTAACACCCATATTTTATGACATTTTGTAATAGTAAGTATGAATAATTCTGTGTTCAAAGGCACAGGGACAAAACAATCTCAATCTACTAAATACATGTCAAGTTTCCTAGTTTTTATTTCCTAGATTATAAATTGGTGCCATCGCAGATAAAACTGCAAATTAAAAGCCACAACACTGCACAAAAAACACGTAAGAAGTACACAGTTTCAGAAGGTTTGTTGGCTGGAGTCACCTATATCTACCTGGGTTTTTTTTACTCATACATCCAATATTTTCAGTCATATAACAGGAAAAAAATTAAATTGGAGGACCACCACCACCCCATATTCCTAGTAGTTAAACATTTTTTTCAAAACTCAAACAGAAGATAAGTTTGTGTTTACTCTGAGGGTGCAGGTGCCATCTGTAAGAGCACCCTAGAGGAAGTACAATCTACAAACCATTTACAAACCTATAGAAGCATCTGTAGAATCTAAGGATATACATACCATTTGTCCTTTAGGAGAACCTTCTTCTGTTAGTTTTTCAAATAGCTCTTTTGAAGACTGGATGTTCTGCTTCAGGTAATCCCCAAACAACAAAGCGTAAGACACTTTCTCCATGGCCTTGGTATGATTCATGTCAGCTGCTTTCAGAAGATACTGATATGCTCTGAAGAGAAAACAAATTCTTTGTCAACTTGAACCAAAGTAGCAAATTCCATTCATAAATCTGAAGATTTTGGAGAGGTGTTTTGTTTCTGTGTTTTAGCCTTTATTTTCTAAAAATGCATCTGCCTACATTTGTTCCAGCTACAAATCATCAACATAAGCAACAATTCAGGATTTAGTTAATGGACAAACTGAATTTTAATGTTTGCTGTACTCCATAAGCAAAGCGGTATGCATTTCCTCTCCTCTAAAATATGCAAGAAATTTAAGGTCAAATGACCATATTTTTGTAGGAAAAATTTTTAGTTCTGTACAAGGTATCCAGTAGAACCACTCCTGTAACAGATCTGTCTATCATGGTAAAAAGAAGCAGCCTGAAAAAGACAAAACCACTCCAGTGAAAACATCAAGCCCTGGGCTCAAGACAACTGCATACGTGATCAATTTTGTGCCAAAAAAAGCCATGCTAACAATCCAGGATCTCTGGAAACTCCTCTTTCTGTTTCAGTCTCAGAATGTAAAAAAAAAAAAAAAAAAAAATCACTTCAAAGTAATTTCACAGCAGCTGGTTTCACAGCAATTAAAACACCCTAACCTTACACATGTTACACAGAACCAGCAAGCCTGCTTCAGCTTAGCCTCAGGGATCTTTGACAGCACTCCAATATTTTCATTTACCTCTGCTCCTTTCTATTCTCAGGCTTGTTCTTTAGGACAGATAGAGGCATACCTGGTTCCTTACAGAACTTTATCATCTAAGAAAGTGTAAGGTGTACAAGAGAACTAACATCTAATTCTGCTTTAGAATTCTTACACTATTTTATACTAAAAAATACTACTCGGAATCCAACAGATATTGCCTCCCTTTGTCTTTGCCAAGGTGTAGACAACTTTAGATGTGCCTCACTTTCCATGATACAAAGTAGAAATACACTCCCCTATTTCCATAAATGAATTGAAAATAGTAACAGTCCTCACATATTAATAAGCAGAAGTCACCACTTACTGAGGAAGTTGCCAATATGAAAAGGAGGAAGATCTAAATTAAAAAACCAGTTCTGAATTATAGTGGTAAGCCCACAGCTATTTAATCAGTAATTGGATGCATACGGAAGAGAAAGTTGAGACAAGAACGAACAGAACAGTAATTTTTTTTTTTGTGTTGTCTGCAAGCATTACTCTTTTCTAACTACATTCATTATTAGAATTTTAATGATTTGTTGAGCTTAATACTATCTTTATGGCGACCAAAACCATCAGAAAGCAGATGAAAAAACAGAGCATGACAAGAAATCAAGAAATGCCATTTTTTTTCCACTTTGTCTTCGAAGCAGAATGAGAACCAGACTGTAAGAAACATCTCAAAAAGGGCAATTATTTTGTATCACTTTATCAGTTTTTTCTTGAGCAGCTGCCACATATAAACTGGGGCTAGAGAACTGCAGAATCATCTTGCATTAAGTCAATGTTTTGATGACAACCACTCTTCAGAAATTAATCTTACACAATTTCTACTGCATTCAAAGAAATGCAGGCATAAATTTGCTTTTCTAAATACCCTGAATTTACTACCGTCTATCACTGCACAGTTTGATGCTGAATCCAGTAAAGGTCAAAATCTCAGGGCAGCTCATTCAAGTTCTTTTTGTTAAGCAAAAGTGACCAGCCACACCATCCTTCGCCTGTGGGGGTGGATGAGGTATACTTACACTTTCTTCTGAGCCTTTTTACTGCTTTCATTAAGGATTTTCATTCCAATCTGATAAACATCCTCAGCTTCTTGCATCTGCCTTCTCTTATTAGACTGCTCTTCAGCTAAAAAAAAAAAAATAAAAGTATACATAAAGAGCTCCAATTATACACTCAAGACTATCCTCTCAAAATTCCTGCGGGTTCTAAAGGGTAAGTACAGCCAGAAACATGTTTTTGAAGACCAACAAACAAACAAAGTGATTACAAAAAACTGTCTAATGGATGTGTTTGATACATTAATAGATGATTTCTTCTTGCATGATGTCTCTCAAGTACAAGTTTGCTGACAAAATATTCTTTTCATTCTTTGCTCAAAAGCAAGCTGTGCAGGTTCCTCCTTCAGAAGGACGCTTCCTAGAGAAGGGTTGCCTCTGTGCAACAAATCAGTAGGTACAATGGGCAACACTGTCAAACCCCTGCCCTCCTACAGCCTCAGAACAGTTTTATAGGTGCCTTCATTGCAAGATTTCCAAATCAGGTCTGGGAACTGGCATTTTTTAAAACTTCTTCCATCATGAAAACTTTGCCTTTCTAACTACTCGCTTATTGTGGTATGAAGTGGCCAGGCACTTCTACATCCTGAAATAAAGACTGTTAAAGAGGACTGAAAACACCAGCCTAAAAAAGCATTCCATGAACAAGAACAAGATAAAAGGTTGCTTACATTCACAGAAGCCCCACTTTTGATCTTTCTTGTAATCATAGGTTGTTGCACACCAAAGCCTGCCATCTTCCCTCCCATCGGCAGTGCACTCTGCATATTCCTTCTCCATAAACAAAAATGGAAAGTGGCAAGGATCTCCATCTGCAGTCCCTCCAATAGCTGTCAAAACTGAAGATACACACCCAGCAATTAGACTACTCTCCTTCATTTCCAAATTAAAATCATATATTACATACAGAAAAGTGATCCTGTGTTGGTTTTAATTTCTATGAACTACAATTAATCAAGTTTTCCATAAAATTTCTAACTTACAAAAGCTTGAAAGAGCAGTTTTTCTAAATAGCACTTGAAAAATAAAATTCTTCGTTTTAATTATGAAATGAAGCAGAAGGTATGTGGTTTCTTATATTCTTAGTTCTAAGCAAAGAAAATATTGCTTTGATTGGAGATGGCAAATCTTAGTTACATTTTTATTGCCTACCAAAATAAATAGTCTTTCCTTGCACTTTCTCTTCTCTGTAAAAAAATCTTGCAATGCACACTTGAAGTGCATTCCAGAGCACATTCATTTTAGCCCCAGGGTTGGACACAATCACAACAGAACACCACACATCATGAAATGCTAAATGGAAAGTACTGGAATACCAGTAGGGAGTACACTGGAACATACAACTACATGGAAAGACTCAAGTGAAATATCACTACAATGTAATGAAAGGACTCTCATCACTATGAGTTCAGTATTTTTCTACTCTTGAAAATACTTAGATTAAAACCATTATTTCATTTCCCCAGTATATTTAGTTGCATTCAAAATGGCTTTGAACAGCACAATTTATCATTTCTCATGCACTAAAACTTCAAAGGTTACTGATTCCAATATCACAATATTTTAAAATAAAATCAATCTTCTATGAAGACTAAGAATTCTCTAGTTTTGAAGATGGAATTATTTCAATCAGACTTTCATAAAAGTTCTCCTCTTTCACTAAGCTAAATCCAACAGTTGTGTTCAGCTTCATTTGAAAACATTTGCAAAATCATGCAATTGACGATGTCAATTATAGACTTTTTTCAAGTTAACTTCGCAATTTTTGTAGTTACAGAGAAAATTAGTTTTTTTTGAGGGTCTATAATTGAAAGACCTAAAGACTATACTAATTTAAATATTACATGTTGATTTTTTGAAGCAAACTGAAGTCTTCAGATATAGCTGGACCTGTTCAAACTGCTCTTCACAATTAGAAGCCGTGACATAGGTTCTACCACATCACTCCAATTTAACCATATCCCAAGAGAAAAACTGTAATTTTCAGTAACTGCACTCAAAAATGTGGTAAGATGCAATTAGCCTGGAATTAGCCTCAATGCTCCCCTTTGCATTTTTTAAATTCTAAATTCAACCATAATGCTGTTTTTGCTCCCAGATAATAACTAATTATTTAACCCAGATATTAAACTAATTATTTCCTCCTGGATAATAACTAATTAACTAACTAAAAAGTAATCCCAAAAGCAACACAGCAATGCAATCACAGGTCAAAATGCTCATGACAGTTATTTACATATTTAGACATTGCTTCTGGAGCATTTGTTTTGACAAAAGCTAATTTATCCTCTGGGTAAATTGTTTGCCTCACTTAGTATTTTATCAATTTACCTCAATTTAACAATTTACCATCTCTGAATAAAATACATGGTATTTAATTATATTTTGTCCTAATTTACTTAGGACAAAATCTCGTTTCATACTTTATGCTGCAGGAAACCCAAATATAAATTACTTGTAAGTATTGGCAATATTACTGCAAGATTCTTACGAATAGGAAAATAAATGCAACAGGAATTGCCAGCTATGTACAAACTTGTGAGCAATTTTCAGCAAAAACTGCTGGTATGGAAGTTTAGTGTTATAAAACCCTAGAACACAAACTAGCATTAAATAAAAAATATCATTTTCTTCACACTATCTCCTCACTCATCTGAAGAGAGCAGAACAACTTTCTTAGAAAGTTAAAACCTTTACTAGCACTAATTCTAAATTACTGATTTTTTTTTGTTCCATTTCCTACAAAATACATATGGAAATTTGCAGAATATACTTTTGTTCCATGCAATGTCATGACCATACAAAGCAGCTAAACTCTGTGTAGAAAAGCTTTTGTCCCTTAATGCAGTCCTGTCACCAGCAGCTCATCTGGAGGTGTAATACCTGTACCTCAGATAGATGCTCAGTTAAAGCATTTGTAAAGCTGTCCTTGTAAAGCTGCACTCTTTCCTCCTAATAAAAACCATGTATTTTACTTTTAGAATTGTTTATTTTAATGAAAAATCCCTTAATTCACACTGCTAACTTAATTCATAAGATGTTCCAAGAACTGTGCAAGATTTAAACTTATGGTTTTTGAAAGCAACTTGCGGTATGTTGATAGGTATAGTTAAAAATCTTAGTTCCTGAGGAGCCAGTCAGCTGGATATATTCTTGTATGAGATTGAGTATCTTAGAGTTTACTTTTGAAATAGACAGCATTGACTAAATATGGTGCTTAGCTCACTGTTTTGTGGCAGAAAGATATTCAGTGGATTTTATATACTTTTTTCCCGTACAACACAGCACCAAAAGCAACAGTTAAGCCTATTACTGAGTTTTCACAAACTGCTATTAGTTCTGCTCTAATAAGAAAACAGCTTAGAAAACACTCAGCCATTACATGTAAGAGCTCATTTAATAGCTCCTGCTTTCTTTTCACATTTCAATATGAGTTCAGAAGACAAATATCATTAGTACCACATAACTGTATTTTTCAGTAATATTGAAGATTTATTTTTTATGGACAAGTAAAAAGGAAAAGTCTGCTGCATAGGTTAAGGTACTCAGCTGTGCCATCTAGTTATCATTGACTACTAACTGCAAGTCAAAAAAAAAATGTAAAACTATGTAGTAAAAAAGCTGTATTAGAATTTCCTGGGAACTCAGGCCCAAGACACAAGGTTTTACCTATATTTTAAAATTTCATGAAGTTTACATGGAATTTAGATGCTGCCCTGAGGCTCTCAATGCTGTTATAGGAAGCTTGTCTTTACATTACTATTTGTTCCTTTTCTGTCAACTGACTCACCAGGCAAACAGCCAGGGGATTGAAAGAGACTGATGCAAATTTATCTTTGTATTTGCTGGTGTACCTACACAGAGGACAGGATCTGTAATTGACTTCTATTTGAAGAAATCAGGGCCTTCTCTATTTGATAGTTAAAGCTTTCCAGCAAGATGGAAACAGTAAGAAAAATGGAAAGCTCTTTCAAATGCAGAAAATAACTACTCATTTCAATTACAATTCATTTTGATGCTACTTTCTATTAAAAAGGCAACAATTACCATTCCATTGCAGAAAGGTTAGGACACTAGTTATTTCATATGTTCAGAATTACTGTTTGTGTTCACCCACATGCTGGAGTTACTCAGATGCATCTGTGTTGCCACTTGTTCAAAAGTCTGTGAGCAGTTACCTGGACTCTGTATTTCTGCTTCTTCCAAATCCTTATTTAATAGATTTGACATTTCTAGAGAGTTCAACTCTTCCAGTGAATTCTCTTTTTCCTCTTCTTGACTGTGAAAGTTCTCTTCATTCTCTGATTGAGACTCTGATTTCCCAGATTCAAGGAAGATCTGACCTGCTACCACTCGAGTTCCTGTGGAAGGATCCTTTACCTGGTCCTCTGCAGATAAAGTCTGAAGGAAAGCAGCCACATAATTTAGAAGATTGAAACTGAGATGCAGCAGCTGGCCTAAAGTCTGTTTAAAAACCTCTTAAAAGATATGGTTAATTAACTTAAACAATAGAACCAAAAGTAAGCTGAGTTACCTATCAGCTATCATTGCCTCTATCTCTTTCAGGTCTTTGAAAAAAAAGTTTCAAACTTGTAACATAGTATTAATTTCTCTGATACACAGAAAAAATTCATGAGACAGCAAGAGCTACAGAAAAACTTAAAATCAAATTATTGTTCTGAATTTCAGACCTTTGCTCTCACTCTACAGGTAAAACAGAATGAATAGAAACTTATCTCCTTACCTTTGACTCCAATGATTCATCTTGATTTCCTTCTTCATCTAGAAGAGACATTGTAAGTCAGCAAAATGCTTTTCAATGAGTAACTATCTCAAAAATAAAACCTTTAGTTACAACATTGTACCATGGTTCTGCAATATTCTAAGTTGACTAATACACTTCAGAAAAACCTTATTACTGTGATGACAAGGAACCAAATGTTTCACAGGTGAACCTCTTCCTTAAATTATGCCAACACAACTGTGTGTTTCACAGTGAAAAAAGTGTGGTTTTTCTAAGCTCAAATTACAGTCTGAATGGTTTGAGTCCAATTAAACTACTTTAAAAGGTTTGCATCAAGAGAAAAAGGCCTATGGAACATAAGGTTTTTATAACTTTAGTCAACAAGTCAGCCTTAGTACGAACAGCATCAGTAGCAATCAGAAAGTTGTATTCACAACCCATGCTTGTAATTAAACATTGCCCTTTATAAAATGCCAATTCATTCTGCCTGACCAGCACATTCAAACCTTCATACAGAGCTTTCTCTTCAAAACTGTGCAGAATTAGTTTGTCTTTAAGGTACTCTTCAAGAGATGCAAGTCTTATTTAACTGTCATCTTTCTTGTCTAAAAACTATATATATTAGAAAGATTGTAAGGAGAAGAAATGGTAAAGAAGGTATTAGGCAAATACCTAAAGGAATACAGGTGAAAAGGTGAAGATAATCATAAAAGCTTATTTATGACAGCTTTACCACTGTTTTTCAGAATTGTTTCTGCAACAGTTGTTTTGTCCCTTTAACTAAAGTGGGCTACTCGTTGTGCTTCGAGCAGCTTGGTCTGTGCTATCACTCTGATGGGAAGCCTCTAAAATTAACATCACTGAGATGTGACTGTTCAGAGTCATCAGTATCTGATACCACCTCATTTCAGCAAACAAACCCCCCTACATTTGAAAGAAGATGCTACAGGCCTCCCTCTCTCTGGTACACAATTCACTTACATTGAAATAAAAGCTCCAAAGATAAACAGACCACTTAGCAAAGCTGCCACTAAACTTCTCCTACACTTAGAAATCCTGCTTTCTGAGGCTCTGGGCTGCACAATGCCCTGTAGCAGTGGCAAGGCAATGACGGGCTGAAGACCTGCACTGTGACTGGAAAGGTGTCTAAACTTATACAAGTTAATGCCTGGTACACGAGATACATTTAGTATGTTACCATGAAAGGCTACCTGCACAAACACTTCCAACAGTTTACAGAACTCTGCTGACTCCTGTAAGGACTTAGCAAACAAAACTTGCACAATGTTCATTCGCATGCAAGTAAAGTGACTTAACCAGAGATAAACCATCTCTGAAGCGGCAAATTCCAAACGTGACATTTCATCGGGTCATGTTTTGAAGCCTACTACCATAACCCTTGCAATGAAAGGGTAAATCTTGGAAATCCTTTTCTGGAATCTAGATTCCATATTGTTACTTAAAGTACAATCTTTGATTGGAACAAGTAAAAAGATGAGGGAGAATTCAACTTTAAGCTGTAACAGCATAATAGAAATTAAGAAAAAATGTGAAGACTTATAAGTGGAGCTACAAAACTGTGGTGATGAGATGATGGAGAATATAACTGAGACATATAAATAACAGCCTGTTGAGCATGGTGAAGAGGATGTAGAGCTCAGAGTTTAACTGCCAGCAGACAGGGAATTAAAGAGGATGTAGAACAGTTGATGTGGGTAAGCAGCTGTATGCTATGGGTCGGAAAATGTGTAGCGCACTTTAGAAAAACTTGTGGAGACAGCAAAGAGCACTCCAGATGAAACAGACCCTGCAAGGAGCAACCAAGACAGCATAAGAACAAACACCAATTCTGAAAAAAAACTCATTATGAGGCATAAGGAAAAAAAACAAGGATAGCTGCATTTTTGGCAGAGACCTCAGGGCTTAGCAGCTTGAGGAATCTAATAGACAAGTGTGATTGTGGTAACTCATAAGAAGTTCTACCACTGAACTTTGACACTCCAGATCATGATATGAAAATTTATCTTTAAGTTCAGTAAAAGTACACATACATTTAGGATACTTGCTGGTGTTTCTATTTTGAAATGATGAAAAGTTGTCATTTACCATGTTTCCCACATTTACATTCTATTATCCTAAATAATTTTGGCCTAAGACCCCACACCACCTTCAAACTTCAGAGCTTGTCAAGACATCCAGACATGCTTCTGGAGAGTGGGAAAACTAAAACAGGGTATCCTACCCAGTAGCTTGGATACTCCTTCTAATAGACACAAAGCACTTGTAAAGTACCTGTTATTGCAACAGAAAACATCATGTTTGGGGTTTTTTTAACAGCTACACCAGCTAGGTTGATTGTTTTTGTCTGTTCAAGACAGGCCTATATGCCTGACAGCACCAAAGCTTTCTAACATTCCAGAAAAGGATTCACTAACTGATTCCAATCTGTGGTGGTAGGTTCACTTTATGTCAAAAGACCACACAAGAGCAAACATAAATAGGTTATACTATCCATGTACACATATGAAAGGACAATTTTACTGTAACTTCATATGCAAAGCAAAAGGTTTACTAAACTGAAAGGCAAGAGACATAAGGTAGCAACATAAGGTAGAGCTCACTAAGTGTTTGCTCTTCTTCCTTCAAAGTAAATAAACCTGTTTCCTTTCTATTGCATCATTTAAATTTTCTCTGAAGAAACCAGCTTTGTTACTGAGAAGTTGTACTTGAATGATTGTTTTCAAACAGTGGTTCCAAAAGGCACTAAAACAAAACCAAAATATTAATTTAACTTTTTTTAGCTTTGAGACTTCTTTCTAAGGTAGGCAGATGAGGTTGCAGAGATAAATGAATAGTATGACTAAAGGAGGGATCACTTACAGCTGTGCTGTTTCATGGAACTGCTGACTAATGTGCAACCACTACTTATACAAGTGTGTTTACTCCTATGAAAGAGTTAAAACTATTCTGAAAGTGTTAATGAAAGGTCTATGAAAGGTCACAGCTGGACCTAAGAACAGCTTATCAGTCAAAGCTGAGCTACTGAACTAAGTCACAGATGTTAAGTTTATGCACCTGCTTCAGAGATTAAAGCCAATAGTTTCGCTTGTTTTTCCACACTTCCGTCAAAAAAAGTAACTAAGGGGGAGGAGGTTTTTGTTATTATTCAGATCTGTTACTAAGGCTGTCTAATTCTATAAACCTCCTCTAGAAAGGCCAAGTGGAAATTTATCTCACAATTTGTTAAACAAGTTAAGGAGTGCAATGATCTATTAAAAGGAAAAGGTAGGCAAAAGTACCTGTGGCTCAAGTGGGCAGCTGACAATGTTGTACAGAATGCTTCACTTACAAACAGTGATGAGCTGTAGACATTGCTGGGTTCTCTCACACCCAGCTAGGACTTTAAAGCACTTAACAGAAACAAAATCTTTTTTCAACCATCCACCAGTTCATATATAATTAAAATAAGCTTTAAAAAGTATTAATTTTTCCTCAATTAGAAAGGCCAGTGTTCAAGCATGCTATGTAAATATAGCAAAAGTACTCTGGCAGCCTATGCTAGAGAAAAAGATCCTATCATATATTGGATAAAGATCCTACCATTTTGACAGAATTACTGTTTTCAAGAGAGCACTAAGGAGAAAAGGGGAGAAACCAGAAGAGCTATGCAGTGTGATTCAGCAATAACGTCATTACCTTGAGGGAGTTCAACAGTTCCAAAGTTTTGCTGTACTAGAAGAACAGATCAACTGACATCCCATAAAGCTAAAGGGCTGCTACTGGCAGACAAGAAATACCACTAGTTTCAATATTAAAATGGTCACATTCAGGAAGTAGCCAAAAATTCAGTAAGCGAAACAGTCTCCCCCAGTTCTGACGAATCCTGAACTGATTACTGTTGTCAGTTTCCTTCTAGTTTTTGCCAAGCTCTTCAAGCCTCAAACACTATGACAACAAAGCAACTAATGGGGTTCTGCTGAGAGCCGGGATCTCCTAAGTGCAGGGTGCACACCTCAGGAGTACGCCAGCCAACTCACTGGGGCTGCAGGAATAACTTACCTTTCGGACTGTTAACACATAGAGCTTTCCTTAATACAGTGGTCATCCCACCCTTATATTTCATTCTTTTTTAATTTGTGTTTTTCTGCATGTTTTATGAGGTACATAATATGTTAGGACAAGAGTACACCAATCTAACTTACAAAAAATACATGTAAAATGCATGCTCAAAAATCTCTCTATGGAGAGGGGTGCATGAACAGAAATGGTTTGGTAGTGACTGCTTTAGAGCATCTGTGACAGATTTTCTGTAGTATTTTTCGCAATTTCTTTCAATGTTGTTTTTGTGTAAGTGACTAGATAGACACTGAAAAAGAACATAAACTGCTTATCCAGTTCTTGCAGGACAAAAGGAAATCTTAAGAAAATTACCTCAGACTGCTTCTCATCAATTTTTCAACTGATATATTCACAAAAACAGACCCAACAGCATAGATGCTATTCCCATTACATGAAGCTTTAAAACATGCAGTAAGTTAAGTAAAATCTTTAAGTGGCACCTATTCAGCAAGAATAGTTCCAAAGTATCCTTGGCAGCAAGTAAATTGTTCCCAGCTACAATCTGTGCAAGATATTCATTTTAGTTCAACTAAAAGACTGAGATATAGGTCAATCCTCACTCTGAATAAAAATCTTTTTTCCAGTGTCCTTGCAATTGCTGGCTAACTAGTTACAGAATTTACCTTCCAGCAGCTCCTCAGTAGGAACTGAGATTCCCAACGAGGCAACAAGGCAAATAGTTTAGGGGATTTTTTTAATCAGGTAAGTAAAAACAGAAATATCAGGAAAAACCACTGAGCTCTATCTTATGGAAGAACAGGTACTGAAGTTCCTTACAAGTGTATGAGTGCACTCATTTGTCCCAGCAATCAGTGGGACAGTATAAAAACATCTGCCTATCACTGAAATTAGCCATGGAACACATAGGAGAGTCAGAGGAAGCATCACTTCCTCTCTTCAGAGAGAATGAGAAGCTTTTTTACCTTTTAGTCTGTGAACAAGAGGAAACAATCCCAGGAATCAAATAATACCAGCAATCACCCCCCCAAAAAAAAAAAAAAAAAAAAAAAGGAATAGAAAGAAAAAAAGAGATTTTTTTCAATGTTTTTAATGAGTGATCAGCAGGGGAAGGCCATCACTGCTGCAATGACCAGAAGACAGCTAGTTTTGTCTGGAGAACATGCACATGCTTAGCATTTTTAGCTGCTTTTACCAATGCTTCTAAGTATCCTTCCTCAGTCACAATTTTCAATGCCTTCATAATCTGCAGCAATATCATATGTTTAAAAGAATATAGTGTCCTTTTCCTTAGGCCTGAATTTTCTTGCATTCAACTCAAGTTTTCAATAAATTGATTTAAATAAAGTTTATAATGATAGAGTTGTATCTCAAATACTCACTACTAATAAAGTCCTCATTAAAAACGCTTCCTAAAGTTAGGAAATGTAATACTTGGACCATTTTTTACTCATTCTTAAAACCCCTCCCACTATACTCACACCCTAGATGACTCTTTCCAGACCAGACATTAAAAACTAGTAAGTATTCGAGGGAGCATTTAATACACAGTCCCAAGGCTTATACTAGTCTCTACTACAGAAAGTCATAATGTTACTGCGGGAAATCAAAGCATAAAGTGAGGACAACTTTCAGAATGATTCTTGTCAAAAACTGGAGCACGAAATGTATTCCTCTTATTGCTTTCTGCAAAAAGATGTACTCCAAACACCCTCTCCCAATTAATTGTGGATATCAATCAACAGTTTGATATCACAGTAGCAATTTAAGTTTGTAAACAGCTCCTAAGCCTACATTCATGTACTGTGCTTTCTTTGGCTTATTAATTGTATTAGATTGAATCTAAACATTTTTTTTTAATACAGGCCGAATTAAACTATCAGAACTTCATGCTCACAAACAACTTCGTGGTAGTGGACAAATAGTCAAGGCAGCAGAGCTGCATGGCAGTACAGCCACGGATGCACACTTGACCAGCCCTTACCACATAACTTCCACATGCACAACAGATGGTTCATCTGGCATTGACAGCCTCATCTCACCTCAGCTTTTTTCTTCATATACACTATAAATGAGAGCACATAGTTCAAAAGCTTGGCTACATCTCTCTGGTTCCCCAGCACTTTTGTGCATCCTTTCCGTAACTTCAAAAGTGCCCTGCTGGCTTATAAAGTGACTTACAAAGCTCATATAAACCGAAGTACAGTAACATTACTTTAAATTTCAGCTTCCTACTGCATACAGAAAATTGAACCCCAAATTGAACTCAGCTCTAGAGAAAACGTTAAATTACTTTCCTGAAAGAGTGGAAAAGCAAATCCCCAGTAGCACCACATATGGCTGTCTTTAAGATAGTGGCTTCTGGCTTTATAAATAAATGCACTGCACTTCCCCCCCACCAACCCATGGTGGAAAGCAGGGTGTGGGAGGTAGAAACCTCAGGAAAGGAAGTAGATGACAACACATAAGAATCAGACAAAACCCGAGCTGCAGAACAACAAAATAGAGATGGGGAAAGGAGTATTATGGGGACATAAAACAGGACGCCTAAACGTTCTCTACCTATCGAGGTGACAAAACCGTTCTGATAAGGCTGAAATCAGCATTACCAGCGCCTCGGGGAGAAAATGCGTTCTAGGGAGAAAAAAAGCCTCGTTTCGGTTTTAAGCAGTGCAAGCACCACAAAGTGGGCTCCTAAGGAGCTGTTTAAAGGCAGGCACCGCACTGAGCAATGCGTCTACCCCTACCAGGCCTACGGAGGGCCGCCCGTGTGGCAAAGCCAGTCAGGTCCCGCCACCCGCGGCCACGCAGCTGACAGGAGCCCCGCTCCCCGCAGCTCCGCTCCGCCGCCTCAGCGCACCGGCGAGGTCGGCGCTGCCCCCACGCACCCCAAAGCCCCAGCGAGAGCACCGAGTCGCCTCCCCCGCTGTCGCCGCCTCCGCGCCCCGGTGCAGGCGTCAGGACCCGCACAGATACCTCTGCGCCCCCCTCCCCGCCGCAGGCCGCGGGGGGCAATGCCTCTGCAGCGCTCAGGCCCAGGGGGGCGTAGGGAGGCAGAGCCGCGGTACTCACCGGCCGCGGGAAGCGCTCTGACCGCAGTCAGCGCTCCGGCCAAGAGCGCGGCCAGGCACAGCACCAGAATCACCCAGCGCACCCGCCGCCCCATCCCGCTGGGCTCTGAGGGGCCGCGCCGAGCGCCCCCGACTCCAGCTCTCTCGCCCCGCCCACCGCCCCGCCGCCACCAATCAGCTGCCGCGCTGACGGACGACTACGGGCCGCTGGCAGCAGCACACGCAACCCCGGGGAACGGCTGGCTCTACATGGCCCGCTCCGATTGGCTCGACGGAGGCCCGGCTCGTCCGTCACGCCCTCCCGTTAGCAAATAGCGACGCACGTGTCTCAGCGAGGGCTGCTGCGCGAGCGGTTCCTTCCGAAACCGCCCCTTCCATTGGCTCTTGCGCCGTTCCTACAACGCCCATAGTTCCTTCTGAGGGCCGCGGCGCCGCCTGGGAGCGTGTGCTCCCAAGGGCCCGCAGCGGGGCAGGGACTACGTCACCCACAACTCCCCGCGCCGAACGGCGCAGGGCGCGAGCGCGGTATCGCCGCCCGCAGCCCCGCCCTTTCCACACCGCAGAAGCTCGGGCATTGGGATACACTTCGATGACTAGGAGTATGAAAGGAGCAGTAAATTGTGTGCCTAAACCTGCACAGATGGAGTATGTGACACATAAAGAATTTAGTACAACTTTATTATCAGAAAGACGTCAGTTCTAGAAATGGGTGTAGTGCTGTGGGACGCAACTCTTTGGTTCTCATATGAATTTCATCTTTCTGTGGGTCATTTAAAAAGCAAACGAGAAAGGGAACTAGCAACCCAGCCTTTAAGGGACTGAAACATGGCTGGATGGTAAATGTCACTGCGTCACAGGAGTGTACTGTTACGCAGTGCTGTGCTGGATTATAAAGTGGGTTTTTCCCACACCGTCTCAGTCGTGTCAAGCCAGCTCAGCCTTACAGCGCTACTCTTGGGATTTCTGAAGGGCGAGTGGCCACCAGCGGCTGTTTCTCCCATGGGACACAGTAGCAAAAGCTGTGGCAAGTGCAGTCCCACCCAGAGCTGGCTGAGAGATTTTCTGCCTGCTAGAGCAGGGTCTGCAGGCAATGGAATGCCTGCGCTGCTCCAGACAGGTGGTGTCTAAAGAGCATGTGGGTGCCTCGGATAGAACGAACGAGTGGTTCTGATTCTAAGTAGGAGAATACTGAAGTACCAGTCAGTTTTTTTCTACCTACAGTACAGCTAAAGACCACACATGGCTAAAGAGTGACACAACGAAGCTACACAGGTGTGGGAGTGCATTTTGGAATGGGTCTGAAGGGATTTCACCGGGGCGCTTCTCTGTGCTCAGATCAGCCCTAAGTTTAACCTATGTTTTGGTAAATGGAAAAAGATAAAATCCACCTGCCTCCGAATGTCACTGGAGCAGAGGAGAGGAGCCCACCCCGTCTGGGGAGTGGCGTGAGCCCCCTGAGTGGGGCGGTGACAGCGCTCAGGGGAGCTGGAAGGACGAGCCCTGGGAGGCAGCACGGGAGGCCATGAGGTGACCTGAAGCCTCGGCAGTACTGCAGGAGATGGCTCTGTCCTGGCTAGAGGGCATAAGGGCAGGGGTGGGTGGGGCAGATTTGGGTAGTGTGTTGATTTGGCCTGATTTTTTGGTAGTGGGGCAGGACCACAGGGGTGGCTTCTGTGAGAAGCTACTAGAAGCTTTCACCATGTCTGACAGAGCCAATCTCTGATGGCTCTGAAGATGGACATGCTGCTGGCCCAATTAGAGAGGTTGGTAATGCCTCTGTGATAACATATTTAAGAATAAAATCAAAACAGCACACACAGAGTTTTTTTCCAGGAGTAGCAAGGCACTGCCACCAGCAGCTCTCCCTAGCACAGTGCATGGCAATGCACTGCCGTGGCCGCTGCCATCCTGGTGCAGCTCACGGCGATCCTTTCCTGCATGGCCGCCCCTAGCCAGCCACGCTGCAGGCAGGAGGGCAGGGGCAGCAGTGGCAGCTTCCTCTTCCCAGCACCCTGTATGAGGAGAGGCGTTAAACAGGGCCAGTGCCCCAGTGGCTGCCACTGCCTTCTCAGTGGTGGTGGGGCCACATGGCTGGCAGCGAAAACATGGTGAGCGATTCTCCAATGCAGAACCTAGACGAGATTGTCCTCTCAGTGCTGCAGGATCCTGTAGGAATGTTCAATTGTTGACAATGGTACCTACAAGCAGTATTTTTTTCTTCTAGTCAGAGAAGAGGAAGAATTGAGGACATGTGAAGGAAAAGACCGAGGTCACTGGAAAAAAGGAGGGGGAGGAGGTGCTTCAACCATTGGAGCAGAGATTCCTCTGCAAGCCGTGGAGAGGACTATGATAGAACAAACTGTCCTCTGTATTGCATGAAGTCCATGGCGGGGTGCAGAGATCCACTCGTAGCCCATTTTTTTAAATGAAAAACTGCACAAGTGGGAGAGATATGAAGCTTGGTAGATTTTGAAGAGCAATTTCCCAAGAGTTCTCTTTGCAGAATGTTCTCATAAAGTTTTTTTCAGCTTGCTCCAGAAAAATTAAAAGGAGAAAGCTTCACACACCTCTCAGGGAAGATTTCTCTCCTAAAGTACATTGGCTTTGTGACAGATTTTTCTAGCAAAAAGGTATATAATTCTTTTATTTTTTTGAATTAGTGTACAAAATATATAGTTTTAGGCAGACTAATTTTCATAGCTTTTTGATGATTTTTTAAAAAATATTTTACTGTTTTTTTAAAAAGCTTTGGCATGCTAATTTCTGAGAAAACAATTACAAGGAGGATAACACTCCTATATCTCCAGTGTTCATGGCAGTTGGAGGGTTATGATTCTAGCAAGGCCTAAATGCCAAGTAAGAGACACAATACAGGTGTTATTTAAGCAACTTAAGGGAGAAAAGTGAAAATTACCATGGTTAATATCACCTGGTCTGTAAAATCAACTGCCTAATCACAGGGAATGAGTGATGAAGAAAGAAGACTCTTCCACTATATATTAGAAAAGAGGTTGTTGCCAAGGCTTTTGTGAAGGCTCCAGTCAAGAGGAACAAGAAGGATGCAGCTTGAAGAGCTGTCACCCAGTCTAGAGCAGTAACAAATTGTAGAGGTTAGGCAACGCTGTGACCTACCAGCATTGGTGTAAATAGAAATGCAGATAGCCTGGGCCTATTTCTCCTCTCCAAATGGTAAGGGTTGAAGCTCATTAGTGAAAACATTACCCCTTGCTTTTTAGCTTCCCAAATATACCACCATTCATAGATATCTGTAGTATCAGTGTGGGCTCTAATATCCATGCCTGGACTCATGGCCCTCACCCATTATTTGGGGCCTCCCCTAATTACCAGGAGAGACTGTCTTGATCTTCAGTACAGAACAGATGCACACACTCACACACTGTTCTCACAAGTGCACTTGTTCAGCTATTAGATCTCCCACTGTGTGGCGATCCAATGTCTGTGCAGACACACTGTGTCCCTTACATAGCCGCTGACTCATAGCTGGAGTCTTTCCAGATATAGATCTTCATGGCTACTCATGGCTACAGCTTGAGACTGGCTAGCAAAGTGTATGTATGGTACACATGGATGTGCACACACACAGGTGTATGCATAGTTAAATTCTCTAGGGAAATATAAACAGCCTGGTGTCTCCAGTTGGTGTCTCCAACTGCTGGCACTTGAACATATGGGCCCTGTGAGCCACAGTCCCTGCTGCAGTTGCTGACATTTAGACCCCACCAATACACACCCTATTCCTAGTGGGGAATGATCCCTTCCCCTGTTGCTGGCACTCAGATCTCAATTGTATTCTAGTCTTTCTCTTGTCACCTGGATCTACAGCCTGGTGACCCGTGGTGTGTTCCCCAGCTGCTGGCAATTGGACATTGTAGCACTCATATAGTATAGAATGAGATTACAAAGGCAAAGTCAGTAATAGGATTAATAAAGAAGAAAGGATACACTGTGTTGATCACCCCTTGATCACGTGTTGATCATGCGTTGATTATGTGGCTCAGACAAGTATCCTATGTTTGTTCCTCTGCTATCCATCCATATCTCTAACTTTCCTTATATTTTTCACTTTCCATAAAGAATCTATAACTTTTAAATAATCCCCACAAGTTCTTTTTACGTTTCCATGCTTTTGGTACCCTCTCACAAAGACTTTCAATTATGCCATCATACTCATGAAGTCTTGATTTCTTCTTTGTTACCTCCTCTACTCCCCCCTCCCCCTTGCCCCTGCCTAAGTAGTTCCTGTCTAAGTAGTTCCTTCTAACAGCCCATCAATCAGCGACTATAAAGTTCTGGTCTTTGTCTACCTTATTACCTGCCCATTAATGTTTGTGTATTCATTTCCTTTATTGCTTTATTGTTTTCCTTGTTACTCATTTCTTCTATTACCCTGAATGGTCCTTAACTAGAGAGCTTAATGAACCAGATGCTCTTATAGTCTATGTACTCTTACAGTGGCATAGAGGAAAAATACTCTTGTTTATTTAAGGTCCTGGAATCATGCTGCTTTTTGTATTGGTTCTGGTTTTACCTCTGTTATTGAATTACTGCTATCACTTGGGTTTTTTTCCCTGTTCATTTTCTCAAGGGAAGAGCTCCAGTTATCTTCAATGAGATTTCCTATAGGATTTAACAAAACCTGAGTATTACATGCTCATCACAATTGTAATGTTAGAGTCCCAGAGGCACGACTGAGTTGCTTATATAGATTTCTTCTGTATACAAATTGTGCTGAGAGCTTCAGATTGGTGCCTAGTGTGGGAACCCTCCAGCAAGAACAATTGGTGTGCTTGCACTAAAAATAATGTTATCCAGTTGTCTGTGTGCTTGAGATTCTGTCTTTAGATGGCAATGAATAGTAAGCACAAATGAGTCTGCAGGTGTTACAGCAAAACAAATACGAGCCTATTCTGGATATAAAGTATAGTGACATCAGGCTGACCTGTGTAGAAGTCTGGTGAAAACATAGTATTTATAATTTAAAAAGCATATAGATTATTGTTTTAAGGCTGTAAAATCTGTAGAATTGTATTCTAGCCCCTAATTTTCAGAAAGTGGACAAAATTAAGAAAAGAAGAAACAGTCTAACTGCTAAGTGTCTATAACTGGAAATCACATTCTGCTTGTGGTCTGTTCCCTTTCTGTACTACTGAACAGAATCACAGAACTGTTAGGTTGTCAGGGACCTTTAGAGACCGTCTAGCCCAACTCACCTGCCAAGGTAGGATCACCTAGAACAGGTGACATAGGAACTTGTCCAAGTGGATTTTGGGTATCTCCAGAGAGGGAGACTTCACAACCTCCCTTGGCAGCCTGTGCCAGTGCTCTGTCATACTCTTTGTAAAGTTCTTCCTCACACCGAGGTGAACTTCTTGTATTTTAGTTTATGGCCATTGCTCCTTGTCCTGTCTCTGGGCAGCACCGAAAAGAGTGTGGCACCATCCTCTTGACACTCATGTTTGAGATACTAATATGCATTTATGAGATCTCCCCTTCCCTCCTCTCATAGGGGAGATGCTCCAGACCCCTCATCATCTTCGTGGCCCCTGCTGGACCCTCTCCAGTAGCTGCTTCTCTTTGCTGTACTGAGGAGCCCAGAACTGCACATGGCATGCTGAATGTGGTTTCCCCACAGCTGACTAGAGGGGGAGGACCAGCTCCCTTTACTTACTGGCCACTCTTCCCGATGCATTCCAGGATATCATTGGCCCTTCTGCCTGCAAGGGCACTGTTATGTCCCTTCCTGTGCAAGGGACATGGTCAGCTTGTCATCCTCCAGGACTCCCAGATCCTTCCCAGAAGAGCTGCTCTCTAGTATGACAGCCCCCAGACTGTGCTGGTGTTTGGGGTTCTTCCTCCCCAGGTGCAGGACCCTGCAATTTGCCTTGCTGAATGCCATTAGGTACCTTTCCACCCAATTCTCCAGCCTGTTAAGGTCCTGCTGAATGGCAGCACGGCTTTCAGGCAGATCAGCCACTCCTCCCAGTTTGGAATCATCAGCAAACTTGCTGAGGGTACATTCTGTCCCTTTTTCCAGTCTATTGATAAACAAGTTGACACATGCACATACATGTGATTTTTTTATGTTAGTGTGCTTTTCACATGATTTCCAGAGAAGTGTCTTATGAGTTGCAGTGCAGATGAAATTAAACCTTATGCTGCCTGCAAACTAAAATTTTCATATATGTTGCACTTCAGTTACAGTTATGGATTTAGCAATGTCGGTTATTTTAGTGGTAATTTCTAGAGTAGCCTGAATTACTTAGAGGTAGAAAAATCTCAACAGGGCTGAAACCTTTCAAGGGAAAATAGGACAAGATGACACGTACAGCATGGAAATGGTTCAAGGGTAAGTGGAACCTAGTTTTGATGTTTTTCTTCCCAGCTTGTGAGCCCTTTTCTTGAAAGTTTTTGTGCAGACTGCAGGCTCAAGACCAAAGGCAGAGCTCTGCTCAGTGATCAGGCAAGGAGCAGGATATTTATTACAGAAATAGGGCTAGGTATTAACTGGGAAACATCTCCAGAGTTGTAATTCTGGGAGGTACACAATGCCAGATGAAGAAAAGTGCATCTCTGAAAACATCATATTTTGCTATATTAACTATCCCCTAGCTTTCTGTGAACTCTCAGAAAGGTATCTTTTGTGTTTACTGTATGCCAACAGTGTTATTTCTTGGGCTTTTTCAGAGTCAGCTCCTAAATATGTGTAGTTAGTATTTGTGATAGTTTGCTTAGAAAATTTGAGTCATTTATGTGGAAAAAACTGAAAGCAATCACAAGGTTTAAACTATCAATCATAAACAAACTTGTCATTCATGCAGAGTGTAATTTATTCAGAAAAATGGTTCAACAAACACTTGCAAATAATAAACATGCTTGGGGAATTTTTTTTTGGTTATTTGGGAACAGAGAATGGTAAAAATTACTAATGGTATATATTTAGAAACATGTATGTAGAAATAATTTACATGTAAAATAACCTAATACTTGATATTAGAATATTCAGAATAGGTGTCAGCAAGATTCTTTGAAGCTCATCATCCGAGAACTAACTTGGGGTATAAAAAATGGGACTAGTAAAAAGCCAGGACTGAAGTGTATGAGTTAAGCGCTGCTCCTCAGGAATGGAACAGCACCTTGCCACCAAAAGATATTGTCACACTGATTCACACTAAGTTTCCACTGCTACCAGTTTCATTGTGTTTCGCATGTCCGGGCCCTGATGCACTAACAATGGTCTAGTGATCAGATGTCTAGACAGAAAATAATGGAAAAGCATCTAACCTATTTTATTTTGAAAATATTTGCTGAAATATTTGGTGAAAAAGCTGTTTCCTCTAATGCTTTAGCTGCTTCTGTTTATGGTTTACCTGTAAATAAAAGTGTAAGCTACAAAGTGAGGTGGCTGTAAGAATGGCTGTAAGAATGTCTGTAAGAATGTAAGAAAATTTTGTAAGAATGGCTGGGAAATAAATTTGAATTATTTTTTCTTATTTCTATGCATCTCATAAATGTTGTGCCTTGTTAAACGACATACAGGTGTCACAGATGGCTTCAGAGTTACGGTGCTCAGGTTAAGGTATTGCCAGCCAGATGTGATTTAAGGCAGGTTATTCATCTACTGCACCAAGAGTCTGAGCTTTCCAATGGATTGCTCAGGGCAAGCATCCGATGGTTCATGGATGGCCATGGAAGGACAGATTCTCACATTGGAAAGAGTACAAACTGCACTTCAGATTTTTTTTCCTCTGGTGTGATTGTGAATTTTAAATGTTTGGCATATCAGTCTTTTTTGACTTCTTAACATTTTCTCAGGTCACTGGTGAGCAGCTTACTTCTGTTGTGATCTTGGGTTTTGTCTGCTTAGCTGATCTGTAAGCCACAGCATACAAACAATTTTGATGGAGCTCAGTGTTCATGTTGCAAACTTCAGTATCGTTGGCTATAAACTGACTAGATTAGAGATCCAACTATCCATTTGTTGTGCAGGAGGAGTTCAGGCTTAAGAATAACTTTGACTTGAGCAGAAAGCTCTCTGTACTACTGCTGCTACCATACATGTCACATTTGGTTTAGCAATTGGGTGTTGTTCCTCAGCAGTGCCTATTCTAAACACTGAAGTAAAATAACAATCTAAAGAAACGCACTTGTGATGCGGATTAGATTTGTCCTGAGTTGTATGGGGAAACTCTACTGTAATTTCCGGCTGGGTACTAGCCCAGATACCTCAAAACTTCTGAAAACTGCGACAGCTGGATGCCGCAAACAGTATTTTAAGGTTGTTATATCAAATGGGTATATTAGATGTGTGTGTTCCATCGATGGACGTGCCAGCAATGTATGTTTGTTTGGGTGTGCGTGTTTGTTATGTTTGTTTGGGTGTGTTTGTTTGTGTGCGTTCGTTTGGGTATGTTTGCTTGTGTGCGTTTGTCTGGGTGTGTGTATGTTTGTCACCTTGGCCTGTAGCGCGGCCTCCCCGCCCGCGGTGCCTGCAGGAGCCGCCAGGTGTCGCTGCGGCGCCGGGCTGGGGCCGGCTGAGGCTGCCCGGGCGGCGGTGCGGAGTGCGCGGGATCGGGGGGTGCCGGGCAGAGAGCGGGAAAGGCTCTGCAGGTAATCTCAGGGTTTCCCCTGCCGCTTACACTTACCGAGTGCGTCTCCTTTCGAGTGTCTGAAAACACCTTGAACACTGCTGCGGCTACACGGGGCGGAGCACTGTGCGCTGCGGCGGGCCCTCTGCTGCTGACTGTCCCAAGGGACGGGGTGCCCACTGACAGGGAGAGGGCAGCAAGCACCGGCTGAAACACAGAATCTCCGTCCTGCCATGAGGGAAAGGTCCTTGGATGGGAGGGGGACTGAGCACTGAAAAGGCTAGCCAGGGAGGCTGGGGAATCTCCTGTTCAAAAGCCGCCTGGATGGGATCCTGGCAGCCTGCTTTGGGTGAACCTGCTTTAGCAAGGGGGTTGGACGACATGGTCTCCGAAGATCCCTTCCTTTCAACCCCATTCTGTCATTCTGTAAAAATAACAGGCAAAGCTTTTCTGGTTCAGAGTCCACTTTTTGAGAAGTCTTGCCTTAATCTCTCAAGGCTTACATAGCTCAACTGTGAAATGGCATTAGTAATGCATCCCTTCTCTACTGAACAAGAAATTGCTTGTGGAGTGATATTCTGGTATTTTAATAATAAAGCTATTTAAATCTGGGTAAACACCACAAAGAAAGCAAATGCAAGGCAAAATTGACTTCAGTACAGTAAATAGCGTGTGGCATCATGATGCATAATCTGTCTCACCAAGCTCTTGAACAATAGCTCATTTCTTCATCATGAAAACAAATGTTGAGAGACTAAGACATCTTAATCTCTAAGCATGTTTGAAGTATGTATATCCAAAAACATGAGGAACAGTTTATGTTTTTATACTTTTCTTTTCCTGCTTTTACTTTGGTATTTTTTTAGCTTGTGAGGTTTTTATTTCTTTTTTTTTGAAGATTTTAGGTTTGTTTGTTTGTTTGTTCGTTTGATCTAAATGGGACTGACTAGGTAACTTTGTTTTCACATTTGAATTTTAGGTAATTTACAACTCAAAACAATTTCATTTTGAAAGAGCACACCTTTCTGATTTGAGATTGAAAGATGAATGGTATAATTTTTATATAACACATTCCAGATAACTGTTTCTAAGTCTTGCTGTCTGTTTTAAAACTGGTCTTTCAGTATTGCTGGAATTATAGCTGAAGCTTGATATTGCAAGTACATACAGTTCCAGTTTTGTAATGATTAGTGTTTGCTTTTATCCCAAATTTTATGTTTTTGTTTCTTTTGCTTATTGACTGCTGAAATGAACCAGCATATTGTGAGGGCAGAAATAGATCAGCATTTAATGTGTACTGTTCTTGCTGATGAAAACTTGCTAGCGGAGTGGATTGGCAAAAGAAATCTGAGACTTTAAAGAGAATAAATAATATTAATATCAAGACAGCACTGTAATTTTATATGTATTTTCTAGGATGTTTTATTTCGTGGAACAATAAGGTAGAGATACCAGTATCTTCTTAGTGACTCAAGAGGAGGAGTAGTTCAAAGGTCAGAGTTTCTTTGTGCATGAGGATTACAATCATATATTTCAAATCATGCAAAATGGGATTGGAGACAGCCCTAGATATTTAAGGCTGTATGGTTATATGGCTGCAACTGCTGCTTTGCAAACATGGCCTGTGCCTTTGTGGATGTAATGTATTAGAGCAAATTGAGTTTGTTTCCTCTACCATACTCAAAGTTTGTTACTGAAAAGCAGTGTAGCCTGCTGATTCCTTGCTTGAAACTCAAATTTCCTCAGAGTTTGTGGAGAAACAATTAGGCTCCAGGATTTGTTAACTGAGCCTTGACTTCACGCTTGGACTGAGAGTGGCTTTTCTTCTGTGGTGTGACCAACTACCCATATGTACAACAACTGGGTTCCAGGGCTCAGTATTATGAGCTAATGAGGAACTTCTTTAGGTCAGAAGCTTCTAGAAGCCTCTAGGAGCCTCCTTTCAGTTGGACCTGCAGACCACAAAGCTACTAGCTTTATAATTAGGCACTAGTCAAACTACTGAACAGATACCCATTTCTTCCTAATGATATCCATGGTCTCATCATATTGACCACAATTCCCCAAAATTAACTCCTGTAATTCTTAGCTTAGTCAATGCATAGGTTCCTAAAAAATTGTCTTGACATTCAAAGATCCTGCATTCTTTCAGTTCTCAATGTGAATGCAGTAATTTGAATATAGGAGACCTAATTTGAAAATGTCAGTTATGTCAATTATCACATCTGTAAAATTAGAAATATTAATTAGGTTAAGATTAGTGTATTTGAAAGAGACTTGTAATCCTTGAGTAATTTCTTGGAAATATAATTATTCTAAAGCCTCTCATGCATTAAAAATCTCTTTATAGCTTTAGAAAAGTAGGTGTTGCAGTCAAACATTTGTCTCCCTTCTTGCCAATGTATTTATTTGTACTTTTGAATAAGAAAGAAAAAAAACCCCAGGCATTTTGACTCTGTCCATGTGAATTACAAGTAATTGTATATTTTTTATTAGGACTGCTAAAAATCTTAGTTAAAGATGAAATTGGTGAGACAGGTTTTCCAGGACAGAAAGCATCACGTTAGAAAGCTCTGTGATGATTAGCACTGTGCCAGTAAAATCATGTGCCTTAGAGGTTTAGAAATGGGTTTAATCCTACAAGAACTTAATTATTTTGATGTTCTGAAGCAAACTTTGAACTCTGTGAATTCTTATGAGATGTGAGTAGTGTCTTAGAAATGCATGGTATAACTTGTACCTAAAACCAAAGTGTGGTGAATGCTTTACTGGGTCAGATTTTACGAAAAGAAACTGATTATGAGGAAAAAATTATTAGACCAGAAGCAAGTACAGAGAGTACAGTGCTCTCTGACTTTTTTTTTTTTTTTCTCCTAGGTCAGGGATACATGGTGTCTGATGACCGATAGCCTTCTAATTCTTAGATAACACAATCCTTCTTGAACCCTTCTAGATGTCTGCTTTTAATTGTCTGCTACTTGAGGTACCTTTTATCTCATCTATTCTCTAATGCAAAATTACACCAAATATTTTTTTTTCCATTTCAGCACCTAGGATTTGAACAATGTTTAAAATTTGTTTTGTGTTTCATACCTTTAGTTTTATATGTCTTAAAGAAAGCAGAGAAGTATGATATTATGAAGCAGTATGTCCAGTTTTATTAGGGACCATTGTGCCTAAGACTAAATTTTAATATATGTAGAATTGTACTATCCCAAAGAATCACAGTCTTCATGGAAAATGGATGTATTTCCATTGAGATTCATTGTGGAGAAAACCCCATTTCTTTTCCATGAGTTTCCTAAAATCCCAGAGCATAGCCCCAAATGGTTTTATTTTTCGAAACATAAGTACTTCAACAGCTGCAGCTTATTATGAATAAACAGAGTATGCATGTGAACTACAGTGAATGTATATAAAATTACCTGCCTGATATGTGATATCACCATGCCATAATTCTGGGAGCTCTATAAGGTCTGTAATCAAGTTACATTTAGAAAAGTAGCTGTATGATTCTCTTGCACTTACACCTGCCTTCTGAAAAGATAAATCTCAGATTTACAGAAGAAATGTTTTATGTGTATTCTGGTTAAGCTTTTATGAGATGCTATATCAGCAAACAAGAAACTGAATTTCAAAGGATAGAGGAAAGTGACAGAGCAGATATAACAAAAAGGACTAATTCTACTTGTCTTGTCTCTCAGACTGTCTCCTAAATTCTCTTTTTCTCTATGTGCGTTAGAGCAGAGCTGCAGAAATAAGTTAAAAAATGACTAACCTTACAATAAAATCCTATGATGACATGTTCTTCACATCCACTGTGAAGTGTGCAGAAAGGGCAGGGGGTTTTATGCTGACTTTTGGGATAAATAACCCCAGACATGTAGATGTTGAGATGGAACTTCCAGAAGTTTTAATTCTGTATAAAGGAATTTAGCATATGCAGCTAAGCTGGAGCAATAGAAATGCCAGCTGACTTGCCTAAGTGGTCACCATGCTGTCATTGTGAGTGCTGAATCCTTAAACCAGGACTTGAATTGGTATAGACTGGAAGGAAATACTTGTCTGGATAAGTACAAACAGCAAACATCTATGAAATAGTTTGGTCTTTGTGGACAGTTTGAATAGTAAAAGAGGTACATTTGGAGACTAAATTATTTATTGTGAGTTGCTCTCCCAGCTTCTCTAGTAAATGATCTCATACATCAGTGTTCAGTACTTTCTCAAATAAAACAAACCAGTCTGGTGCTGTGCCACTGCCTGACTTCTATTCATATGCTATTATGTTTACCACCAACATGCATCTTTCTCTCCACAGAAAATACACAAAAGTGCAGTGCTTGACATCCTTTTGCTTCCCTTTTCCTTCTCTTCGTTTGCGTCAAGCTACCCATGCATTACAGAGATCATACACTACTTTTTAGTATAATTTAAAATGTAATTTGCCTTTCTGAAGAATTGCATCAAGAAAATCACTTTTTCTACTCTCATTTTTTTTTCTCTAATAATCCTGGTCAAGGCAGTAGTTTATTTTGGTTTTGCTTTTTATCTTAATAGACAATTTAACAGGCTAATCATGACACTGTAGGTAGAAATGTTTAAAGTAGCTTCTAATTTCTGTAAATGTAAGTGACATTGCTGAGGTCACCTGGAGCAATCACTCTGCACTACCATTGTCAAATCATGGAGTTATTACTGTTTTGCCGAGATGAAAAGCTGAACAGTCAGAAGAAAAGACTGTTCATAGATTGTGATCATATCATAGATCTAATATCCAGGCAAAGATTGTGATCATATTGTGGATCCAATAGCCCCATAGTGTTCATGAGCTACAGGAGAGTAACAGGGTTTATGTAGATACCAATGGCTACGTGGACAGTTACACTCCTCAATTTGAACAGGTGATGGTAATCATGTAAAACATGTGTTAATTCTTCATGTAATCTGCTTAGTCAGGTCATCAGCAGATGTTTGAGTGGTTTGGGCAGATAGGTTGGGCTCATACCATATTGAAATAGTTCAGTTATGTGTAATACTCTTGTCTGTGTTGGCTTGAATGGAAAATGCGCAGCATGCTTTATTTCATTGGGACTTTCGGGCATATAGTTGGGGAAGAATGTGCTTGTAAGTGCTTTGCGAGGTAGGGGCCAATGAATAATGTTTCTAAGGATTAGGCAGCAATTGACAAAAATAGCTCTTCATATATGCTCCTTAGGCTGTCTCTCAAAATGGTAACACACTAGTGAAAGTCTCAGAAATTAGGTGGTTAACTTCTCAGAGAAGGATACAGGAAAATTTGTTAAGGTTACATAGACTGTAATTTGTCAGGAGAATTAGACACTTTTTCCTTAATCTGTTCAGAATTTGTGATCTGTGGAATCCCAAGAGGATGGTGAAATGTATTAGGGTAGGGAATAGCCTCTCAAAGAGGGGAGGAGTTTTTCCACTGTGGTATGGATTAATCTGTGATTTAGATACAAGGAATCTGGCTCTAGGGTGTCACAGAAGGGAGTGGAGGAGAAATAATACAGATTTTCTTTAATTTGATTGAAAATACAGTATTTATTTTGTTGAGTCATTTATAAAAGCCTTTCCATTCTTCTTTTTAAAGCAGACCCTTACTCACTGCAGAGTGGACCTTCTTGAGGCATCTAATTTTATTTTTAGTCAGGGTGTTTGACCATATTGATGAAGGAATCAATAAAGAGGTCTCTTGTGAGTTTGTTTGCATGTTATCAGAAAAAAATACCTGATAGAAGCTTGGCATGTTCATATCACCAGCTAGGGAACAGGAATGCTCTACCACTGGTTGGGGGGAAAAGAATGCTCAATGTGGAACATCAGTTTCCAAGTCTGAGACACTTGAAAGACAATTCTGCTAGATTCTCTTGGGTCTTATTCTGTAAACTATTTTCATGAGGGATCACAAAGTGTGCTACTCTTTCCCTTCTAATTTGTAAGTGAGAATGTAGACATTTTAGGGTGATACAGATGTTGAGCTCAACCAAAACAGATCATGATACTTGGTGAAAGTGACTGGCCTTTATAACAAGAACTAAAGTTAAAAAATAGAAATTAATTTAGGTTTGGGTATTCTGCCTTTAAGCTCACTAACTAGGAGCTAATTGCCTTTGATGCTTTGATTGTCTAGTTTTGTCATGTGATTTGGTATAGGGTATTGATATTGTGCAACAGCGTTTTCTTCTCCCATCCAGCCATTACTCCACTGTCTGGTGTGTCCTCTACAAAGGCAAAAAGGAATTATTTCTATCAGGTTTATTTTGTCCATCTTCTTGATGGATGTGCCAAATGCTGGAAGCCCCATGGGGAAGGCATTGTCAAATGCACAAACCCAAAGTGGGAATTAACTGTCCATAAAACAATTCAGGCAGAGCTTGTAAACAGCCCACAGGATTAAATATTGTTTACCATTTGAATAATTTGGTAGATCCTTACAATGCCAACATGAAAGATTAATTGACAGTGTATTTCCAAATAGCTACTTGCTCTCTTGCTTTTTTGTAAGCTGTGTGAGTCTTCCTCTTTACCTGCTGGCATGGCTAGCCTGCACGAATTACAGGTGTATTCATCCTTGGCTGCTTTGGAGTAATGCCACAAGAGCAAGAGTGCTTGCTTGCCTTTGAAGATTGATTCCTGTCTCTGATTCCTTGGTCCAAAAAACCAAAGCAGCATAACTACTTTAGGAAGATTTATGTCTTCCTCTGGCACCTGGTTGTCAGTTTGCAGTCAATCTATCTGCTAGGTGCAGACTTAATTTGAGAAAGTAGTAAAATCTTATTTTCTAGTTGCTGGATATGCAAAGCTACACAACTTCTCTAAAGGGGCTTAGTGTGATTTCAGTTAAGGTGAATAACTCTCCATCAACTAGAGAGAGAGAATTGTCTGGTAAAAAGCAGTCAACCAGTCCCCCAAAAGATTTTTATGGCAGAATGTATTGGAGACATCTGCTAAACGGGACAGTGCCAGCCCCCGGGCCATATGCTTTGTGTCCCTGGCATATGCGTAACTAAGCACAACAGCACCGAACATATTGGGAGAGGTATGGATGCCTCTCTGCCATCTCCTCCCACTCCTCAGAGAAACAAAATGGAATAAACTTTTGCTGCATAAAAAACTGTATTAGAAATTCACCAACCCTTAGGCAACGACCTAATCAAGAGAAGAAGTCAGAACACCTCTGTGTCTGTCCAGCTCTGATGGTCACTTTTTAACTACGGCTCAGAATCTACCTCTGTTTTCTGTTTGTGTTGGGAAAGATTGGGGTTGCAGAGTTTTCTGTTTCTCAACTTGCTGTATACTGCTTCAAAACCGTGAGATGGAGAGTGAATGTCAGGGATGTTGGTGTAGGTTAATAAGGTGAAGTATTTTCTGGTTCTCTTAAAAGTGATTTCTCTCAGCTGTGTTTCTCACAGGTGACAGTTCTATTTTTACATTGTAAAACAATTAAGAGTCTTCTAGGTTTAGGTATTTCCCCGTATCTTGTAAAAATAATAAAAAGTAATTGCCAACATTCAAAGTCAAGTGAAAAGCATTGAAGTTATCTAAATTTTACTTGGAGTTTAATTTGATTTTTTTTCAATGAAGTATGTTTTCTCCCATGTACAGTGTTACTTAGACAATCTTATTGTACTGTTTTTGTCCCCAGTTCTTTCAGTGTAAAACTGATATAAGGACATTTTTGTCTAACTTGATGTGTACTGTGTCCCTATGTTAAAGCAAGCCATGGGAGGGTAAAGTGAATACAAAAATCTAACAGTAGTAAGATGGCATTTTTAAGATATATTATGAAAGTATATTATGAATAAGATATATTATGAATCAGCCTCCAGCTGATAGGTGTAAATTGGGTCAAGTTACCTATTGCTAAACTGAAAGTAAAATTATAAATAGTGATGGCAGAACAGCTAAAAATATTCAGCAGCTGTTTCTGCTTTGTTTTTCAGCCTTCCTATGATAGACAGTGTACGTTTATTCATTATAGTCAAAGTGCAATATGGGGAGCGCTGAGTTAGAAGTAAGCATGTTATGACCAGCAGTTCTGAAATCCTGCTAGATAAATAAATCGAGCATTTGTGTTCTCAGCCATTAATTAAATATTAAAGAGCGTTGGAGAGTGGAGAAACTCTGTAACAATGCAGGAGTGCCAGCATAATACAAATACTTAGGAGAATTATAAGGAACTATCCACCACTCAACAGAATAGCAGCTGTCGCAGAAGCCTTAGCAACAGAACAGAACAGTCTGGATGCCATCTACAAAAGGTTAGAGACGAAGAGCATATTATTGTCAGTCAAGATGGTTTTGTGGAAGCGTGTTCTGTCAAACAAAACTGTCATCACTTGACAAGATCATAGATCTGGCTGATAAAGAGAGCAGAATGAATGTAGTGTACTTGAATTTCTCAAAGGCATTTGTCTTATCACTCTAACATCTTGATGGGGGAAACCAATGAAACTTGGCTCTAAGAAGTTATATATTAGATGGATTAAAATCTGGCTTCATGGCAGATCTAAAAAGTTGCTATTGGGAAGAAAACAGGGTGTCTGTTTTCTGACAAGGTACCTCAGGAGTCCCATTTGCTTTATATTATTCAGCATTTTAGCAATGTTCTGAAATGTTGTTTAAATTATTTAATAGCAAATAATACTGTAATTATAATACTGCATTATTACAGTATAATCTAAATTATTAAACTCATCACATTCTTTACAGATAAATAAAACATAGTATGTGTAGGAGTAAGAGAATACTGGCCATGCCTATTTGAAGAAACTTCTGAAACAGAGTAACTTAGAGCAGTAATTATGAAAGTACTTATACAGGTTTTTACTGAAGTGATGTTCAAAACATTTCTGCTATGAACACTGGGCCTCTACTGAAAATCAGAATAGCAGGTAAACAGATGTAGTTTTACCTCTGCATGAAATACTGGTAAGAGTGCTACATTCTTATGTGTAGTTTAGAACTTTCTGTCCAAAACCAACATAACAACATTGGTGGAACTTCAGAGAAGGGCTTAAAAATGATCCTTAGCTGGACATGGATTTAAATACATAGATATATTTCTCTTCTTTCTCTGGAGTCTCAAAGTTGACTTAATATATATTAATAACTCCAGATGAGAACATGATGCCCTAGGAGGAAAAATTTTCAGTCTTTATTGCAATAACACATTGAAATAAGTGAGTTTATTCTAAAAAAGATGCAGTATTTAAGTGAAGATTGCTTCAAGCAGTTCACTCGGGAGTGTGGTGGACTTGCTCTCGCTTCTGATGTTTTAACATTGTAAGATTTCTTGTTAAAAAGCATACTTTAATATAATTCCCAGAAATCTGTATTAAAATTGAAAGAAATCATGCTAGATGAAGTCTGCAGGTATTGAAATCTGTGAAGATCTATGGTTTGCTGGGGAATGCTGGTTTGACTGAGTTTGTCAAGACTGTCTAATGAACATCCTCACTATCTAAGAAAGAGTGTGAGGTAAAATGTAAAGCCGTGATTTGAGGGGAGGAAGGTGAAACTGAAGTAACAAGGAGAGAAGTATTAGGTAGGAGGAAAACACTAAACCCTCAAACTGGAGAACAGGCTAAGAAGAAAAGAGATGTTAGAGAATGAACCACTCCAAACAGATGCCCCAGTCTTAGCATGTATGTATTTCATGCCTGTTAGATATACCTTACTTATTAGTTTCACCTAGTACTTTTCATTATGGGGAAGAATAAAGTGCTTAATTTGGGAGCAAGACCTCACTATGATTGCCACATATGATCTGTTGGTCATTTCAGTAACTTCCCTTTTAATTTGGTTCACGTGTGCTAAAAGGAGTTCTTTTCAATTTTGCAGCAGATCATAAGAATTCAGGACTCTGAATTTTAGACCACTCCATTTCTGGACTACAGAATAAATATTTTGGAGATTTATGAATTTCTCAGTGCTCTTTTTACAGTATCTGACAGCTAGCTTGATTCAAAGATTTTCCACTCTTTTAGTCACAGCAAGAGCTGTATTTTTTATCACTTCCCTCTTCTACTACTGAAGTGAGAAGGATATCAGGTGTTAAAAATTGAGCAAAAATTTTGCAGTCTAAGGCAACCCCCTGGATATCACTCACAGCTTTTTTTGTTTCCACCCACCCCCGCTCTGAGATTCTTTGTAAGGTCTTGGGGCAAAAACTTAAATAGAAGGCCAAAAAACCAACAAAAATATTATTTGTCTTGGGAACTGCACCAGCTAATTAAAACTATGCTTACCCTGCAGAGCAAATCATACCAATGACTACAAGAAAGCTTGTGATGCAAGTATATTAACTGGCATGTACAGAAATGTCCAATGCACACAATTTTTAAGTGATATGAAACATGATGTTTTGTACCAGTGGGGGTGAAGGGTGCAACCAGTCTCAAGAAAGGTTTGTCAGTTTGTGTATTTCATTTACCCTTGAGTCCTTCCAGTTACTATTTTTTCCTAACAAGTCTTTGTAACAGTGGAGTTGAGAGACAAGCTGAAAATCACATTCATATGCATGAAAGGCTTTTGAAGCAGAGAAATTTTTTTCAAAGTTAAACCATCAAGACTGTAACAAAAAGAAGAGAGCATTTTTCCTCTACTGAATTCCCATTGCTATGCTAAGGTTCTTCATGTATTTGTAACCAGCTACATGCCAGCACCAGCTGTTCTGAATGGAACCTGGTGTGCCAGACTTCCCCTTTAGCTTGAACATGTGGAACATCATCGTGTTTCAGCAAAGGCATGTCTGATAGGCAAAACAGTGTTTCTCAGGGAAAAGACAAGGAGGTGGCTGGTGTGCTTCACTCATTCAGCTAAAATATTTTCTGATAGGTGGAAGGCAGTGCCAAAATCAGCATCTTGAACAAAACTGCAGTTGCTGACAATGCTACATTACCCTCCTGGTGAAGACATTTCTCTTCATGTTCAGCATGATCTTCTCATTCTGTGAAAAGCTGTGGCTTTTGTTCCTTGCCAAGTTTCTGAAGTTAATAGGACATGCTAATTGGTGTCTTTTCTGCAGCAAAATTTCCTTCCAGTGCAATATCAGGGCTTCACCTTTTAAGATGACTTTTAATGAGCATTAATGAGCAGTTTAAGTCTCTGTGATCCATTCCTTGTGCTGACAAGACTTCTGAGAACGTGACAGTATGGCCACTTCTCATTGTTAAACAATTCTGTAATATCTGTGGGCATCAATTTGACAGGAGATTACGACTAGAAGAAATGACTGTAATACTCTTGCCATAATCAGAGCTCTTGCACTTCCACTGTAAATTTAGCTCACTTTGTATTAGATACTCACTGAACTGGTTAAGATAACTTTAGACACTTAGTCACTGTAGTGTTATTAAATAGTTGCATACTAATGTGTTCAGATGACTTGTAAACCTCATGTAATCACAGGCCAGTTGAGCCATCATAGCATTTTAAAAGGAAAAGACAATTCTGTCTAGCTGGCTTTAGCTATTTTATATTAAAGTAAATGGAGCATGTTTTAGTCATGGTGGGGTATTACTAGATGATCAGCTCTGGGACTCATGCCTTTTTTTTTTTTTTTTTGGCCACAATACCACAATATGAAATGAGCCCAGGTATGTTTCTGATGTGTTTATTTGCTTTTTTTTCTTTTCTGTTTGTTGTTTTTGCTTTGGGGATACTTTGTTCATTTGTTTGTGGGTTTTTGTGTTGGTTTTCTTTTTTTTTAAAAAAACCCTGTTTGTGGTGGGGGTTGTTTCGCTGTAAAACCTAGTTACAGCCAAGATGACAGGAGTTTCAAAGAGACAGTTCATGTAGGATTTCCAATATAGCGTTTCTGGTCTGGTGAGAACATGAGGATAATTTTAAAAGAAAAGTAGGATTAAATTTCTGTTTTAATTCTGTTTACCTCCAGTTATATTTTTCATTTACTTTATGATACTTTTTGAGTGTAACATTTGACCTGTACTTGGGAACTAAAACACGCTTGGTGGCTTTCAGTAATGAGAGTGAACGATGGGTGATAGAAAAGCTGAGCAGAAGGAGTTACAAGTGTTTGTATGGGCTATATCATAGGAGGTCCATGTGTTACTCTGGGATATGACTAACAGTATTCCATCTTGCTTTGTATGACAGAAGCTTTGACTTACTGTGCATATTAATAAAAAGGGAAGAAAGTGAAATGCGCAGCCTCCTTCTTCACTGCTGCTAATTAATAAGCAGAGTTGCTATAGAAAAGATACTTATCTTTGGGTGGCACACTCTTGCCAAATCAGACTAATTTCCTTCAGAAATCTGTTTTATTGCTATAGTTTCGTTCATCATACTGCACCTTTGTCTTTAATACTATGCTAAGACAAATCAGACTAATACCACATTGTCAGATGTATGGTCCGTATGTCAGCCTGTGCTTGCTACATGCAACATGGAACAGAACTAGCAGGCTGCTTCATGCTCCCAATAAATCCATTTCCAGGGCAAGTAGTGCCTGTGCATTTTTCAAACCTTTTTAAGAGCTGCTCTTAAGAGCACTCCCATACGGTGTTTGGGCTCCTTCGTTTCAATCCCTGATGAAATGCCTCCCCAGCTTGTTTCAGAGCAGTGCTGGCAGGGGTTAGGGGATGAAGTACAGTCTAATTTTTTCTTTTGACATGCAAGAAGTCTTGACCATTTCAGTTTGTTAAATATTCAGTGGCACTTTTCCAGGGAGTGGTTTGTAGCTCTGTTATTTTCTCCAAATGTCTTGTAAAACTTCTCTTGTGATATCAAATTAATATAGCTTTTTTTCTTTTCCTTACATAATGAAATGTAATTTCATAGTTTTTTTTCAGTTGTGCTCAGAGATGGCTGGATTTCAATATTAAGTGAACCACACACTGTTGCTTATATAAATTATAAAACATGCTGAGATCTCTAGGGAAGGGGAATCATTAAAAAGAGGGACTATTGTTGCTATTACTATTGTTGCTAGAAGTAATTATTACCTGTTTATTTTTGGAAATTCTATACAGTATTTTTTCTATAGGCGCTCTCCTTGTCTTGAGGCTTTTCTTGTGGTCTTTAAGCTTTACTTTGCAGCCTTAGGAAACCTTTTACATACAGGCTCAGACAGATTTTGTCACCAAAGAAAGCCCTCCTGCTGATGGAGCACTGTGTTTAATTCTTGGCAGAGCTGGGGAAGCACTTGGCTTGGTTTGCCTGCTGTTGATCTTTTTCATGGAGCCTTATGTGAGATCTTGATAATTCTGAATTGCAGCTCAAAGGAAAGAGGACCACAGTGTATTTCAAGAATACTGCAAAGAAATTATTCTATTTCATTTGAAAACTTGGTTTGATAAGCTTTTTTAGACATGTGTAAATGATGCAGTTCCTTTTAACAGCAGGACTAAAATGGTGATAATGTAGCTGGGCATTCAGTGAGGTCAGAAAAGTGCACATCTACACTGTTAAAAATGCATTCTGAAAAAAATGAAGGAAACATTATACCAACAAATGTAGAATGGACTTATCTCTGTTTTTTTTTTCCCCTTGCATTTATCTGTTAAAGTTTTTAATTACTTATTGAGTATACTTTATTGTGATACTGCCTGCCTGTTTGTAACAGGAAGTGAATACAGCAGCAAATTTTTTTTTTTTTTTTTTTTTTTTAACAGTTTGGAACAAGTGAGACTCTACTGATAAAGTGGATTTATGTTAATTTATAGATACAAGGGTTTGCTCGCTACTTCTGTTTGAGTTTGGTGGGTCCTCCTGTGCCCTATGCATTATAATCTTGCAAACAATTATTTAAATCAAGCCAGTCTGTGTTAAACACTGGACATCTAAATGTGGATATTTATCTTAGACTAGTTTCCCCAGGTTCCCTAGTGGTAGCAATGGGTTCTGTCAGGAGGCAGCTAAGGACAATATTGCTTAAGCTGTAGCTATAAATCGTATTTTGAATGCTTGTATTTCTGTCTCTGGATGATATGAGGTGATTAGCATTCTAATTTAGGCACCCAAAATCAGATGATACAAAACCTGTTTGCTTTTGGCATTTCTCCCCATACGCTGCAGTATCTGGATACATATCAGATGTTAATGACCCCTATGTGCTGCAGCCCAGAGATGATTTGCCTTTATGACAGAAATGTGCTGTTATCAAGCAACAATGACTCAGGAGTGTCCCTTTAAGGTATCACAGTCTTGTGTGACAACATCAGTTGTAGTCTTGTGGCACAGTTGCCAAGCAGGTTTTTGTGACATGATACAACCACACTATCAGATGCTCTTTTGCAGCAGTCTCATGATAGGAGAATGGAGCTGTGCAGGCACTGGCCAATAACAATGTAGTTTGATACTAATTGATGAGGCTTTTTATATTGTTAGGCTTGCTTGTAATGTTACACTGCTTTGAATCCTTATTTATTCCTCTTGTTCGCCATATGCAACAAGGTTACGATTCCCAAATGAAGTCTGTGTAACAGGGAGTAAGAATGAAATACAGTGTATCTGTTGTTTATACCTTCCTTTCATTTGGAGTAACTTAATTTCTTCAGAGAAGCATTTAATAGACTGCTAAAATAGCTCTGAATTTGTGACATGACAACATAATAAAATACAACTACAGCTCCCTGAAAATTAATTTGGTTCCATTTTGAAAGCACTGCTGATGGCCCAGGAGGGTGGGGGAGGAAGCTGGTATTTACAAACATGATAGGTTTGTGATAGGGGACAGCTTATGATATCCAAAAGATGCATTCTGTACCAAGTGGTGGGAAGAGACGTGCTTTGTGCTCTGTATGCGTTATTAAGGATAGTAACCATCTGGTGGGTGGAAAACTGGAGGAAACTTTACTTAGCAACCCCTTGCCTTTAGTGCTTTCTCTTTACAACAAATCTTAAAGTTGAAATATTTGAAGTCAAATGAGTAGCATAAAATAGCTGGAAATTGATTCAGCTTGGTTGTAAGTGCCCAGTTAATTTCACAGTGGAATTATAGATGGTTTTCCTGTGCTTTTTATCACTAGCATACATTCATTTATTAAAAGTGAGGAACAGAAGGCTTTACCTTGCTATCACCTTTGGTCCCTGACTGAAGGATCTCAGAGTATGAAGTCTGTCCGGAGGTCTAAGAGGGGATGCCCTGCAAAAAGGATCACGGACACAAAAGACTTCAACTAGCTTAGGGACAGGGGCACTTAAATCCAGAGAACCTGAAGGTTTGTCCATGTATTAGTTCATTAATTTTGCTGCAGAGACAGAAGCAGCTTTCATTGACTGGTACAGGCTGGGGGCTGATCTGCTGGAAAGAAGCTCTGCATGGAAGGGTTGGGGGTTCTGGTGGACAAGCTATCTTTGCGCCAGCAGTGTGCCCTGGGGGCCAGGAAGGCCAGTAGTTTCCTGGGTGCATTAGGAAGAGCATTGCTAGCAGGTCAAGGGAGGTGATGCTGCCCCTCTGCTCAGCCCTGGTGAGGCCACAGCTGGAGTGCTGTGTCCAGTTCTGGGCTCCTCAGTACAAGAGAGACTTGGAGCTCCTGGAACAAGTCCAGTGGAGGGCAATGAAGATGATTAAGGGAGTGGAGCATCTCTCTCACAGGGAAAGGCTGGGGGAGCTGGGCCTGTTAAGCCTTGAGAAGAAATGACTGAGAGGAGACCTTGTCAATGTTTGTCAGTATCTGACAGGAGGGTGCCAAGAGAAAGAATCCAGGCTCTGCTCAGTGGTGCCCAGCAATAGGACAAGAGGTAATAGGCAGAAACTGATGCACAGAAAGTTCTGCCTGAACACGAGGAAGAACTTTACTGTGTGGGTGACCGAGCACTGGAACAGATTTGGCTGTGGAGTCTCCCACACTGGAGATACTCAAGAACAGTCTGAATGCAATCCTGTGCCATGTGCTCTAGGATGACCCTGCTTGAGCAGGGAGGCTGGGCCAGATGACCCAATTGTGGTATCTTCCAACCTTACCCCTTCTGTGATTCTGTGGTTCTGTGAATTCTACTCAGTCAGAAATGCTTGGAAGAAGAGGTGATATTTCCAAGATTATTTCTGCGTGCTTTAGAGCCAGATCTGGATTTTGGATTGCCTGCTCTCTAAACACAAATTTTAAATTTATTTGATTTAGGTTGTTAAATATAGAATGTTGTTGAGAAATTCAGAAGCAGGCTGATTTAGTACAAGTCTGAATAGTAATACAAGGTCTGGATCTTGGTTAACACTTGACATTTTTAATCTAGACAGTTTCTGCTTCCGTACTCATAAAATTCCCAAGCAAAGGACTATCACTAGTCCTATTAGCACTATCACTAGTACTATTTTGGGGTTTATTCCATTGTTGTGATTTCATTCCCATTAAGTAAGACCTTTCCAAACTTCCCAAGCATTTGCAGTTAAGAGGCAAGACTCTTCCTCACATTTTTCTGGCACTGTGACTGGAAATACTTAAACATCTATCACACCCCCAGTGGAACTGCAGGGTAAAGTTGTCTGTTGATTCATCTGCCTACCCTCCTTTCTTTGGGGGGCTTTTTTTATATAAGATGTAATGGAGCAAATACGATAACCAAGAAAAGTAAATTTACTGATTTTTTTTTTCTCTTTTGGGACCAGCAATCTCCCACAGGAGGAGATACATGTTTGACTTCAGTAAACTTATTCTTTTGTCTGTTTCCCTCTAGTTTCTGAAGTACAATTTCATTGTATTCTGGTCTTTTCTGTTCCAGTAGTGCATCTGCTTCCATTTTTCTTTCCAATGTTTTTATGATTTTTCCTGAAGTGTCTGTTGATGTGACATTTGCTCAGTTACCTTTTTCACTGTTCTAGATGTAGGCATTTTAGCTGCTTCTAATTAAAGACACAGGCAAGCAACAAATGATACTAACAATAACAACACTGTTATCTTGTCATCACTGGTCTGTTTCTATACCTCCCTCTTACTCAGGCAGTTCTTACCAGCCTTTTTCTCAGCTAATCCGTTCTTATCTGGTCAAGCAGATAGGCTGTGTGATGTTCCTGAGAGTTAATTGCCATTTTCTGAAAATTCCCCATTTCCCTTACTTACTGTAGTGTCAGCCATCCCTCCTGTTAAATGAAAAGATTGCCTTCTGGGAGAGTCTGTGGATTTCAGTGACCACGGAATCACATTTTTTGGTGGGGGCAGGGAAAAAAAGGAAAAAAAAGATTTTATCTCTGAGTAGCCTAGAATCAAACTCACAGTGAATTAACCTGTACTCTAAACTGATAGAATTTATGGATCAGATAATGATAGGGACAAATCCTGACTATGCATATCAGTTCACTAATTAATAGAAATTAGCCATGTTTGGTTGGGGCCTACTATTTGAAGTGCTTGATGCTCTGTCAAAGCGAGAATGTTATTCAAATTAAAGGCATATCCTTGGTTTTCTGTAGTTTTCTTTGTATTATCTTAAGTATTGAGCATGAGAAGGTCATCCCTTTGTCCTCCAAATAGTAAAGGAGATGAACACCCCCTGGTCTGTCACTTGTTAGTTTCCTAGAATTGTAAAAAATGATTCAGGGTAAGACCTCACAGTAACTCAGTGTATTCTTGTACTCAAAACAGGGTGATGAAGAGTGAATCAGTCCCTTGCTCTTTGAAATCTGTGGTCAAGCACTGCCCATAACCTACCCAGAGAACCATGTTTGTCTGGTTATTACCATGGCAGTAGATCCTGAGATGCCTGGATCTCAACTTTGACATGACCCAGAGAGGAAAAATGCTTTGATTACTATTGGCAACTCCCTATGTGTAAACTGAATCACACCCTTTTGCAATAGCAAATTTGTATTTATAAAAGCATTGACCTCTTAAACTCTACTGCGCCATCCTAGGATGTAGGCAGGGATTTGTTATCGAGTTAGTGCCTGTTGCTGAGAATGGCAGCCCTCAGCTGCACTTCTCCCAGTTTCTGCTTTCACATACTGTCTACAATCTGCTGCCAAATGCAAACATGTTCCTTTGTGCCCGAGAGTTAATGGAAGCACACTCAGCAACATACAAAACACATTTAGACTCATAAAACATAAATAATACCATTTGGTGGTGACATACTGTATTAATGGATAGATCAGTCATTTTTCCATGCCATTATCTCAACTCCCTGCCTGAAACTCATTGGCTAAAGGCAACTGATGGAATACATTTTGTCTTAAAACCCTCTCAAAATCTCAAAAGACTTTCTTGTCATCTTTGAAAGTTGGCTCTCACTGAAATGAGAGAACATCTTTGTCTACCCAGGAATATCCCTCCTGCTTCCTCTTCAGAGCCAGACGCAGAGAACTGTTTGCACCATCTGTATTAAGGTTGGACATTGCAGAGAAAAGAACTCAGCAGCACTTCCAGTTGACCTTCGATTCTTCTAAAGAGGGACTGATGGTTCTTTCTGGACCCTACTGGACTAACCCTACCAAGAAAACATGGGGTAAATAAAAACCTTTTACAGGTTCTGGGTTAAAATGGGGACTGCATTCCCAAGTTGATCAAAGTCAGTGGAACAAGGTGAGGCACTAATTTCTATATTTGACTAAAACAGGCCATAGTTTGCCCTTTAGTTAAGTGCATTTGACTGTAAAACTAGACCAACCCAAAGAAGGGATACATCCATAAAGTTACATGTTCTCTTTGAGCACTGTGCACTTCTGAGTAATTTTAATAATAGTTCCCAGTTAGTGACTTATTTTCTGAATGTAAATTTCTCTTTCCCCTAGAAACTGTTTCAGTTCACGTGGGCCATGAGATAATTCATATTACAGTATCAGTATCTATTCACGTGGCTTGATTTGTGGTCTGGTCACTGTCTTTGGTGCCTGTGGCATTTGTCTTATACTTAGCCCAAGTCTCCTGGTCTTGTTTCTTTATTGTGTAGAAACTATATGGCAGTTATCCATGTATCTGCATGTTACTGTGGAATTGGATCCTAAAATACAGCTGTTGGAATTGGGAATTCAGGATTCTCTTACTCTCACTCACTGCAGTGCCTCTGCTCATATACCTTCATGATTTATCCTACTTCTATGAGTTTTTCCCACCAGATGGCAGTACAACAACACTTACAGAAACAGGGAGCGCAGAAAAGCTTGAGGACTTGGACCTCAGCAGTGGTGAAAATGCATCATTTATGGTAACTGCTTACTTAAACTACTATGTGCCTTGTTTAAACTGACTACATCTGTGTAAGTTCTCCCTACAAGGCCCCAGCTGTGAGATTTTAGTAATGTGTATGTCCTGCTTAACTTGGTCTTCCAGAAACTAACATTTTAGATGCTTGTTTGTAGTAATACTACCTTTATACAACAGGAAAGAATTTTTAACGATTGAGATGATGCCCCAGTGTTCTCTAACTTGTGAAAGCAGTGCATGTAAAATAGCACTCATAGTTCAGGAAAAGCTAGAACCTAATCTCCATGAAGAAAGAGAAAATGTAGTAATTAAGAGACTAGACCCATACCAGTGACCACAGTGGCTCACTTCTGGCTCTGTCTGGCAAGCTTTTGTGGTACATACCCAGCTGTCAACTCAGTGCAGTAGGATCTGAGACACCTTGAAAATAGTCTTGTTCTGTTTCTGATGCTTTGATCTTTTGTGCTTAATTGATGCTGACAAGTGCTGGAGAGTATCTGCATGCACTGACCTCTTTTTCCCATTTAATTTTCTCATTTTAGTTCGAAAATGGCCCTATATAGGATATAAATAGTGAGGCTATTTACATATGGTGTTCTGCTCCAGAGGATCACCAGGCAATTTTCAACTTCATACGCTTGGCATTACTAAAAAAAGCTACTTCTGGCATAGATGTTAGGCCTGCTTTGGCTGTGGTTATAAACAGAAATCTGGACTCTGAAAAAGTGCCGGCGGGATTTTTTAATGTTTTAAGAAAGGAGACAAAACTATTCTTCTAAAGCATTTTTTTCAAAAATGGTTCTTGCTGCAAAGCATGTTGTCTAGTACTGCCTACAGCTGCCTTAGAAGGATGAAAGGTTGGGGCAGCCCTGGGAGCATTTGACACTGGGTCTGGGAGTTTAATTATGCCAAGCCTGATGATGGGACTCTTAAATCATCCCTTCTAGCATTTTAATTAAAGCAGTCAGGCATAAGACTGGCAGCAGAACCACTTAAGGAGAACATTTCCATCTAAGGCTGAAAATTAAAGGAAAAAAGATGAGCGTGGGTAAACCAACCTTAACTTGCTTGAGCTCTTGGGATTGTAAGGAGGTGGGTTGAGTGAGAAGTGATATTAAAGTGATGATTCCTAAGAAGTGGGAGTGTTAAAGTCTAAGAGTGATCTGCAAGAATGAGAGGTTATCCTGCTTTTACTTCTCATTTAATGAAATCATATGGACCATTTTTGTCGTACTTACTCAGCAGATAAGTGCTCAAACCTAAAATTCTGTCTTGCATTTTTTTGTTAATTACTCTACAGCCATGGAAAGGTGGAGTTAAATGCATGAGGCACACTCCTTAAAAACAAAACCCAACTCTTTTTAGAGTGGAGTACCCTAGACTGGGTTTATACCCTGCCATGGGATATATGTTTGTACTGATGCTGGCTGGGATGAAGTTACGTACTTGACTTCGTAGCAGCTCACAAGGAGCTTGTGCTTTATGGCTAAAACAGTAACACAGTTGGTAACACTGGTGTTTTGACTACTGCTGCATGTTGCTTGCACAGTGTCAAAGTTTCCCCCTGTGGATAGTCTAGCAGTGGGCAAGAGACTGAGTGAGGACATAGCTGGGACAGTGACCTGAATTAACCGAAGGGATATTCCATACTGTATGATGTGCTCAACAGTAAAAGTTCAGGGAAAGGTGGCATTTTTCTTTCCAAGCAACTGTTACATGTGGGGATGCACTGTTTCCCAGAAAGTGGCTCAACATCTGCGCACTTGCCAACAGTAAGGTGTGAATACCTTCTTTTTGCTTTGTTTACGCAGCTTTTGGTCTTCTTATTAAATTGTCAGTATCTCTATCTATAAGCTTTTTTCCTTCCTTTGCTTTTTTAAAATTACTGTCTCACAGGAGAGTTGAGTTATCCTAGGAAGAATAGGTGTTTGGTTGCTGGCTAGGGTCAGCACCCCATGCTATTGCATCCTTCTCAGAATTTTTGTCCAGGATTTATTGGGAATTTTAATCATGCTGCCTTTTTCCTTCATTTTGCCTAGCCTTTCCCACTGCTTTTCACTCTCACATAGGCCTGTCTGCAAAACAGGATCAGTTGAAGTTGATGAAATATAAAAAAAAGGTTCTGTATGAACAGGATGGTACAAAGGTGAATATTCAATTGTTCAAAGGGAGAAGGTGTGATGACATTCACTAATGCCTTCCAAAGATTCCTAAGTATGAGGTATGTATTCTTAAACAGATAGGTTTTGAAAAACACCTGACTAACAAGCATCAAGATGTAGACATTTTTTTGGGTACTCTTATTTCTGTAACAGGCTCCACTGAAAAACTGGGTCTGAGCAATAGGGGCAAAAAATGGATCTGAATTCAGACTGTACAACTTATATTGTTAAAAAATCCCACAACAGAATTGGGATTAAAAGATGCCAGTGAAATTAGAGTAGGTTACAGAAGTTTCTTAATTGTTATATAAAACTTGCTTGAATTTACTTTACATTTTTGGACCAAGTCAAACCCAAAGCCATTACTAGTTACTTTGAGAATTTAAGAAGAGGATTCAGGGTCTCTTAAAGGAAATGAATACCGAGAACAAAAAATTATGGAAGATCTGAGGTTTTGATTTCTTATCTTGTTTTCAGACATCTGATATAACTGCTGCAAAGTCATCTCCTGCACTACTTAGATGAGAAACCTGTCTTTAGGAATATGACTTTTGAAATATCCATATTTCCACAGAAATCCATAATTGGCCAACCTTATTAAAAAAAAAAAAAAAGGAAAGTAGGTAAGATAGGAGAGCAAAAGGACAAAAGTGGATACTACTGAAAATATTAGGCTCTAATTCCTTCTGCTACTGAAACATCTAAGCCTTGCTCAGCTGTCTGCTTGAACATTCCAAGGTTATTAGGGGCATTGGCACTGTGAAATTTCTTCTGGGGAGTCATGTGAAATTAGTAAAACGGAATTTCTAGTTTTACTAATTTCACATGGTGTTTCATTCCAACAGATAGAAGAAATTGTCAAACCACAAATAATGAATACATTTCTTTTTTATTATTGTCTTTATTCTCACTGTAGTGAGGTTAATAATACACCTGCATCATTTTGGCTACTAAAAAGTCAAACAGCATGTCTTGCGATTTTCCTTCCTTTGCTCTTCCCTTTGTTCTCTAACAGGAACTGTTTTGAAAGTCTTTAGGTCATTAATAGCTGAGTATCTTAGGATCACACTACTGAGACTAGAGGTTTTTCCTTTCTTGATATTCACAGAATCACTTCTTTCCTTCCTTATTCCCAACATGATCATCACTGGTCTGGGAAGATCATGCAGGAAGTGCTCTTAAGGCTCAAAAGAGCAAGCAGCACAAACTTTTCATAGTATGGATTAGGTTGGAGGTGACCTTAAAGATCATCTGGTTTGAAGCCAGATGATGATCTACAGGCACAGGACCTTCCTCTAGTCTGGTTACCCAGAGCCCCATCCAGCCTGGCCTTGAATATCTCCGTATAGTAACCCTTTTGGTATCAACACAGGTAAGCCCTCTTTGTGGTATCTTGTTCCTTTCTGTAAGCATGCAGCCTTCTGCCTGCCCAAAATATTACTGACCTCAAGGAGAACAGAAATAGAATTTGTATTTCTCAGTCCTTATAACTGCAGCCTTTACATAGCACAGATTATTTTTAATTATAAGGAATTTGCCTTGATAGCAGGATTTGTGAAGCTACGTTTCTCTTCAAAACTCAGGCAAATAGTTGATGTGAATTTTGTAGTTTCAGGATTAAGCAGTCTCAAATTGCCCAAGCAAAACACGTTCCAAATCAAAATTGCTTTGTTCTCTTAGCAAAGCAGAGTGAAGTCACTACCTCTGCATGATAAACAAACTGCAGTTCTTTGGAAACTGGTTCCAGGCCTGTGGCCCTCTTGATGAATGTGATCAGTCTTGAGTTCGAATAAAAGAACTCAAGACATCAGTAAATTCTATGTAGCTTAGTGTTTCGGAATATATTACATGTGGCATCCGTGAAGCAAGACAGATAATTACTTCCAAGGAGCTATCTGAAGCAGATCTGCCAGTGCCTGTAAATTATAACAGGTATTGCCCAGTCAACTGTGAATAAAGCTTTAGGTAAAATCCATCTTGGCTGTTAGGCCTGAAACCTGATTAATCCACAAAGCTAATCAGGATTTGGTAATATTAAAACTCTGGGACCAGGGAAAGTGTCAGCTCCTCTGGTGGAAGTTCATTGGCTGTAAAACATCACAAAATTTGTCCACCTCAGGCAATACTAAATTCTTAAAATGTGTTACGATTAGTGTGGAATGCCAGAATAATGTGAGGTTTGTACAGGTGTTTTCCCACTTGCCAGGTTAGTTTTAATTGCCGTATGTAGAAGCCAACTTGTATTAAAAGGAAAAAGCAACAAGCCAAATTCAGAGGTGAGATAAATAGCGTGCAATTTACACACAGCTACAGTAGTACACATGCACAGCAGTCTTAAGCGGGCTGTGTGCTGGGGGGCACAATGGCCAGTCTGTAGGCTGAGGTTGTGCTGATAGCTTCTGCAGCCCAGCCCTGCCTTGTTCAGAGTTTGAAATAATCCAGTCTGCAGCAATACACCTCAGTAGTGCATTTTCACTGGCAATTTGTCTTTTGCTCTGAATTCTCTTTCTATCTCCTCCTTTCAGCTAAATTTTTGCCACCTGTACAGTGAAGTCCAAGAGCTGAAGGACAGTGCTGGAATCCCTTCACGATGGCTATGCTCTGTTTCATGGAAGGGACCTCTTATTTTTATCTCTGCTGACTAGCCTTTGAGATGGAGTAGGTGGAGTGTTCTTTCTCCCTTTAAAAAACAGGCCTCCAATTTTCAGCCTTCACTTCAAAACTTAATTTTCCAGAGTATTAAAAATAATGCAAATGAAAGGGAAATCGTCCCTTATGGGATAACTGGCAAACACATCAACATGAACAAGAGCTTATTTATGTTGAGGATGGCACTGTCACAGGCTGCTCAAGGAGGTTGTGGAGTCTCCCTGTATGGAGACATTCAAAATCCCCCTGGAACAGTTCCTGTATAACCTGTTGTAGGTGACCCTACCTTGGCACGCTGGACTAGGTGATCTCCAGAGGTCCCTTCCAATCCCTTCCGTGACTGTGATTTCTGCTGTGTTGTTTAGTAGAGGGTCCTATATTCGCAGCTTGGTGGGACTTGAAACCTTTCCCAGTGTCTTTTAGAAAGAGCTCTTGCATCTTTACAAGGTGATTAGCAAACCGTTTTGCTCCTGAATAATTTTAAGGAGGCCCAGAAAAAACCTTTGTGCTAGCAAATGAATGCTGTCTGCCAAAACAGAAATAGCTCCTGTGTGCTTGAAAGCCACAAGGAAAAGGCCACACTTCTTTCATTGCCACTGTCCTGACAACTTTAAATATAAGCAAACCTGCAATTAGTGATGTAATGTCAATGCTCTACTTTGTTTGTGAGCAGTTATTAGTTAATAACCATGTAAAACAGTTCTGCATGGAAACATACAGCATACCAAATAATGTTGCCAACTATCAAAGCTGTAATAGATAACTTCCTACCCTAAACTGTGTCTCCTGTTGAAAACACATCATTAAATTGTCCAGTTTTATTCAACAGGCAGTTAGATTGTTTATACCTTACTGTCCAGTTTTGTACTGTCACTTACAAACGTTGAAAATCATGGTAGCACATCATCAGAACAAAATACTTCGCTGATCCTTTCCATAGTTTTTGATATTTTTATTTTCCCCAGTTTAAATCTTGACATAAGTAGAATTAGGTCTCAACAGCAGCTCCCTAAGACCCTAGTACATCATCTTTCTCATAGTAAAACAGTGAAATAATAGTTTAGTGATTCCCCTGCTAGCTCTGTAGACTTAATACAACCACAGGACAGTGAGGTAGATGATTTTATATCATGTATACAAAAAACTTATCTTAGCTCACCATTTTGCTGGAAACCTTTATTCCTAGTGAGAAGAGATGAAAGCAGCAGCTTGAATGGTCAAAATTGAGTCAGCAGAAGTTGAGTGACTTTTAATATTGGCGTAATAGGTCTTGAAATATTTAGAAGCCCCAAAATATCTTGAAAGTTGCTTTCCTGAGCTGGGCCAGATTGAGTACTGGCCTTGAATATATTCTAGGTGCTGCTAGCAGGAACCTGAGTGGGAAACAGTGGAGGGAGGATTCACTGAGGATCCATTTCCTGTATTAATTAATGGTGCTCCACTTTTTCAACCATAAATGGGGACGAGCACTGAGTGTGTGCAAGTGCACTGTGTCCTAAGATTTATGGCTGGCAATCTTTCTGTAGCTGACACTGGCATTTATTGGTGACCCCTTGGTTTTATATTTCCTCACCTAAAGCTGTTTAAGCAGAAATTTGCCTGTGAAACAGCAGCTTGCTCCTTGCTCCAGGCACAAGAGGGAATGGAGAAGGAAACAGGTTAATGTTGGGTCAAAACTGATAGCTGGCAAGCCACTTTAAAAGTCACCTTTCCTATGTCCTCTCTCTTTGCCTGTTTTAAATCACTGGCTCTTGGGTTCTCACAGGATCTGTTAATATCTGGTTATAAGCAATGCCAAGGAAGAATTAGCAAATGTGTTGCTGAGGAAAAATGAGATGAAGAGCTCAGTGTGTATCAGCAGGAGAAGGGGTATCACAGCCAGTTTTTCTGAGATCTACTGAGATTTGAGGGTGGACAGAAGAAGGAGGATGAAATTTTAGGAATAGGAGAACACTTTCCATAAGCTCTAAGCAGGTGTTAGTGCCAGAGACATGAGCAGAATGCCAAGAAGCTCAACAAATATGTGCTGGCAACTTGTGCCAAAGATTAAAAAACTCATCATAAAGAAAATTATCCCACTTCCTGAGCAACAAAAGGAGATTTTACCTTCCTCCCCCAACTACTTACAGAATGGCAGGTATAGTCACTGTTTCACAAAATAAATGTCAGAGAAGCCCTTTATGCTCACATAATTTGAAAAGCTGAATTATTTCTAGCAGGAAAACCTCATTTGGGTCATCCCCAGCAGATACTGTTGCATGGGTTTGTTCCTTCCTGAGGCGCAGGACACTGCACTTGGTCTTGTTGAGCTTCATGAGTTGTCAGCCCATCCTTGATTAATCCACCAGCCTGTCAGCCTGCCTCCTCTCCCAGCAAGTGGTGTGGCTGATCACACATACCCAGCACAGTATCAGGGAAGCAGTGCCCACATCTTACTTTGCAAAATCTTATTGCTAAACATACCTTGTTGTCTCCAGCCTGTATTAAAATAGTAGTAAATCCCACCCACAGTGAGAAAATCTTGTGATCAGGATGATGGTAAACAGTAGAGAATATAAACCCTTTTTTTGGCCGGGGAGGGGAACAGGATTGGGAATTCTGGGATATAGGTATCATCAGAGGTATTTCTTAACGGGTGAAACAATAAACAAGCCCATATCCATAGCCCTGCCCCCCGTATCCATATGCAAAAAAATGCTCAGTAGTTCGTCTCTTGACTTTGCCTTTAGTTTCAAGGACTGCCTGCCTAGATTCAAATGTGCACCTGAGCAGGCACCAGCGATACACCAGATACCTGCAGGCATCCCTGGCACAGG
>VZSR01000520.1:30342126-30356234 GCA_013398615.1 Brachypodius melanocephalos
TTTTTTTTGCTAGTGTGTGCATCACAGGCTTGTGGATGTCTTGGGAAGTGAAAAAGCATAAAGCTTTAAAAAATCTTCAGTTTGATACTGCATTAAATAAAGATCTTCCTGCATCATTTGCAATATCAGGACAAGAAACTTGTTTTTTGCATGTGAAAGTGATCAAGAGAGGTAGCTGTGAACCTATTTGTATTGATAAGTATCTACAATGTGAAAAAAAATTTGCATGTTTGAGTAGCATGGGCTTTTTGAAACTCACAATTTAAGTAATTAGAGCTCTAATAAAGCAAGTAGAGAATATTTTATTTTAACCTTCAGACTAATATTTTCACTTTCAAGGAATTGGGCATACTTTTCTGAATATAAATATTTTTCTCTTTCAATCACCTTCTAAATCAATCAGTTCTAAGGAGCAGATGCATTAATTTTTGTGTGGTTTTGCCTGAATTTTACAATACTTTCCTGCTTTCCAGACGTGTCCTTCTCTGCACGTTGTCCGCTTCATTATTAGGTTTTTGAAGACCTTGTAACCTTGAGGCAAAGCCATTCTATGCCTAACAAGTAGAGCTGTCTTGTCTTGAAAAATATAAATACAGAGGAAACAAAAAACACCAAGAAAGTGCTTGAGCCCCATTTCCTTCTGCTTTTTTCCTCTCATGGATCTCAAGGCCTACAGACAGTTTGGTTACAGTTCACACAGCCATTTATCATAAAACAATATGTAGGGATCTCTCCTATCTTTACTAGGAGTATCAGATAATTGCTGGTAAATGCATGGACATTTTATGTTAAAGTTTATCTACAGCAGGTTTTTCCTCTGATAATTTCCTATATGCATTTGCATGGTGTTCTTCTGTCATGTCTCTACATATCAGTACAAGCTGAAAGGATGGAGTAAAATTAGTGGTTGCTGGGATTATATTTTCCTCATTGTCAGTACTGATGTCCTGTGGAGACAAGCAACCCATCTTAGTTTGGTGCTTCTTACCTGTCAAGAATACAACTAGATCTGATGTTGCCTTGAAGGATTTGATCCGTGGCCCTTCCCTAGTGCTGAGAGGAGATCGGTTAATACATGTCTGCCAATTAGGAGAAAAAGGTGCACACAGGCATTGTTCTTTCCCACTTTGCTTGAGAGGTTTCTGGCTCTACTTCTGCTGTTACAAAGGTATAAAGAAGGATTAAAAATCAAAGAAGTTACTCCTGATGAACTGTAAAGGTAGAATTGTTTCTGTCTTGACTTTCTGTCCTTTAGCTGCCACACCAGATGTATTGTGAGACCTATATGTAAGAGATACTGCTCTTATGGCTTCTTCCAATTAGGAGGTATGTTACATAATGTGGTTATATTTATGACTAAATGTCCTCAGCTAACTGCTGTGCCTTCTTGTCTTTTAAATTGAAAACTTGTGCTTCCAACAATATCCAGAAACAAAGAATGCATGAGAGATCATACAAAAGCCTGTTTGTTTGTTGGAGACCCACTGTAATGTCTGGCTCTTGTTTTCATGACTTGGAGTGAATGCATGGAGAGACAGCAACTGCATTTGCAGTCAAGCAGAGGGGGAGGTGTCGAACTGCTCAATCCCAAAACCCAGCAGTGCTATGCTGGCACGAAGTGGGGATCTACACAAAAGCTCCGTATAAGCTGTAACAAAGTCAAGCCACTTCTTTACTCAATTCCAACTTTTCCATGATTGTCCTTGCTTCCCAAGTGGGTTTTCAGCTCCTACTCAAATTTGTGATTTTGTTCCAAACCTCGCCCTGGCCTGCCTGTGTTCCATCTGATTTGCAGTCTGGTATCTGTCTCTTTGCTTTGTCCTTTTGGACTGATCCATGCAGATTAGCTGGAATAGACTGGGACTTAATATTTGTATTTTTCTAGTGTTCTGAAATGGTGCCTTCCTGGCTTTGTCTGTTTCCTGTCCATAGCTCTATAATCCTGTCCCCTAGAAACGTAGTTTTTCTAGAGCTGATAACAGACTTCAAGTTTTCTAATAAAAATTAACCATACCAGTCTGTAAAACTTGTCAGGCCTTGTCTGGGTTTATATGGTCTTTGTAGCTTAACTTTAGCTCTATGTATAAAATTACTTAAACTGTATCTAATTCTGAAAGCAGATGACAACTGACTGGCCTGTTTCAACTCTAATAGCATAATTTTTCAGTGGTATGATGGCTTTTGCCTATTCTGTTGTTTTGAGCTTATTTTTTTAGCTATATTATTACCTGATTTACTTTAGGTTTTACTTCACTTTTATGTCACTTATTTACTTGTTTGGTTCTTTCCCAGAAATACATGCCCCATTTTATTGTATCATAACTTGTATAGAGAAGGAATCGTGGCTAATGCTAAGAACCATTGGGAGAAGAAAAAATGTAACCTATTTACAAAGTGGAGTATAAACACAAAAAATTACTCATAGAATGGATACGAGACCTGAGAAGGAAAAACTCAACATCAATGCCATTCCTCTGGCTGACAGCTTACTGCACCGAAAGGATGAGAACTTGACATTGGAATACTTCATTTTAGGCATTTGTTGCATTAGACATAATCCACAATAGGAATGGGATAATTTGAATTGAAGAAGTATTTCTTATTTTTTCATTAGTTTTCTAGACCATTAATTAAACTAATAATATGATATTTTTCTTTTATTTTCACACAATTTATGTCCTTTTGGTTGACCATAAAAAATTTTGTATATAAAAGTTCTCACTTGTCTATTGGAGTCCTACTCTGATTTACCTGGAATCCAACTTGATCTTAATGCTGTAAGTAGAATATAAATATTCTTGAGCAGAGCCAGTATTAAGTGTGAATAAAGTGGTGATTGTTTGGGGCAAGACTGTGAGTGGTGGTAACCAAGCAGAGAAACTCAGTCTCCTAATATTGGCCGTGTCTGTGTTTGGCCTTCACTGGCTCAGGAATATTAACTAAACAGATGGAGGAACACAGGAACCACTCTGTAAGTGGTCCTAAGTGACAGGAATGAATATGTACTGCCTAGTCCCTGAAATAAATGACAACAGCTAAGCTGCCTGCATCTTGGTTTGGTCAAGCATCTGACCCCACCCCTGTTGCGATGAGAAACCATGCAAATACTGGCCCAGCAGGAAGAATGGTGATGCCATAAGAGGGAAGCCTGAAGACTTTCCATGCTCCCTGACTTCTACTTCTTCCTGCTTGGCAGCTCTGCATTTTCTGTGTGTCACAAAGCAGGTGTTCTGAGGGTTAGCAGGAACACATTGGGGGCAGAAGCAGATGGCATCCTGCTAGGAGTAAGGAACTTTACATTTTTCTTTGGGAAAGAAGCAGTAATTTTGCTGCATAGCATCCTTATTGCTGTGCATATAGAATACAGTGAGACATTGCAATGGAATGGAATAGAGACCTTGAAGCAGAATATAGCTAACATTATCCTATCCAGCATATTTCCATGGAGAATAAGAGAAATCTATTAAAAAATAAAACCTATAAGTAACTCCTGGTTTCTCATATTTCTGTCTCACTTTTTAGGCAGAATTGGAACACAACCAAAACATCTGACAAATGCTTACTGCCCGCATTAGTAGCCTCAGTAATGTTGCATGTGAGAGCAAGAGTACAATGTCCTTAGAAACAAACTCTTACTGGAATCCCTACTAGAGATTAGAAGAGTCTATAATTCAAACACTTCAGAAGTCTAAAGCTGGTACATGGAATCTTCTGACTTATATCAAGTCTTCTGTCTCGTGAACTAAAAAAACCTCATTTTTGCTCAAAGGGATAGAGGAGTTTCCTTCATCTCCTGCTTTGACTAGATATGTGCTGTTGCTGTAGCAGCCTAGCAGGTAATGCATTGTTCAAAAAAAGTGGCTTCACTAAAGAAAATTTCTGTTGTGGAAAAAGATAGTAAGATTTATGAAACTATACCTGAAAGACTTCATCAGAATCCTGATGGTCACTGCAGTTATAATTATTTTATACTTACAGGGCCAAAATACAATTTTTTTTTCTTTTATTTTGTTTGTTTGTTTTGTCTTTTCCTTTTTTCAACAGTTCTCTTTAGCACATGGCTGCAAGAAGGCTTTATTAAAAGGATGGATATCATAGCACAGCCTTTGAGTTTGTATGCCAAGAGGTCTCCTCTCTGTGTATTTTCTCTTAAAGTCACATAAAGCAACTAGAGCTATATTTGGTTAGATGATATTTCTGATGGAATATTTTTAACAAGCCTGTTTCATCACCCACATCACTAAACAGCTGGGAGCTGAAGATGAGGTTCAGTGTCTTTTCATTAATGCGTTCTTCCTCTGCAAGATCTTGGGACTAGTAACTGTGACTAAAATGAATCTGCCCTCCGGCAAGGAATACTGGATACAGAGCCATTCATTCTCACTTAATTCCTTGTGGGAAGGTTGAGATTTAACTAACTTGCTGCTAGAAAAGGATAAATTTGCTGAGATTGTGAAACAGTAATTGGTTGACCCCGAGCTGTGCTGAGTGGCTGGGTCATGGGCCAGGCTCTGGATGCAGCTCACCACCATGCCACTGTGGTTGAATTAGCAGTAATAAAAGGGCCATAAAGAAAAATTCTGCTCTGATTGTCATGGTGGAATGTAGGGTGAGGTGACACAGCCCACTATGATGTCATATTTGAAATGTATTTACTAAGTGGATGAGTAGCATTTTCTATTGAAACATGTTTTGATGCTTGCTCATTCACTCTCTAACTCTGACATACTAGTCAGGGTTACAGCCACAATCTGTGCCTGGTTTTAGGGAGGTGGGGGAAAGGAATGCTTGTTCCAGCTGGCTAAGAATTTGAGTTCTCACTGGGACACAGCTGAAGGATTAAGGCTGGCAGAGATCTCAGCTGTAGAAAGCCGCCTCACCTTGTGCCAGAGAAATGCTGGAGAAAGATCAAATGAGACCAACACAATCAAAAAGTTGGAAAATTATTGATGAAAAATGTAGGGAGCTGTCATTCTGAAGATGCTCATAAAAGTGGGTGGTGAGATCCACTGTTTTGTCCCATTGAAATAAGAAATTTCCTTGTTTCTGGAGCTTGTGACCTAGCTTGAATTTCACACCTTTGAAGTTTAGTGTGACTGAACTTTGAGAACCTGAGCAGCTGAAGAATACATTGCATCTTTATGATTGCACATGAACAGCACAAAAAGAAGTAGTTGAGCAGAATATTTAGGGAATCAGGCCTATCGGAAGTGCTTGCGAAGAATTAAAGGTCTTCTATACAGTGCTTGAATTGAAGGGCTGAGTGTCCAATGATGTTTGTGATATGACAGAGTTCAGAGTCTAAGGCACATGGGTGTGAAACAAGAAGTGGCAGTCAGCTGTCCTGCCAACAGTGCCATCATAAGCAAGTAACTTCTCTGTTCTAGACCTCACACTTGTGTATTCTGCATCTGTTTCATTGCAATTGCAAGGGTCTGAACCTTTTTATTTCCTTTGATATCCTGTGGGATGCAAGATATTAATGGTGCTTCCAGTTGTAAATTCTTTTCATTCACAATTTTAGTAGACTGGTAACAACTAAGAGAATACTTCTGCTTTGTTTCATCTGAAGATTTGGTCTGTACTCATTTACTTTTCTAACATAATGTCTCAAAGTGTTCCACAGTTTAAAAAATACTACCCTATTTTTCAGGGGAGCAAAACAAGGCATTGAGAAACCAGTAATTGGCAAGGCGCAGGCAGCCATTTTATAACAGGCCTCCTTCAGACTGACACCGATTTCTAGCTACTGGCTTTTCAGTCGTCTTCATCAAATAATGAAACTGTTCCTGCAGTGTACATCACAACCCTGTTGAAATGTTACCAACAGTCCATAGTGCACCAGGCCTCTGATATGCTTAGTACAGTGTTCCCTGCCTGCAAAAATGAGAGAAAATTTGCTTAGATGGGTATGGAGTACACTGGGAAGGGAAGGAAAAAAACCCCCAAACCAAACCAGTAGGAAGAGGGAGAAAAAGATGCAATCTACTGCTCACAAAAATCTGATTTTGTCAAGGTATATTGAAGTCTGCAGAGCAGTTATGTTTCTGTATGACTCCTGGCAACCAGCAATGTATCCTGCAATAGCCTTGGGTGAGATTGAAGTTTTGGTGATTGTGTTCATGTTGTTGGCTCTCATCTTTTCCCCAAATCTTTCAGCACTTCCCCAGATCAGAGCATTGCTGTCACTAGATGAGGGAATGAGTAGCCTAACAGCTTTGAAGGAAATGCTTAATAAAAATTGATAGATACAGCCCAAGAAGCTCCCTTTCCATTATTCTTGCTGGTAGTAAAGTTTTAAGCATTGAAAAAGTCATGCTGTCGGCAGAAGTATTTGGTGCCTGAGATGCTTGTGTTTGCTAGGTTTGACAGGTGATGGAGTGGAGGAATATAGAGGGAGGTTGTTTGTGTAGGAAGTTCAGAAATTAAATTAATGGAAGTTCAGAAAATACTAGCAGAGAAAGTGCCAGCAAACTTTAAGGTTGAGGTGTGTCCTTTACCAATACAACAGATAAATGACTGCCCTGTCACTTAAGTATCCACCCTTGAGGCAGCTATCTTGCATGCACTGTGTTTTCTGTGTAAGAAAGCAGAAAATATTTGTCTGAGTGAGAAGGAAATTGCACAGGCAGGAGATTATTTTTACTCTTTTATTCTGGTATTCTCTCTCGTGTACAGATAACCCCTGTCTGAGTGGTGGAGAGGTTGCAAGGTGCAGTAGAAGCACCAGGAGTTCTTCCCATGGGGACGTGTATCTTAGAGAAACACGGCTGGGGTCAGATTTTGAGATGACAGTAAACATGGCTCAGGTAGTCTGGCTCTGCAACAGACCTCCTCTCCTTGGACCGTGTCAGCCTCCCACCTGGGCATTCACATCTCTCCTCACAGTTTTCCTGCCACAATGAATGCAGGATTTAATACAATTCTTCAACAAAAGAAGAATTCAACCTACTCAGAAACACTTAGTTGTTCCCAGAATGGCAATGGAGGCTGGTATGTGTTACCAAAACTTCATAAGACCTCAGTACATATCAAAGTGAAGGGTGGCAGTGTGAATGTAAATGTGTGAAAAAGGTTCATCTTCAGGTTTGAACATTGCTTGGTCAGGCATAAAACTACACGTTTACCTCACAAAAAGCGAATAATTTCTAATAGTTGTTAATAATGCTGAGGTGGTCAGTAATTTTAGGAAAAAGAAAAAAAAAAATCTCTCCAAAGGAAATCTCTCAGCTGCGTGGATAAGTAAGAGTTCAGACTTGCTTGTCAGCTGGGTAAAAGCAACACTTATATATGAGTGGGTAGAAACAAATGTTTCTCTTACTTTTTGCACTATAACTTTTGTATTTTAAAATCGTGTGAAATAGTCTGTTTGTATTTTGCAAGTAGATTAATTTTATTTTTAGCTTGGCTTGGGTTAAGTTTGATTTCAGAGCTGTCTTCTGGTTATTTTGATTAGGTTAGCTGGGACAAGAGTTTGCTCTTGTCAGACTCTTGCAATGTCAAACTCTTGAATGCAAAGTAACACCCAAAGATTGACTGCAGTTTTTCTTTTGTCTGGGCAGGTTTAGGCGTTGATAACATGAATGTTAGTGAGGAAGAAATGTCTTCTGATGAGTGCATGCAACTCAATGGTTTCAGAATATGGTGTTATGCCCTGTAAACATCCAGTTCCTTCAACATCTTGTTAAGTTCTTGGCTTCTTCAGCTTCCAATGGAAATAAATTTTGCCATGTGTCTACATGTATGAAGAATGATTTCCTGTTGCTGGTTTTCAATTTTCACTTTCCACCATTTCATTGCACATCTTCCTGTTACAATATTATGCAACGAAAACCAGAAACTCCCCATCTCTCTTTACTGCTATGGTTCCTTATTTGATGTACTTTCATCTTATCTCATCCTTTGTAGCCCCTTTCTAAAGCCAACAGTTGAAGCCATTTCAGTGTCTCTCTGTGTGATCTTTTCAAATCTCTTGAAATTTTTTATTACCCTTTCCTGAACCTTTACTTCTGTGATCTCATTCTTTGAGGTGAGAATAACAGAGAAAACCCCTTCCTCCTGTTATAGATCACAGAATATTCTGAGCTGGAAGGGACCCACAAGGATCATTAAGTCCAACTTTTAAGTAAATGGCCTGTACAGGGGCTAAAGCTGTGACCTTGGTATTATTAGCATTATGCTCTAACCAGTTGGGTTAATCTCAGGGTTAATAGTCAGAGGACCTACACAGCAACTGCATCATATTTGAGATCCTAGATTTTTTATTTGCCAGCTTGTTTTTAGTATTTACCTGAAACCTTCCAGAATCGTGTTTGGATCATTAATGTTCATGTTGCATCAGTAACTCATAGTTATGCTGAGATTAAATAGACATACATAATTCTTCCTCCTTATTGAGCCTGAATTACTAATGTTACTAAAAAAAATCAGTCCTGAGGCTGATCTTTGAGTAAATTTGATTTTCACTTCCATGGGACTTCCACTACCCTTTCAGGAAGATGTATTTCCCATTAGACATCTGCCTGCATTGCTGGAGCGAATTTTTGCTTTCTTCAGCTCATCTTCTGTTTTCCCTTGTCTCTGCATGTGGTCCAGAAATCATAATGAGTATTGCATTTGGGGAATTTGACCATCAGCAAACTAGAAGACTCTCCAAATATCCTTACAAACTTTCTGCCTGCTTCTTTTAAAATTCAGCATAATTTATAAAGTACACCAGAAGTCTCTTGCTGAAGTGACAGAAGTTGCCATTCTGTTAACAAAGAGACTGAATATTAGAAAGCTCTGGTGATACCAGTATGTTTAAGGAAATCTTAGAGCATGACAACCATTTACTGAGTCTTTTAGATTAATAAAGCCATACACAAGTTCTGGGCAGGGACAAAGATTATCAATAAAATAAGAACTGCTTACTGAATCTCATGGATATTGCAGTGGAAACAGCTTGAGGAAATTTCTCTTAGGATCAAATAATCTATGCATTTTGAATAAGGCAGGATTAGGCTTCTGCCCCTTCTGTCATCAGGTACATTGGGTTTTTCTGTAATGTCTTGCACACTGGCGACTGGGAAACTGGCTGTCTCTTTTTTTCTAAGTGTCTTAGAAAGACAAGCAACAAACGTATCTTTTCTCACTTTTCCCTTCCCCTTCCCCCCTTTCCTTTTAGTTAAGTTGGAGGAATCTCTTTTGAAATTGCCCTTATTCTTCACGCACAGAGGATGAATATCAGGATTCCAATGTATATTAAACATCCTGCAGTGAGTTCTGCTTGTAACAAAAGTGAATGGCTTTGTGTTTTTTTTTGGTTTTTTTGGGTTTTTTTTTTTTTTTTTTCCTTGCAGTTTTCATGAGCTAGTAAAGAGAAATTTGGCTGTAAAATACTCCCAATCCCTTAAGGAAAAAAATCCTGAAAGTTTCTGGAGCTGTTTTTAAATGTCAGGTTGTGAAAAATCCCATAAACAAACCACTTATCTTTACAACTTTAGTATAAATTTACTGGCTTGATTTACTGTATTTATTTCCTGTGAAAAATTCCCTAGGCATATATATGCTCCCATGGCCTGATTTGGGAATTTTTTTAAACACAGTTTTGATGTGTACAGAGGGAACAGATATCAAGGAAGCCTTTGGTTGTTACGCTGAACAAGAACAAATGATCATAATCAGCTCACAGTGAGACCTTTACTCCATGATAGGACTGTGTTTGTTTACACAAATTAAGATGCAATGAGTGTGTCTGATATTGCAGTACATGTAAATTGCTAGTTGGAGCTATGACACAGGAACTGCCTCTTTGGGGAAGATTTGGGCTAGGGCTTGTTTTGTCTGTATGTCATGTTAAATGCCTCTGGTGTTGATGGATCTGATACTTTCTGCATTGCAGCAGAGTTGCAGGGTTGATTGGAGTACAGTTGATTAGCCTGAAGTTGAAGTGTGTCCGTGGCTGAATTTGGATATTCCCAGTGAGAGCTGTGTATATGATTACTGGCTGGTATGTGACTGAGCTTAAAAATTGTCTTCCAGCATTCCCTGTGTTTCTGATTCCAGTGATAAAATTCCAGCCTGCAGAGTTACTAAAGCTAACAGAAAGCAAATTATCTTGTGCCTTTACTTCCAGTCCTGTAAAACAGATACACTCCAAATAACAAAATTGTAGGAACTAGGAGCCATAATACCTGGACAGGAAATCATTGCTTTAGAATTATTCTCAGTGACTTCTTTTGCAGTTTTGTCTGTATCACAGTGGTAGGCTTTGGTTTCAGCTCTATTTCAAGCTAGTTTATTAAGGAGCTTGAAATGGCTTTGGTAACATGGATCTTTTATCTGCAGAAATCAGTGTGGGTATGGACATGAATCGTGGGAGAAGGGTCTGGAACAAGCTGAGCTGTGTTCAGTAGATATTCAGTGCTGGTCTAGTGAAAGGGGCTGGAACTAGATGATGTTTAAGGTCCCTTTCAACCTGGGCCATTCTATGATTCTGTGATGATTTAATGATTCTATGGTTCTATGGTTTTAGGATTCTGGGATTCTATGATGATTCTATGATACAACAACAATCTGGATGCAGATGTGAGATGTGACTAATGTGAGGGGCTGAGGAAGGACTGGAGCAGCTTAGGTACTGCAGGTCCAGGCAGGCATTCCAAAAACCAGTGCATGAAAAGCTTGTGTAGTGCTCACCTGGGTTCATCTTGTGCCCATAAACAGTCCCTCACTTTCCGAAGAACTGCAGTATTGAATGCATTTCAAACAGGAAAGAGGTCACTGCTTGTAGTACAGTAACTTTAGTGGAAATGTGTTCCTTCAGTACTGAAGCATTTTTAAAGTCCCTTTGGCTATTACACTAAAAATGGACTTTGTCACAATATAGCAAACAGATAAAAGGAATATTCTGGAATTTTGTTTATTGTCTTGCTGTTGGTGGTGCTTGCCTTCTCCATTAGGCATTGCTTGTGGGTGCTTCCCTGCTCTCCCCTGCTGCCACCATGCTGCCTGATACTCAAAACATGACATAGAGCATTCAGAGAGAGAAAAGCCTTAAATTGAAACTGCTCATTCTTAACACAAAGAGACAGGCAAAATACTGAAATCCTTTAAAGAAAAGAGTGAGAAATTCCAGAAAGGAAGGAAAACAGCAGCATTCTTAGTTCAAACCAGAAATTACTGGTGTGCATTAGCCTATAGTGCAAGAAAGCTTATTTTATTAATCCTTATGAAAGTCCTCAACTCAGTTAAATTTATATGTATGTGTAGCTTGAGAACTGTTGTTCCAGATAATTCAGACATGGATCGTCTTCTTTGATGCAGTATTAATACTCTGTGGTAGTAAATGTTTCCGTTAGTTTGGTAGGTAATGCATACAGGGCTAAATTTAGCTTTAGTGTATATACAACATAACCAGAGAAATTTGCTGGATTCAGTCTGGTTCTGTGCAGAATGGGCTCCATCACATTTACCCTTTCTGCCTGAAACTCCTGCTTACAAAATTTTCCTCTCACGGGTGTGGGACCACATAAACAGTAGAACTTCCTGTGCAGGTGTGACTGGTGCATGATAGGGAGAGGAATTGCTGGTGTAGCTCCATAGTGGCATATCACAAGAAAGTAAGAGTTTGGTTTGCAGTCACTGTTGCTGCTATGGCTAAAATTCGTGATCTGTAGCTGAAATCAGATGCTACATGGTACCTTCAGTATGTAGCAGTATTTCTGACTTCAGTGTCTTCACGTTTCCATACGTAACCCTGCAAGGATGTACTGAGGAGAATGTGATTATCAATTTATGTAGGATAATTGAGAAACAAAGGAGGGAGTTATAAAGCATGGGAAAAATATGGACAGAAACTTGCAGTAAAAACACAAGGATGTTTACCAAGTCCAAGAGCTGGCTGGGACTTATCCATGTCCATGCAATACTTGCAAGCATGAGACATCATTTTTCATGGGGAGTTCTGGAGTGTAATCCATCATTATTCAAAAGAAACCAGCTGTTTTCTGAAAGCTATTTAGGTCATGATATGTCACCACACCTGACCATAAAATCCATCATGTTGGGGAAACCAATGGTCAATGCCTGGCACTGTGAAACACTGTGAAGCAGAAGCTGTATTTATCTTTGTTCAAATTGGTGGATCACCCCTGTAGCTTCAGATTAGCCCACTCTGACATACCAGTTCTATATATTACCATCCATCAGGGTGATCTCTTTTGGAACAAGTCAGCTACTGCTCTAGCTTGAGGATTTCTGGCTGTGTTGACATATTTGGAACATTGTGAACATATATAAGAAGAAAGACACCTTTTGAAATGCTAAACAGCTCTGTTCTTTATTCCTAGCAATTTTCTTTGGTGTTAGATTGTTCATTCGTCCCATCCTTCATATTTATTTCTTTTCTTGAGCCTGCAAGAGTATTTTTCACTGAACGTTTTCATCCAGACAGCCTTATGTGCTGGTGCTTATGCAGCACAACACACAGCAGTGCACTTTACATCACACCTTCAAGATCCCCAGCAGACTAAATACCAAGTTCACTCTCTGTACCTCACTGACTCATTAGAGAGTCTTTTGGGCTCACCAAACTTCAAATTAAAGCCATTGCTTGTATGCAGAGGATACTTGTCCATGAGCACCATGGTAACTTTGCATCTATCGAAGTGCATGTCAGACTAGAGCTGATTTAATGTAGCAGGCTGATAAGCACATCTTTCTTTGCTACAGAAGGGAAATAAATAAATAAATGGTTCTTTTGTATGCTGAGAATTGGCTGTCACTTAGTGTGTTTCTGAGTGTCTGACATTTTATCAGGCAAAAGATGGAACTTTCTTTCTCTTTGTCTGGCTTTGTGCTTCTCATAGTGTTACACAATTAGAAAAGAATGCCCAACAGTGGCCAACAGTGAATGCTGAAGCACTGTTTCAGCAGGTCAAACTTATAATGATACTTCCTCAGAGGATACTCCCAAGTATTCCTGGGCTTGAAGTCTTTATATTTCATAGACTCTGACAGAATTTTCGTCCATTAATCCTTCCAATTGCTTTTAAATCTAGGCAAACTTATATAAGTTATAGAACCTATGGAATGTTTCATTAGTAAATTACTTTCTGCATATTTAAGTGGAATACCACTGCTAGAATGACATTCTGAGGAGATTTAAGAAAAGAGAACATTTAGACTAAATTACATAGCTGCTAAAACACTTGCAGATTATTGTAAAAATATACATAAATTTTATAAAAGATATGTAAGAATGCCTAGGCCTGGATGGTATTCAGCCAGAAGTTTTGAAGGTGTTAAGGGATGAAAAGATGAATATAAACAATACCTGTAATCTCTCCCTGTTGGGCAGTTCATGTGACCAAGCTGACACAGATGTCCCTGTTGTTTTCTCTCGTCCCCTGGGGTCCATTTTTGGGTCCCTCTTTTTGCAAAGTCCCAAGAGGGCGAACAGAGTCCACACAGAGAATAACATTTGGTGCTTTGTGCCCTCTCCCACGGTACTGCTGGGAGTTCAAGGATAGCCTGTGGCGGGGAGAGAATCAGAAGACTAAAATTGAGAAAACTTGTGGCTTGAGATAAAATTCAGGCGTGTCCAGTAAGAGGTGTGCATGTGTCCATGGCCTGTTACTCTGATCCCAAACCCTCCCACATATTGTGCCACCCACAGCTGTTGGGCATGGACATACTGACCTGTGGGCCACCCACACCCCTGGGACATGGGAGGACACCGAGCGATCTACTGCTACTGTACCATGCACCAGAGATACACACTCTCATCATGCAAGCTTACTATGCTTTATTGTTCCAGCCAGGCCCTTGTGGTGGCTGGTCTTCTTAGGAGCTCGGGCTCTACTACTCAAAGTTGTCTACCGGCTCATTGATCTCTCCCAGGTCCCCCAGCTCGTCCTCCGGCTCCTCTTCTTCGGGACGGCTGCGTCTCCTGAGGGGCCGGCGCTTGATGACTGGGGGAGCCTGTGATGCAAGATGGCGCCTTGGGCGCGTGCTGCGGCGGCGAGAGCGGCCACTGCGCCGTGTCTTCCGCAGGGGGTGCCGACTCCGGCTCCTGCTCTCGTGCCCTCTGCGCCGCCGATTGTAACCAGCCATGGTGGTGCTCG
>VZSR01000520.1:30357604-30370859 GCA_013398615.1 Brachypodius melanocephalos
GTGCTGCACTGGCCTTTATCACTACAGTCATGTGCTGGCAATTTAATCTCCTTCCCAATTTTATAATTTTGCATCGTTTTATTCAAACAAGAAGCTGGTACTGTCTTGGTAGGAGAAGCTTAAAAGACTCTAACAGTCCTTAAATGATGCTCAATAAGTACATACAAACTGGTCACTTGCACTGTTTCCAATGGAAATTGCTCTGTGAAAATGAAATATCCTGGTGTGCTTCAAGCTTCATAGCATGATGGCTTATAATGAACTGCTAGCCATGCCTATAAGTGTTGACAGAAACACTGCTTTGGATCAAGTGTATTATCATTTATGGGGGCAAAATTCTGTGGAAGACCTCAAAGGGACTTCTAAAACTCTGCTCAGGATATTTGGAATTTGCACTTGAGGAAAGCCCTCTGAGAATTGAATGAAGTCTACTTTTCATCCTGGTGTTTTTTTATGATTTCTTCTTATCTTAGACATGAGCAGCACAAAGTTATAGTGGTAGTAGTACTGTAAAACACTATAGTGCCTCCAGCTATATAGCCTTCCCTGGTGTTAGGTGTGACTTTGGCTTCATGGTTCAAGAGCAAACCAGGCTGCTGCATTCCAAGATCTGCCAGCAACTGCCTGTATATGTCGTAAAATAGTTTCATTTCTTTTGGCTCTGTTTTACTTTTTCTCAGTTGTAGGCAATGACTGACATAATGAAAATGTTGTGAATTAGCTCTTATGGGTATTTATGAGATTAAGATCTCTCTTGACTGTATTTGAAGGATCTTGAGAATCTGTAGCAGTCCCAGTTGACTGGAAGTTGGCTAACATTTTCACAGTTTTCAAAAAGGCCACTGGACACTGGACACTACAGGCTTAGTCCGACTTCAGTGCCTGGTAAGGTTATGGAGAAGATTATCCTGGGAGTTATTGAAAAACATCTGAAGGACAACAGAGTTATCAGTCACAACCAGCATGGTTTCATAAAGGGTAAAGTGCTTATCAGGACTTTCATTTTCTTTTTATGGTAAGGTAATCCACCTAGTTGATCAGTCAACTAGGAAGCCAGGAAGCTAGGAAGCCAGCTGATGGTGTAATTTTGGATTTCAGTAAAGCTTTTGGTACTGTCTCTCACAGGATCCTTCTGGATAAAATATCCAGCACACAGCTAGGTATACAAACACATCATGTGATGTGTGAGCAGCTGGATCATGGGTTGGGCACAAAGGGTTACAAAGTGGATGGGGTGATATCAGATTGGTGACCTGTCACTAGTGGGGTTCCACAAGGCTCCATCCTTGTCCTGTGTTCTTCAACATTTTCATAAGTGTTTTGGACTCAAGATTTGAAGGGATACTAAACAAGTTTGCAGATGATACAAAACTGGGAGGAGCTGTAGACTCCCTTGAAGTCAGGAAGGCCTTGCCGAGAGACCTCGACAGATTAGAAGGCTGGGCAATCACTAAAACTGTATGAATCATCAAAAGGATGATGCGAAAAGTTCTTTCATTAGGAACATTTATTTATTTTAATTCTTACCTTATCCTTCCTTTTTATTTCACTGTGTTGTTGAACAATCAGCTAATTCTTGGTATGCTTACTGAAAAGTTCTCAATTCTCTTTCTGAACTGGGGTATGATATTTTCAGTAAGTGTATATAAATTTATCTTCTTTCAAATAGATTAAGAATAGGAGTGCTGACCAGAAAACATTTCTGGTTTGGTGGTCGGAGATGGCAGTTTCTTAATGCTTGGAAACTGATCTCAATCCCAATCAGTTAGAAAATAGCTGCAAGTGAAAGAATCCAATGTGCTTTTTCATGATTTATGTGAAAGGGGTCATTGATTTGTATTTTTTTTAACAATATCTTATAACATTAGAAATACTGCCTGTATTACTGTAAATGATCAGTATAGTTTCTCTTATATGTTTCAATGAAATTGAAAGTTTTAGTTCAGTTAGTGGTACAACAGGCTTTTGCTCCAAGAGCAGTGATATCAACAAGTATGTGATTGTCCCAGCAGCCTCTGGTAATTTTCCCCAAGGTGATTGCACCATCATGTGTCAATGTAATCTTAGTGGGGCATATACTCTAGTAGAAAATGTTTTAATTTACAGGCCAGCTAGTGTTCTGAGCAGGGGAACGGGGGCCAAATGGCCCATGGGAAGTAAACTTTTCTCACGGAGCTGTAAATTCTGTCAGCTGGGAAAAAGAACAGAGAGAATTCTGGCTCCTTAGTCTTGAAGATAGCTCTCATTTTGCCAAAGTCAGCATACTAAACCAGACCTGTGCCTAATGTTAGCTCATTTAACTTTTATATATTTCATATATTTGCTGCATAAACCCTTTCATTATTTGTATTGGTTTTACTTGAATTCTTTCATTGGAGAATCTGTGAATCCCATTCAGGACTAAGGCAGGGTGTAGAAAGGCTCCCACTCAATTTAATGGGATCAACATGTAAAAAGACATATAATAATTTTTGAAGTATTTTAGATGCAGTAGTAAATACCTGAAATAAAACACTGCTTTATTATTGATAATAAATAGTATTGGTATATTTAATTAATGTTGTGACCTAGACAATCTTTTTGGAGACTTAAGCTTGAAGAGAGCAAAGGATTGAATTTAAAGGGTGTTCTTGTATCAGTCTAGGCTTGATTTCTATTGCTACTTTCCATGTCATAGTTTACATAGTACTTACATTAATCTAGATGTTATTCTATCTAAATGGGATTATATTCATATCCAGATGTCTATATTCATATCAAGATGTAATTACAAGGCTTTTATCTATACTTCAGAAAACTGTGAGGAAAGTATTAATTTATGATTTTTATTCTTTGGAGTAAAGTTGCTCTTAAGAATGACTACTGAAATAATTTGCTGCAGTTTTAACTTTTGTGAGATGCAGCTAATCAGAAATGTTTTAAATAACTTACTACAGCTAATACTAATGAATACTGAGAAATTACTAATATCTCTCTCATCTCCAGTTGCATAAACCCCCCTTGTCACTGTGGGACCTATGCAGTTCCAGCTACTCTGTTAGTTTTACGTATACATTCTTACCTGCATCATATCTCTCTCATGTAGATATTTCAGCCTTTTCCATATAATTTATTGCTTGCTTTCTTTTTTTCAGATACAGGTTGATTAGGATGTATTTGTTACACCAATGCTTCATGACATTGTGGTGGTTTCACGCTCACCGAATTTTATTTACTAACTGGGAGATTGAATTTTGGGAGAAAAAGGCAAATCAGGCTCAGCTTAAAGGTAAACTTATGGTTTATCAACACATACTAAGGAAAAAAAGAAAAAATAAAAATGAAACTTTCAAAACTCTTCCCTCCATCAGTGTTTACTTTCCTACAAACAACATAGAGACAAAACCTGTGATTTTCAGTCAGTTGCAACCATTTAAATGTAATCTTGCATCACTTTGGGAGAGGAGTCTCTCTAGAATTTCATGGAGACAAGCCACAGGAAAAGGTCTGGTGGCTCTCAACGTCACAAATCTGCAACCGCCTGGAATTTTGCAGATCTGTGCAGTCCCACCCATTTAACAGTTTCCCAAGCTGCTTATGGGCTTCAGCACCTTGGGGGTACCGTTTTAAGAATGCTTCTTCTAGTATAAAACAAGGATTCTCTTCTTCTATCTCTAAAATTGTCTCTGTCTCAAAAGAAATAGAGACCTCCCTTTAGCCCAGGAGCCGGGGCTTCCAAACCTCTTTCTCTAAAATCATCTTTGTCTCAAAGGCTGAGACCTCCTTATTTTACCCCGGGAGCAGGGGGATTACTCTGTTCAGAATTCTCAATTAAATCTCAACTATATCAATACACACAACCTTTGGCTAGAACCTGCATTCCCCCAAACAGCATTATGATATTACAAGAATAGTCCATTTCTCCATGGTTTACATCCAGTGAAGTCCAGTCAAAACTGTCCACTTCCTTCATCCCTTCTTCCAATAGTCTCTATCAGTTCTTTCACTCACTTTCTCAATCTGACTGCTATGCTGAAGTTTTGTCTGTGTTCACTCTATTTCTTTTCTCTTTCTGAGAAGAGCTAAGTCTTAAAAGGCTTCATGTTGCCAGGAAAGGGTTAAGTCTTCCCAGAACCTCCTCTCTCCCAGCTGAGGCAGACTCCAAGGCCAAGGACATGCAGATGATGGATAGGGGGTGGGAACATGCTCAGGAACGCTGGTGAGATGGCCCTCCCCCACCCTGGTCAAATCCAAAGCAGACTCAAACTCGGATCCCTTCCCCGAAACTCTGGAGAAAGATTTTTTCTCTCTCGGATGGCTGCCATGGCCCCTGGTGCAAGGCCAGCACTGCTGGTTCGCAGCCTTCTCCTCCCCCTGTTGGCAGCCGAGGAGGGGGAGAGGGGACACAGCTGGCCCCAGGTGCTGCTTTCGGGGCAGTGGCTCTCCCAGAGACCCGGCTGGACCCAGCCCCGACCACCCTGGGGGAGGCAGCGGGGCCTGGACCGGGCCTCTCTGACTTATGGAGTGATGTTAACGCCTTGCCAGCCGAAAGTAAAAGGGCTGAGTCACCTGGGGTCTCTGATTTTAAGCTGAGGCTTTCCAGAGGTGTAACTAACTCTCTAATTGGTCAGTCAAGCTGTCAATTCTGCCATAACTTCCTTAGAAGAAAAAAAACCCCTCACATCCATACTAAACTACCACAGACATGCATATAGTCATTGCTGTAAAATACTTTCTAGGTAAAGGATACTTCAAAAATATTTCAGAATAGGTAACCTATCTCTTAGGATACCTTAAGAATGTGATATCCAATAGTTAATGATCCTGCAGCTCTGCTGAGTGAGGTGAAGATCTGTTTGCCTGTGACTTAATACTGTCTGTTCATTCTGTCTCAGTTCTACTATGAGCAATTTAGTTCTTTCAGATACTGTTCCTCATTATGACATTTCAAAACTTATTTATCTCAGCTCAACTTTGCTTATTTTGCAAGTAACATTTAATGAATTAATAAGTTGAATCACTGTTACTTTGAATCTGATACCTTGAATCATTATTCTTGGTGATTTATATAATTAAAACATCACACTAGGAGACTGGCTTGGAGTCATCTCTGAAATGTTTCCTGTGTGCTATGAGCTAGCAGTTTTTATGGCAAGACCTGGCAAAAGGTGACTTCCAGACCAATCAGAGTGAAGTCTTAAAGTGCAATGGTGCAACCTGAACATATCAATCCATCATAATCAACTGCAGCATATAAGATTCCTCAGCTGTTATTTAACAATTTGAAAATAGAGGTGAACATAGTACTGGCACAAAGGATACATTTCAGAAAGATTATTAATAATGGGGCATAGCATATTTATCCAAAGTGCCAGCAAAATGATAAGCTAGGTAATGGTGTTGACACTTTTTTCTAAGAAAGGACATAGAAATTAGTGAAATTAGAAGGGAAATAAGAGTGGCCTGTAATAATTTTTCTAATAATCTGTAGTGGAGAATTGTGCATCTTCTTTCACAATACCTCAAAATGTTCATGGACCTTAAGAGAGTTTAGCACTAAGTGAGTTTTCAAGCAGTATGCATCACTTGAAGTGCTACAAAGAAGACAAAAGCACTGAAATCTCTGAGCTTCTCATGGAGGATTTTAGATGAGGATTTGAAATAAAAACTGAACAAGTCTTTCGTATAATCATACGACCATTAAGGTTGGAAAAGACCTCCATGATCACTGAGTCCAAGTCTTAACTCAGCACCACAGTATTGATCACTAACTCGTCCCCAAGTGCCACATACACATGCTTTTTAATACTTCCAAGGATGGCAAATCAACCACTTCCCTGGACAGCCTATTTCAGTGCCTGACCAGCCTTTCGGTGAAGCAATTTTTCTTAATGTCCAGTCTAAACCTCACCTGGCACAACTTGAGGCCATCTTCTCCTGTCTAAACAGTTGTTTCCTGGGAGAAGAGACCACCTGCCTACAGCCTCCTTTCAGTCAGTTGTAGAGAGTGATAAGATCACCCCTTAGCCTCCTTTTCTCCAGACTAAATCCCAGCTCCCTCAGCTACTCCTCATCAGACTCGTGCTCCAGACCCTTCACAAGCTTTGTTGCTCTGTTTTGGATGCACTCAAGAACTTCCATGTCCTTGTTGTGAGTGGTCCCAGTCTCACAGGGGTACTCCAGTACTTTCTAGAGGTTTGAGTTAAGACTTAAATGCTAGCCTATAAAGGGAAAAAATTAAACTTGATCATTGAAAATAATGATGTAAAAGAGGCTTAAAAATTTTCCCTAAATTTTTTTTTATTCTACTGTGTGCTTAGTCCATGCCCTCATCATTCCTTTTGGTCTGCAGTTAATATCCTGAAGGAGGTGAGAAATTCTTTATCTAAACTTTAGTATTGTAATCTTAAAGAAAGGGCTTCACAGTGATACTTCTAGTATTAATTTAATCTATTGTACATGTAACTAATATCCAGTATGACTCAAATGGGTGATGTTACAGGCTTATAAAATATTACTTAGTTTATAAAATATCTCAGGCATCAACAAAATTGTTTTGCAAGAAGCTTAGTCTAAGCTTGTATAAAGAAACATAAAAGAGTGAACAGAAAATGGAGGTATTGTACAGACTGCACAAGAACAGCCCTGCTAACTCAGATCAAAGGGTTATTTGTGTCAGCAGTCTGATTTAACACAATTCATCAGCACTGATTTAGAAAGAAAGCATAAAGACAAACAAAATAAACTTCCCCAAAATACTGTCCCAGGTACTGAACCCTTCAGTGGATTCATCTTCTATAAATCGGTTATATATTTTTCTGACGCTATAGACATTTATTTTTATATTTTGGTTTGGTTTTTTGTGGGCTTACGGAGGAGCATTGAGGACTTAATTGGCATTATCAGGCAAACAAAATGGTGGAAACTTCAGTCAAATGAGAAATTGAATTCTTTACACTGAATTTTGGAGTTTGATGTAGGAGACAATGTAGAAGAGAGCACAGCCTGGATTCAGAGGCAGTGCCCCGGTGGGTCTTTTCTGAGGGACTGAGGTGTGCTATCCAGTAAGAAGTGAGCAACTGGTTTCAAAGCTTGAAATTACAGGAAAAAACCCCATATCTCTGTTCTGTATCCTCAGCTGTACTGTATCCTGTTAACAGTCTGGCAGATGACGATTTAAAGCAAAAAACCTCCAAATTTTTTTCAAGCATCTTCTTTATGATCTTTCTTAAATGCCTCAAAAATCTCTTTGCACAATCTAGTATTTTTTTCTTAGCTGAGCCAGTGCTTTAAAGTTGGCCAGGTCTGGAACATGTTTTTCTAAACTCATCACTAATTGCTGTTGACAGTCAGTAAATTCTGGTTGCCATCTATTTGGTCAGAGACTTTGCTTTCTGGATCATGGTTATTTTTGTTCTTATGGTCCTCCCTTAAACAGCCTGCAACAAACCCCACCAGAAAACTCACCCTCAAAAATGGGTCATATGGACTTTGGTGGAGTAGAGCATAGTTCAGAAATAAAGATTCTGGTTTTGTATAAATATCCTTGATTTTAAAACCAGAAGAAAAAACCCAAACAGAAAAGGAAATGTAAAAATGATAGGTAATGTAAAACATATTTTTTTCTAGGGGAAATGTATTTTATGAGACTCTGAAGCACTTCCAGCTCATCAAATTGTTGTTAACCAGGAAGGCTCATTTATTTTCATATTACGAGGAAAAGACCTGTGCATTATATTTTTATTTTTAAACAAAGCAACCTAGAGAGATGAAAATTTGCTGCCTTCCTTTTAGAGACCAGTGGTTGTTTTCTGTTTAGGCCACACTGGAGATTGACAGTAAAAAGAAAAGGCATTTTTAATAATGATGAATTTACTATTTAAATTAATTCTCCTGTATCTTGCTTTCCTGACATGTTTACTTTACAAATGCTTTAGCTCATGGCCATAACTTATTTTGAATGGCAAAGTATATAATTAACATCAAGGTGAAAGACGATTATGTTTGTGAATACTGCTCTATGCCCTCCAGAAAGCACTTATGTAGCCAATTTAGGTCACACATGGTTCAGTCTCTCAGAAATCTTACTTAATAAAACCCCAAGGTACTCTCTTTTACTGAGCAATTAACAGAAAGTGAGTTCTTTATGTTAATGTGGGGAAAAGATAATTTTTGGAAAAGGGGGAAGAACCATGTGAGACACACAAATATTTCTACACAGAGTTCTGTGAAAAGCTGAAAATGCAATTTAAATGGGCACTTAAGGTGGAGAATAATATAGGCCAAAATGCTACAATTAAAATGCTTATATATAAAGTGCAGTGGTTTATGTTTGAGATGTTCCATCACCTTCTATGTGTTTTTTCCTGACTATTTGAGTAGATGTTTCCCAAGAACACTCTCTATATAGACATGCTGAAGAGGAATGGTTCTCAGCATTTGGCATATGTTGCACCATGAAACCCCTTTGCTTATGCAGGCACATAACGACGATTTGAGAGTAAGTGGTATACATTAGACTCTGGTTTGCAGTCATTATTTTGAAAAATCCAGCCCAAGAAAAACAGGGTGTTACTCATACTAGTTATGTGGTAGTCACTTACTACGATTAGATTCTTGGCAATGGAGACAGAAACAATGTATGTATGAAAGCAATGTACAATAACAGTATATAATGACCATGTGTTATTGTGTGGTACTGGAAGAGTTGCTATCAACTTGATGTAGTTGGATTTTAGCTTGGATTTCTGAAGCTGGCTAGACTATGGGCTTTTATGTGAAACATCTTTATGGTGCTTCTGCCAGTGCATGACTTTGTGTCATTAGACACTGATTTCTCTGGAGCAAGAGAATTCCCTCTAGTATCCTTGTTAGTCAGAAAATCAGTCATCTTAGTCTCATAATCAGACATAACTGAGTTATTACTCCATTTTTAAACTCTCACAATGCAGAAAAGTGCTATTACCAAATCAAGATATAGTGATTGTTGAAACTTAATAGTTACTCATGTAGTCAGCACTTAGGAAGAGAGAAACAAAGAGCTGCTATTGTTGTGTGATCAATTGTATTTCCACTGTTTATACTGACATCTGTTCTTGTGATTGCTCGATTTGCATATATACATAAACTTTGTAGATTTCTGCACAAGATGACTAAATTTTGCAGGTGACAGGTGGTTTGAAGGCCTACAGTTATTCATGTGCTATGCTGAGTTTAATTCAGTGAACCATGAGTGACATTTCTCCAGGCTGGGTATAAGGCAAAGCCATTGGAAGGCTGCTTATTATCAGAAGGGACTGTACTTCACTGTGCAGCAGGTATGTGTCTGTACGCTATTTTTTCTTTATTAAACATACATGAATCCACTGCCCTTGTAAAACAAAGGGCAGAGATAAATGCCCTTCTACTTAGAAGGCATAGGACCAGGGTCGTTTAGCATGAGTGGTTCCCATTTGGTTTGTCGTTGACAGGTTCTCTCTGCTCAGCTCTTCTCTGAACACAGAGCAGCAGCAGAGGTCAGTAAGGGTTCAGCAGGAGCTGAGCATTAAACTCTGAAGTCCTCTCACTTTCCAGCTGACTCTCCATTCCTAACTGTTCTCTTCTGAAAAGAGAAGGGGGACAGCACTGGTCTTCCAATCAGCATGGTGGGGGGTACTATGAGGGATTACTGTGACTGCTAGTGCAGGCAGGCAGGTGTTATGGCTTTAGGCTGCCTTTTTTTCATGCAGAAGCTGCTCTGAAATTCAGATGATCAGGCTGTCTCACAGCCTGTAGCATAAGAAAGGCAGGAAAATAAGGACCTATTCATTGGATGCCAAGTGGGTAGTTTTCAGTGGTGCTTTCAATGACAAAATACTGCCTGTGAGGCTTTCTTCTGCAAGTGGCACAGAGGAGATCTCTAGATGTGATAATACTGGGTTAGAGGGTATGCATTAGTATAGTCTCCTCACACTGTTGAGAATTGGCTTGTTAGGGGCCTTTTTTACACTCAGAGGACACAGGGAACATGAAATTTGTCTTTCCTGGTACATAATGTCCCCTTTAACTTAAACTACTTAAATAGCTACCTGCAGTCTTAACACCTTCCAAGCCTCATTTCCCCAGGTATAGTTTATTTTTCTGCTGTTTGGTGCTGTACCTCAGTACTGAGAGGCACCCTGATCTGCTTCCCCTGCGCTCATCTCTCTACTGCCTACATGCTCTCCCTTTTCCGTATAGGAACCTCCCCCTTCCATTGTGAGCTCTCTCCTTATGGAAAATCCTTCTCATAACTATTTTTGTGGTGCTGACCGGAAACGAATGGACAGTAATGAGGAAATTGGATGGAGATGACAGTTCAAGTATTTAATTTTAAAGAATGCATATGTTATAGAATTCAAATTGCATGGGCCAAATCCTTATCTGATGTTGTACTTTTATATTAAGAGAGTAGCTCTCAGTTGTGCCAGAGAAATCTCTCTCTTAATGTGTACATTTTTTTTTTTTTTTTTAATGGTAGGGGATTTTTCTGGGAATTCTTGCTTTGGAGGGTGAAATATATTATGGACACTGTTTCAACACGTGAGGGAATGTAAAGAAATCTTTTTGGCATTGAATCCAACTATTGCTAGACAGGTGGTTGTATTGTTGGAGTGCCCCCTGAGCCCCAAGAACACCTGGCAGCTGTCTCAGTTGGTGCCTGCAGGATGTTCAGCAATATGGTGCTCCTGGGCCACTTTGCAGCACAGCAAGGGGATTATACGCTTTTCTCGGAAGAGCGCGCCAGTAATTCATTATTCAAAAGTTTTAAAAACAACAGAGTGTAATTATTGAAGAGATGTAATTGTCACTGCTCTAAATAACACTCACCTCTTACTTAGCCAGGCCAGAACAAATTGTCTATAAGAGCACATATTTTATTAAGTATTCTTTCTTGTTGGAGCAGCATGGCAAGCAGCTCTGAGGTAAAACAGCAAAAACATTTTGGCATCTTCTTGTACTGGAATTCTATGTTTTCTGGGTAAGGCTTAAGTTATACCTGATCTCACCTTGGAATAACTTTCAAAAGCAGAGCTATTTTTTACTTCTTCCTTTGACTTTCTTTGTGATTTTGTTTTCAATCACTTCCTGTGAACTACAGGATGGTGAATGAAGCAATGGCAAAATATTTATGAGAACAGTGAGGCTGATGGGCATCGTTCCGAATTGATATCCTCTCATACATCTGATTTGAAGGCAGCTGAGGAGCCAAAGCAATTTCTTATATAAGCTACTTGACAAGAGGAGTTCTAAGTGGTTATTATATGTCTGTAATAGGCTCGTGCTTTTGTTATGTTTTGTTTTGGTTTTGGTTTTTCACAAAAGTCAGAGTATTTGTTAGTGAGAGGATGCTTCTATAGATGGTTAAGGTAATTCCATACTTCTACCTGTGTACTGTGCTTTGGATCTGGGTCCATAAAAGTTTTCATTCATCTGGTTTTGTTGTCAACATGTGAGAAAAAATCACAACAATGTACAACTCAGGTAAACTTTCAAGTTTCTGTGCAGGATAGATTTGGTTTTTAGCTGTAAGTAGAACAAGGAACTGTTCGCAGCTGTGGAGACTCTTTGTACAACATAGAATTCTAGTTTAAATGTGGTCCAGGTCACTAGTGCTCATTGTTCAATTTTTGAGCTACTAGAAGCCAGGAGAAGATATCACAGCTGGTGCCCTGGCTGACTGTCACCTGAGTGACAGGACAGAATAAACTAAATGTTATGAACTCCTCTGTCATCTACAGAGTTGGTCCCACCTCACTGAAGAGACAGAATCATTTCATCTCATCTCACTGGAGATACAGCATTGCAACTGGCTATATTTTATTTCAGCGGTGGATGGAAGTGTTTAGTCTCCAGCTGGAGTTGTCAACCAAGCTTGAAAGTAACTTCTAAAAATTCAAGCCAATTTGTAGCTATCTGAGCTTTTAATTTTATTTGAAGACAGTTATAAGTAGAAAGGTCATCTGCCTACTTGGCTGTCACCAGTACCAGGCTGCAGATACAGTACAGCTAAATATCAGCATTTCTAGGAAATTGGATGTTCTCTGTGTCAAGGGTTTATTCTCGGAGCATAAAACCATTCTTGGAGCCAGTTCAAGCCACTAGGCAGAACAGATGCTGACCAAAGGACGTGAGTCTGCTTTGCCTATGTGGCATCACCTGTACTAGCCTGAGCAATTAAGATTCTTACACTTACTGAGCTTCAACTTCTGCCACTTCCCATGGCTATGGTGTGCCCTGGAGAGAGATGTTGTGAGAGGTAAGGACAGCCAAAATTTGTAGTAGAATCAATGGGTTGCTGCCAGGGTGCACTTAACAGCTTGAATCTCTGGTATTTTAGTATGGACTTTGCTTTGTCAGGAAGGGCAAAAAACCAAGACTACAGCTGTGCTGGCTGGACACTGTATAGCTGGACACAACCTTAGCCTCACCTCTAAATGTTGCCAAGTGAAGCCGTGGAAGGAGGAGAACACTGCAATTAGGCTGAATGTTATTGCTATAAGTCAGTGAAGTAAAATCTCCGTGTTCTTGTAGGAGAAGGGAATACAGGTGATCTTGCCCCTGATAAGTAACAGCTGTGTTAATTACCCAATTCAGCCTCACCCCTAATGAGTCACAGCTATATCCAATAAAGAGAAATGTGATAAAAGGGAGTGGATTAGTTAGTGAGGGCAGGATTTTGAAGGATGAGACCTTTGAGGAAGTGTGAATGAGAGGCTGGTGAAGAAGAAGAAGGAGGATCCTGGGGCAAGAGAATCTCTGCTGTGAGGTCAGTCTGGGTATGCAGTTGGAGCCCGTTGTTGGAACCTGCAGTAACAGTCTAGCTGGGTAAAAGTCTGCATTTAGAGTCTGCAAACTGATCCCTGCAGTCACAGTTCAGCAGGAAATAACCAACAGTCAGGGGCTGCAAGGGAAACCTACAGTAGGAGCTTGCTGCAGCCAGAGTCAGTGAATAGTTGGAGTCAGGATGGCTGAGCTGTAGAGAGGAATAAGCCAGGACCCTTTTCATGCTGTGGTAAGCAAGAAGTCTGTGTCTGGGCTCATTTCTGCCCTCTGATGAGAGGGCTGCTGCAACATGTTCTCATTTGAGTAGCCTGTTAGCTTGCTTCTCTTTAAGGTATTGCACCCAGTTGCTATTTGCTGTTATACAGTGCTGTAGCAGCTGGCTAAAGACTGGTATGTTTAGTTCATTGATCAGTTTGAATAGTGTTTTTGAGATCATAAGCATATGTGTTATGGTTTTAAATTTATCTAATTT
>VZSR01000520.1:30370959-30396344 GCA_013398615.1 Brachypodius melanocephalos
AGATATTAACTCCTCGCTGGCCGGAAGTCAAAAGAGAGTGAACTCTGACGTAACTTTCCTACGAATATTTTCCCAAAGTCGCACTTTTGTCTTCTAAGTGGCCAGATGGCATGCCAGTCAAAAAGCTAACTTTTGATTGGTCTACCAGACCGGCCCAAACCACGACAATATGTAAGTGAAATAAAGAATGCAAAGGTCATTGAAGCTGATATCTATACAAGGATTTACAGGCTACCAACTTGACTAATTTTCTGTTCTACTCACTTAAAGTACAACTACAGATAATTAGTATTGAAAGAGATTATAAAAGGTCTAACATGGATGGAGAAGGCAAAAAAGTAGTTTATCTGTGAAAATTACCTAGATGTAAAATTTACAGAGTTGACCTAACAATATGCCTTAATGTCTCACACCCATCAGTCTGCAGGGAAAGTGTTAGGTCCCACAGGTCTGCATGGAAAATTTTGACAGAATCAAGGGCTGCTGCCATCATTCTGCCAATGCAGTCTGTATGATGAGCCTCTCAGAAGACATCAGCATGTGAACTTCTTGTGTGATGTAGGACAATGTCAAAGAACTATAGTGTCACATTGTTCTTGTTGATGTGCTTGTGTTCAAGCAAATAGAAATATCCAGGAAGGATCTTCTTCAAACAAGTAGGAGATGCTGTGATTACTCAGGGTCCTATAGTCAGACATCCTTTATTTACTTGCTTTACTTCTTTAAATTACAAATTTATGAGTACTTGAGATTTGCAAACATTTTCATGTATGCAGTATAGAAGCCAGGTATTAAAGAGCATGTAAAAGAAAATAGCCCTTGTTGTTCCCTGGAACAAAAGGATTGTTAGAAAATCCTGCTCCATGGAAATACCTTGAATGAGAAAGTATCAAATGATTTTAAGGAAGTTCACATCAGGATAAATATCCAAAATCCAATTTGTTTTTTTTTTTTTTTTTTGTTCAGCTGAGTTTTCTGTGAAGTTTCTGCGTTATGACAGATTTATTTTCTTGCAATTTCAGTTGAAGTCTGTGAGATGGGATGAAGGTGAAATGTTGCGGGGAAAAAGAAATCACATGAAAGGCTAAGAGAGCTGGAATTGTTCAGCCTGTAAAAGAAGGTTTCTGGGGACATTATTTAAACTTTGCGGTACCTGAAGGTCACCTGCAAGAAAGATGGAAAGATACTGTTTGCAGGAGCATGTAGTGATGGAGCAATGTGGAATGGTTTCAAACTGAGAGTAGGTTTAGATTAGGTATTAGAAATAAGTTCTTTACTGTGAGGATGGTGAGGCACTGGAACAGGCTTCCCAAAGAAGAGATGGATGTCCCATCCCCAAAAGTATTCAAAGCCAGATTGGATGGGGCTCTGAGCAACCTGGTCTCGTGAAAGATGTCCCTGCTCACAGTGGGGAGCTGCAACTAGGTGATGTTTAAGGTCCCTTGCAACCAAGGCAATTCTGTGATTCTGTGAAAGAAAATGCAATGTCTTAATACAATAGAAAAGACTCCAAATTTATCCTGTTGTACATTCTTAATCTTTTTGTAGAGTTTTTCTCAATTTAAAGTAAGGTTGGCTAAGCCACTGAGTACTGTTCTGCTCGTTGTGTAGACACCATTAATAGTGTAAACATCATTTGCACAGAATTATGGAATATTCCAAGTTGGAAGAGACCCACAAGGATTGCTGAGTCCAAGTGCGAAGTGACTGCCCCATATGGGGATTGAACCGTGACCTTGGCATTATTAGCACCATGCTTTAATATGAGCATGCATGCAGTGCTGTACAGAAAATTTTCAGGGAGTGTGAAGTACAGAGAAAGAAGAGAAGTTACCTCAGAGACTAAGATCTTATAGGCTATGGAGACATCTAAAAGTTATTGTCAGAGCAGGTGGTATATCAGAAGTATGTAGGCAGTGGCTTTTACAACTTTGTCTGTTTTACTTCATTATTTATTTTCTACCAATAGGAAGCTGATATTTCTCCTTTTGCTTAATTTTTTTCAGTAACTCTCATATGGTCTTATGATTTTATTTTTCATATTATCATAAGCTGTGAACTTATGAAGGGAACATGTGCTAATGCTATTTCTGAGAGTAACAAGTCAGAACTATTCAGATACATTTCAAGAAACCATGTTATTTTTCATTATGTCTTCAGACTAATTTAGTAGGCAAAAGCAACAAAATGAAATTGAGAATGAGATTAAAGTTCAGTTGCCATTGTATTTACCATCACTTACCCTTGAATACAGAATATTATTTATGATATTAATTTGGTCATTTTTGTGACTGAAGCAACAGCACTGTGGAATGTTGGCATGACATGTAGTAAGACTCTAGCTGTACTTCCAGGCTAAAATTCAGTGAGTTTGAAACAATAGCAGAGAAGCATCTAAGAATGCACCTTATTGCTAGATGTTTGTTACTCTTAATGTACCTTGTGTACAGTTCCATGAAAAATAGAAGGCTTTTAGGCAATTTGTTATGTATGAGCTTTAACAGAGCTTTCACTGGTGTACATGTGGAATGGCCTTCTGGCCTGATGATAGGTAGCACTTTCCTCTACCTTTTGCAGAACCTGTCTGACTTTGCCTCTAAAAGGTGTTGACTTATTTTCTGGTGTGCAATCTGACTCATGGCAGGAAGCAGGAAATTGTAATTTATTTTAAAGATGTAAATATTTCATGTTGCATTATAAAGGCTGCTTGTGAGTTCCACTGATCAGAGTAAGCCTCTGAGAGTCATTTTTTTGGCATCACAATAACAGTTCTTCCTCAAATCTAGGCTATGAGAAGTTGACAGAGCTGGGGATGAATCTGGGTCAAGAATGGTCTTGAAAAGATTTTTCTTCTCAGCTTAGTAGTCCTGCAGCTGCAGGAATGATATTTGATCCCTCCTCCTTGATCTACTCATTTATGAGTATACCAGGAGCACAGAACAGGTCAGAACTGAAGTGGAAAAAAAACCCAACCAAGTTGACTTTCAGGTCACCAGTTTTACTGTGTCAGAATAAAAATAGATCAGGAAATGTTTTCAGTTTTAGCATGGAAAATTCAAAATGTGCTTGGCTGAGTCTTTGGTATAGGGCTTTTCTGCCAATGTTCTTTGGCATAAAATATTTACTACTAAGAATGACTCAAATTCATTTTTTCAGCCTGAAAAAATATTCCACCTGTGACAGACTGCTGGGGCTTCTTCCTGGGCATGAAAAATTAATGTTGTATCACATCAGGAGTTAAGGGGGGAATTAGACAAAGTAATTTTTCATCTAATCTCCACTACTAGTTTGGTTTTTTTTCTTGTCTATTTGAAGTATGCATAGAAAATTCAGAAAAGCAAAGAATGAGAACCCTCAGTAGGCACAAGCAGGTGTGAGAAGTGTCAGCTGTATTGCCCAGCTCAGAACTGCTGATCCATAGGTAGAACTCCCTTGATGTTTGTTAAGCCTCGTGATTTGCTTCAAGCTTCCAGTTTTAGACATCAGCATGACAATAAATGGCATTTCCTGTAGTTTTTAGCTTTGGAATAGATGGTAATAAATAAACAAATGTGTATTGTGTGTATGTGTGAGGAAAACATAAAGGATACAGTTGTGCTTGCTTTTTGCCAAAATTTTCCAAAAAAGTTCTACCCTCTGCTAGTTTTGGCTGGGGTAGAATTAATTGTCTTCACAGTATGGGTCTAAATATTATATTATTCCAAACATGGGGTTGAAAATGAGAGGTGTTTTTGTTGTTGCTGGGCAGGGCTTACACAGAGCCCAGGCCTTTTCTGCTTTCCGTACTGCAAAGCTGGTGAGGAAGCTGGGGGTGCAGGGGAGATTGGGAGGAGGCACAGCCAGGACAGGTGACCCCAAGTGCCCAAAGGGATACTCCAGACCATGACATCACGCTCAGAATAGAAAGTGGGGGGAAGCAGGAGGAGGGGAGGAGGGATGTTTAGGGTGATGGTGTTTGTCTTCCCAAGTCATTGTTACCTGTGATGGGGCCCTGCTCTCCTGAAGATGGCTGAACACCTGCCTGCCATGAGAAGCAGGGAATCTATTCTTTATTTTGTTTTGCTTCTGGGCCTGGCATTTGCTTTTCACATTAAACTGTTTTTATCTCAACCCATGAGTTCTCCAGCTTTTACTCTTCTGATTCTGTCCCTAGCCACTCTGGTGAGGGAGTGAGTGAGCAGCTGCTTGGGACTTGGCTGCTGGCTGTGGGTACACCATGAGAACCTCCCTCCACAATCATCTAGTAATTCTGGTAACTCAAAGTTTAGTATATGTGGTAAACCAGCTTAACTTGCCATAGACTCTGCCAAGACAAATATCTTTGTCCAACCCAGTGTTCATAAAGATAAAAATGAGAGAATGTCATCTTGCCCACAGAAGTTTCTTCAGCAGCAGGTTATTTTCTGTGAGGTTGAGAACTCCTAGGATACTAAATATTAACAAGACAGTGTACAGCATCTGGTATATGGGAGCAAACACATAGTATAAATTCAGCCTTCTCAGGCTACAGCTCAGTGGTGTCCCTACAAAGACTGCAAATGTTAAAACAGCTAACAATAGTAGCATCTCCTTATCATAAAAATAAACCAAGGAATAAAAATTTAGGGAAAAAATTAAAAGAATAATTGCAAATACTATATAGAGACGATTTTTATTGTTATTGAAAGTACTTCTAACCAAAGTGTTTTTCATATCAAATGACAAAGTTGGTCCAGTAACTGTTACACTCATGTTTTTTAGACACTACATGGTGTCCCTAGATACAATGGGCTGCAAATTTACAACCATGAAAAGGCATATCAGTGAAACTGAATGCAAGTTATAAATCTCATTTATTTTTCATTCTTTATGATGGATTTTTTTTTTAGTGTGTGTGTGACTCCATTTGCCTCTGCAGCAGTAAAATGAAAATTGTCAAATTAATGGCTGATGCTTGTTTTTGCTTAAGGTTTCTCAGTCTTGTACATGAGTAATACTGAGTTTCTAATGCTGTAGAGAAAATTTTTGATGCAGATAAATTGATGCCCTTCAGGGAAAGTTTTAGTGGTCTTTAGCAGAGAGCTATTACTCATGCTTGGTAATCACAGGTGCACTTTAAGGTTTATAGAACCACATTTTGATTTTGTAAAGCTTAGACTTTTTACTAGCATACCCTTTTCATTTTTGATTTAGAGAAAATAAGTGCTTACTACCACACTCTTGTGCTATAGAAAGCTTAGCAGTATAAATGCCCTCTGCTTTTGCATCTGACTGGATGAATCTACTGTGCCTCAGGTGCATTGGAAACCCTCCCTGCGGGTTTAGAGAAAAGAGGGATTTGGTGTCTTTGTTATATGCAAATAAAGGGAAGAAATAATTGTTTTGTGTTGCCAAAACTCAAGGCACTACAGGGATTTGCATTTTTTTTATTTAAATGTGTTTTGATACCTCTAGTCCCTAAATTCCACTCCTTAAAAATGTAAAGTCAACATAAATATTACTGAGCTAGAGAAAACCCCTTAATGCTGCAGGCTCACAAGGCCAGACTCCTCTGCATGATTATGAGTGTTATGAGTCAATAACTGTACAGACTTGCTTTGACTGGGGTTCAGTTCATGCCAATCTTTTCTTTGCAAAAGCCTTTTGTGTTACAAAAATCCTGAGACTTGTAACTGCCCCAGAAAAAACTCCACCAGTGGCCTGGCTGCACACTCTTAGGTTAGACTACAGCTTCTTGGCCTTTCGCTCCAAACCCTTCATAGATATCATTTTCTGGATCCAGCTATGGACATAGAAGGTACTGACTCATCTGTGCTCCATTGCTCTAGTTTTTCTGCTGATGTTTCTGAGGTCACGTAACATTGTAAAGAATGCACTCAAAAACCTTCTCAAGGAAAAAAAGCCCAGTGTAGGATGTGGACAGGATGCAGCACTGGTGCATACAACTGATTCCCCATAGCCACATCAAGTGTAAGTCAAGATTCCTTCTCTTCAAATGCTCTTAGCCTGGAGACATGATCCATTTTGGAGCTTAACCTCAGTATATAAAGTACTCCATCAACTTCCTTTAGAGTAGGTGCTGAAACTGCTCTCTAATCCAGGATACACAGATCAACTAAATCCGTGCAGGTCAATTCAAACCAGGCCCAAAATGATGTAAGTGATTTTGTGTGAACAAATTAAGAAGTGTTGAAGGGCTCAGCTGACATCTCTGTAGATGTTTTTGACTCTCAGTAAAAGGCAGAGCAGGGCATGGTAAACATTCCCTTCTACAGTGGCATATCTGGATCTAGCAGAAAGTGGCTGTGACCTTTGGTTCCTTCTTTTCCGGAGAAGAAATTTATTTTCTTTCTAATTCTGAGGCTTAGAAGCAAACAGCATTGTTCTCTATTCAGTCAAATGTTTTATTTACAGTAATTGAACAATTACTTTATGTTCCTGAGCAATGTTGGGCAAATATGCTCTTTGCTTGCTTCCTTTCAGCTGGAGTGGAGCAAACCCTGAAGTATTTATGGAGCATTTTGATTCAGATCTCTTCTCAGTAATTCTGAAGCTTAACAGAGAGATCCTGCTTATTAATTCTGCCATGAAGCAAAAACAGGTAAGCAGCAATGTCAGTTCTCATTTTACTCTCCATAGTTTGTCACTGAACAACTCAGCATACCTGAATTATTCACAACACAGAATACCAGCAAGTGTCAAGATCAGTAACCATCAGCCAAGCAAGAAGTCTTGGCTGGTAGTGGTGGTTTTGCACTCTCAGGAGGGCCTGAATTTCAGAAATTAGATGTTTGTGCTATTTTGTGCTCAGAACAATTCAATAAAAACACAAACACTTGCCTGGCCATCTATGTGTTTTCAAATTCACCCATTTATCCCATTTTTAAAATCAAAATGGTTTTCTTATCCTTGCTGAGATTTTTATTTCAATTCTACCCTTGTAAATGCAAAATAATTTCACTGATAGTATTAGAATCTTTTCAGCTTTAGGTAGATTCAACAAAAGTTAAGTTCTGGTTTCAGTATTCTCATGTACTATGGATAATTATTGCGAAAAATAAAGTTAATGCTAAGGGCCACAGCTTTCAACAATCTTAAAGATTTGGTGCACTGCCGTAATAGCAGGTGCCTATAAAGCAGTCCAAGTTAATTCTGCTGTAGATTTTATTTCTATGGTACAGTCTCTTGAGGCTTGTCAGGAAACTATAAAATGATGGATAATTTAGATAAGTGACATTCTTGAAAAAGCATTTTCCCTTTTATTGAATAAAAATTACTTGTTAAAAATAGTTTGAAATCGGGATGTATTAATCAAACTAGGAAAGTAGAAAAGAGAAATCCTACCACAATGAATTCTGATTATGCACAGCAGCCAGCCTTTCTTTGTCTGTGGACATTTCCACTAAGCAGAGACAGTGAATCAATATTTGTAAATGCTACATTCCTTAGATGAGCCATGAGCAGGTTGAACAGCTTCCATGGGACCAGGAGATCTCTTTAGTAATTAAAGAGTGTGTAACAGCAGTATTTGGGTGGTGAGATTGGAACTACAGGGTAATCTCATTTGTTTGTTGTGATCCAGAGGTTTAGGTTTATTTAATTCCCAAAAGATCCCTTTTTCCTTAGGCTGATGGTGTGATTCCTGCTGTACAAATAAATTTTGTCTGATGTGGCTGTGGGGATTCAGTTATGTGCACTGTCTCTGCAAAGAGCATGTGAGCTTTGTCTGTGCCCTTTTTGAAGCAGAGTAAGGAAACCACCAAGGGTGTTCTTTACTATGGTGGTTGACCTTAGAAATATTAGACCTGTCAGTGTCTCTTTCTTCTTGGTTTTAGTTCTGGTCTCTTTGGAATATAGAGAGGTAAAAATGGGAGGGAAGAATGAGAAGTTTTCTTTCAAAAATAACAAAGCCCAAACCAACCAGAGAAACCCTTCATAAGGCATATTTTTCCTACAAGGACAGGAAAAAGAGAGAAATCAATATCTGTAATTTCTAAAAAAACCTGAGTGATTCTTTGACTTTGGCAGGGTGATAAAAGTAGATAGATAGCAATGGAGTAAAATGGGGAGCTTTCATATCCCTTCAATGTGCTGGTGAGGGGAACTGAATATTATGCTTGAGAGCTCTTTCCTGTTGTTTGTTAGCCAATTCTTATTTTACCTGACATCTTATTGCTACCTCCATTTTCTTTAATGTTTATGAAGAAATTTAAATAAATACAATATTAAGAAAAAAAAATTTCCTTTATCAATGAATCAAGCTTTGCTGTTTTTAACTTGTGGTATTATATTCCTTCTGACATTTTTCAGTCATTCATGTACAGTTTCTGGAAGAACAGTACATCCAATAGTGTAAATCCAGTTGAATTGTTCTCCCCTCAACCCCAAGGCAGTGCTCCTATTTTTACTTCCCCTGCCCTGCAGTTCTTTACAGTCCTTCAAGGCTATTTTGTCTGTCTAGAGGACTGAAATGCTAGAATTCTGTATTTCCCATTTCAGGTCATGTTTGGCTAGAAAAGGGACTTCAAAAAATGCAAAGTATTTTGATGATACTGATATACATCATGTTTTCAGCTTCTGTCATCAGAGCATACCTGCACAGTGAATATGATGTCTCAAAATGTAGGAGGTATTTTAGAAAACAGAATGCCGTCTGAGTTGATGGGAAAGGAACAAAGAAGATAAGAACTTAGGTGAAAAAAATGTCAGACACAAGTAATGAGGAAGCTGCTGTAACTGAAGAGAGAATTCAGGGTACATAGCTTAGAAGTGATGAGAAGCTCTATAGGTTGATTTACTATGCCTGAGCTCAAAGGAGTTGGTCTATTTCTTGAGTTAATGAGTAAGGAAGTCTGTAAGTTACTGGACAGCTGAAAATATAGTTGCTATTGCAGCTGATAAGGAAATAAACTTTTATTAGGACTGTAAATTTCAGTTTTCTCTTTTATTGAAGCTTTTTCATATTATGTGAACAAAAGCTGAAGAGCCTATGGAAATGGCCTGAAGTTGCCTCAGCTGTTAAGGTAGTTTGGATATTGATACAAGGGTAGAAGGGGAACATTTGGTGCAATGAATGCAAAGTTAGTAAAAAAATGGCTGTACTGCATTGAGTTCAACAGGTTAGAGTTACAATTCTGACAGTCTCAGTAAGAGTCTGTGTGTGGAAGGTGTGATCCAAACCCTTTACCAGCCCATAGCCATGTAATGCAGGGGGATTGGAAAAGATACTCTGAAGGTTCTGGGTGTATACAACTGCCTGAAGGACAGCTCTAGTCAGGATGCAGGACTGTCATCTGGATTGTTCTAGCTAGTACTGAGAACCAGAGGTTTTGTGTTCTTTCCTTTATTTATTCTATTCTCAGAGGTTAAAAAAGGAGGAAAAAAAAGAAGACCGATTTGCCAAATCACTTTTTGTCTTCTCTGATGACCTCGGCAAAATACAGACTGAGTTTTGTCATCCATAATCAGGCTAGCAATCACTTTTAAAATAGTTTCTCTGAATTCGATTTGAAGTAATCACAAAGTAAAATGCTTCACAATGCAAGTAAAGGGTACAGGAGTCAAATCTTCAGGATGTTGTGAGAAAATAGAACAAGATCAGAAAATTAAACAACCGGTGTACATGTATTTTAAAGCACAGTGTTCTGTAGGGGAGAAAAGGAATTTTCATGCTTCTTATCTGCCAATTCTTCTTGCCAGTAAGTGCAGTAAAATAAGTTTTTTTTTTTTTTCTTTTACATTTTTCTTTCAGGGCTTACCTTTTTCCAAATGGTCTCCAGTTTTAGAATAGCTACCCTGCAGCACAAAAACCCACAAATTTTTGTTTGATCATCTGCTTTAGCATGTAGCTTGGCATAAAGTAACCACAACACTCCAGAAGTTTGATTTTTCATTTCCTGTAAGAAATATTTATGTATTTTCTTGAAATTTTTCTGTCTGGAGTAGAAGGACATCTTTCATGCAAAAAACCTCATGTGCTTCAATTAAAGGCTTTATAAATGCCCTAAGTCAGCTCAAGGAACAAGAACAGGATAAAGTAATGGGTAGTAAGGAGAGGAGGAAAAATGTGCTTAATACCTCAGTAAATTAATGACTCTTCTGCCATGACAGTTTACAATAGTGAAAGTGTCTAATCCATCATCCTTGCTGTAAGCAGAAGTGAGGACTAAATTCAATGCAAGTGTCTACAAGAAAGCAAGAGGTGCCGAATGCTTTGTAAGTGGCTCTTAAGTTTAGTGCTGGAATATGACTCTCTTCAGAGTAATGAGAAGTTAAGTGCTTTTTGTCTTAGAGCTGTTAATGAAAGATGTCATACTCTACCTATAATGGATATAATACTTCACATAAAGTATTAAAGTAATGAGGCATGATGCTAAGAAGGTTTCTGCTATTAGAAATCATTGTCACTAGAGTTCAGGCACTCATGTCTCCTGCAGTTCTGCTGATATTTAATGTCAGTACTTGTCAGTTGTGTGCTTTATGGGTTCAATATATAGCGCGGTATGTGTTAGTTCTAATGTACGGATGAAGTATCATACCTACTAACATAGCAGCATTTTGGAGAAGATAGAAGGGGTTTGGACTGAGTTCAAATAAAGATTAAAACTAAATAAAATATATTGGTTTCAATTTAAGAACATATAATAGACTTAGCTAAGACTAAAAATAATAAAAAAAGTAGAATGTGAGGCTTATTGCATTAATTCCTTGGAAGCTGCAGTTTCTCACTGCCTGTTCTGTACTGTGCAGGGAGATCAGGGTCCATATGTGATTGCTCAGAAAAAAAAGTAGATGGTACTGCATATCTTACACAGAGCTGGGAGATGAAAAACAGTCAAGACAACAGTATGTCTTACATACTGTATTATGTGTGAACTAATTTTTTATGCTGCTCAGAAACTCTTTGTTCCAGAATCAAAATAACAGATCAAAGAAATTAGTTGTTTACTAACGGCCTTAGAAGGTCTTTATTCTTCAATAGAATGGAACTGGTGGTTGTGGGTGAGCTGGAGAATATATTCACTTGTATTCCTGAGGTGCTACATTTTTTTCTTTAATAAGTGATCATAAACACCTCTTTCATATGTCATGTCTAAAAATCTGCTCTTACCACTAAAAATCTAGTGTGTGGCTCAGCAAATTTAGCTGTATTCTGTTGGTTTTTAAAACAGTGTCTCCTCTATCTCTGGGGGAAAATTAGGTTGCTAGTGGTAGTGATGCCTATCAGAAGTAGTGGTCTGCACTAAGTTATCCTTTCCATGGACTGTGATGCTGCCCAGAGTCCCTGTGATAATTTAAGCCAATTTAAACATGAGGGGTTTTTTGTAGGTTCTTTATAACAGCTGAATTTCCCTTTAGGATTTACGATGCAGTGTAGACAATTATTTATGAGATGCTGTAGTATGATAAATAGAGCATTTTGACATTAAAAAACACCTTTAAGCCCACCCAGAGAAACTTCAGGATGTATTACATGCCTGCTTTGTATTAACCCTGACCTTTATTATGAAACTCAGAATAAGCAGAAATACAAAAAGTTATGCTCGTGATATATATGTAAAATAGCAGAAGCATGTTTAATGTGATGGCCAGACATGATAAATCTTGTTCTTTTACGCAGTTTTCCTCTATGCAATTATTGTAAGTGCTGAATTTGATCTTCATCACCCCAGCAGGAAGAAACAGATTCATAGAATAGGAATGTATCACCAGGGTCAGCAAATTCATCCAGTTCTCACACAAATCTGTAAGAGACATTTAGTCTATAAAAGTCTAGGGAGCAAACCTGCCTCACATACTTCACAGCAGTCACCATAAGCTCTACATCCAGAGGGGACCAAAAGCTGTAACCCTGATGTGTGTCCCATACCTGAGTGTTCTGCAGTGGTGGAGAAACTTGAGCAATACCACCCATGGTTACAGTTCTTTCCTCATAATTTAAAAGAAAGCTGACTGCTTGATTTTTATTCCCTTTTTATGAGAACTATTAAAATATTCAAATTTCTTCCTAAATGCCCTTTAAAATGTTTTCAAATGCTTTTAATGAGTTCTTTTCGTTTCCACAACAATGCTTTTGGGATGAGTTGTCTGCAATACATTCCCTTACACCCTTTCCTGTGTCTTTAGGGGTTAGAATACCTTTCAGCTGGCCTTTTCCCACACTTGGGGAATTCCCACTCTACCTTAGCCAGTTTCATACATTTGGTGTGACCTTTACAATTGTTGCATAGTTCCCATGGCTTCTTTTCTTCCTCATCTTTGACACTGTATAACAAATGGTTCTGTGCTCCGTTGCCTGGCTACCTGTACAGGGTCATGGGAAAGGAAGAGAACAGTGATGCTGCATGCCAGCAGCTATGGGTGAATGTTTTCTCCTTGGTGTCTCTTGGAAAAGTGCACTTTGTTCTCCTGCCTGGTGCTTTGAGCTCCCCATTACATCACAGACAGATTTATTTCAGATGCAGCACTGAGAGTGTGAAGGGACAAGCCAGGAGAAAAGTAGATGTAAACATCTACAGAGCCATACTAACCAGCATATTTGAGGTGGCTTTTTTGTGGTGACTTTGGATCCTTACTCTGTAGCTGCTGAGGGATGTGTCTTATGTACCTGTGAAGCTGTGCGGTCTGGAAAGCTGTGTCGTGAGACTGCCTTTTGTGAACAGCTCTTGCTCTGATACCTGCTTTTGATTTTACTGGTATCTTGGGTTGGCTCTTATTTCTTGAGTGAGTACCTGGTGTTTGGACACAAAGGTGATTTTTTTTTTTAAGTTGACTGTTCTTCAGTGAGCTTGTGCATGTATGTGAATATGCTGCATGTGTGAGTTCATCCTGTAATTTACCAGAGGACGTGACTTTGGAGAGGGACAAACATTTTTCTTCTTTTGGAAGACAAAATGTCCTAGAAAGTTCAGCACTAGAAGAATACACTTCTTTCATTACACTTTTTTCATGGTTTCTGCATGATCACTTCAAGAGCCTGCATTAATTGGTGGATATTGCTCTGGGCATTTTAATATAGGGGGGAAAGTTTTGCTAAGTGAGACTTGTAGAAATAAAAAACCTAATAATGCTAAATAAGAAATCCTCAGTTTTCAGCAGCCTTGTAACATACCAAGCCAACTGAATGAACAAATGTACACAGAATAAACAGGCAGAATTAATGCCAAGAAATGTGCTGGCATTCAGACCAAAGCAAAATATGGTTCAAACAGAATATTGCTGAAGCTCTTGGAACTTGCTTCAAAAATCGAAAGCCAAAATATATATATATATATCTCTAGAAGGTAAAAAACAGGCTCAACCCACCAGATATTTCTGAAGAAGGGCTCTCCACTTTGACCCTAACATTAAACATGCATGTAGCACACTTTGTATTTACAGAGCAATTACAGAGTATCTACACTTTGAACAGTGAGCAGGGACTCTCTTCTCTCCTTTGCTTCAGTTAGCTTTCACGTTCATATGTTCATGCACTGACACCATTTGTTTTGGCTTTTTATGTACCAAGAATGGCCAGTAGTTAGAGAAAAATACCTTTTCAAATAGTGGGTTTTTTTTGTTTGTTATTTTATGTTTGCTGTATTTCAGGAGAGAATGTTTTAGCATCTCCTGTTACTTGAATACACAGCATCATCTCCCATTGGGATTCCTAATCTTAGTATATCTGACCAGATATTCAGATTCAGTATTTTGGTCTCACTGGCACACCCTAATAAACCTGGAAGCCAAACTGTTCCTGAGAGGGAGGTATTTCTGAAACTCTAAAGAACTAGTGTTATTATAGTGGGATTTACTTACTGCTATCTCTGCAGCTTCTCATATGGGCTTGGAAGATTTCTTCAGACTTCTTGCCCTTCGCATTCTTTATAGAATTAATGTGCCCAGTTTGTCTGTTGGGAGGTGGATGAGCAAATACCAGAGCTATTGCTGGGCGTCTTCTGGCATTAACTGATATCCAAAATGTGACAAAAACACTTTTTTCTTGCTTTTTTCCAACCTTGTGTCCTTAACTTGTAAAATATTCCAGGATTCTCTCCATACAAATAATCGAGTGGATTGCAAGCTTGAGTGAGATCCGTAGAGATTATTCTAATAAAGGAAAAAAGACATATTAGTATCTTGCAGAGAAAACAGAGAAAGATTCACAAGTCTTTCCCTCCATGTTTGTTTTTGATGTGATCCATCCATTAAACTTTGCCATGCCCACACCTAAAATATGACATTCACACCCCTAAAATCCTGCTCTGTCACTTCCTCAGTCCAGTCAGTTGGGGCTTTGTCTCTGACTCCTGGTGCAGCAGGAACAAGGTCTGTCAGCATGGGAGAGGAGCCCTTGGAGGCAGCTCTTTTGTCTGGTGATCCTCTTTCATCTCTCTCTATTTTTTATTTCATCTCATCCCCAGGGAAAAGGTTCTTTCACAAGCCCTTTGGTCAAAGAACACACCTTAGCTGTCAACCCTTAACATGTACACAAAGAGGACATTTGTTGGTGTGAAATACATGCAAAATACAGCAGGCATTATAAAATACTGAACAAATCTACATGAGACAGACAGGAATACAGAAGTTCCCTCTAGTTCTAAATTCTTTAGTTCTTGCTCTGGTGTTCTTGGCTTGTCTTTTTTCAGGGCAACACAATGGTATTTTTAACTTACTTTAATATAATATTTATATTTTCAGGTCTTGATTTAGCTGAATTGGTATTGATGCCTTCATTTAATTAGAATAGGACTTGGTATTAGCTCAATAAAAAATTAAATTGCAAGCCATTCATTATTCCTTGGGAAATATTAAGAGTTATTAGAATGCTTCCAGAATCAAGTCTTCTAAAACTGCTACTTTTTAGAGTTAAACTGGGGGACATGGGTTTGTTAAATTAAGGGTGTAATTAAGCTGAGTAGTTTTTTTTTTGATTGAATTAAACTGTTGTAATTTGGAGCCATATTTCCACTGTATACCATTGCACATCCCTTGATAAGTGTACTCTTAAAGAAATCCTCAATTCTTTCTTGTAATCCAATGAATCCCATGAGACATGAATTTTGTTTCCAGAATTGTTGCAAAAATGGAGGTAAATGGAAGCTGAAGCTGATTTTTATTACCAAATTTCAGTAAAAGTGTGGAATGATGACATTTAATTCTTTGATGTAAAATATTTAATTCTTGCTGTAATGATGGGAGTTGTGATAATCCTGTTTCATTAGGAATATCTGAAAAGATTAATTTGTTCTCATATAAATATTCTAAAGTTGACAAGCTAAGAGTCCCTAGCTACATTGGCTACTGATTGAGTGCTCCCTACTCACATGCTTTCATAGCCCTTGGTTTTGACTGTTTCTAGAGCCACGACTGTCTTTGTAATATCGAAAGTTGATGCCAGTTTTTAAAGTCTATTTGCGAAACTTTCCTCAAACTTAGAAGTTCCATTTCATTTTTAAAACTAGAGGTGTTGAGTTAGTAGCATAACATTTTTTTTATCTTTCTCTCTATTGTCCTTGCTTTTTGTTAGTGGAAGCAAACCACTGGAGAGTTTGTATTTTGTTTATGCTTTTTTCTTCCTCAATGCCATTTCAAGACCTATACTTCCGAAAAGCTGTACTGTTAGATAAGAGTAGAGAAAAGTGATAAGAAAGCAATGAAAGGAAGTCTGAAGGCTATTTAGTATGTTGCATTCAATTGCAGGAAAAATGTGAGAAGGGGAGGGACAATAAAAGTAATGAAAATCTTTTGAAGCACATTTTGTTAGGTTTTGGGGACAAGTTTGACAGGAAATTTTATCTTTTCGGGATAGAAAAATTAATGGGGAGTTTTTAATAGAAATACTTGTTTCTTCCTCATTCCTCTCCACATTACATTTCAGCACTTTCAGAGACTCAGGAAAAGAGAGCACAGAGCCCCAAAGGCCTTGTTTCTAGTCTTGCTTAATGCAGAGGAATTGCTGGATGGTTTGGAAAAGCTAGCTCTTCTGTTAGACCAGTGAATCTCCTTGGCAGGGGATATCATATATGAAATTTTAGCCATTGGGGAACAACAGGTTGCTATAGAGAAAACTTCTGAGTTTACTTTGAACTTTTGTTTTTATGTAGTTTATCACAAGTGCAGTTCTGCTGTTTCATGGGGTAATGGGCTCTGACAGCAAATTGCCATTAGAAGCAACCATTTACCAATATTTGCTATCACAAACAGCAAAAAATATGAATAGCAATGCCAGCAGGTTTCTGTGCACTCTGTCTTTCTGACATTATTTATTAAATACAGCATATTTTCTCACAATTGGTCAATTACTACTGTTAAAAAATGGCTTATCACCACATTAACCTGCATTAATAGAGTTCTGTGTGAGAACAGGCAGAGATAATCAATTTCTCAATCTTTATAGGTTTCAGTAATCCCTTTGTGTCATGACATTTACAGTTTTCTGGATTGAAAAAATGGGGAGGATTTTCACCAACCTGACTATAATGAAGTATCTGGCAGTACTTCAGTAGGCCCATACACATGGCATCATTCTTTACTCAGGATTGTCTGTTGCTCACAAGGTTTTCTGGAGTGTTGTAACTACCTGAAAATGTTGGAGAAAAATCTGTTGTGGTTGGGCTGATGGAAGAGGTTGATCCGACAGCTCTGGATGTCTGATTCCTAAAGTTTGCAAATACTCAGATGTTCTTAAGTGTTATCTCAGTATAGATGGCACTTGCTATTTAATAATAATATTTAGTATTTGAAAATTACTAAGATTCCTGAGCAACCGCCAAAGTATGAAGATGAAGGTGCTCAGTGTAGACATTCAAAGGTACTGAAGGAGACAGGCAAAGAACAATATAGCCAAAAGCTACTTGGTACTCCAGAATCTATGGGATCTAAATGATATGTCTAAACAAACTCTGTCTTTATCACTTTCCCTGTTAATTATCCTCTTAATTCCAAAGTGGATGCCAAGGAGGACAGTGTCTGGTGTATGCTTCATGGCATAGAAAGAGGTACTGAGCAAAGAGAAGTCAAGACTGCTGAATGCTGAGAACATAGACAAAGTGTGACAAGCAGAATCCCTGGCCCAAACCCGAAGGTTACTTTAAACACTGCTTTCCCTGGTGTGCACTTTCATATTTGGGGGAGCCTCGTTCCAGAGACATCTGCTGTGCAATCACCTATATGCATGTGGATTCATGCCCATACAGAAGAATAGAAATCCTTATAGCAGAAGGGAGATGAAGAATGAAGTTTGTGCTTTTTTATTGCCTAATCCCACCACCCAGCTACAGATATGCTTAGTGGTAAAAGTTGAGCATGACAGTTCATCATGTAGTAATAACAGGGACTCTGAGCATGGCACAATGTGTCAAAATTTAAGACTCAAAGCCAGCTAAAGTCGCACAGTTGCTTTGGCAGAAGGGGTGTATGTAACCTCCTCCTCAGCACTCCACAAAGAAAATTCAAATCCATCACCATCTAGTTTGGAAAGGGAGCAAAAGTAATAGAGAAGGAGATGATCTGTAGGATTCATTTTAATAGTATTTCCCTTGTCTCCTGAGGATTCTTCTTTTACTCTGTTGAAGAGACAAGACATTATGCAGATAGTTTGAAAAATAGCATTCTCATGAATATAAAATAACTGCAGAGATGAGGATGCTGAACAATCACTATGAGGCCAAGGGCAGAAGTGTGTGATGTCCTCCATCAGACTGTATTGTGCAATATGAATTGTTTGAAGCCTGTGGGAAAGCTTTGAACTGGTTGCATTGGATGAAAAGAATGACTCTACACATAGTGTGTTTATGTGCTCCTGACAGAAAACAGGTTTTAGGCTGGGAGTTTTGAGAGTGTCCAATATTGAGGCCAGTGTTGTTCACCTTACTTGTCAATGGCTTGAACGAAGGGGCACATGCCTCTTTAGTAACTTTGCTGATGTCACAAACCTGGGAGGAGTGGCCCATACCCCACAGTTCTGTGCAGTCCTTTAGGAGGACCTTGACAGGGTGGAGAGATGGGCAGAGAATCACAGAGATGTTAGGATTGGAAGGAACCTCTGGAGATCACCTAATCCAACCCCCTGCCAGGCAGTGTCACCTGGAGCAGGTTATACAGGACCTCATCCAGGTGAATTTTGAATCTCTCCAGACTGCAAGACCTCCCTGGGCAGCCTGTCCCATCTAAAATTAAACAAAGGCAAATGAAGGGTCCTGCACCTGGAGAAGAATAACCCTAGGCACCAGCACAGGCTAGGGGCTTACCTGCTTATAGAGCAGGTCTGTAGAGAAGGATTTGGGACTCCTCATGGGCAAGTTGTCCCTGAGCTAGCAGTGTGCCCTTGGGGCCAGGGAGGCCAGTGGTTTCCTGGGTGCATTAGGAAGAACATTGCCAGCAGGTCAAGGAAGGTGATCCTGCCCCTCTGCTGAGCCCTGGAGTGCTGTGTCCAGTTCTGGGCTCCTCAGCACAAGAGAGACTTGGAGCTCCTGGAACAAGTCCAATGGAGGACGACAAGATTAAGGGTTTGGAGCATCTCTTGTGTGTAAGGTCTCAGGGACCTGGACCTGTTAAGCCTTAAGAAGAGGTGACTGAGAGGAGAGGGTATCAAGAGGAAGGATCCAGGCTTTTCTTGGTAGTGCCAACCGAAAGGACAAGAGGCAACAGGCAGAAACTGATGCACTGGAAGTTCTACCTGAACATGAGGAAGAATTTCTTTATTGACTGGGCACTGGGACAGATTGCCCAGAGAGGTTGTGGAATCTCCTTCACTGGAGAATCTGTTCAAGAACAGGATGCAATACTGTGCCATGTGCTTTGGGATGTCTCAGTTTGGGCAGGGAGATTAGACCAGTGGCCACACACAATGGTCCTTTCCAACATTTCCCGCTCTGTGATTCTATAAAATGACTTCAGATTACAAGATCCAGGATTTGGCCTCTTTAATCATTCATATACCCTTAAAATATCCGGTGGTATCCCGTAAATAGTCTTCTACATGTAACAGTTGTTTCCTTTATATTTTCTAAGTGGTGTATTTTGTATCTGCCTCTTCATGTTGCTGTGGATGGTATTTAGCAACTGTTCCTTCCTAGCCTAGACTAATTACCTTGTTAAAATTAATATCAATGAAATAAAAATACTACCTCATTAATACTGAGCCTAACCTTCCTGCTAATTACCATCCTTAGCAAAGGGTTAAGCATCATGCTATTTTATTTTTATAGCTGGCTATACTTTTCTGGTTGGTCTCATTAGCACTGACTGCCTTTCAATTAATATAATTTTGACATATTTCTTCACCCTCCAATTATGTTGGAATGCATGTTGATTGGGAAGAAATGGTGTGTTATGGGAATTGTGGAATCGGGAACTACCAAATAAGTCATCACAGCTTATTTTCCAGTAAAGGGTATTTTTATTAACCTTCCGTCTAATTAAAATAATTGTTCAACTAAGTAAGAATTTTACAGAGTTTAGTGACATTATTAATCAGTGTTTTTGCTGTATGTGGTAGGTGTAGAATATGAAAACATGGATGTTCTTTCAAGTCTTAAGTCACAGCTCTATATGGTGCTAGATGAAGTCACTGAGAAGGTGAGAGGGTGATGAAAAAATTAACTTTTCAAAGAATTTTTAGAGACTTCAGGACCTTGATTTTGCAAATTTCAGGACAGAGAATATATTGTCACCTACACACAGTTCTAAGCACTCTCAATTCAGGGAAGTTGTGAGTGTTATTCTGACAGAAGCAGTCTAATCTAGCTATTGTAGCTACTTACCTTGTGGTCTTGGTGTTAGCTGAATGTCATGTTACCTGACTAGCTAATTAGCCAGCTAGCTTCTGTGAGATCACCACTGAGAAATGAAGAATTATCCTGTCTTGCCTCCTTTACTCTGATCAAATCCCTTTAAGAGTCCTTATACAGCTCATCTGTTATTCTGCATGTAACTACTGAATGGTAGAGCTGTTGAATTTGTATCCACTCCTAATATACAGGATCTATTACAATTGTCTGCTGTGCTACTGTTTTTGTGCATCACTGCAGATGCCATATTGTAAAGAGCTCAGAGATGACCCCACAGGGATATGATTTATGTTTGAACTAGGTACCTCTTAATTGGATGATTCCCAAGTAGGTTGACAAATAACCTCCTTTAGTAGCCCTTGAACCCTGAGTAATTTGAAGTCATCAGATGGGTTTCATAAAGAATCGTAAATTGAAGGCAGTAGAAGGAAACATGAATATGTGTGCACCATGGTGGCCTGAAAACCTCTCTGAATATGGTTCTTCCTTACTAACAGAAAGAGGGGACTGACTTGTATCAAAAAACCTTTTCCTGAGAGACTACAATAGACAGAGGGTGAATACCCCTTTTAACAGCATTGTGAAGCAGTCAGGTGGATCTTACAGTCTGTCTGTGCAGCAGCTTGACTGTGATAACGATGCAGGAAACAAAGTTGTCTGTGGGTGAAAAGAGATAACACTTCTAGGAAATAAGGACAGAGGTGCCTAGATCCTGAAATTTTGGGCTGAATTGCCAACTGCAAAATCTGAATCTTGATCTGCTACAGCAAATGAATATTGTTACTAGCAGGAGTACTCAGAAAAATTCATCATGTAAAAAAATGCATTCTATTTTTTATCTTCTAGAAAGCCTTAAGGATTTGAGGTCTCTAGAATTGAAACTGCAAGAAAAGTCTTAGATATCAATATATGCATAATACAGCCATAAGATAATAAAAGTGCAAGGTGCAGGGCAACTTCTCTTGCAACTGCATTACCAGCCAGTCTTAGCAAAGCATTGGTGATTTTAAAGACATTTGATTCTTTTGAGGGGAATGACTCCTTTTTTTGGGCTGCCTGTCATGATGTTGCCTTTCAGGATTTAGGTCTCTAGCAAGAAAATGACATTTTTGAATTCATTATAGGGTTTCTCTTACCTCACTGAAAAAAGAAAGTGAAGACAATGTGTGTGTTTATATTACAGTTATTAAAAACCCAAAAGTTTTTCTACTTTGTGGAACTTTTGACTTTAAAAGAACAGAGAATCCTTTCCCATGCAATATCCTCATCAGATAATGTTGACAGGTAGAACTCTTTGATCACTTCTGCATGAGACTCAGTATAACTAAGTATATGTATCCTCTGAATTTGATCTGTTACTGTAAATAAGATAACCACACTGCATAGGAAGGAAATGAAGAGGTGAAGCTTCCAGTTTTTCTGATCAGGATGTCAGCGATCAAAGCCTGAAACACAGCTTCTAGAAGATTTATGTTGACATCATGTCACCTCTCTGAGTCAGAACACAGTGCAGTGGAAGAGTAGCATACACACAAGACTGTTATATTGGATCTACAGAAAGCAGTTACTGTGAGAAACTCTTGGAGGCACTTGTGATACTGACTGCACTTTCATGCTTTCTGCATCTGATCAATTTGTTTTTTTCTCGAGATTTGCAGTCTCCATTTATTCCCAGCAGATAACAATACATCATCTCCTGAACACACTGGCTCCCCGTAGGCCCCACTGCTAAGGTGAATGTGCTTAACACCACTTACTGAGAAGAGAACTTCCAAACTGCTGTCTGAGGTTACTCATCCCATGCTCACACGGCAAGAAGGACGTGTGGGACAGAGCCCTCTGCAGGTCACGTTCTCCCGGTGCTAAGGAGCCTTATTTCCATGGAGATTTTTATAGAGCTGTTTGGAGAACTACAGCATATCCACTGCCACAGACAGTGACTCACACAGAACTGCTTCAATGGAGACAGTTTTACAGTAATCCAGGCATAGTGGTTTTCTTTCACAAGGAATAATGAGCAAGAATTCAGTGCAACTGTTTATAATGGCCATAAGAAGAACTTTCCTGACTGCTATGGCAGTTTGGGGTGTAAGTCAGCCCAGTTAATGTACCAGGAAAGAGATAATAAAAATTTCAAGTGTGCTGTCACTGAGTCAGTGGAGTTAGCAGACGGCCATCAGTCTCAATTTCACTGTGCCCTGAGCAGTGCATAGTGTTAAGTCTTTTAGTGGGAGGGACCCAGACTGCTCAGCTGCATGCCCTTGACCCTCAGCTGCAGAAATAGGCTTTCAGTTAGAAGTCAGAGCCTCTTCTTTGAGATTGGATGGATTTGTGTTCTTCCAAATATTAAAATTTCATGTTTCTGTGTTTTTTGATGGAGAAAACTGTCTCACGTTGGGTTCTGGTGGCTCGAAGGAAGAGCACAGCACTGATTCCAGTGTAATCCTTTCTCTATTTATGGTCAAGAATATTTCTTAGTAAGAAATACTAAAGCATTATGTGCAAGTGCATTTTTATTTATAAACTGATCTCTATGCAACAGCTAGCTATTAACTATTTATATAAATAAATACAGAAATATTTTATATATATAAAATACATAAGGGAACACTGAGAAAGAGTTATTTGCCTGATGAGAGGATCCTGATCACAGAACTGAGGTGAGCAGCCACTGCATCAGGCCCGGGCTCAATGTGAGAGAGCACCTGCCTGCCTGTTGGCAAACTGTGGAGGGGGTACACCCAAGCAAGGACAAAGATCAGGTACTTGATCTTTCAAGTCCTTCACAAAATATTTTTCATGTATTAACTCTGTCGTTAACCTAGGCAATTTTTGTGGTACCCTCTGCTTTAGAGATTAGAATACTTGTATTTGTTCCTGATTTTTAAATGTATTTGTTAGTTTTCCTTTTTATTGAGCTTAAATAATTAGTTTTTCTTCTCTATTTCTACAAGAGCAGTCATAACCTTTATTCATGCTCGCTTTGCTTGGACAAACAGTTGTCATTTGCTAAAAAACTGTTCCTTTCCCCTCAGGAACACTCTTTGATCAAATTTAGGTAATTTTTTTTCTCAAATGAGACTGAATAGAATCACATTTTTCTGGTGTAGCCTTTTGTGGTGTAAGTGTACAATACCAGTCTGTTTCACTGGGAATACTTTACCATGAGTTGAGTTTATCATGCTCAGAGTCACATTTCTTGATATATACAGTGGTAGCACTCTGCAACTGTTATGCTTTCTTTTTGTTTGTTTAAAAAATGTGATTCTCCACTTAATAGCAGAAATTGTAATTCTAGTACAGGGCCTAGAAGCACAGTGCTATGAAACACTGTTTTTTCAACACTTCTGGAACTTATCAGCAGCATGGTATTCCTATTAAAAATCTCCAAACTTCCATTTATGCTGACAATTCTTCCATTTTTGACACTAGAAAATAACTTTCTTCTCTTTGTCCTGTTAATTCAAATGTTATGTTAGACTCCTGTAGAACTGTAATCATCAGCAATCTTCTCCTCCTGGTTAGAGAGCTGTTAACCCATTTTATAGTTCTGTATTTTCTGCACCTTAATTATTTTTCATCTGAGACCATGTTGATTTATTTCCATAAGTCTAGTGGATTAGATTTTACCTAATTTCCCTAGAAAATCACCTACGTAGCAAATAAGATCATGTTATCTGTCATGGTGTTTTAAATATGATATTTATGAATTCATATTTTTCCTGACTGAAATCACGCCTTGTAGTTGCCAGTATCACTTTCCCCTGCTCCAGTAAATAAAACCACCACATTTATGATTCTTGATTTGCATGTTTCTGCCTCTGATTTGCAATGAACTGGAATTTTTCACATATCACTTTCTGTTTCTTTAGTGTCATCTCCATTTCTGACCAGCTCGTTCTGTTCAGTGCAATGTCCAGTCATGCTTACTCTGCTTTTATATTTTCCTTAATGTTTATCCAATTTCATGTCCTACAGCAGGACTTGTGGTTCTTCCTTCCAGTTGTTTGTTGCCTTTGTTCTATATGACAAATACAACAGCTGTTTGTCTGACTTGGTGTTGAGTTTTGTATTGTCAGACTAATTGCATCAGCCACCTGGCTACTGCTCCCATCTGGCATCCTTCTGGCCCTTGCTCATCTCTGTGCAAAAATCCATTGAGCTAATTAAGGACCTAGACCTTCAAATGATCCTCTGTAAAGCCTTTCTGCTTGGCACGGTCTGGTAAAATGAATACAGGTCTCACAGCATCTCTCACCCATAATGTTTAAAAGTTTTGGAAGAAGATATGTTTTTCTGATTCTTTCATAGCTTCTTTCTGTAAGTCTTGTTCTGAATCCTGTCCACACATGCAGGAATAAATGTAAAAATCCAAATAGTATGTCTGGATTATTTTAATTTTGCATTTTCTTCTCCCACTTCTAATTAAGGAAAATGTGAAATCACTGCTGAAAACCGAGTAAAAGCTGCTCTTGGCTTATGCTTTCAGCCTTAAAAATTTCTGGCAAGTAACATATGGGGAAAACATTGGAAGAAAAAAAACCTACTGCTGTCTTTGAAGTGACATATGACATTCTTTGTCCAAACAGATCTATGTAAATGCTACTAGTCCCTGTCTATTCTAGAAATGCAGGATTGCTTTCAAAGCACTCTGTCTTTGGATCAGAAAACACAGGATGCTGCTCAGGAAGGCTAGGTTTGATAATAATGGGAAGGGTTGTTTTAGCAAGCAAAGGAACTATGTGTACATAGGAAGACTTGCAATACACAATTCTCTCACAGAAGAGAGAAGCCAGACTGGGTCTTTCATTTTTTTGTTTAACACAACCCTGAATTTTTTTGCAGAAGAGCCTTGAACCTTGCAGTCAATGAAGCAGATTCTGACCTTAATTGTTTCTCTCCATTCATTGCAATGAGGAGGCAGTGGTAGAATTAATTCTGAAAACCACTTCATTTGGATCTGGAATTTTAAGAACCGGAATAGCATTGATTTGAACCACAAGACTTTTTTTAAAAAATGAGAAGGCTGGCGAAATTTTAAAGAAAAATTTAGAGAAAGGACCCTTCTGTCTCAATGACTTAGTAACTGTGCTTGTCTTCATGGGAAATGCAAATCAGCCCTGTGTTCCAGAATAAAGGTGATAGAGAAAATTCCCTCACTCCTAGCAGCCCTTATTCACTGAACAAATTTGTGCTTGGGTGTTGGTAACTCTGTAAAACCAAATTCGTATGCTCAAATTTCCTCTCCATCTCAACAGGCATTAGTTCCCAAAATCACTCTCCATAATCATTTTCAGTATCCCACAGTTCTTTTCATCTGGAGCTTTTGGGTCAGAAGAAGGACAGACTTTTGAGCCACCTCTGGTACTCTTGACTCCATGATATTCCCAGGCACTCTGGTTAACAGGTTGCCCTCATGTTGTGGATTATTCCTCTTGTGAGACAGGAAAAATGTGTTTTGGAACTATATTTCTAGACTATTTCATTCACAAATCTTTACTGGCTTGGACAGACATTCAAAGGACTAAAATGGCAACATACCAAAGCTACAGCAAAATGTGCAATTCCCTAGTTCCCAGAAAACAGCTGTGCTTAAAGGCTGTCAGCCAGCAAAGCTTTTTTTTTTTTTTTTTT
>VZSR01000520.1:30396354-30551136 GCA_013398615.1 Brachypodius melanocephalos
TGCCCTGGACAACTCAAATTAAGGACTCACTTTCATTCTGTTGCCATCTCAATTATGCACTCTCAGATGAAAGCCAGCATTGGTATGGATGCAGCCAGATAAAAACAGATTGCACCTTCATTTATAATATGAAATATTTATCTTTTCTTTTATAGAAATGCTTTACATTTGAGATACGATACCAAGCACCCTGAAAAAGTTAATGAGCTCCAATTAATTATCTTGTGTTTCTCCTCCTGGTTCAGTTCCAACCTTTTAATTCTCTAAAGCTATCAGTTTCATTGCTTTATCACTTCTAGCACAACAAGGCATTCCAGGTCATAACTTGGACTTATGAGCATAAGATGATTGCCCAGCAATTCATTTCCCACTAGACAAACCCTGAAGGGCTCAAATGTGTATCCAAGTGCATCCAAAAATCTTTGGAGGAGAAATCTCATTAAAGCAGACTTCCTTTGATTTTCTTCCATTCCTGGTTGGCTTTGAAACGGCATCATTCATGGCTTTGTTTTCAAGTATGCTTTTCCCCACAGTGTTTCCATTTGTAGTTCTGAGTGAAACTTGGTAGCAAAATAATACAAATATTCATGAGAAAAAAAATTTTGAGACAGTCAAATAGTAGAGCTAGTCCAAGCACTGGTCAAAATGTAGTGCTGATGCTTGATCTTTACCTGACTTGACCTGTCCTCTCATCCTGCTTGTTATGTGCTTGTAAATCATGATCAGACAGTGGAGAACTTACTTGTTTTAATGGAAAACATGGTAATGTCTAGTTTCTAAATTAGCTCACCAAATTCACCAAATGCATTTCTAATCAAAAAGATTTAATATAGTTCTGTGTAGGTGTGCATTTTTTACACCCAGCAAGTGTTTCCCAAACCTTACAAGGGAAAGGTTTGGGACTTGACCCTTGTATTTCTTACAAGGTAAAGGACCCAGGCACTTCTCTGCTGTTCGGTCAACATTTGACTCAGTGCCAACCCAGGAGACCTGATTGGGTTTTAGACATGTACTTCAAAGCCTGTGTGTTTCTATTGGCAGTCTGCCAGTAAAGCCCACCTGAAACATTAGGTAGTTAGACACAAAGAAGCTCAGAGGCTTTTTGGGGTGTCTTCGCAGGGTGCGACAGGCTTCCCTAGAACCCGTGCTCAGCATTATCTTTGGTTCATGTAACCGTTTGTTATTTTCACTTATTAAAACTTTTTCCTTTACAAAACACACCCGAAGAGCTGTCTTGCTAATTTTTAAGCAGTTTCTCTGCAGGGCTGGCCCTCAGAGTGTGGGTCAAACCCCACAGTTCTGTATTTGTTATTTAGCTACTTAAAGTTTCATTGATTATTTATAAATTAAATCAGATCATGCTTTTCAAATCCTTCAGCACTTAGAATAATCTGAATGTTCATATGAGTACATTAATATTTGTGGAAATAAAACACAAAATTCAATGAGAAAAACAATAGCAAAGCATGACAAAATGAATTTTTCATTTATCGTAAGCTAAGTTGTTCTTGATTACAAATTGATCTTATTTTATTTCAGGGTAATGTTAAATAGTTCAAGGGAATGTGTTGCTAAAAAGGAAATGAAAAAGACCATGGCTGTTCCTTTTTATGGTATTTTCAACTTGCTCTGTTGAGGCCTTTATTTATTCATTAGAATAATTGCACTTATTCACATTTCTCCTGAACTTCTACTGGAAACTTGCTGTCTAAAGGTTTTCAACAAAACCTCAAAAGCTTATTTAAACTTTTGTCATTTCATTTCTTTTTCTAGAAAAAGAAAAATCGCATTTGTCATTATATTTGTATATGAATATAACTTGCTTGTTAAAATTATATAGCAAAAATCCCTGGATATTTGAAGCAATTCTTGAATCAGTTAATAATCTTAAAAGATAAATCAACATTTTTAGATGCAGTTCATAAGTCATGGTACTTAGATAATTTCCTTTAACTTGGTAATATCCAATGTCTAGGAAAATGTAGACAGAAATGGACCTTAGCTCAATGTTTCCCAAGGTTTCTGGAAATGTTTTGAGGTGAGAGTTTGGTCATTTGTGTCTCCAAGCCAGAGATCAGCTTCTTGAAATTTTATGTCCAACAGCACCCATTCTGTATAGAAAAGAGTGCTCCAAAGTAGAGGCCCAAAATGCTTTTACACAAATGATTCCCAATGAAAGCTGCAGCAAAATGGACCTATTTCTGCCATCAGCCTTCTCATATAGGAGCTGACATAATTCATCCTCCTTCTCATCTGCTGCCCCTCATTATCCAGGTGGCCTGATGTGCCACATTACACTCTTAGCAGAAGTATCCCTTTCAAAAGCACACTCCCCAGATCAGAGATGTTTCTTTTGATTTTCTTTCTGACTCACTGACATTTGCAGAGATGTGCCAGTGCATGTGAGTCCAAAAACAAGAAGGTAGAAAACACATGAAGTTCCTTTTGCCTTTCATCTCTTCAGTCTTTGTAGTCAGAAAAGATTTCTATTACATTGGCCTTTCTTTTCTTCTTCTTTATTTTCTTTTAATTTTTCTTTTCATTTACCCTGATCTTATTAAAGTTGCTCATCTCTTTCTTGAGTCCTTCCAGCAGAGTTCTTAGCAAATCTCCTTGATGTGAGTGCTATGTAAAATATCCTTTAGCACTTTGTTGCTTGAGTTGCTCTGAAGTGTATTCCTGTTATATCGAGATTCACTCAACTGAAGTTGGAGGCACAATTTTAAAACACTGCTGAAAAGAACTGTTTTACTCAAACTCAGGTTTGCTTTTGGAGGCAGTTGTGATCTCCTTACTCTATCTCAGTTTATCCTTTGTCAGTCTATGATGCAGAGATTGCTTTATGTCCTGTGTTGTAGTAATGAACTAGCATTTGTATTATGATTTCCTGCCTTTTTCTGCACTAAAAGTTGCTAAGTAAGTCTGAGGTTATCCTGTACTTCTGGCTAGAGCCTAAAATAAAGCTTTCTACTATTGCATCAAACTGACAGAGATTATCAGCAGACAATTACCAGTCATCTATCTAGGCATTAAATATCTGTGTTTATAGAGGGTACTGACTTCTGATGATTCATCTGTCTAGTTTAATCTATGATTAGTATCTGTGTAGGTGTGACTCCACCTACAAGCAGATCATGCTTGCAGCATTTGTTTCCAGGAGGATGAGAGATTCTGAACAGAATAATTCCATTTGAGGTGGTGATAGCAGTCCCGATAGACAAGCTCATGCTTCACACAGTGAGGTCACACTGGGCAGGCAGCTTACAGGCAGGCAGTACTACGTCTCAGAGATTTTTAGGCAGAGCAAGCAGTTAACTGAAATCCAGAGAACAGATCTGCATCTCATCTTAGCCCTTCAGACAATGTTCTTCCCAGCCCTTCATACTCTGTGTAAAATGCATAAGGCAGTTGTGGCATCCTAAAATCTCCTTTTGTCCATTGTAATCAAAGTCAAGAAACTGCTTTTATACAAATTTTAATATGGCTTTCCTCTCACCTCCCCCACAATTACTGGATAAAAAAAATGCCATACAACAGGAATTTAAAGCTGTAAGTAAATCTTATTTGTTAGTGGATTGTCAGTTGCATTTGTTTGGGGCTGTGAAATGAGAAACATACAATACTTACAGAGATGTCCCAAGCACTGGTTATGGTTCAATATGAAATTTGAATTTCATATCCCACAGCAATTAATTTTGCAACATTCAGGTCTGTATCATGATTCTAAAACCTCCATTGGGAGGTAGAGGAAGTTTTCAGTTATGACTGAGTAAAGATGAAGTCACGAGAACTAGTGTTTGCTGTGCAGTTCTGAAAGTTGTAGGTTTTATTTAAGGGTTGTTATTAGTCTTAGATTTAAGCTGGACAAGTGAATTCTTCTGTCACTGTCTGGGCTTCAGTTTGGACAGCAAAGAGCCCAACAATCCTAACCACTTGAGAACTGGTCTTTAAAAACTGCTATGTGATCTGCTACCTCTAAGTAGGTGTAAGAACAAACCCATCAGTTCCTTTGGGCTGCTCATTGTTTCCATGTAACCTGGCTAGGACCCTGGCTCTTTTGTTTGAGCAATCATTTGGGTTTTGTTTTCTCTGCTCTTACTCCATCCCTCCTCTTCTGGAGCCAGACTCCTGACAGCAATCCTGTACTTCCTGCAAGACAGCCTTTGTGGCCATATTTGAATAATTTTTTCTGGCACTTAACAGTGCTATTGCTTTGCCTTTCAACTTTGCTTCCACTTAAACTTCTCAGTTACTGAACTTTCTTTCACACAGTGTTGATACCAGGGTGTCTCCCAGCTTGATGGCTGTAACCTGATCCCGAGCACTGTGATGCACTCCCTGCTGGATCCCTTCAGAAGTTTTCATAATTTAAACACGTTCCCGCCCATTTACAGTTTGGAGCTGCTGATCACAAACAGAAGAAAACCCCCACCAAAGTATTTAATATTGTCCAGTGATGTTTAGTACAGCTCTTGTAAGTACAGTCCTCTGGGTCTGCCTTTCCCAGAACAACCAAAGTAAAAGTCTTATTTTCCAAATGACTCAAGAGGCTCACCTGAGGGTTGGGATTTTCAAATCCCTTTAAGAAAGGGCTCTTCTTGCTTTTATGTCTTGACTAAAACAATTAGATGACATAGTCATCTAGAAAAAGGGTACTCACAAGTGTTGACAACAGAAGCTATTGAGTTCACTAGAATGGAAGCATGGAGTGGGAAGAGGAGCAATCAAAAATTCTGAATAGAAGCAAAGCTGATAGGTGAGAAAAGAGATGAATTTGAAGATGAAGTATTATTTTGCAGTGCAGCTTTCACAATAAAGGGAAGTAATTTTAGATGTCAGGTTAACTTTTCTGAGAGATCATGCTGATGATAAGTTATGGCAGATGCAATGTTTTCATAATTTGCTTTCCTTGAAGTCAATATGTGTTTGTTTTTGCCAAGCCATCAATAAAACCCTCTCAACAACTTTCACACAAATAGTTCTCCTAAAATTACTAGTAACTAGTAGGTAGCTGGGCCATCTTGCTGCTTTATTCTTTATATTTGGCCGTAATTATTGGAGGCATGGATTTGCATCTAATTGTTTACCACTTGTATTGCTTATTGTAACACAAATGTTGTGAAGAGTAGAATGCACCAGACCTTGAAGCTGTGGTTGTCCATAAAGTAAAATAATGATGTGAAGACATTCTTAGTGCTCAGTTATCAGAAGAGAAGACACAACCGTAGTGTTATTTGTGTCTGAATTCCAGAAAAGCACTGCTTGGTATTTTGTGGTTATGAAAACCTATTCCAGTGTTTGAAACTGAGAGAAGGAATAGTTATATGCACTTCATAGAGATACCTATCTGGTATCTCTTGGACATCAACATGGCTTTAATAATCATAAAAGCATTTTCCTGGTAGCTGTTCTGTGAAATTAAGAAATGTTCATTATTAAAAGAACATATAATTGACTTCATATGACTCCTAAAATTGTGCTTAACTGTAATGTACAACTAAACAGAGTTAGCTGTGATTATTTAACATCTATGTAATTGTAGGTGCTTCTACACTTAAACAGTATATTAGTGAAGTTGTACCTATCTTCTGTTCTTTTTTTGAAGATGCAATAGAGCTCTAAATGACACAAAATTATATATCTTGTGATGATAGATGAATTATAAACATGATATCTTCATCTTTGATACAGAATGTAGTTATATAGACTAAATGTAATATTAGAGCAATGTCAAAATTTTTCTCTCCACTTTAAAACGTGTGCTTGTAACCTAGTGCAGAAAGAAAGTGCCTCCTGGCCCTCTTGCCCCTCACAAAAACCCCTGGGTAAGCAGCTGCTCCTAACCAAGCTGAAGCAGATTGAATATTCCAGGAACTGGTCTTCATGAGAAATAACCTCTTAATAGCACTCTTGGAATGAAAGAATAGTGCTAGAAACAACATTCAGACTAGAAGATGGTAATTTCTTACCCTCTTTTGAAACTTCATAAATGGACCTAACATCTTAGAAAATTATTTGAAAAAAACTTTGTAAGGGCTGTGTGTTGACATGTGTTTGCATGGTGATACTTGAAAAGCTTTTAGAAAAATTCAGTGTGGTTCTGGATTTCCAAATTCAGGAAAACCATTTTAATCTGTGGGCTTCCAGTTGAAGATTTTTCAAGGACACTTTGAAGGTAAAAGTCCAGTATGGTATTCACTGTCATGCTGAGATTTCTAAAGAGGCATCAGCTCTCCTATAGATGCCAGATAAGGAATCAAAACTCAGGTAAAACCATACTTCTACTTACATTAAACCCTTAGCAACAAAAAGGATGCAAACAGGTAACTGCAGTGGTTGGGTAGAGACAATTAACTTCTTTGACTGAAATAACTGCAGGCTACCTTTATTCAAGGTAGATTTCAGTGTTGTGGTCTAGTCTTTGATATTTATAGAGCATTATGAATAGCATAATACAAAGCATTTTATTGTTACAGTGATTAGGACTACTCCTGTGAAATAGTCTAGTATTTTTTAATAAGGGTAGTAAGTAGAAAATGATCCATCAGGGATGAACCAAGACTGAAAATGAGCAATGTGAATGGTGCTCTTTTAAAAAAAGAAAAAAGTACTCCAAGACAAATAAACATTTGCTGCCAAACCCTTATTTTATTAAATTATCTCCCTTTGCTCTGCGTTTGGTGTTTATCTTTTTAAATGTCAGTTGTGTATATTATATCTTTAAAAGTTCCCACTTGTATCTTCCCTAAACCTCAGCTGACTTTCAGTTACCATCTGACATAATGAAACTGTGGTAAGCATTTTTTGAAGTTAAAGTTCACCGTTCCCTTTTTCTCAATCTGCTGCTGCCAGTACAGCTTATAAAAACATATATCCAGGTAAAATTTACTTTTCAGGTTTTGTGCCTGTAGTTCTTGTCATGGTGACAGTTAGGCTGTATTAGTTACTGGTGAAGCTGTAGCCCCTCACAAAGAAGGAAAAAGTCTTATACGCTTTTGCTGTACATGATTGTTACAGGAAAAAAAAAATTATAGTGTGGTAAGTGTGAAGATCAATGATGTAGTGGTTAAAAACCTACACCCTGGAGAAACAACATTGAACCAGGTTTCATGCTTGCCATCCTTTACTCACATAGAAGCTGAAAGCGGTTGTTTTTTCTGATTTTGGCTTGGGTTTCAATATAGTCTTAGAGGTGAAATAATACACAGGTTCTTGGAGACAAGGGCGCTTTGTGTAATTCCTGAATTACTGAAAGCTTATGAAAGCTTTTGCCTGATCTTCTGTCTGCAGCAACAGCTTTCCTTATAGTTTTCTGGTGCTGTACACCCCAGATAGTAATCTTTCCCCTCTTCAGGCTTTGACACAAGGAAAACCACAACCTGACTGAAAATGCAAACAATTTGGTTCTGATATGGCTCTTACCACATAAAGATTTGTATTTGTGTTCTGGCATCTTTCTGAGGTTGTAAATGCTTGCTCAGTCCTGCCACATTCTACCATGCAGATCACACTGATATGTATGCCATATCATCTGCAATTGCTCTGTAAAGTATGAGCTATCTACTTCTGAGAAATAGAATGTTTTCCAATATTTTATATTCTTTAATTGATTTGGTTGAGTCCCTTTCATATGATTTCAGAGAAACTTTCATAGGCAAAGCTGTTGCCTACAGAAGCACCTTCTTGTCTCTGTTGGCAAAGCTTTTCTTGCTCTGATGTAAGCTGCAAAGTTATAGTAGAACCATTTAGGACAATTATAACAAAATATATCTTAGGAATAATGATTTAAATAATAGAATAAGAGGAGATGGTGGGAAAAATGCAACCAAAGGACATAATTTAAGCCAGATCAACTTTGGTGATCCATAATACCATGCTAATCACGCTTTCAGCAGAGCAACTAGCAGAGTGAGTTTTAGTGCATTTCTTTGACCTATTTTGAAAAAGCCTGTCCTAAAGCAAAGAGACCTAAGGGCAACTGAGTCTAAGACAGCTGAACTGATGAAAAAAAGATCAATTTAAAGTCTTAACTGGAAAGTTTATCGTGTGATAAAGTTGTGTGGCCTTTTCTTAAAAAACACATATACAAACCCATAAACGAATGAATGGATCTCTTCAGCTAGTTCTGAGTGCCTTTCTTTTGATACATTAAGCTATATGAGTTAGTCATTAATTTTCAAGTATTTATCAAAGTTCTCATATGAAGTGATGAGGTAGTTTTCTAGTATGAACCAAAGTTTACAGACAAAATTATGAGACTTCACAGGAAGCTGTTGACACATGAGAAGCTGATGCCCCAGGGTCTATAAACAGGAGTAAGTCATTAGCAAAGTTTTTATAAAGCAATATCCTTAGCTAATTAGAACTCTCCTCCTTATATTTGCCTGACAAGAGAAGGAAGGAAGAGCAGAGTAAAATAAACACCCATGAAATGAGGAAATTAGAAGAGCGATTGTTAAAAGTTGTTAATCAAACCATTTAGTAGTTCTTTTCAAACAGCGCTGGTATTAGGCTGCCGTGTGCTAACTGTGTGTGTCGAAGGAGCATTGAATGTCTTGGATCCAGCCATGGATGTTGGGCCAGGGGGGACATTCATGGATATGTGGAAACAAGGCTTCTCTTCAGCCTGACTCAGTGTTTCACTTAGTTTCCTTTCTCTATTTATCTGCATTGTCTATTAAGGTCAAATGCCCTCTGTCCATCTGGCACCATGGGTAGTGCAACAAGTGTCACCCAGAGCTAGGCCTCTCCCAGAATTAGCCCATGTAGGGTATGGCCACATGTGCCTACAGTCTCCTTTTGTTCCTGAAAGCCCTTCTCAGTGAGTGCATTGCAGCCTAGAGCAGTGGGCAAACCCTCTGGCTCAGTCAAGTGCTGTGAGATTCTGGCTGGCAAACTACGCTTCCCTTTACAGACTATAACTGAGCACTTCCTCATTGCAGACCTTTGATGAAGTGCACTGGCAAAGCAAAGATGAGAGGTGATACCTCCTCTAACTGAGCTCTAAAATCTGCCATTTATCTGTGCCCTTGCTGCAGATCACCAGCAAACCTTTCCTCAGGCAGTTGATGTGTTACACAGGGTCCTCATACTGGAGTAGGTACAGAAATCACCTTAGTTTAGAACAGATTATGTCTGTCTTTTCTTATGACAAGCACTCATTAAGAGCTAATTGTTACTACTGGTTTGAAAATAGATTAATGACTTTCCTTTTTAAGGAGCTCTTCTAGAGTCCAGTTATAAAATCCAGTCATTCAACTAAAATGGATTTTTTTCTTCTGAATGAAATGTAAAGAGAAAGTCTGTTTCATATTCAGAAATGCACAAGTATAGTGGATATTCTGTGGAGACTCCCTTGACACTATTCACAGATACTGTTTCTGTCTCTTCCCTATAATTTTGTCATAAATTCTATATTTGTGAGAAAAGCAAGGTAATCTGCACGTGCAGTTCTAGTCTCTCTGTGTATAATTCTGTGCCTTATTAATGAAGGCAGGACCAAACCTCACCGTGGCACTGGTAGTCCCTTCCCCAACGCGGAAGATTCTTGCTAGATTAAGCAAAAAGTGGTTTTAAGTTGCTCTTTGACACAGATGTTGGTACTTCTACTCCACACCAGCCTACTCTGCTGACCTGCTAAGCTCTGCGTGTTTATCTTTAAAAGAGTCCATGACTGGAACAGACCTTAAACTGATGTGTACTACCCCAAAGGGTTACAAGCAAAAGACTTTTCCAAACAGAGTGGGTGAAACAGGGCTGCACATTTTAAAATGAAAAGGGAAGGCCTCGTAGAGAAACAGGTGGCATTTTCTTCCTCAAGCACTCTGTGATACAGCTACCCACCTAAAACAGTAGAACCTGTCACAAGATTCCTTAAAAGGTAAATTAATTTATCATAATGGCCTTGTGTTCTCTAGCCACAGAATTTACTTTCTGTCATACATTCATACATTTCAGTACCAGATTTTTTTTTTTAATGCAGTTGTATTTCTATTATTTACTGTATATTTGCAAGTGAGCAAAGTGGAAATCAATTTAGTCTGGTCTAATTCTGCAGAAAGCCTGAAAGTAAGTTGGAGAACTGAAAATTGACCCACTTCTCTCAGTGGGAAAGACTGTGAACTTTGTAATTATTTGGATTCAGTTCTATGATGAACATGAACAGGTTATACATCAATAAATATGATAATCTGTAAGTAACAGTGGATGTCTTTGCAGATGGGATGGAGGCAGTCCTGAGACACAGAATAAAATTAATTTGGCAGTGGAATTTAAAGGTTGAAGTAAACACAGTTGTCTCCCATAGCGTTAGTGAGTAGAAATGCCCCAGCATTCTTTTTTAAAGTAATCAGAGCTTTTACAGGGTGTCTATTCCTTTAGTGCTTTAATAGGAATGCAAAATGCCTGTACTAGCCAGATCTGGGTGCCTGAGATGGCTGTAAGAACTGGATTAATTTAGATGCAGTAAAAACTCCCCAATGCACTCTTCTAGCATCCAACAATATTTGGCTCAAGAACTTCTGAAAGTAGTTATCTTTGTATTTATTAAATCATGAGAGATATTTATTCTGGGATTTAGTCCAATTAATTGCCTCCTGAGTCTTTGTAAATACATAGTAGCTGCCATGTTCTGTGACATTGACTTCAGTAGCTTAACCATGTGAGAAGAAAACTGCTGTTTCTTCTGCACCTGCAGCCCACTATTTTCCTTTGATTTCTCTGGCTCTTTTAGAAAAGAGAGAAAAATTCTTTCATGTGCATCATCCTCAGGCGTCAGTCATTACATCTTCTTTCTGATCTGTAACTTGCCAGTTACATAAGCTCGGGGTGATGACAAGTCTCTACTACCTGTGCCAGGTTCTCCTTTTCAGTGGGTACTGTTTCACTGTGTTTATGCATGACAGAAGAATCAGTGCTTACAGAGAAACTTCCATATAATGATGCTTATTCCTAGTTTGAAATGTATCCCCTATGTGTGTGTATATATATATGTATATATATATATGAGGACCAAACTCCTCTCAAGTAGAGAGTGCGAATCATGCCAAGTTGTGCAATGATATTTTGTTAATCTGTGCTTGGAAGTGATATGTGAGACCATTTTCCTTGTGATTTACAAATAAATCACTTAGATGGCAAGTTTAATCTTGAGATATTTTTTATTGCATGATGTTGTTTAAATAATGAAAGTGGCTTAATGGGTGATGTGTTTAATAAACTGAATTTCAAAAGAGGTTTGAAATCCTGTGGATTGTGTTTTATTTCAGTTAATAACAATACTAGTTCAGTTTCTGTGCTGCATCATAATACAGAGATGAGAATTTGATATTGTAGCGGATACTGAAAGATGATTGATGGCACTAATTTTTCTGCTGCTTCAGTGTATGCAACTCTATTAATTGCTAATTGTTTTAAGATACACCTCTATGTATTTGAAATTGGGGTGGGGGGCATGGTTGTCCTCAAGTGATGTGTAGTGAGTGCTCTGAAAGCAAGTGTGACTCTTAAATTTACTAGGTCAAATAAAGGCTTAGATGTTGCTTTCTAAACTGCAGCATTTTACACTTGGTGTCCAGCTATTCCATCGTCTTACTCAGAAAGCTTGTTAATCCTGATGACTTCCAATTTACTACACAATAAGTGGCAGGCTTAAGAAGCAAAGTCTGATGGAACAGGACTTGTTTATTCAACCCTCAGCTTCCACTAACAATGTATTTCATTGCCTTTAGACTGGCTCTGCTCTCCATAGCTCAGGGCTGGCAGGGGCTTACATTGTTCTTCTTCCCATTTCAGGCTCTGGCTCCTTAATGGTCCGTGGCTGACTCACTAAATAGATGTTCCAGCCATGCATTTATATGGCTGACAGCCAAAGACAGATTGCCCTATAGATGACAGGGCTTTGATTGGATGCTGCCTTTCTTTGAGTTGCTTGTCTCCAGACAAACTGGTCAGAAAATGCCAACGAATTAGAAAGTAGGAGCGCAATTCTTTGTTATGCTGTTGCTAACAATAATAATGCAAAACATTGTACATCAGTTCCCATCTGGTGTAGTGTTTTTTTTTTTGTTTTTTTTTTTTTTTTTTTCTGTGCTTTTTGCACTGGAGCAAACTACAACGGTAGAATATGTTACAGAATTGGGTCATAGATAGTTCTGATTCAGTTAACTTTGTGTTTGTTTCTAAAATCTGCTTCATTAGCAGTGGCTTCCTGTCAGTTTGTCCCATTACTCAGGGTGGTGGAACATGGTGGATTCTATGCTTATCTCGTAATAGAAAATGGAAAATCAAGAGATAAACTCCATGCAGATTAAGAAAGCATGTAAATAAGAACAGAAGATTTTTTAATGAAGTAATGTTTCAGATGTTTATGTCAGTATTTATCTTAAGATATCCAATTGATTTGTCCTTGGAAAAACATTTTTTCTACTACTTATCTTTCAAAGTACAAAAAGGAAAAAATTGCATTTTGCCAATTCTTCTAATTTGAATGATAAGGGGGAAAATTAGAGCAAAAAAAAAGTTTGCTAATCTTGTCTCTCACAGTGCCAAAGTCTTGTGTTTTTGTTAAAATTAATGTACTTTGTTTTATCTTTTGTAACTGAATAATAAGAAAAAATATTGTGAATTCAACCTTCACTCCCCCTCAGTGTAGACCTCAAATTTCTGGGTGCCTTTTTAAAAACCCCAGGAAAGTTTGTTCAGTGTTGAGGTGATCGTGAGTGTGTCTTCTTCCAGAAGTACAAGGGAAAGCATGAGAGTCCAAACATATAATCTGTATAAAAGTCGAAGATATATTCTTCAGATTCCATGTCCTTTGTATTGCCATTTCCATTGGGAAAAACAGCATATGTGTAGAAGCTCTCATCTATGTACTCCATCCATGTGCTCCAGACTGTGCACAGGCACACAGCCCATGCATTGTCTGGATGGATTGGCTCTTGATCACAAGAGCAGTGAGTGCAGTCTCTGATTCAGGCACTGTGGCCATTTGTCAGGAAAGCCAGCAGATGACTGCAACAGGTAAAGAGCTGATTACCACAAAAGCAGGAGTGTGGTGTTCAAACCCAGAACACTGGCAGAACACTGCTGCTTAAGTCAGCGAATCAAAACAAAATTAAATACTGCATTTTTCTGCTTTTGTGTCTCTATCATGTACTTTTCTTCACATACTAAAACTAAAGGAAAATATTTTGTCCATTACCAAAGAAAATTAAACTCTGGCTGAACAAACTAGAAGTAAATGTGTAATTTCACAACTGTCTTTTGCTGTCTTTGTTTCATGAAGAGCTAGAGCATGAAGTTCTTGAATCATCTTAGGATGCAAAGGGTTGTTTTTGTACTTTTGCATCCAAACAGAGACACTGGAGCCAACAGACTGGACTGCAGTGCCTTCACTGTCCTCACAATACCTTGCCTTTACCTTTCTTGAGTGGCTTCAGGCAGATTTCCTTGCATTCTTCCCTGTTTTAGGAAGAATGGCAGGGATTGGGATGAGAATATCTAAGACTACATGGCGGTGAGAGATTTACAGGATGAGATACTCAAAAAGGTTTCCACAAGTGCCCTCTGCCTTCTCCTGTGCTAGTTACTTGGCTGTTCTGTGACTGTTTAGAAATTGCAGAGTGTGGAGGAGCATGAGGGATATGTGTAAGAGGCAAGAACAAATGTGCAGAGGTAGCACCAAGAAGTCAATTTGAGCACATGAGACAGGAAATTTAACTGCAGTTTTAGCTTCTCTAAATGTAACTTTTCTAATGAGGAACCATTTGATTTTTGTAATCACTGTGTTTTTTCCAGATTCTTTCCTACTCAGCAGTATTTAGAATAGTCTTTGCATTCAAAGAAGAGATTTTATTCTGAAAAAATAGGCTGTAAATATCTTTTTGTGTCCTCCTCTTTGAAGGATAGCTACATGTCGGCTGAAGAGAAGGCATTTCAGTACCTAAAGGGAGCTTACAAGAAAGCTGGAGAGGGTATCTTTACAAGGACATGTAGTAGAAGACAAGGGTGAATGGCTTGAAACTAAAACAGCTTGGTTTAGACTAGATACTAGGGAGAAATTCTTCACTGTGTGTGTGGTGAGGCACTGGCCCAGGTTGCCCAGAGAAGTTGTGGATGCCTCATCCGTGGAAGTGTTTAGGGCCAGATTGGCTGGGTTTTTAAGCAAGCTGCGTAGTGAAAGATGTCTTTGCCCATGTCAGGAGGGTTGGAACCAGATAATCTTTAAGGCCCTTTTCATTCCATGCCATTCTAAGATTCTATGTTACATGTGTTGTGTGTTAGATGATGAAATAACTTCAAGGAAAAAGGATGTTACTTCTGCATGTTGAACAGCCGGATTGCTGTTTCCTTCCCTCAATACCACATCTTCAAACACATTATGCTCATCAGTTACTCTCTTCCAAATCTTTGCTTTTTGGGAGAGCTAATATGTGACACAGGATGTGTTGGTATAATTTACTCTGTGTGCAGTAAGCCTAGTGTTATTTAACTTGGCCTGTGTTTTTAATGGCAGAACATAAAAGAATTGTTTGTTACTTCCCATCAAGCCAGTGCTGCTATTGCCTGCAAGTTAATGTGTGGTCTTTCAAATGGATAAAAAATGTGTCGCCCGAAAAGAATCTGAATCACAGACTCTTTACCTGATAGTTGATGGAGAAGTGAGGGAACAGGCTCATACAAATGCTGTGAACATCCTGGCTGGACTATACAGAACACTTTCCAAGGTACACAGCGTACAGCTGTGCAGCATGGCTGTTGGTTTGTCAATAGCGCGTGTCCGCCACCCTACACAGAGCCTGGAGAAAAGCGACTTGCTTGATCACTTTCCATTTTACTGGGTCCATAAATCTATCACTTGGAAGTATGTGTATCTCTTCCACTGTCCTGCTGTCTGGAGCTGAGACAAGGTACAGTGCTACTTTTGGCTGAAGTAAATTTTCTTCAGTGGCTGGTATGGGACTGTTTTGCATTTATGCTGAACACAATGTTGATAATAGAGAGACGCTTTTGTTATTGGTGAGCAGGGCTTACGCACAGCCAAGGCCTTTTCTGCTTTTTGTAAACATGCTATTGCTCTCCACTATGAGAGTTAGAGCTGCCAGTGATGTGAGGCAGCTTCCCCAGAGTGTGAGGTTTTAAACCTGTCATCACTTGTTAATGACTGCAGGTCACTACTACATGGGCCAGGATGTGAAATACTGACCTAAAGATGACAGGGCTGATGTATCATTACCATGGCCATGAGCCATCCAGGGCTTCTTTTCAAACAATGTAAGGAAATTATCTGCAGTGTTACTCTATGTGTATATTAGTGGAGATAATGAGATACAATGAATCTTGGGTTTTGCTCCCTGTTTTCAATAGTGCAGTTCTGTTTGCCTTAGTATACTGTTATGGGAGACTAATGATTAATGGGCAGAAAGAAAGGGTATGGCTAAAGCTTGCCTCCCTGAGAAGGCCAGAAGGTCTAGCCAGCCAGCCATTAAAAGCTCATTACTGCAGCAATAAAAGGATTGATTCCTTGGTATTGCTCCCTCAGAACTTTAACAATTAGCCCATGTGCAATTATATGCTGGCAGTATAAAGAAGCTGCTGATAAATCATATTTTTTATTTCTAAAGGCAAGAGAGATGAAAGATATTAATACACAGCAGCATATGAAATTAATATAAATTGGAAACTAATAAAACAAGCTGCTTGCAGTGGTGCTGCCATTGCAAAATTTTGAATAACTTGACAGTAACAGACAATTAATTGTATTTGGGCAGGGGTGAGATTCTTTCCATATCAGGTGATTTGGCTCAGAGCAAACATGCATATTAAGCGGACTGCTTACTTCAAGAGAACTGGCTGGCAAAAATGAAGTTAGCACAGCTTGAAGCAGTGTCCTGAGGAACAAATAGACTGCTTTAAAGTGTAGAGTACTAATTACTCCATTGTATTAGGTGCAAACACAGAATCAAAATGTAGTTCCTACTCCCCAGTGTTAAGACTTTAGTTTTTGAAATAACAATGAATGACATGGTATATAATGGATCTGGTAAAAGACAGGTTGTGAGGAAAAAACAAATAGAACAATGAGATTTTCGTTCTCTGGCTTCTCTTTCTGTGTTTCTTTGTAGTGTGGGGGCATGTCTGCACTGAGTCGAAGACATCGGAGCTTTCTAGCTGAGTCCCATGAATAGTCTGACTCTGCTTCTCTGGACTTAGTCTTATGAAACCTAGTTAAAATACAGGCCTGCAGCCAGAGTTGTTTGCTCCTCTCCAGAGTAGTCTTTCAAGATAAACAGTGCTTATGCAATAGAAATAAACTGCAATATTAAATCAATACATATATACCTGCAAGAAAGGGCTTTAGTGGCCCCAGTTCACCTTGCACAATTTTTGTATATTTCTCCTCCGCTTTCTCTTTCAGGTGAAGTGATTGCCTTTTCTGGAGCTCTCCTCAGCACATTTCATAGGCCCCCACAGGACAATACCCTGTAAGGCTCTTTAGAAATCAGCCCAAGAAAATTCTGTCTGTTAATACAGTTCTTCAGCTTCCAATAATTCCAAACATTTTACCTGAATAGAACATCAGGAGGACATTACACTGCATGCACACATTACACTTTGCTTCCTGTTAGGTTTGCAGTCTTGCCTGTAGGGTGGTGTCTGGTGGATTACAGGAGTGTAGCAGGATGTGGGACATTCTCCCTTTGAGTCAGTGTCTTGGCACAGTGCTACAGGGGTTGTGGATTTCTGTGTGCCCTCTCAAGTGATTTTGGAAGCTCTATCATCTTTAGGATGATAAATTTGTAATAATATCCCATGGTCGTAACATTATTTACTGCTATAAGAGCACAATTAGAGTAGACAAGATTTCTGCAAAGCACTTGTTCCAGTGTCCATAAATATCACTTACTGAAGTCCTAATTCTTTGATAACCCAGCTGCCAATAGATGTGCTATGTTGCACTCCAGATATTACAGTCTATTTAGGATAAATGAAATATAAATTTGAGGGATGCAGCATAGAAAAATACCAGCTACTCATTCTCAGGATTGTTTTGCAGAACTGTTTTTAAACAGCTGTAAAGAGCTGATTGAATAAATGCTCTGATTTCTTCTTCTGCCTCTTCCTGAGTAACCAGTATGTGTTTTCCTTTCTGAATCTTGCATAACACTGGTAAAATAGAAGGGCTTTGTTCTATACCCTTATTTAACTGCATAAATGTGTTTATTCCTTGGCTTTCCCTATAATTAGTTTAAAGGAAACTGTTACTGTACCTGAATTCTTGTAATTTGTAAACTTTAAAAGAACTGACAACAAACACTGTCAAGTAATCTTCTTTTTTTTTGCCATTTCCCAATTTTATATATATTCACTAAAATTTTTAGGATGACTACTTGATTTGCATCATAAATGCAAAACTATGGTAATACAGTTTTCTGAAATAACCTTTCTTGTTTTTTTAACCAACTTCAGTGGCAATTGGCATTCTAAGAAGTCAGCAGAATATTAGTGTACACTTAACTACACTTAAGACATGAATGCATTTTATTCAAAATAATAATCTATAGGTGAATATACTGCATTTGAGAAAACTATTTGCTGCCTCACTTTAGTGGTTGATCTAGAAAAGGAAAAGTTTGAGTGTAGATGAGTTCATATGTCTAAAGGAAATAATCAAGAGCTGCTGTTGGCCTACCTAACCGTGAGGGTCTCTACAAGGTTAGCATCAGAGTATGTCCTCTTCTCCTGCCTCAGAACAGAAACTCTCCTGTGCATAGATTCAAGAGTTCAACTGCTGTTCCTGTGGCAATATGTGCATCCACTCAGCTTTTTTTTATTCTCCTTTCATGACCTGAGTTCCTCTTTGAGGGATGGATTGTGTATTTTAAAGGCACAGTTTCAAAGCTACAAATATCTGAATCATAAGGGAGTATTTAGAAAAGTATTGTTACGTGCTTGCCTGGTTTTATACTTTTTCCTTTGCATTTGCAGGTTGTCCAGGGACATATTACTGAGTTAGACTAACCTTTTGTCTGACCAGGATGACTGTTTTGTTTCTGTGCATCTTCTTCAGAACATACATCCAATTATAGGAGTTAGCAACACTCCAGAGATTTTCACAAAGAATTACTTTTCCTCAAATGGGCTTTTCCTAAATATTCAGTGCTGTATGAAGGGTCTCTTGTGTTACATTTGCTGTCTACAGTATTTAGCTCTTATGCTCAAAGGTACAAGGCATGAGGTCTCTGGGTGCCCTTGCATAACAGGATCTGAAAGAAGAACTCATGCACTCATTTCCCTTCCATGCATGGAAGCAGTTCACACAAAGTTTCAGAGTCTGGATTAAAGCTGTTGGCATCATTTGACATTTTAAGGTGGCATTTCCAAATAAAGTGTTGATGTGCAGAACACTTAGTAGTCTGTGAACAGTTTTGAATATGCATCTACAAACTTCAGGATTCATAAGCAGCATCCACCAGAAAACGTCTTTGTTTCAGCCCACGTGTGCAGTGTGTGATATTTAGTAGTTATACAGGCTTAGCAAAGTGTTTCACAAAGACACAATGTCATTTCTTAGGATGGGTTTACCCTACTCTAGGAAATGGGAAGAACATTTCTCAAAAGAAGCATCAGATGAGAAGTACTGCCTTAGCTGTAGATTTTGGTTAGTTCCTCTGGGGAGGAATTAAACGGGGATCTAGTCTAGGACCTATGATAGCAGTTGTGAGGGAGATGAGAATAGAGTCAGGAGACTAACAGAAAGGAAACAGATGTAAAGCTGATCCGTAGTATTTAACAAGCTACAAACTGATGAGTCAAACCCACTAGAATGTACTGTACATATAGTGCAGTTAAGACCTAAGTTTAGCAGCAAATTCAATATTATAAAGTACTTCATGTGCTGGAGACATCTGATTTAGAGGTGCCATGGGAGCTATAACCATGCCTATCTTGGCTTTGCATTTTTATTCCTTTACTTCACACATCCTTTTTGGGAGAAGAGCCATTTCAAAACCTGAAAAAACGTTTTTGCAAGAAAACTGTACAGGTGAAAGCAAGCTGCCGTAACCTGAGAAGCTATAGACAGCAAGGAGTCCTTGAACCAGAACCAGGGTAGATTCCCTCTGCATTTGGGCACGTTTCTGCAGTGCACTGTGTTCATGAGCCTAAAGACATCAACATTATCCAAGATGAAGAAAATGCCAAGGTGGTCCTTCAGTGTTATTAATTTTTTTTTATTAGCAATGAAGCAAGATACTAAAAAAACCCATAATCCTAATTATTTTTCCCTCACTCCGATCATCAGAAATCTTGACACAATTTTGTAATTGTGTGAACCTTATCCACCAGAGTAATCGATGATGATGTGCAAACCCTCCAGTGTCTCCTGCCAAATGAACTGCCTGGAGCAAAAGTGATGTTCTTGTAATAAAAATACCCCATTTCCACCAAAGCATGAGTCACTTTCATGCTCTTCTCTTGTAATAGGCATCAGTGTGCAAGCTTTGATAAGTTTCACCAGGTTATCAGTTCTGTGCTCTTCTGACAGACTGTCAGACCTTCCCTCTCCGTGCTTTCTGTTCTGTTATCTCACCAAGACTGAACTTTCTACTGTGTCTCCTGAGCACCTTATTTAAGTGATTTCCTTAATAGCTGCTACTGCAGTGCCTTGCAAGTTTCTCCTTTGCTTCAGGTTGAAGGACACGTGTTTAGTTTAGGAAGGGACAGGTAGAGCAGCAGGCCGAGCACGTATGGTAGGAAATTCCCACTGCTCCCATTCTTGTGGTCCACAGTGCTCACAAAGGTTTGTAGAGTTCACTAAGTGTCTGGGGGGTCTGGGAACTGACTTCTAGGATGAAACTAGTTTTAAGCACTCTACCAGCATCAGCTTAATGTTTAAGAGCTCTGAATGAAAAATTAAATAGCCTACTAAAGGCGGTTTTTGTGGGTTTCAGTTTCAAACAAGTGTGGCTAATTGTCTTAAATTTTCAAGAGGATGAAAGTTAACCCAAATTTCAAGAGTGTTTCCAAAGCAAATTTCTGGGTTTCTGCCAGAACTTTGCTGCATACTGAAACTGAAGCCATAGCTCTGTTACAGGTCACGGTCATAGATTAATGTCCTTTCAAATCCAAGCCACAAACCTCATAGGTTTTGTTTTGGTTTAGAATTTGTTCTTTTTCATGTTGCTCCAATCACAATACCTTTTCTCTGAAGTACTGCTACCACCAAATACTTTGCCTAGTACATTTCTCTTACTATAACTTTTGTTGGTGGTCAGGCCTGGCTGTGTAGGTAATTTTTTCCTTGGACTGAGGCAGGAGTGCTCACAAAGCACTGTGCTAGCCTGACAAAATGTCTGCAGGGTCTCTGCCTTTCTTTCCATCTAGGGCTGTGGTGCCATCAATATGCTAATTCAAGGCAGCTGAGAGCAGAACTCCCTACCTGCAGCTTTTTAAGCTCGAAGATTTTTTAATCAGTTTCCTAATTGGAACCTAGGGGACCCCATTATGCTTTAATAATACAAAATCTAACTTGTAAAAAATCTTAATTATGGGCTGCTTTTTAAATGGATTTGATCACTGAGAATATCTACATGTTTTGGAGAGTGGGGGAGGTGGTTGTGTCTCCTTTTAGAAGATTGGTACACAGAAATGCTCTGGAATCACAAGTACTCCATATGGATGTAACGTGCTCCGTATGGAGTGCATTAAAGGTGTTGCCATTGTGTCAATCCAGTCCCTATGCAATGATAACTTTTTTTTAAACTTATTTGTTTTCTTTTTCTTTGCTTTATTGGTGGCCACAGTGATTGTTATATGTCGCTGCGGTCAGATTAATCTGTGTCCCAGACAGTTTAAAGGACTATGAAAGTACTGTGTTGGAAGTTTGGAACTGACAATGTAGGCCAATAATTTCTATGATATGTATTCCAGTGGCACTACTGGAGAATAAATCTCTTCATTATAATGCTTCTGTAAGCAATATCTCTCTAACCTCATCTTGTGATTGGCACCATACTGTCCCTGAGCTTGAGGATGAAGCATTACTGCTATTTAAGATTTTTATCACGTAAAGATAAAAGCCCTTTTTTTGGCACATGGGCAGGCACAATCAGAAGTATCCCTGTATATGCTGGTATACTGATTGTACAGTTTGTAAATCATCACTTGTTTCTCAGCTTACAAGGGGAAGAAGTGGTTTTGTAACACTTACACTAATTATGAATTCAGTAGTTTGTAAATTTACATGTAATTTCTTAGATACTGATTAAACTCCAAACCAACTTTTTTTTTTTCTTTTTTTTTTTTCTTTTTTTTTTTTTTTTTTTTTTTTGTCAAGAGTGCATTACAATTCTTTAGAGCCTGTTTTGTGCTGTGTTTTCTTGAGTCCTGAAAAGACCCAAGAATGTCGAGTCTTGTCAAGGCTCATCAGCAATGTTACCCTCAGAACTTCAGTTACTGTCTTCATCATTTCATTTTTGGGGAATGCTCATACCTGCTCTTGGTACTGGAAATCACCATAGTCTAAAGAGCATGCACTTTGCTTAGTTGCTATGCACCGGAGGCACATTAACAGTCCTATGAGGTATCATACAGTGAGTCTCTTGATGATGTGTCTGTAAGCCTGCATATATCCTGCATTTTGCTTGTTCTTAAATAACACCATTTTTTGAAAGACAGCAAACAAGGGATGGTATCTACCAAGACACAGAGTTCTTACAGGGGAATTTGGTCCCACTGAGTGTTTGATCTCTGAAGTCATATTCGTTACCAGCTTCTTGAAATTTTGGCACTAATGCTTACCTCTGAACGTCTGATATGTAAGTTAAGTGATAACATGCTGAGTGATGACAGGGATCTTGAGGCTGTTCCTACAGAAGCTGGCTGCCAGGAGATGTAGGAAGAGTTTGATTTGGAACTTTTTATGGGCTTTGGATTTTGGTCCTGAGGAAAGGATTTGCTGATGGAGAGATCCAGGATCCCTGAATAACTACCTGCTTTGGCAGACATGGGAGGAGTCTATTGCTAGGGGCTGCCTTTTGTCTGAGTTTTATTCATCAAGTATTATTCTCAAATAAGATTGTTTTTGGCATATTGTTAAAAGAAAAATGCGGATATTTACCATAAATAGTGGAGTTCTGAGATGAATTTGTTAGAGGAATCTCCCCGCCTCTTTCTTTTAAACACGGGGGCTGCTGAAGGTGATTTGCAAATTTGGATGAATGTTTAGGATTAAGTGGGGCAGGCTTGGACTTAGATTTATAAACAAGGAAATGAACTCAGTTTGAAAGAAGAGAGAGAGGCAGTGATAGTAATTTTCCTCAGAATTAATTCTATATTTGAGCAAAGGAAATCCAGTTGCAGAGTTGCAGGAACTGCTGGCTAGAGATGACTGTGCTGCCAGCTGGGGCACAAGAAGGTACAGGTACATTTAGTAAATCTGTTCTAGAAAACTGCTTGAGATGGTAGGAATGTAAAATGGTCGAAATCAGTACATGCATGGTGTTAAATAAATGAGGGCCAAAGAAGAAACTAAAGCATTTCTTTTACCCAACCATCCCCACTATGTATGTGTCTGTTTGGTCTTTGGCTCTTAATTGGAAGGAGTGCACAAACCAGTTATAATTAAGTTGTGAGACCACAGAGAGATCATATACAGCTGAAAGGGGAATCTGGGGGGAGTACTATGGGGCATGTGTATGGCCAATATGTTTTGATGGAAGGCAGTTCTAAATCAAAGGCACACAGGTCAACCTGGACTATTTGCCTTGGTGCCAGAGAGGACTCCTTGATCTTCTTTTACTGGGCTTTAGATAAGAATTAGAGGGAAGATGTGCTCCTGGTAGCCAAACAAACTGAAATATTGTGAAGGGAAGGAAAAGGGAGGGATGAGATCTAACGAAAGAGCAGGGAAGATGCATCACAATTCACTTCAATCTTTCTTTACCCAGGCAGGAAGAATTCCATCTCCTCCACTGTCCTAGGACATGCAACATATCTTAGTAGGGCTGGCTTGCAAACTTTATATTCCTACTGCAAACACAAGCAAATGAAATATCTAAGTCCCTGAACTGCTTGTTCTGCCTTTGCCTGAACTGTGAAAGCAGTTTCTGAAAAAGAAGCAGCAGACATCAAACTGCATGACACATCCTCTTAAAAGAGAAAGCAAGTCCCTCTGTGTGAATAATTGCATAATAAATAAATCCGTACTTTCTCAAAATTGTTGACGTTCTGGGTCAAACGTCTCTCCTGTGTAATTCCCCTGACTTGAGTGAATTTACATGAGATCAAAAGTGGTCCTCTTTGTTAAGAGACCGAGGTGACTCTGTCCATGCATTTGTCTCACAGTTTGGAAAATTAGTTGCAATGTTGCATCTCTGAATGGCTGTGTTGCATATTATATACACCTGTGCAAGTGCACATGCACATCCATGTATGCATTAAGAAACTAAACTTCAGTTGTTACCAAATTTTAATGCTATAAATTATTAGTTTAAATGGATTTTGGTTGTCTGCCAGGCCTTTTTTACCTGCTACAATTTGCCTGTTCATTTTTTATGTAAACCTTACTGTCCGTTGACTTGCAGAAAAGAATTATTATGTAATTTTTAGCATTAAAGAACAAAACACTGTAGATGAAGGTTAAATATAATAATCATAAAAGTGACTATAAAGCAGCAAATTTCTCTCTAATTTAGGTGTTTGTTTCTTCAAGTCATAGGTGCTGATTAATGTAGAGCTTTTGCTTCTCTTTTTGCTGTAGCCCAAACACAGCTACAGCAGAAGGAACTGAATCCTTGCTGCCTCACAGTGATCAGTTTGAAGTTCAAGCTCCTTTACAGAATGCTTATTGTGGTGATGAGGTGAGGAAGAGCAAATACCAACTGGACTGGAGGTACTGCAGTTGGCTATGAATCACCAGCAAAAAAAAAAAAATCATAACTTTGATCTTGAACCAAATAAACTTTCAGCCATGTAAAAAGGAAAAAAAAAAGGTTGGTTTTCTGGGCTTTCATGTCTGAAGTGAGAGCACACAAGTATAGATCTCCAACACAATTTTAATTGCTTTACTTTTCACGGGAAAGAACCACCTAAATATAACTTCAGGAAATAATGTCTATCTTACTATTTGCAGCAATTGAAAGAGATTAAAGTTGGTCGAGTGTGAAATAAGGGATGAGCCAGTGAACAGCTGGTATAGGGATCTGTATCTGTCTTGTGTGGAATACAAGACTGTTGAACAGTGTCTCTGGGAAAAACACATATCCAGCAAAAGCATTTCTCTTTAGTGCTCTGATGCACATATTTCTTCTTTTCCCAAGTATCAATTTTCTTAATGTTTCTATACAAAAATTTATTTAAGTGTTTATAGGGAAACATGCTGATAAATTCAAAGCAGAGTTGTTTTTTTATTCACACCAGTGATTACACCCTGAAAATGACCATGGCAGGTTATCACTGAAGGCAGTAGCTTCTCAGTATATGAGAATAGAATATTCATTTTAGGAATAAAATTATTAGAAGTTTTTTTAAGTACCACTAGTTTCACTGATTTTTTTTTTTTTTTTGTGAGAGATTCCCCAGACATTTTCCTCAAGGGCTAAACCAAACAACCACAGTTTGAAATTAGGGCTGAGATGCAGGGCAATGAGTAAAAGTACTCAGTGCTGCATGTCCTGTTACTGTCATGCTGTGAATTGCTCTGTAAGCCTTCTCAGAGCCTGAGACAATTTTACATTTCAGCCTTTCACCAGGAACCTTTATGCCTGAGGCAAATATCTTGTGTGTGCAAACTTCTTTGGAGCAGCTGGTGACAGTCAGTGGCAAAACCAGAACTTTTAAGTAGCTGGTTAAAGTTTTGATAATTTTCATGTTTCTCTGCCGGGCAGCTTAAGAAATCCATCCTACTCGCATTCTGTAAATAAGGTATTTAGGAGAGTTTTCTTGCCTGTACCTCTTAGGTTTGTTTCTGTGCCATGTAGAGATCTTGCTTCATTGTGATAAATACTGATGTTTTCCTTATGTGTAGTTGACTTTTTACACCTAAATAAAATTGCAGTTGTCTAATTAGAAGATGTATCATAGAAGAGAAAAAATATTAAAAATATTAGATTTATATTATGTACAGGAACATGGAAGAAAAATAATTTTAAATGAAAATAGTTGAGTTAGCATTGCATGATGCCACCCTACAATAATAGTGATCAGTGCTCTCAGAAAGGTATCTGTCTTGCATGTTCTTTGAAACACCAGCTTCATCCCCATCACCCAATGACTGCTGAAGCCAATGAGGTTTAATTGGTCTTTACCACTCAGACCACTTCTTCTACCTAAGAAAATAAGAAAAGGTCAGGGATTTGGTCCTACCAGACCATCTTCCTTTTCTCTCTTCCTATTTTTTCAGTGCACAGACTGAGGCTGAGATTAATGATCATGAATAGTACATTCAACAGGCATTTTCTATGCTAGAAGTTATCATGCTACAAGCTAACTTAAAGTACTTCATGCACAAGGTGGCTTTTTTTTTTCCCATAGCCTGCAGAAGGATCTGAGGGAGAGCATGCTTCAGGGAAAAGGAAAATATTTTGAAAAGTTTGTAATAAAACTACTTTTAGGGTTTTTTTTTCAGCCACTCAATTTCATGAGTATCACATCCAGCTACAAAGCTCTAACACAACACTTGAATAGAAATTAGAGTTTCTCCCATCAGTATATATTAGTGTAGCATAGACATTTCAATACTACATTTAGTATTTCACTTCTTTTCACTACAGTGGCTGTTTTGTTTTTGAGAAAGATGTCTGGATTTGATCCTCAGTTGGCATGAACTGTCCCATTTGAGAATGGTTGCATCAAATGCAAGTTAAATTGGACAAGTGTGTTAAGGTATTATGCTCTCATTGGAATTTTTATTGCCTGAAGTATTGATTGAATAAGACAACCTCCCAATGTCTGCTGCATGGGGTCACAACCTTCATAAATGTGACCTAGAACAAAATGAAGTTCAGAGAGGTGCTGAGAAGAAAATAGGTTATTGCCCCATCACTTCTGTAGTGAAGTAAAGTCATCACACAGGGCTATTGGACATCTGCAGCTCTGAGGAAGCTGCAAACTTTATTGGGTGGAAGTGGACTATTTCATTTTTATGTCTGTTTTTGACATTTGTTTGAATATACTGTGCACCTTTCATTTTCAGCATTCAAAGTTTTGGCAGTCTTTATTGACTGTCTGAAAGACAGCAATGTTGATTTATAGAATGTGGGAAAAGGATCGTTGTAGTTATCAATGAATTACATCCATATCTGGAAACACAGCAAGAGCTTCACTGAACAGAGCAGGAGGATGAGATAGGATGAAGAGCCCATTATATAGTAGAGGAGCAACAGAAATAATACTATTAAGTAAGGATTAATATGTTGGGACTACCCCTCTGTTTTTAAGAAAGGCATAATTGTGAAACGTTGTAGGTGGTTGGAATATGGCAGCAAAGTGCGCCTTAAAATCAAACCACTAATAACCCGTAAGACTGTGACCTTTATTGAGTTTATGAATTCATAAATTCATTATTCCTGAAACCAAATCATATTAGAAATGGCTTTGAAAATGTCGAAACTGGATATGAGGGAAGAGGCAGAAGTGGATCTCTAGTATTCCCATTAATCAATTTCTTTTTCACACATTCTTTTATAAATGCATTAAGTTTTACGTAAATGCAGTGAGAAAACAACATAAACTGATAAATAAAATAGCAGAAAAAAAACTCTTCTGAAAAATATAACTCCGTTGATGCCTTGAGCACTTTGATTATAGTCCATGTTTTTTTTTCACCATGGCATGAAGAGGAGAACCAAGGTGTTTTGATTATCGTAGTTTTTCCTGTGATTCATGGTTCCAAAAACACCTGCAAGATCCCTTCTCTGCTGATCTGATCTTAAGGTTTAGTGTTGGATGGCCCTTTATTTATTTCATTTTTTAGGAAAGCTGTGATGGTCTAGTGGAGGTACATGGGGTAACTGTACATCATGTAAGCACAAATCACATCTTTTTCCTGCATTTGTATGTGCCAGATGCTAAAAGAAGAAAAAAAATGTTACGACTTTTTTGTTGGTTTTTTTTTTTTTTTGTCCCTGTGCAGTGGTGAGGACTTGTTTCAGCTCTCAGGTGCAAACCAAGACAAAAACTCAAACTGTGCAGTAAATGAATGCTACACAGATACTTCCATGGTGGTAGAGAACACTTGGTGAAATTTTCAAAATGCTGTCTGTAACAGATATTGTACAGATATAAACAGTGAATGCTCATCATTATGACTGGGGTAGTTTAAGGTAGCTGACTAATTCTGTTGGCAAGTTTAATTGGCTAGATTATTCATCTTTTATTATTGGCTCATTTCCATGTAGTATTTTAGTTCATTATTGAGTGTCTGTATTATTCTCCTGGGAGTGCACATGTGTAGTTTTTGTCATACAGAAAAAGTGTCATTAAGGGAAGGCAGAGGCCCAAGTTGTGTTCTTTTCTTGCCTGTAAATGGGGATGGTTATACTTTCCTCATCTTTACATTTTACCTTGCACAGCTTTTGGGGCAGGATCACTCTTTTACTGGATTTATCCTACATCCTGCAAACAGGCATTGCATCTGGCTTCATTGTCTCTGTGGTTCAGTAGTGTGGCCAAGAGAGAAATTGCCAGAAGACTGCAGTGCCAGTCCTCACTTGTCTGGGCTCTGTGAGGGAACAAGCATCCGTGGAGCACTGGGTTTAGGATCTCTTCTCTTTTGAGTTAGGCTTTATGCCAGGCAAAGGTCAAAACTCTTCTTGCTCACATGAACTGTTGGGAAAAAAAGTTTTCCCATACATCTTCCTGAAACACCGTAAAACACTGAGTAAAAGAGTTGTAATGACCTTTAGTCCTCCAGAAGCTTGGGATGGAGAGAACTTTTGACCACTGTGAAATGAGGGAGAGACACACTGAATCAGGAATCTAAAGAAAAGCCAAGCCTAAGCAAGAGACAAAGTCTAGAAAGAAAGAAAGAAAGAAAAAAAGTATCAGAAAACTATTCTGCGCCTCAGATATTCAGTCAAATAAATTGTTACTCTTTGATCAGCCTTTGACAGTGTCTTAAGGACGGCCACCTACCCACACCAGCTTCTATTCAAGAGTGAAATATTCAGCCAACTGATTTAGATGGAAACACTTTACTCCTGAAGGAGAATTTGTAAGAAAAATACCACTACAAACCCCAGGCTTTCCAGAGTGTTTTTTGTCTTCTCTCTTACCTAACAAGCTTCTTTGTAATTTTAGTTCCTATTTCATTATAGAGTGGCTCTATGGAGAATTTGGCTGTTGAGATATAGACCAAGGCAGGTCTACAAAGGCCTTCCTTGTCAGGCATGTTTTGGTAGATCAGCTCCTAGAGGGGATGAGGGAAGAGAGAGTGAAGTATTCCCAGGAATACAGTGTTGTGTCAGTGTGCAGAGTGGTTTGGCTTTAATCACACTGCTAGGGCACAGCACTTTTGCTGTTATAACTTAGCTTTTAGTGTTTCATTGTGTATAGTAAAGATATTGGCATGCTCAGATATTGCATTCTTATGAAGTCATAGTACCAGAAATGCTTGCTAGCCATATAGACTGGCTTGTATTTTAATCCATATAGAGAGGGCCCACATGGTGTAGTGGAGATATCAAAGACAAATGGTATAATCATTAAAAATGTGACTTTATCACTGTGCTTAGATAAATCAACTTAAAATTATTCCACTATGCATTTCAGGTAATGTAATAAATTCAAGTTAGAGATTACTAGACTCAGTTGACTTAAACACCGAGAACAGTCTCACAAGAACTCCACAGAGAAGGGGAAAGGCTAATTTATTTCACTTCTCAGATCTCTGCAACCACTGTGTAGATTGGTATTGCTAATTAAGACTGCTATATTGCACCAACAGAGAAGAAATACAATCTGGGATCAGGGAGGTCTTGGTCTGATCTTTGCTGTCACCTGCAATGGACTATGTGAAATTCAGAGGTTATGAAATCAAGCATATCTCTTTCTGGATAGTAACAGACATGCTATAAGTTCCCTGCCATTTTTTTTCCTGTTCTTTCCATAGTCTGTCTTTCAGTACACGGTGGAGTATGCTTTCCTTCCAGGTTTCATTTAGAAAATACCTGCAATAATTGGGGGCTTGTCTGTTCTCTGAGTCTTTGTTGATGTGAATTTTAGGCTAAGGTCAGATATAGGATTTACCTTACCAGCATCTGAAGCCTTCTGTTCCTAGAATAGAAGTAACACAGATGACTGAATCTGCAGTGGAGTTTTTAATCTTGGCTGTGATACTTTCTCTCCTTGGAAACGGTTTTTCCTTTGATTCAAAATCTTTCATGCCCTGCCATCCTTCTTGGCCCCGATTCCCGTGACCAGGTTGCAGAAGAGGAGCTCAGCCTCTGGCAGTGCTGGTGGCAGTAGATGGCAGCATCAGTCCACTGTGGGAACTTAGAGCTGCAAAATAAGTGATAGAAAGCAGACTGGCTCACAGGAGGCTGGCATTTTAAATATCATCCTTTTTTTTTTTTTCTTTTTTCTTTTTTTTTTTTCTGTTCGCTGGCACATCTCTGGTTCTGATTTTCCCTTCAGCTCGCCTACGTATTCTACATCAATTACCCATGAGGGCTTTTCATTTTATTTCCTGTTACATTTCGACACATGGGTGGTAGATAGAAGCCTTGTACATGCACCCCTCAAAACATAAGCACAAGAGAATTTGAGAGGCTCAGAAGATTTCCCTGCAAAATACAGCACTTGTGTTTATTTTTGGTTTTCCAAATACGTTTCTCCTTGCATATGTGCTTACAAACCAAGGTGTTTCCATATGCCTTACTTGATTATTTGTTCCTCTGAAGGTGCCATTCAGAATTAGAGCAAAGAAACCTGGAAGAACTCATTGTTTCCTTTTTGAATACTTTCTTTTTTTTGTTTTAAAATGTTGTAGCTCAGCACCATGGCTTATAATGAAGGGGAGAATTAATATTCATTATTTATATGGTGAAACAGGACAAAAGGATGGCATTTTTGTAATCTTGCAAGCTAATACAAGGTTTTAAAACGTGGTCATTTTGCCCTCTTAAGTGACCACAGGAGTAAGGGATTTAGCCATTGAACCTGCCAAGTGGATGTCATCTTCCAGGATTAGATTCAGGCACTGTTCCAGGCTCCAGGCCATGTTAATGCCCAGGCATATTCTACCTGGTATGGAGCTCACAGGAGTGGCTTTCCTCACTCTTCTGTCACTTAAAATACCCCCTTCCAAAAAAACAGCTTAGAGATTGCAGAGATTGGAACTAACTAGTCTTCAAGGTCCCTTCCAGCCCTAACCATGACTCTGTGTTTCCATGACTCTTTGATTAATAACTTCACAAGTCAGGCATATACACGGCTGCATGCGGAGAATCAGAGACATTAGCTGGGAGCAGGAGTCAGGACAGTGCCAGTATTTTACCTGCCAAACAAAATAAACAAGAGAAATTGTTTAACAAACAGTAAAGTAAGTGAAGGCCCTTTACTTTTGCTGGACTCAGGACCCTGTCTGACTGCAGAAGGGCAGGGTTATCCCTGATTCATCAAGCTTGTGCCCTTGCCATGAGCATCCCCACTCCATCTATCTTATAAAGACAACTCCTTGAAGCAGGTTGGTTTCTGGCCCTCAGACAATGGCTTCTGGACCAGTTGTCTCACATGATCAAAGATGTTTGTGGATGATTTTAGAGTTGAAAATTACCTCTCCCTGACAAATTGCTTTTTTCTGCAGGGTGTGACAGAGCCTGTTGTTAAGGGTGTGCATACATAAAAAGAAAAAGATGCATAAATTACTTACATTCTCTGACTGAGCTTTATAAATGCTCATGAATCTGTAGAACTGTGTGTTTGAGAGAGCTACAGTGAGACTGAAGACTTTACCAAAATGCAAAATAGAGCTACTTGCCCCAAATGTATTTCTCAACAAGAGTAACTTGCATTTGATGGTTCCAAAGGTTGGCAGAAACCTGGAGTTGTTTAATCGCAGAACATGAATATTGGTTTTATACTTAATAGAAATTATTGTTCTCAGCTGCTACCACCAAGGGTATAGTGCTTGTCATTCACAAGTTTACAATGATGAATGAAAGCAGTCAGTCTGGTGTAAGTTTCTAACCCTTTTCAGAGGGTTAGCACTTGGAGATGTGTATCTGTAGTCTAATTCCAAGAGGTAAAGCATGCAGTTGCAGTTAAAAGTTTTCAGATTATTAGAAACAACTTTGAAGGGGATTTGAAAGTAATATTAAAAATTAAATGGAGTCTAAAGTGTTCCTTAAGGCAGAGTAACCAGCAAATCCCACTGCATTACTCTAAGCACAGTGGCTGGACCTTCATCATAATTAACCTCATATCTTCATTATCTGGACTGTGTCTTACAGATTAAAATGCCTATTAATACCCATTTTGAAAAAGAAATTAGTAGGAAGTAAAAGTAGTATCTGTAAAGGTTGTACTGACCAGCCTGAATATAAAAAATGGAATTAGCCCTCCAGCAGTCCTAAGACATTATCATGTGTAACTCATCCACAAAATTCTTCATGTTATTAGTTAAAAAGGTGACAGATCGTAGTCTTGAGTTTTCTTACTGCTTAGCAATTTAAGGGGGAGAAAAAGGTTAAGAAACATTTTAAAATGCACAAAATGCCCATAACTCAAACTATCTGAGTCTGGTTTATAGATACGCAAACTTGGCTACATTGCTACATCCCAGGAGCGCCTTTAGAAAATGATAAACACAAGTATAAAAGAGAGTGACAGATGAATGTGCAAAGAAGATGGAAAATAGAAAGTCTGCCTGAATGGTAAGAACTGTGTTGAAATCCTTGAGATCTGCAGAGGAAACACTAAGCTACATTCGTTGCAGAAATGAATAATCTGCTAGTCTTAGGCAACCTCTTCTTCTACACAAAATAGGGATCTTTGTAGATGACTAGAGAACCTTCCTTTGTAGTGTAAACTATAGTGGTTCTGATTGTCAGGCATGGAAAAGAGGGCTTAGACCTGATTGTCACCTAAAATGATCATCAGCACAACTATTCTGTGGTGTATTTTAGTGCTGAATTTTGGATATTATTTGTCAAGGAACAGAGAACAGTTTAGGATGAGAAGAAATAAAGAGAAAATAGATAAATCTGCATTTGAAGTGTGTTAAACCAAACCAGTGAAACATATCTGAAAATACATGGAATAAAGCACAAATCAGCAAAACAATCTGGTAGGTGTAGGAAAAGAGGGAAATAGGAGAAGTCAAGCTGAATTAGGTCTTGCACAGAGCAGCAACAGGTTCTTAAAGCATTAAGAGAAAATGAGAAAAAGAAGACTTGAATCATTGTTCAATGAGGATGAGACTGAGTAATTTAGATACTCCTCAAAACAGACAGAATACTTTGCTACAAGTTTTCAGTAATAATAGTGATGGAGTTGTTGATCTTAAGGGTACAGACAAAGATTACTAAGAATGAAGAAATAAAAACTGAAACTATTACTCTGAGTTAAACCCAGAACTCAAGAGCATGAAATATTTCAGTTGGAAGACTGTAGGACTTGTAGTCTGTGTTTCAAGTCAAACATCAGAAAAAAACCAAAAAACACAACCCAATTAAAAAGTGGAAGAATGCTATATGAGCAATAGATAGAGACTATTAGTAAAAATATTATCTGAGGACAGAATTAAATGCATGTGGGAAGTGGGAAATGCTGTTCTACTCTAGATCGTTTTTGGTGGGGTTTTGTTTGTTTGGGGTTTTTTTGTTGTTGTTGTTATTTATTTATTTTATGATGGCAACAGAATTTAAATTGGTGAAGAACCAATATATTGGATGTAGATAATTAGCAAATTAGACAAATTACTATGAGAAAAGTGGAAAGAGTTCACTGATGCAACAACATCTATAGGAGTATATTGGAATAACATTTTAAACTGGTATATCCTTAAGATAAATATGTAACCAGAAACAGAGGAAACATATTGAAGTAAAATCATGCTTAAACATCAGGTTCAGCTAGAGTTGAGGAATATTGACCAATGCATTTCCACAAGAAGAAGGAAAGTATTAGTCCCATTATGAAAGCTACTGGTGAGAATTTTTGTGTACATGTCTGTATAAGTTTCTGACTTTCTTCCCATATTCAGATGAGATTAAATAAAACTGGAGTAGGAATTGAGAAGTTTGTTATGTCTAAACTAAAGAAAATGAAAAATAGAGTGGGTTACACTAGTACTAAACAGCTGAAGAAAGTTTCGTGGTTGGGGCTGCTTGGAGAAAGATCTTACATAACATCTGTTAATATGTTGTCAAAACATTTAAACGCAGTATCAATTCCCTCTGTCACGGACACGTTATTGAAAAGTGGCTCAGTCCAGCGTGTACGGTTTTGCAGAGATGGTTGGCTCAGGGGGCTGAGAGGCTGGGACCAGGCTCGTGGTAACATGGAATTGATGCACACAACAGTCTGCAATCAAAATGGACCTCAATGGCCCAGAGAATGGTTATGAGCTATATTTGCTTAATAGTAGAAATACGGGGATAAGTCTGTAAGTACTCCAAACAGCTACATCACTGGCGTGGTTATCTGCACTAAAAATGCTGGATGGCAAAAAAAACCCCCAACAAAACGGTTGGGTTTTGATTATTTTCATTGTCTGTTAAATTCAGAGGCAAAGGACTGGAATTCTAAGGGAACATGCCAGCTTCTCTGTTTTTTTCTGTCAGGTAGTTGGGTGTGTTAAGTGGGCTGGCCCACTGTTTTAATCTGATACCTCAGAAGTATCATATAGAGCAGTGGTAGAAAAACATTCATGTGAATGAGTCAAAGATATAAAAACTGACCCCAAATCATTGTGTATCGGCATGTGCTGCTTGTTCAGTTTGCAGAACTTGAAAGCTGAGAGCCAGGGTGAGGAGGATGAGAATAAAATGCTATGACATTTAAGCCAGGCAGACAAAGTTGAATTCACAAGGGAATCTTTTTCTCTCAAAGGCAATTATATTTTCTGGTGTCTTCATTCTTCCCAATGCCTCACTTCCTTGAGATTTTCCTAATTAGGTAGGAGGGTAATATAGTAGTAAAGCAATTTTTGGAGCAGCCAGGAATGGAGCTGGCAAGTAGTTCTAGTGAGACTGCACCTGGTGCATGGTGCTTAATCAGATTATGCCTAAAAAGCTCTGAGAATCAGGAATATTATTATTTCATGCCTTCTGATAGTTGACTGTTTATCCAGAAAGGATCCAAAATACATCAGGAAGCTTTTAAGTATGAAGAGGATGTGACACCCTTTGTTTTTCATGTTTTTGCCTTTGCCTTCGGATATTTACATACCTTGGAGTCAGTTCTCACGGATTCTCGTGTAAATAAAGAATGTTTACATATTTTCTCCTCTAGGAGGAGTTTCATGAGTGATGGTGATGTTCACCAATGTGGTTGGAGAGGTGGCAACACCTTTGGCCAATCTCTTACCTTCTGTACAATTGTATATAAATTGGAGTCACAAATTTAAAAAAGGGCATTCTTGCCTGACCTTGGAGCTGACCTCTGCCTTGTCCTTTCGTATCCTATTGCGACAGAGGATGTAGCACCTGACTTGTGTAGCAATAATCTGACTAGAGAAGGCAGAAGAAAGGATGTGATGTGGGTAATTGTGGTGAAAAAAAAATCCATTAAGGGATTACACAGCATAACCTGTTGTTAGAGGCAAGGTTAGAAACCCAGATTTTCCAATCTCTTCTTAATCTCTTGAACACGAAAAGGGCTTCCAAACTGTGGGAATTTTCAGGCTAGTTGCCTTCAAGCTATTTAAGAATTACACTTACCACACTGAAAGATTGAAAGTGACCATTTGCTACTAATGACACAGCTAGCTAGGAGTTATTTCTAGCTACCCTGAAGCGGTATCCTGGTATCTTCCTATTCCAGCCTTCCTGCAGCTAGTTCTCTAGAATATGTATAGACAATAACATGCAAAAAGTGACAGTTTGACAAGAGAGCTTACTGAAAGCCAAATATTCAGGCCTCTGCTACTTAGCCTTATTTATTCCAGTACACTTAATATTTCCCATTAGCTGCTGAACAAATGTAATGGCTTTGACATTAATGAAATCTGTATAAAGTGCACATGGCTTAAGTGGGGACAGCCTGAAATGAACAGCATAAAAGCAGACCACACTTTAGTACTGTTCCTTCCTATAATGTTAAGCACTTCTCCAGTCATTGTGAAAGGATATTGCAGAACAGCCAGGGCTTGGAGTAAAGTTAGAAAGACTTCAAGAAAATAAAGTAGTTATTTTCTTTTTTTAGAGCGTCTTTAAAGCGAGCTGTGTAACTTGATGCAAGTTTACCTACCTAATTAAATAATTAATTAATTCCTGTAATTATTTTATGGCCATAAATCTGCTAGTAAGGTTTTTGTGAGTAGAGGAGACAATCTTGGACATCAAGGGATTTAGTTACTACCGAATAAGAAACTAAGACTGGATTTCATGTTTTACCATTAATGGTTATTGCAGATTATAACATTGCATTTAGCAAAGTGCTCCTAATCTATATGTATCTGAAAGGTATTGCTTGTACACAGCTATCCAAGTTCAGTGAATTATCCTAGCTGTCCTACAGTCTTTTGCTGTGCTCGTGAAATAGATCCTTCTAATCAGGAGCCTTTGACTGATGTGTTACAAAACCCAGGCAAGACAGAAATTTGCCAAAATCTGGTGGGATAGAATGTAGCATGGTTAAACTGAAAATATGCCCTCTGGAAAGAAACCATGTGTGTACTTGAGCCTGTGCTAAGGTTGAGACTTCTTTTCCCCAGCTATGCTCAGTGACTGCCTGCACTTAAAGTGGAATTGGTGTGTGTGTTACAGAAGCCACCACCACACTAAAAGCTGTCTAGAGAAAATGCATAGTAGGAGCATCATCCTTCTTGTTGTCCCTTTAACTTAGCTGCACTGATCACCATGTGTCCTTCAATTATGAGCGTTAAGTATGTGTAATTGAAACATGCTTTGCTGCAAAGTGTCCTTACAGCCACCTGCTGTTGGAGCTTCTGGATGATTTGGGTGAAATTAGGAATATCTGACTAGTGTCTAAACATCAGGGTTCCTGCTCTGTTGCATGTTTTCTGGTGCATGGGTGAGGAATGGGAGGCTTTGTAAAGGAAGATAAAGTCTCTGATTTTGGCACCCTTACAATTTTCAGATGCCTGTCCTATCTTTGTGTTGAGCTGCCTCCATGGTTGATATGTGTTTATGAGGTTCTGGACCACAGCAAAAATAGGAATGATACAAACATCAGGATAGGTCATTTCCACTGGAATAACTCACACGTGGATGAGGATCTCTCCCTAGTTCAGCAGGGAGGGATTTAGAAGATGTGTCAATCTTCATTGTTTTCACTTTAAAATCAATGAGAAACATGAAATTTTTAGAGATTCTAAAAAGTCTACTAAAACCCTGGCTTTTTCAGCTGAATACCTTGGAAGGAGCAACCTCTTTGAGGAGTCAGCCTTTTCCCAGCTCCCATACTCTTAATCCAGTCTTGATGCTTCCTTTTTCTATGTCTTTGGGGTTTTGTAGTGGTCTGAATATGACAGTATCCAGAATTGATACAGTATTTTCACATATCATGAAGATTACCGAATGTTTCCTCCACCTGTAAATAAATGGTAAAGGCCAGCTTTATTGCTACATCTCATGAGCAAGCAACTGAGTTATAAAGAGGTTGACATTATGGGCAGACTGAGAATTGAACCTTCATCTGCTGAGTTTCAGATCCAGGGAAATAATAAGAAAAATTACTCAGGCCCTGACAGTACTTTCTAGATTAAAAGGAGGAGGAAAAAAAAACAGCTAAAATGCTGCACCCAGAATGGAATAAGGCCTTGCCTGAAAGTGCAAGATGTTAAATTCCCTTCTCACTCTCCATGAAAAAGCTGTAGTTAGGCAATTTGCAGTGTTCAGATACCTGTTGTTTAACATTTTATGGTTGCAAAACCAGACGACATGTCAGATCAGTCATCTTATATCCTTCAGGTATTTATATCTCATCTAATCTCCATGTAATGGATTATACACTGTACTTGCAGTAGGGGTTTGAATTTCATTATTCTTATTAAGCTGTCATTTCCATAGTTGCTTCATTCATTTCCATTTTAGGCCTGTGCCTTTGGTGGCTTTGCTAACCAATTATGATAATGGTTTTCAATTATGATACAAATAGAAGACTCTAACAGTTAATATTTAGAGTGGAAAATGTTCTTCTTTGATTCTCTGACAGCTGAGATGTGCAAGCATCCTTTGGTACTATTGTTATTCTAAAACATTTATAGCGTGGGATCAAATCACACACATTTTAGAACCGTGGAGAGAGACGTGTTACCTGCCCTAAGGTAAGGCAAGAAAAATATAAGACAAGACACTTGACAACAGATCAGTTCAAAAAGTGTCTGGGGGAGGAGAGAGAGAAGCAGGTCAGGAGATGAACTCCATAATGATATTTCAAATGTATGGCAGCATGTCAGATCCACAACACTCTCAGTGGGAAAGGAAATCAGGTGCAAGAATTAGTTAGGGGCTTTGACTGGAAGCAAGGGATACAGGGATAGCTGTGCTTTGCGACAAGCTTGTTGTAAAGCCCTTCAGATACTGCTGTCAGGATATTTTTCATGGGAAGTGAAAGGTAGAGTATCTGTGTAAAGACAAGCAGGATGTCATGAGAGCCATTCTCTCCCAAGCCCTTCCAAGGCGTTGGAACCAAGCTTCTTATGCCATCTTCCATTTCAAGTCAATTTTCTTCCCTTTAACATTGGGTTGTTATGTATAGCAGGAACAAGTCCAACAAGCGCCAAGAGGGCTCAATAATGAGCTGATTTCTCCTTGCTGTTCATGACTTGATCATGTTAATGTAGACCCAGAAAGCAGGAATCCCTGCAGCCATGCCCCCCTCTTTACTGCATGAAGAGAGGCAGGAGACTTGAACCACAGACTGATTCATTCACCCTTTTGCAGCAGTAGTGTTACTAGTTAGAAGAATGAAATGGAGAGACTGATGGGAGTCAGCCTGAGATCTGTGACCTTTGTGAGTCCTTGGGATGAATATGTCTCTTCTTGATGTGGGTTTGAATGAACAGCTCACCCAGCTGAACTATCAACTGCATCTTTTTTTCAGGAGCATTGTAGGTGCTTTAACTGACAGTTAAAAGGCAGAAGCAGAGAATTGTATCCTCACAGGAGCTTGCAAACCATTGTTTCACTGAAGCTTTTTGCTAACAAGCAATGTGTCTCTCAGGAAAACTAACTGCATTACCTTTCAATAATTTGGCATGAGAGGAAGACCTTTGTCTCAATTAAATATGATCTGGTGGAAGAGATACTGGAGAAGGCTCAGCAATGATTGCAAAGTCATGGGAACTCTGCCCCACTTATTCCACCTGCTGTCTTAAGGTCTGAAACCCTTGCATGCCGTGGAAAGAAATGCAATATTTGGACTTGAAGGTTTCAGAGAACTTTATGAAGTTTTGTAGTTTATCATAAATGCCTTCTGCTGGTGAATTTTCTGTGAGGCTTAAATTAAAACTTACAGTGACAGGGCAAATAGGACAGTATGATGGTGTTTGGACCCCTTGTGCTAATGGTATAGTAAGACAATCCTGTTTTGGTCGCTATGGAGACTATGACTTTGAGTATTGAGCAGATTCGCTCTTTTTTGTTGAGGATGGATGACTCTTTAATTTGTGCTGAGACTGCTCTCAGAAATGGTATGGCTCAAGCTAATGAATTTTAAACTGATTGGTCAAAGAAAGGGATAAACATGAGTGGATTTATTAGCTACAGATCTTTGCAAGACAAGTTGCCCTTCCCTGCATTCATCATCTGCTGTCAGATTACCTGCGGTAGTTGTTTTGCTATCCGTAAGCAGGGGAAGGAGTGGAAAGATGGGGAAATTTTTCTTGGTGAAGTTAGATGGAGCAGGCCATACAGATGCACAAAAAAGCATGTGCTAGTGACAAATGTGTGGACCAAATTGTTCCTTGAGTACATATTGATTATCGGGCTAAGTGGAATAGTTGATATGTCAGATGCCAATGGTACATGTGAGGTTTAGTGTGGAAGTGAAACTATAAAACTTACTATGACAGTGTGAAAAGAAGTCAAACAACAGCTCTGACTTTGGACATCTGACTTCAAGTCTCGGTTTAGCAGCTTCGTTATAAACAAATTGCAATGTGTCTTTGCACATGGCCTGCTTCTGAAGTGCAGATAATGTTTGTAGTGACAGCAGTTAGACTAGAGATTGAGTGGCCCCAACATATTTGCTAGAGGTTGATAAAATAAGATTCATTGCACCTGGAATGGATAACAAAAGTAATTTTGAGTACTTCAAAAGCTGTAGAATGTTTGCTTTTAATAGCTATGAAATACTTTCAGAAAAGTCTTGCATACACACCTTATTTAGCTGTGTCCTAATGCTTGTGGGACAAATGCCCTGGGCCAATAGATTTTTAATTCCATGACTTGCACTTCGCCAAGAAAACCTGGAACAAAACCTGTGGTTTTCCTATTCTGAACTAAACCTGGAAACTGCTCTTAGTGTAATTTTAGCACTGGGAAATGTCTCTTCATGACAGGCTGGTTGTTTGGTTTAAAAAAGTCTGACATCATGCCTCCTTAAAAGTCATAGAAGAATATGAATTCTTACATTATGATTTTTAATTAACGTTGTTGAGCTGATTGATGAACTCTTAACACAGTATGAAAGATGAATAATTTGTAACAGAGATTATAAATGACTTATCAAAAAAGCATTTAATTGAAGGAAAACCTAGAGGTGCTAAAGAAACAAATATATCAGTTGTAATGAAACTTAGCTTCTGAGATAAAATAAGCTGAAAACATATATTTGTCTAGTCATAATTGGCTTCTGTCTGTGTATGCATTAGGTACATCAAATTAAATTTAAAAAGTCACATACCAGATAGCCAAGTAGCATTTAAACTGTACCCAATGGGAATCTGCATGGATTTGATTCCAATGCCTAACAGTGTCAGTTTTAGTTCAAGTTTTTAGAGGCCATCCCAAATTGAAGCCTTTCCACAACTAAAAAGGGAAGCAAGCACATTGTTTTTAGACACCAACTAAACAATCTGGTCTAATTTCAGTGTTAACCTTGCTTTGATTAGAAGCCTGGACTGAAGAACTCTTGAGGTCTCTTCCAACCAACTTCTAACTAATATTATTTTTCAGGAAGTAGTCACCTATTGCTACTTCTGCCACAAATATATTGAGAGTACAGCTATAGCTGAAGGCTTTTTCTTCTACCAGTGATTCTGCCATCTTGTGATTTTGTGAAGGTCTGTTCTCTTTTTAAAAATAATCACATTTCTAGTCCCTGTCTGGAAGAAAAAGCCCTGTAAATTATTATTCTGCATTTCAGAGTAACACAGAGATATAGAGTTGTACATTTTGTGAAATGCATTTTTTAGAAAGAAGGAAAAAAAAGCTGTGAGTTTCACAGTAAAATGTGCTTGGAGAGATGATGGGGATGTTGGTCATCTTCACCATCCATTCATTGATAGTTTCTGGGACTTTTTGCATTTTTAGACTGCACGACATCTTAGTTTAAAGCAACCTTCCTGCTGCAGAATAGGAAAACTCAACCTTTAAATTTATTTATTCTCTTCTATCTGAAAATCCTGCAAATGGGTTTCTGCAAAGCTTGAGTGCTGATTATAATTACTTGTACAGTTATATTTATGTGTTCAGACACAAAAATTTTTACATACCTACCTTCACTAATCAATGCTTCTTTCTTGCTTTAAGGCTTTTCTCTCTAACAGGGGATTATTGTAATCCTTAAGAAATTCTGAGGCAAGGCAATATTGCCTTCAGCAGTGTTACAATTTATACTTTGTAATACTTTTCTCCAGAAAAATCTGCCCCTTTCATATGTCAGTGCTATTAATAGTATTTGACATATAGGACTCCATACTAACATTTATTTGCTCATTAACCAAAATACACTGGGTTTTTTTTGGAATTCCAGGGACCATCTGTGACTAAGAGCAGTGTAGGAAGAAAAAATTCTAAAATTCTACAGGAGAATCTGTGATGGAGGTTGCATATCTGTTGTCTGTGTGCTGCTACTATATTCTATGTGTTTGTTTTCTCTAAATTCCTCTCTGCTAGCTCTAAATGTTTTAATCAATACATATTAAAAAAACCCCTCTAACCATATTGTACATCTTACTGCTTACAAATTAAAATCTATCTTAGATATGCAATAAAAGTGTAATAATAATAGTTCTGTCAAAACCAGACTCCTCTCAAGGTGCCAAGAAGCTGCAAAGAAATGAGACCTCAGAAAGGGAAATATTTGAAATTTTGTGGACAAATATATACAAGAGCTGAAGTAACCACATTTTAGATGTACTTGATTTCAGGCTTTCATTTTTTAAGATATTCAGAACTTGATAAGAAGTAGATTTTTTTTCTCCCGCATGTGTGTGCTAAGTTTTTCAGTTTCTAAGCATTTATTTCCAGGCTAAGGATAAGATTCCCAGGACTCCCAGCTTACCAGTAGAAGGTTATATATTGCATGATATTTGCTCTAATATTTGTTGAGACAGGCCCTGATAAGAATTTGAAGAAAAAAGAAGAAATGATCAGGCCATTCAACATTATTCATGATAGTAAAGTCTGTGCAAGGCAGACTATGCAGCTTTGTGCAAAAGATACGCCAAGGATGGGCAAAGGAGAGGAAACAAGGAAGACAATTCTATATGAATTACTAACTCCAGGCAAATAAATAACAGGATGTGTTAAACACCAGCAAGTCTAGAAGCTTCAAAGTGACATAATTCACCTACTAAACAGAGCAAATACTGTTGCTGAAGGCAACTTTTCTAGGAAAAAAACCTCAAACTCAAGATTTGGAGCTTGGCTGCAGGGGTGAGAAACGCTAAGGGGCATTTGTTGGCCAAAACTCCAACACAGTAGGAAAGGCTCTGAAGATGGCATGTTAGCATAACATGTCCTGGGGGAGGCTGACAAGGGGATGATCTCAAAATCCCTCTGAAAAACAGTGTCTTCCTAGTTGCTGATAATGGCAGACATCCTGCTGAAGAGCATAAAATTGGAGGGAGGTCTTCTGCCCAGGGCAAATCTGTCTCCTCATGACATTAAACAAAGCTTGATGTGGCTGAAAGTGAAGAGTGGCCCTACTATGGGTGATGGGGTAAGATGTGGGATTTGTTCAGTAGGACTTGACAAATTAGAGAGACGAACCACCCACCGTGTGGAGTTCAACAGGCGAAAGTGCCGGATTCTGCACCTGGGATGGGGCCACCCTGGTTGTGTGCATGGGCTGGGGAATGAAAGGCCAGAGAGCAGTTGTTGCGAAAAGGGACCTGCAGGCCCAGATCAGTGGAAAACTGAACATGAGCCAGCAGTGCCCTGGCAGCCAGGAGGGCCATCCCTATCCTGGGGGGCATCAGGGAAAGCATGGCCAGCCAGACAAGGGAGGGGATTGTCCTGCTCTGCTCTGCTCTGCACTGGGGCAGCTTCACCTTGAGTCCTGGGGGCAGTTTGGGGTGCCACAATATAACAAAGATATAATGCTATTAGGGAGCATCCAAAAGAGGATGTGAGGATGTTGAAGGTTCTGGAAGGAAAGCCTTATGAGGAACGGCTGAGGTAATTTGGTTTGTTCAGCTTGGAGAAAGGAAGGCTGAGGAGAGACCTCACTGCAGTCTTCAACATCCTCATGAGAAGTGGAGAGGCAGATACTGGTCTCTTCAAGGTTGTGATCAGTGACAGGATTCAAGGAAATGGCATGAATCTGAGTCATGGAAGGTTTAGATTTGATATCAGGAAAAAGTGGGTGTTGCAGTGCCCAACCAGAGGGTGATTAGGCACTGCAACAGGCTGGGAAATGGTCAAAGTACCAAGCCTATGTGAGTTCCAGAAGCATTTGGATAATGCTCTCAGCACATTGCATGACTCTTGGGGTGACCTGCACGAGGCAAGGAGTCAGACTTGAAGATCCTGATGGGTCCCTTCCAGCTCAGCATATTCTATGATTCTAAATTCTGTGACTTTATCAGTGCGAGACATGTACTGACCCACCTGCCTTCTTGAAGACTAGATATAATGAGTAATTGCAAGGTTATTTTCTACAGTGATAGTTTTTTAAATTTTGACTGACCTTTTCATTGAAAATAAATGAAAGGGGATTTTTCTCTCATGGATTTCTTCAACTGGATCAGTAAGTATCTTTAAAAGAATAAAGGAATTCAACTCAATCTGAAATTGCCTCTTTTGTAGTTGAGGTTTAATAGATGTAAATCTTGTCCCCTCTAACAGGTTCATCCACAAAAAAGAGGGAGATATAGCAGATGCAAGTAATACTTTTAGTGACATGTACTTTCTGTTCTGTCCTGTCTCTTTCTATTGGGGTTGCAATGAATGCAGAAATAGCAGCCGCAGCAAAACAGCTGCAGGAGTCACTGGAGTAGCTAGACAGAAAAAAATCCCCAAATATATATATAGCAATCAGCACTACAGCTGGATTTAGAAAATATTCTCAGATCAAAAGCTACAGTGATTCTGTAAAAGGAGAATCTTTTTATACCCCAAATTTAAGTTAGGTTCATGATAACCTTAGTTATTGCAGTCCAGATGTGAAAAAGTTTGATCTTAAAAGGTCTCAAAAGTCATACCAGACACAAAAAACTGTGCAACTGTAACTGCATGTGCAGAGTTCAGTGCTCTTTGCTTCAAACATCCCTGGCTGTAGTTTGTTTAGGTTACACAGGGAGTTTAAGTGTCTGATAACCACATTTAAAGTTACGTCATTTTTCTTACAGAGCCAGCAGTCATACCTGTGAAAGGAAGCTTTACGAGTACTGATAGCTCATGGGGATGTATGCTTTGATGCATTTCAGTAGAAAGGAATTTTCTTCATGACTTCATTGCTTGCAGAAGACAAGCAACACATTTTGGGGTTTGTAGAGATCTTCATGGACCGTCCATTCTTTACCCAGTCTGAGGTACTGTGGAGCTTATATCAGTGTGCTTGGAAAGAGTCTGAGGTGCTATAGGATTGACATCTATGTATTGGGGAGAAGAAGTGTAATACCTTGAATGTGTTAAAGTGAAACGTTTGACTTAGCCAAGGTATAGACCTTTTAGTATATAAAGACTTTGTAAAAAGAAGGGACTGGAGATTTATGTTGTTAAGAAGACAGCATAACCTTTTTCAGTGCATGACCCAGGCATCTATCTTCACAGCTATTTACAGCTTAATGTTCTTAGAGCATCACAGTACATCCTCCTCAAAGCAGGAATAGCAGACTGGCATTCACCTTCAGCTTTTCAGTGGCTACAGTGTGTTGTGGACAAGAGAGGCAAGATACTTTACAAGTTTCAGGGTGAGCAACTGAGAGCAAGTATTTTTTAGATGATTAGATGAACATAGATCTTCAGTTATTAATTTTTTCATGGTTGTTTCTCCTCTTATTTAAACCAGAGTCAGAATTTTAAAGAGATGTGGGATAATACTTTAGTACAAAACACAGAAGAAGGCCACTTATCTCAAAAGATGGGAATGTGCCAGTAGAACCTGTTGGGAGCACAAGAAGAACATGGCTTGGAGTGGGAAGTTGGACATTTGTGTAAACAAGAGTTGACTGTCACACCCCTTAGTGCCTGGCTATGTACTACCTGCAAAAAGAAGGAATTATATTCTTTTGTGCTACAAATTCAAACTGGTTATGACATCTAGTCTTCTGTTTTTGTTTGTTTGATTGGAGTTTGTTTTGTTTTGTGGTTTTGAGTTTTGGCCTTTTTTTTTTTTTTTTTTTTTAAAAAATATATTCCATTCCTTTCTCTAAGCAAATGCAGGGATTGTTATGTTGGACATTCCAAAACTTTGATGACACCTCTCCTTCCTCCTGTTATTTTGAGAATTGACAGCATTAACATATGTGGCATCTCCTGTCACTTGCATGGTCAGAATGGCAGGTGAATGAAATCATACAATTTAATCAGTGAGCTCCACAAAATGCCAGATTACGAAATTGTTCTAAAATTCTTCATGAAGTAAATGTGGCCAAAGAATAAGTATTAACTTTTTTTTTTGGATTGCCATTGACTCCAGTAAATGCTTTTACAGTTCTCCCTCCCAGTAATTACCAGGGTTCATGATACAGTTGTAGATGTGATGAAATGGTTTGCCTGCCTTTGAAGCATGCCAAAGAGAGTTACATGCTAGTTATAAAAACATTTTCATAGCCCATTTTACCCTGCTTACAATCACTTAGTACTCTTTTATAGAAATGAAAGCCTTGACAGGTGATGCAATGTTCGTGAATCATAAGGGAGACTTGAACCATCCAGTGGGTGATGATTTAAAAGATGAGATCCCAGAAAATCAACACGTCATGCTGTGTGTGTCAGCAGGACTGAAAAGGTATGGGAAATGTCAGGCAGAAAGGTGTGTATATAAAGCAAAGGGCTTACTCTGAGTTAGGAAAAATCAATTTGGGCCATTTTGAACAATTCAGTCTCGGATTATGGTGCAGCTCTTAAGGGAAACAAGCTTTAAAAAGCTGGAGAGACCACTGCGGGTGCCAATTGTTAGGAAGAACACTACCAGGCAATGGAAACAAAAACACTTCCAGAATAATCCTCAGCTTAGCAGCATTCATGGTTAGAGGCTTAAACCAGAAAGGTAAATTGCAGCCTCATGGCTTTTGGAAATCAGTATACAGTGGAAATACACCATTTTTGGAAAACTTACAAGGACCACCAACTTTGGTAAAAGTTATTCTATGAAAAAATGTACAGAATAGTGCCAAGTGAAAATTGTTAGGTCCAAGAGCAGACTAGACTATTATGATAATTGGCAACTCTGTATAAAGACTTGCTTTATAAATATCCTTTTACTAATACTGTTGAGGGCTTATCTTTTGTTTTGATTAGCCAGCTGTTCTCTGGTCATGAAATAAATATGAGTTACTGTAGATTGTTGTGGTCTGCTTGTGAAAGTTATGAAACTGGAAAGATCGACATCATAAGCAACTGAATAATAAGTGGGTATTCTAGAGCATAGTCCCAAGGAGAAAAAAAACCCCCAAAAATCCCAAAGAAATAGAAAAAAAGTTTTTACAGTAATTTAAACACAAAGTGTAGCTTTCTTTTAAAAACCTCCTGGGTAAGCCTGCAAGTAACAGCCACAGAGAAACTAATGTATGCTGGTAGCATTTAACTCTTTCTAGAAAATTTTGAAGATGCTTCCAAAAACATTGTAACTAATTGCTGGTGAATTTAGATGGTCTTATACCAGAAGTTTTTAGATTAAGAGTAGAGTTTTTTTGTCTGGCTGGATAGTGGTTTATATTTTGAAAAGAGCTACTGCTGGGTGTAAAATGGAGGTGTAAGAACAGACTTAAAACCTGAGTTTACTGAAGGAAGATGTGTCCAGCTGTGTGAAGAGAAACAAACTTCTAAAGAAATTCATCCAGTCTTTCCCCTCAACAGAGAAAGCAACATGCCCTTTGCTCTCACATGGTTGAATAGCAACTATTTCAGAAAAAAACCCCTCGTAGCATCTTAGAAGGAAACCTTCTTTGGATGAGAATCAAAATAGGAAGTCCCTAAAAGTGTGTGAGAACTTCATTAAAAGTCTGAGGAATAGGAAGCTTTCTCTTAAAAGAAGCAATCAATAGAAGTGAAACAGTTGGGTAAGGAGTGTGAATTAGATTGTTACTAAATTTTGCTGTATTTGCTGCTTATCTGTTTTAATCCAAGACAGTAAAATGGGTTCACAGTTCAAAATAATTCTGTTGTTCAATCACAAGAGCAGGAATGAAGAGCTTTTCTAGGAAAAAGAGAAAACATAAGAACCGCAGCAGGGCATGTCCTGGCTGTGTTGTTGAAAGCTGTTTTCTAAAGACTACATTTAAATGAATTTGGGAAAGCTACAACTTGCTTCTTTATGCTTCAGAGTGTCTGACATTTGGAGCAGGGTGATGTGGATAAAGGAAAAGTCAATACTTTTCAACTAAAACAGGCAGAAAATAGACATCCATAACAAATTTAATACCTACCTTGTAAGTCAGAAAGCCTTGTGCTGTATGAAACACATTTTAGGAGGAGAAGACTGTTCAAGAATATGCATCAGCAGACATTTAGTCTCTGGGTAATGAAGGACTCTCTTGTTAATAGCTATAAAATGCAAAATTAATTTGTTGTGACTTCCAGACTCTAGTCTGTGTCTTTAAAACCCACCTAGTGCTGGGGATGCTTTTATGAAGCATGGGAATATATGTGTGAAAGCATTAGTCTGACTGAAGAGCTCATCTTCTGCTAAACAAAATATACTGAGAGTACACCTGAAATTTCAGTTGCGTACTAAAATTCTCAAATATAACAGCTAAAAGGTGGAAAGAATTGTCTTTTATTTTTACTTTAATAATTATTTTAGTGTTTATGTAAACTTTTCCATATTTTCTTAGCATGTTCCCTGTTGTTGCAAAGGATATCTGTAAGTGTTTAAAATAACACAAGACTGCAGCAATGTTGTTTTTTTTTTTTTTTTTAAAGAATGTGGAAACTCTAGAGGCATGTGTAAATTTGTTGAAACAGGTTTTAAAGTTCCCTGGACTGTCAAAGACTCTATAGCACAGAGTGTATATGTAGTGTAGGAAGTGTATCTATATGTATATTTAGTACAGGTACAGTTCCTACATCTCTAATATATTTTTTATTTATATTTATGAGTGGCATCACCGTTACTTTTTTCGTACTAAATTGTTAGAATATGCTGTCAAAATGCGTTCAGAAGATAACTCTTCTTTCTGTGAAGTAGCAAAAATGTACAGCTATTACTCCACAAAACAGAAAGTTTTGAAGTCGAGGCTGTAATACCCTGTATTTCTCAGAGTATTCCTGTATAAGCATTTCACAACCTTTCTAAAAAAGAATACTGAGAACAAGGTTGGGGCAAAAATAGGATGCCCATATGAATCAAAACCATTTTTAGACCAGGACTTATGCATTAGAACTTGCCTATGAATTTTGTGGTGTGTGGTATTTCAGTTTTGCGTGTAGTCAAAAAGCATTTTCTTCTCTGTACTAGTGCTAAAAGCTTCACATACATAAACATTAAGCAGAGTTTGATTATTTTTTTGGGAAGTTTGTTTCTGCTTTAAAGTTCCATAGTTTAATAAGTGAATAGTGCACACATCTTATCAGAAGACAAAAAAAAATACAATATATCCTTTGGCAAGCTCGTCTCAGTGAACATGCTTTGATCTTCCATTTATTTACTGAACAGGAGACCCAGGTGCATATATACTTCTGTACAGCTGTCAATATCAGATCTGTGGAATATAGAAGTGGTTTTTCTCCATTAACGTGCCACTGGTATGAAAAAATTAATATCACCTGTCTGGAGCTGAAGGGATTTATAATGCAGTTCTTGCTACAGGCATAATATTTCATGTATCTAGTAACAACTCTTTTAAGGAGCTATCCCAAGAGTAAGTTTTCTCAATTACTCACCAGGTTGCTAAATGTTTTCATCAGTCTTGGTTCATGAGATAGCAGACAATGGCTGCAGGCAAACCTGTGTGTCCCAAAGCAGATGTAAGAGGCATCTGTATGTTCTTCTTGGCTTTTGAGAAAATACAAGTGGACAATATTTGCAATTGGCACTGACCACATGGGTCGCTCATTTATACAGAAGGTTCTTTGATACGGGGCCATTTCATTTTTGCTTTTGCCTGGCTCTGCTTGAGCTGTCAGGTTGGCATGTCATAGAATCATAAAATCATGGAATCACAGAGTCATTAAGGTTGGAAAAGACCTCTAACATCGCTGAGTCCAGGTGCCAACCCAGCCCCATCATGTTCACCATTAAGCCATGTTTTTCCAGAGCCGTAGTGCTGCTTATCATTCATGAAGTTGCTGCTTGTCAAATGAGGGTATCTTTACAAGGAAGGTGGTCAAAAACTGAGTCACCAGGGTGTCATGGCTGTAAAATGAGCAACAAGCTCCACAAAGACTCTGTGGGCTTTCTGCCAGTAGGGATGGAGCTTCTGAATCATATTCCAAGCTGACGTTCTGTGGTCTGGAAAACACAGGAGGAATATTAGTTTATTTTATTGCCAATTAAAAATTGAGTAGGGTAGGGAGAAACAGAGACAAAGCTAAAAACACCATTTCCTTCAGCTCTGTACTATATGGGAGCAGTTCTAAAGTTTGTCACCGAGCCCTGCAATTAAAACCTTGGCACATAAACCTAATACAGGTTTAAACATCTTAAGTTTACTTTTCAGAAAAGACACAGTTGTCTAAAAGAAGTGACAAGTATTGTCAGTTTGTTGGGTTTCTCCTAGGGAAGGGCTTCTTAGTCTGTGCTGTGTAATAACCCCACTGGAAAAATGCATTGACAAGGCTTTTCTGCTATAAGCACAGCACTTGTTTTGTTACAGCCCTAGAGGTTTCAAACAAAGGTTAAGCTTGTGGATCGATTTACCAAAGCAGAATGAAACTATTCTCTTCTGATGTGACAGTATTCCTGTGATAACGGAGTTGGAAGAATACTTCCCTTTTCAGCTTGCAGGTGTTTGTCATACACGATGGCTTCAGACTTCAAATATGGGAGCAATATAATAAGGGGATAAGAGATTTCCCCCCGGGCTAGCTTTCTACAGTGCTGGTTTATACATGAATACTCAACTCATATCTGCAACAAAGAGAAACACATAAACCTCACTACTTACTACCTCTAAAATATTGGCTATTTCAGCATCAGCAGAAACTGTGTAATCACTGCCAGAGCACAGCTTCCTAGATAACTTTTCTGCTTGATAAACTTGATCAGGAACACTTCAGGAAGTGCAGAATGAATCATCTGTAATTGCTGAAGATTTGAAAATAGCCTCATCACATCAATATATCCTTTTTCCTGTTTGAAAAAGAGACTTGAAAAGAAGTGAGTTATTTTGTATCCTTTCCTCTGTAGGTGTGGGGTATTTTTATCAAAACTTCCACACTGATGTGAAATAAGTACATTAATTATTCCCTTCCAGATTGGCAGCTGAACAAGCAGATAACGTGCAGGCTTTAACTCAAGTATCAATGATTTAGAATGTCTGCATATTTTATATACAAAGCTCTGCTTTATATATAGATGTCTATAAAACATGAATGCTTCTTTTTGATATCAAAGCCATATAGTTTTGAATATGAAACAGTCAAAAATTAGAAGTAAATGAATAGTCAGTACGCTCTATAAACAAAATAGGAAATGTTGCTCATTACTAATTTTGAGCAGTCTAACTTACCTACACTAGTGAATTCAGAACAAAGTTAAATTTGTCTCTGTGTTTCCTTTTGTTTTTGGAAATGGGCTCAAAGCAGAGCTGAATGTGAGACATTGCAATACACAACAGTTGACTGCTGCCACATGGACTTGCTAAAGGATGTCGTCAGTTACTTTGTTATGCGCTGTGCAAAGATCAAGAATGAATAATTCAGAGGATGAAATCCACTCTCTGATGTGGCTTGTGAAGAAGATATATTCTCTTTCTTGCTCAGCCCCAGACCTAGAAGATCTACTGAGGAAGAAAGATGAAGACAAACATCACTGGGATTGAAGAGAGATAGCACAGACTTCAGGGAATATGGTGTTAGCAAAGAAAAATGTTGAGTCAGAGAATATCTATGTAATAATTTCAAAATCCATGTAATAAAAAATGTAAGGTTTTACTTCCATTTGAAAAGAGACTTATAAAGAACTTAGTTTAGTTTCTTGAAAATTGTTTTCTCTTCATGTTCTCTTGAACAAAACCCCTGTTGAATGAGAGGTTTAAGTTCTTTATAATTTCGGTGAGGTCAGGACTTCTGTTTTGATTGCCAAATATTATGTAGTGCTAGTTCCCAGGTGAGAAGCTAGGGATTTTCACTAGATACCTACAAATAAAAGAAGGAAGACTATTCCTCTTATGTGAAGATACCAGCTCTCCTCTATGATGAAAAGCAATTTTTCCTGCTTGCCATGGAAATCTCTGAGTCCCTCTACAGACTACATCAACTGAAAACACATTCATCTTTCCACACCGTTTAGGCCATTGCCTACTTAATGGAACATATAATGGGATGAAATTGCCACCTGGTGGTTGAGATATGGGACAGCTCCCAAGGGTATAATTATAAACTATTTTTTGATATTCTAATAGTACTGATATAAAGACGTGTTCCTGCCTCTAGATTTAGTTTGTATGTTTCACAAAAATCAGTGGCATTGTTTTCCTTTGTATTTAACCTCATTGATGAAGGTGCCTATTTTAAATAAGATTTAGCTCTCTATATGAGCTGGGGTCTATGAACTCTGGAGTCAAGTATGGTTGAAGGAGCAGAGGACAGAAATGGTAATAGTGAACAGTAATGTATTAAGTTGGAAAGGTACAGTGTCAAGCTAAGTGCTGTGCTAATTTTGTTTTACATGGGGTAGACATTGCTGATCTAAAAAGTGCTGCCAATACAGAGAATGTTAAATATTACTAAAATAAGCCCAGGTACTAAGAGTCAAAAAGCGTATATCTCTGTATTTTTTTTGAGAGACTACTAAGACAATAAAGAAAAGCAGGTTGAAAGAAAAAGGAGAGAGAGAGGTGGCATGTATGCCATGTTAATTACTTTCAGTTCCCCTGAACTAGAAGAATAAGATTTGATAGGCACATAAGGCAAAAACGTATTTATTGATTATGAGATGGCAGGTTGGTTTGAAAAGAGCCTGTAGAGAGGCTGTTATTTCCATAGATACCTGTGTTACTGCCAGGCACGTGGTGACATGCACAGAGTTATCCTGTAAGAAGGAAAAGAATCTGATGTGTAGAGTAGAAAGGAATCAGACACAGTCTCTGAAAGATGCAAATCTATGGAAAGGAGTAATGCCAAAAAATATGGCTAGTAGTAAGTTGTATCTGAAATTGCATATGAGAGGTATGTTGCAAAAAGATTTGAAAACACACATGCTGAGCCATCTTTTAAAGAACACGGGGGCAACAGACCAGACACCTATAATCTAGTTTTTGTTTAAGAACTTTGATTGGTTTTAAGTGGTGCAATGGATGCTGGTATGGGGACCAACTGCTTCAGGCATAGATGTGATTGCATTGAAGTACTATGTTTCCTTTATGCCATCAGGAAGATGTGATTAGTTAAGAAGGAAAGAGGCAAGGATGCTCTGGAACTTTTCAACATTCTAGTAAAACTAAGTTGTGCCTCCCAGAAGGATGAAGTGTTGGCACAAAGTTGTGACTGAACTGTTCTGTTATGAGAAAAAGAGGCTGAGGGTGAAAAAAATGAAACTGCTGTGCTGTGGTGGGAAGACATCTGTGAAGGGTCAGGTTTGCTGTTCCTATGAGTGATTGATGGGGGGGATCAATCTTGTATTGACTACAGCTCCAAAATTACTGCTTCTATAACCTTAATTTTTCTTAATTAGTGGTGGCAGCAGCAGCAGCAGTCAGCCCAGGCAAAATAAGCAGAATGGCTCTTTGATCCTTTGCCTGCTTCCTGAATACTCTGGGCAATTTCTACTCTGCTTGGTTCTTAGGCAAGGTTGTAACTAAATCGTATGCACAGACTTTTAATAGCCATTAGACTCTTGATGCAAGGCTGTGACAGAACTGATTCAGTAAAATAAATTATAGCCCTTCTTGAGCTTTTTCCATGCCAGTAGGGAAATATCCTGAAATTAAATAGAGCCCTTGCCACATCAGATGACTCAGCTGGTCGTGCTCTTCAGTACTATGTCTCTGGTCCTACTATCTTCCAACTTTCTTAATCACCCCTTTCTTCCCATTTCTAGCTTTTTTATTGTTTAGAAAGTAGCTAATGACAATTAGAATTATTTCTGTGGCAAATTTCTGAGACCAAAAGCACCACCGGCACCACTAAGGATTGTAAGAAAGTAGTGACTTTGTGTGGACCAATGAAATGGATCTTACGGGCAATAATGACATAATCAAATTTGAAAAAGATTAAACTGAATAGCACTGAGACAAAAACCCCATCCCACGTTACCAACAGTGGAGCCTGCTAGGGTCTGGAATCATCTTCTGAGGAATTACTCTAGTCACTTTAAAGAACACACTGCTTTGTAGTAGTCTCCAGGGAGATGGGCTAAATGTAATCTACCAGGCCATTTTTATGTCTTCCTTATGTGTCTCCAGGAGCTGCAGTCATGCGCTTCATTACTTCCAGTCACTGAGTTCACAAAGTGAGATCAACTATCAGAATTTCTTCTGCCAATGTATGGATTACAGCCCTGTGTTCACCAGTATGTGCTCCATTCTTTCCAGGGAGGAGAGACGTGAGGAAGGCAGAGGGTGACAGGGCAGGGAAGCTGCTGAGTTTAAGACTTATGGTTTGTATGCTGTGCAGCCAGACAAATCAATTGGCCCCTGCCTGGGCATCTTAATCAGGAGCGCGTGGTTCACTGCAGTGGCTAAGTGCTACCGTGCTGGTGATGGCATCTTTTTCAGAGGCACTATTGATTGCTCTTCTCTCTCTTCTGAAAAGAGGTTCCAACTGTGTAGACTGCATCACGGAGGGAGCTGGTGGAGAAGGGCCCCCTTACAGCTCTACAGGATTAGGATCGACAGTTTAATTTCCCTGTGGACAGGCAAGCTGTCATTCTAATTCATGCAGACTAGTGTGGGAAAGAGGAAGGAGATGCATGTTTGAAAGGCCCACTGATTATCTGAATAAGCCTGGTGTAAGGCCAAAGACAATGCAGTCCTAGAACCATGCAAACTGGGGCCCTGTTTGGGAAATGTTTTTTGAGGGAGATCTACTTTCACAGTGAAATGGAAGAGAGGTGTATTGCAGGATGACCTTTTCAGGGAGAAGAGGATCCCTGAGGTGGGTGGCATCAGAGTGGGGATATTATAATCCTTTGGCATTGCCAGCTAAAAAACCCTCCATTATATTCTGTCTGGAAGTATATTTTGGTCTCTATGTGTTTGTCCATACGTGCAAACACCTGCTTATATCCTCTCCAGTAAAAGTCTTGTGACTTTTAAATCACAAGTTTATTATATATAAAAAAGGTAATACACCATAGCGAAAACATGTTTTCGAGAAAGCAGGAGATGCAATGTGAGCACACATTATGTGTTTATGGTAAATTCCTTTACACCATAAGTAGTACTTTAAAACTTGAATTCCTTCATTCTCTCTAAATAAAAACAAAAACAACAACCAAACAACAACCAAACAAAACCAGCAATACCTGTATAAAACATTCCATGCTAACAACAATGAAGTTACCTATGTATCCAGTGTGCCTTCCATGTCAGTTCTAGACTTCAGATCTTCTGGGAACAGATTTATGTAATCTTATCTGCTGTGTTTCATTGCTCTGTATCATGAAGAAGACAGCCAGGTCTGAAGTAGCATTATAGTTTATTTTTTTGAAAGGACTGTTCATAAATGTACCAGTTAGTTTCCAAGCCTGTTGGAGTCCAGGGCATCCCTTCTGCTGCCCTGGAGGCTCAGGGACCCTGGCAGAGCAGCCTGGGAACCGAGCAAGGAGGGTTTGAATTTTGTCCAAGGGGGTTTAAGACCTGTCCAAGGGGGTGAACAAGGGGATTTCAGTTCTGTCCATGAAGGTCACAGACCCTGGCACAAAGCAGAGATGAATTACAAGTCTCAAGAGTGTGAAACACAGTAGTTTAGCTTATCACGGGGTGACAAATTTGTAGTTTTGGGTTTTTAGAATGCAGGTGAATGGAAGCAAGATGGAGAATTCGGGGCAGTGCCCAGGGTTCTTCTTCATCTCCATCTCCTGCTGTGACAGTGGCACAAAGTAATTCAATAAGTTTGGGTCAGAGTAGAGATGACCTGTTTAGTATAGGTCATAGGTATTGGTATGTAATTGTAAATAAAGGATACGTAATAATTGGTATAAAGGGCAGCAACCTCCCATTGGAGGAGGAGTCGCTTGGTGCCCGAGCTGCAGCACGGACCTTGGCTGGGCACAAGAGAAAACTCTAAGGTAGGAAAAAAGAACAAAGCAAGATACCTTGAGAAATAAGAATTTGAAGATTCCACTTCTTTCTTGCGTCTGGCTCAGAGCCTTTTAGAGGGCAAAAAGGACTTTAAACCACCTGAATCTCGGAAAACCAACCCAAGACAAGCCTATGAAGATTTAGATGCAAATTTTTATAACTATTTATAAATTTTTTTTAGACATAAATTTTTATGACCTTGTATAATATAAAATTCTCTCCTTGATTTGTTTAATTGTGAAAGACCTGCTATTGTAATTTGAAAGCTATTGAGGGTTAGCAACCCAGCTACATCTTTCCTGGTTATGAGAATTTTAACAAAGATAGGTCCTGGAAAATTAGAAGCTGGTGCTTCTAACTTTGTTTTTATCCCCTAAAGAAACCAGGATGGAGTGCCACATGATATGAAAGCGAGAGAGGGTAAGGTTTTAGTTGGAATGTTGGGGACATTGCGTGAACAATTATCAGGAAGTGAGAGGATCAGGAAGGTCTGCTGGAAAATATTCAAGTGAGGAGAATATCTTCAACAAATAGGTTCAGGTAGGGTTGAATCCATATCAGGAATTTTATTTCTATCTAAACTACATGTAGTCCTAAAAGAAGTAAATTTTCCCCACATTGATTAAAAACACTTCTTCAAAGGTACTGCAGATTTGTACTTAATGCAAACAGCAGCGGAGTTTATCTGTGGATTTGTATGTGAATATGAATGTGTAAGTGAATATGTATGTGTAAGGGGAAGGGACTGCTATTTTCTTTATATTCACCACTGTCTGAGGTCTTGTTCCTTCTTTCCCCCAATAAATCTGCTGCCAGTCTTGTTTTTTATTTCTGGGATCCTCTTGCCTCTGCTCTGCCTGGCATGCAGGAGATTCAAGTCTCTGGGAGCTCACTGCTAATGCAGTAAGGAGGGGTATAAACAACAGTGCAGCAATAAGACTGAACTGCCTAAATAACTTTTTGCTGAAGTTGTCACTATTCTTATGTACAGAGCATTGGGGAGGCTTGAAAAGAGATTTCCTTCTCTTTTGAACAAGAGGAACTCAATTATGCAGCAGGATTTGGCCATTAGTTGCCTGAGGCTGACAGAAAAATGAGCGTCTGATGAAAATTGAATCATTTTAAAAGAATACTAAAAAGTAGAATCTTTCTATGGACAAGGTGGAAATAAGGGCCAGCCCTGCTGGAGAACATCTTTGTAAACCAAGGCGTTTGCAGTGTGTTTCAATGTGACCTCCCAATCCCTCTCATTATCTTCCACTTATTAACCCTGATCTAACTGTTATTGATAGCTCTATTATTCTGCTTGAGGCACCAGTGACAGTCTCACTGACCTTGCCCTGGGTGATCAGAAACTCATTTAATGCTCAGCATACTCTTTGCTGAAGGATACTGAGAGAAAAGTAAATTCAGCATGAGAAGCAGGCATGTGTTTTTACAAGGATTTCTTGTGATGCTATTAATTATCTCAAGGAGTGTATTATTCTCCATTAAATATACTAAAAACTTGTCTAAATTCCTCTTCAGTCTAAGTGATAGAGGTTGCAATAAGAACAATAGAATAAAAGTTGCTAATCCTTGATGCTGCACAATGTTAATTGTGGGAAAATAGCCCAGAAAAGCAAGACTAATGAAAAACTAATGGTTCAAGATTTTACGTGCTTTCATGATTCTCTCTTACCAGCTTGCCTACCTCTTGGGCAGTATCATTAGCTGCTTTCTGAACACTCAGTGTCACAGAGAATAACATTTCACTTCCCACTCTCATATTTGTGTAATTAATTTATTGGCTAAGTAATAATGCTTCTGTTCTGTAAAATGTATATAATCACAAGAATTGCCCCCTGTCAGGACCAACTCATGAGCACTTCATGAAAATGAAGAAAAATTGAAACTCTTAGAAAAAAAAAAAAGAGAATTGTGTCTACCTGGCTCTTCCTAGAAGACTGGAATTTTGTGGTACTCTGGCTTGGTATTGAGGCTTGGGTTTTTACATGTGGAGTTGTAAGACATAGGCTGTAAGAAATTAATAAATTTCTATTTATTTATTCAGATTTATATAGATATATTTGTTAGGATTTGCTTCCCAGAGGGACCCTATTTGGGGGTTTCCCCCAGATTTGCCCTAAACCAGGACAATAATAAATCTATAATATATCTCTTTTGTTTTGTGATAGAAATGGTTAGAAAAGTTCTGTAGTAATGATTTCAATCTTCTGTGTCTCTCAGTTTCAGCAGTGGAAATAGGCAGCCCGTTGATTAATCATTGGTTTTAATTCCCTGTTTTGGTGCACTTGCATGTAACTCCACTGCTTGCGTCATATATACTATGCAGGAATATTTAATTGCTTTAAAATAAGGTCATTGATGGAAGGAAAACAGATGTGCTTTCCATCTGCTCACACAAGCAGGCATATGAGTGCTTTGGTTTTAGAAAAATACTGTTTTGAAAATCTAGTAAATCTAGTTTCACCATCAAACTAGATCTTTTAGTCTTAATGGAGATAATTCTGTTGGCGTGCTTGCTAATTGGAGATGAGAAGGATGAGATTCTGAAAATGCTGGGCTAAACTGCAGACATATGAAAAACCACACACATGTTCTTTATTTCAGTGGTACTTTGTGTCATCACTCCTAGTGTAAGCAGGAAACTTATGAATTATCTGTTTAATAGATGTAGAGCACAGGAGGCTACAAAATAGTATTTGGTGAGAGGACACTATTTTTTCAAAATGGGTGTCCAAGTAGTCTATCAAAAATGTGTGTGTATAGTGAAAACCTCAGATGTTCATTTCTCCTGGATGTTGAAATATTAGGATCACACAAGATGGATGAGCTTTGGAAACAATTCTGTGATCACTATGAAAGTGCTTTTTTTTTTTTTTTTTTTTTTTTTTTTTTTTTTTTTTTTTTTTTTATTTACCTTTATGTTTCATGCCATTGGCTCTTGATGCTTGATTTCTTTCTCATGTTTGTGCATTTTCGGTAGTTTCACTATGTAACAGATTGGCAGCTATGGAATAACTGAAGATAAAAAGTCAAAATGTATTCTTCTTAGCAATGACATTTCTTTCAGGGATTTCTGTATTAGAGTCTGATCTGAGGCAGAAATAGCCAGATCTGCATGAAACCATAATTCTGTGGATAAAATGTAACAGCCAGGCAGAGCTCAATAGGTACCTGTCCCTATTTGTTTTGGAGCTGAATTTGTCTTTGAAAACTCTACTAACAAGTAATAGAGGGAAGGATTGTTAGGCCACAAGCAGGGATCAATAAATCCTGTTATGGATTATGTGTTTACACTTTGGAAACATTAAAAAAATATGAATATGATGTCCTGTAGGTATTAAGTTCAATCATACAAATGTTACAGTAGGAAAGAAAATCATCAAATCATAGGCCTTTTAGATAATTGAATCCAACTGCTAACCCAGCACTGTGTAGTCCAGCACTAAAACAGTAGTGCTTGAGGACATGATTTAATGATGGACTCAGGGACTGTTCAGAATTGTAGTGCTCAGATAATTTTCTAGTCTCCTTGCTATTCACCCTCCAACTCAGTTGTCTGGAGTGTTTCAGCCTGGCCTCTGGTGCCACAAAAGTCTGAATTCTGAGTGAGTTCTTTTTGGACTTAAATCTCGGTGGTACCCGTGTGAATGAAGGTAGGGTCAACTGATGTCAGTGAAAGACTACACATAAGTAGTGGGAATGCATGGAATCAATCATTCTGGGTGAATGTCCTACTGAGAATGTAGCAGAAGGGCTACCTTCAAAGTTCACCTTCTGTAGAAGCAGTTTGGCTGATATGTCATATTTTTAGGTTCTGACAGTACAAAAGAAGGGTGATCACAAAAATAAAATTTAAATCTGTTCACACATGTATATTTAAGGTGTTTGTTTAAAATCTAAGTATGATTCAGGAACTGGGTTTGAGACTAAAATGTTCTGTCCCCAGACATGCAATGTAAATTGTCTGAGATGCATTGCAATGAATCTTCCATTGCTTTGACTGACCACTATAATAATTATCCAAGGAACTGATTTTATTGTGTCTCTATCTCAGGATTAAGATGTATGTTTACTTTGCCTCTTTGCACCATAAATTGGGAATGTGTCTGTGGTGAATCTGTGAGACTGCTCTGAGTGCAATGAAATAGTTTCATGAGTGCCAAAATAATTTCATTTCCATTCCTGAAACTCAGACAGAATCAGACTTCAGAACCCAAACTACTCAACTTTGACCATTTAAGGACATAAACTAGATGTAGAGTAGAAGGATAAAGAAAAGAAAATAATAGAGAAAAAATCCTCAGAGAAAATATTCAGCACCTGTAAGTGCTGAAAATGGCTCATTTTTGTAAGCAGATAAAATGTTGACATATTTGTTTTTTTAAATCTTCAGTGGTTCCTCAAGTGTCCCTAAACTAATACTTTCTTATTCCAGTGGTAACTAACTATGGGAGCAGCAATATTTTAGGGTGTTTGATTTGTTAACAATTTTCTAAATAAAGATTTTTTTATCTTTCAGGAACTGTGGATGTATTTGGAACTTAATACCATCTTATTCATTAGTGTGACTAGAGGAAAAAGGAGCAGAATCTAAATCTTTCCAAGAACATCACTGAAAGATTACAAAGATTGTGGTGAACGAACACATGGAAATGCCCATATCAGGTATATTCTGATGCCTGTGCAGTCTAAATTCTCCTTCTTGACAACCCACAAGCATGGGCAGAGACTCAGCAGAAGGCCCTCCAAGACGATAGAAATTTTTCTTTAGAACCTGGGCCTCTGGAAATTTCAAGTTTCTAAAATATGTTCTTGATGAGAATGAGAGCTTCAGTTTTTCCAAGACTTATTAACTAAATGACAAGTTTTTGTAAGGTCCGTAAAGACCAACTCTGACTGCAAATGAAATTCCTCAGCTTCTTTTCCAAATTTCAATGCCCAATTCAAAGCAGGAAGGAAATACATTACAGCCACAAATAATATCTTAATACAACTGAATATTTTCCTTTGGATATATTCTCAGAAACAGGTTTTGGTTAACTTTTCATTTGTTACACAGCACTAATGGTGGTCGGCCTGGCAGATACCTGGCATTCAGACTTAGTGGCATGTCAATGTAGCCTCTAAGGCTGCCAGATAATTTTCATTATAATGACAGGCAAAACTCTCGACTTGGCTGATAATGGATGCTGTTTATACAGTACTGTCTGCTGTTTCAGGAAAGAAATGTAGGTGTCTCTTCACAGAAGGGCTGTGAGTAATTTTCCCCACTCAGGCCTTATTCCATGAGAACAGCTGGAGTTTTGTCTGAATGAGGATTGCATTATGAAGTTGACAGCATGGGAATAGGAGGTGGCCTTTATCAGCAGATGCTCTAGAATCTGTGGAATCACAATCCAGTAATTTAAGTGACTGTCATTGTGAAAATATGTGCTAAATATTTTTTGAGTTAAAAATTTCATTAAAAGGTGAAGGAGCCATGTCTTTTCAGGTGAGTTTTTAGGAAGGATGCTGGAGATAAGATGTATTCATAGCTTTGTTTAGCCAGGAAGGATCATTCTTTCTAGCCGTGTGTATATAATGGGCTAGTTAGGCTTTCAAAGGTTTTCTAGTATTGAATTTAGCACCTTGTGCTGGACTGAAGTTTATTAACTCAAAAAAGTGTTCATAAAAGAATGGCAATCTGTTGCTTCTTATTTTGTCTTTCTGAGTTAGACTGAAAGAATCCTATGGTTAAAAGTACCATCTTTCTATAGGAATCTGTGTGAAATAATCAAATTACTCTTACTACTCTAACTTAACATCCTTAATAAGTGTAGTTTCATTTTAAAATTGCACAAAACCACCCTTTCCCCTGGTTTAATACTCTTACAGTACTTCTCTGTCCTTACTTTCTCAGGAGTATTTTTTTTTCCAAAGTATTGTCAAACAGAGGACAAGTATTTTTGCACTAAAAAGGAAATAAAGATTCCAGCTGTGTACAGAGAAAGAAGGACACAATTTCAAAATTGTTTAAATCTGTATTACACTTAGTGGTTCAGTGGAAAAGAAAAATCACTGAAGTCTGTACATCCTAAAGGGCAGCTGGAACTGCACTGCACATTCTTTCTGTGTAAGAGCAAAGTGTTGGCCAAAGTATTTGGAGTGCCTTGCACTTGAAGACACTGAGAGTGATTTACCAATACTGTCGAGTAGGACTTATAGCACTGTGTTGACAAAGATAAAGTAGTGTCCTCTTTCTGCAGAGGAGAAAAGAGGCACACTAAGTGACATTAGGGAATTAACATGAGTCTAAGGAAAAACTGAACCCAGAAGCCCAAAAGCTCAGTTTCTTGGGCTTTGTGGTTGATGCTCAGAAAAAATTAGCTGGTCATGGGTTTAAAAAACACTACTTGACATTTTTTCTTGGAAAAATCATAGACTAATTTAGTGTAGAAAAAACTCTTAAGATCACTGAATACAGCTATAAACTTAGAAAATGTTGCCTTATGTTAAATATAGCATTATCGTACCAGTTGCAACATCTCATATAAGTGAAAAGAGGTGCAAAAGTGCTGGAGTTGTGTTCAGAGTAATTTCAAGTTTAAATTCTATTACTTTTCTTAGTTCAAGTCTGTTCTTGGATGTAGGTGTAATTGGTCATTAATGCAAGACACACTACTGTTAGGCAGAAAGGTAATTCATCTTATGTTAGCTTCTTTATTTCAAAGACATGAAATACTTCAAGTAAGATGAAAATGAAGCATTTGAAAATCCCACACGGTGAATCACTGATCACTGCCTACTTTCTCCACTTCCAAACTTGAAGGATATTATCTACTTTTAAAAGCATTTGAGGATTTCATCTATGATGAGATAACCACCTTATGTTTTGAAAGGAAATGTGGGACAGCAGAAGTTCCATCACATCTGAAAAGTGCTGAGGTGCCAAGAGAGACCAGTAATTAGAATTTATGCACACAGCAGGGTGCCAAATAAGAGAGGAGTAGCAGCTGATGAGAAAAATGGTGGTTTAAGAAAATAGCCAGATTAACTGAATTGTTGATACAATGACAGGTATCAACAAAGCACATAGGTTTAGTGCTCTGATCAGGTGCAGTAGGGATGTCACAGAGAATTGATACTAACGCATACAAGCTCTTCTGCTGTAATCAAATAAATGCTCAAAAGGTTTAAGGTGGGTTAAGTGTATTATTAAAATAGATTCTTCTGTAGGATTTCCCAAAGCATCCTGTATGCTGATAAGTCCATGCAAGGTACATAGTCACATATATTATTTATGTTTTGGAGACAAAGAAATGGAAATACAGTGTAAAATTATAAATCCCAGATTGCAAGGGAAGTTCGGAGGTAGAATTTAAGTTCTTATCCAACATGTCTTCTAATATTTATTAGAGGAGTGGAATATTTTTTTCCCCCAAGAAGCAGAAATTGAACCATTCTAAATATAAACAAAACCAAAAAAGAAACTATGAATTAATTCTCAAAGGATTAATCTGCTGTCAGAATTTGATTGATGTTGTTACCTGGAGTTATCAGAGACTTCTATGATACATTTTAGCACAAATTCAAAATAACTTAGATTAAGAAATATGAAATTACAAACAGCTAACATTAAGCTGATTTCAAAAATATTTGGGCCATTGTTTGTGTATATGAAGGTGAGAAGTGTCCTGTGGCTTTGAGTTCACCAGGCATGTCTGCCTTTGTGAACAGGATTGCCATCATGGTAGAATAAGGGATGGTTTGTTTCAGTGGGAGCCTTATTTTGGAGAGTGATTTTGGAGCCTTTTTTTGAAGGTGATTTGATTCTGGAAATTATTAGGCTTATGGCAAAGACTCCTGGTATCAGTCTTGCTCCGTAGCTCCTTCTTTTTCAAAGCTAGGATGAGAGTGCTGAACTGCATTATCACAGTGCTTTGGTGAGTTTCCGAACTACTTATGGAGCATGGATCCAAACAAAAGAGCAAATGGCACAAGGAATTGGGCTCTTTCATGATGCCAGTCTTCCTATTGAAAAAAAAATAGTTGCAATTAAACCAAGTTTTTAATACAAACCCAACAATTTCTGAGAACTAATGAGTGTTGTGGGATTTTTTAAATGCAGTAAATGTGAAAGTGACAACTTTAATGCACCAGGTGTGATTTTAATTAAAAGGTATTCATCATTTTGTTTAAGTGGAAAAATCAGCTTTCATTTCTTAGGTTTAAACACTTAAAAAAACCCTTAAGAAAAACAAAAAAAGGGGCCCAAATAAATCCCACCTATACATATTAATGTCATTGTGAAATTAAGGTTTAATTTAGTTCTGTTGAGGATTAACAAATTCTTTGACACTTCTCACAAATTTTTGTGATTTTATTTTTTTTCATGAAGCAATCAACCAATGTTTGTATTCTTAATTGAACAGTGTATATGGTATGAAAAGAATGGTAGTGCTACCCTTCTGGATATGCTGGTGAATTTAGAGAAAGGGAATTTGGATTTGAGGGTTATGAATTCAGCTAATTTTGAAACTCGTGCAGCTTTGAACAAATCACCTTCATTTCTTGTTCTTTAGCTGTCTGAACAAAAAAGGGAAATAAATGCTTTCCATCCTCAAGGAAGTGCTGAAGCTCAGATGGAAACTACTGTAGAAGGACAAAGCACTGTGTAATATTAGCTTTGTTAATCCTGGTTAGCTCATTTGTTTTTCAGAAGAACTGTAACAGAACTGAATTGCCTCTGTTCTGGTGTTTGTATTTCCTCAGTGTTCTCCATTCTGTCTCCAAACCGAACAATTTCAGCTGTTGCTAAAGGGTTTAAAACTCTTGATTTGTGGCAATAACTTCCACAAAGATACATTATGGATGCTGAAGTGATTATCTTGAATGGGCAGAAAAAGACAACCTAACCGGCAATTGCATTCCAGTGTCTGCCCCTCAGCACAGCACCTGCTTTACTGACTTACTACTCCATCCCAGAGAGCTTTATTCATTAGGAAGGACCATTCGAGCATTTAATGGAGCTCTTTACATTGAAACAGCTTTATTTGCTCCTATCTGTCTTCTAGGCTTCTTCTGCTGAAGCAAAATTCTTTAAAAGGATGTTGTTTTTGCTATGACTCTTAAATGATCTCCTCCTTGCTCTCCTGGGTAGCTTTGCTGCCCCTTACCTGCAGGTGGAAAAGGTACCCAATAAAGCAAAATTGCAGCCTTTTCTATTATTATTTTTTAAATCTCAAGGCAAAATATTAAGAGAATTCAGCTTGTTGTTGCATATAGTAAAATGATGTTGTAAAGCTTTGTTTTATAGCACTTAGAGTGGCTCAGAGGATTTCAGCAGTATGTACATTATTTAATTTGTATGATTTCTAGGGGTTTGGAACTTGTACTAGATTATACCTACAGGCACACTCTAATACTACAAGTAACCAATTATTTTGCTTTTAATAGAATTTTAAAACTCTCAGACTTATAGCCCCTGAGCATGGGGAATAAGATGCATAGAAAATCCTAGAAGTAAATGAATTTAGAATTAAACCCAAGTCACAATGCAAATAATACATGGATAAGAGCAATGACAATAATATATTCAAATGAAAGGTTAGCCATTTCATGGAAAAAAAGGCAAAATTGAAACATTAATTATTGAAGAGCCACATATAACTTCCCCTCTTTACAGACTTGTGCATGGACAGCATGATTAAGTTATGAGCCTAGTCCTGTTGTGGGAAAAAGAGCGTGTGAGAAAGTAGGAGCATTCTCACTCGACTCTTTCTATCTCAAATACCCAATTGAGCAAGTAAAGGAAAAGTTTAACTTCTCTGGATCTAGAGATTGCAGTTCATCTGGGTGTAAAAGTTTCAGTGGCAAAGTTCTCTGGAGCCAAATCTTTTTACTGTTCAAGGCCATTAATGATTTTCTGCTGAATTTTAGCTTTTGGAGTTTAGTTCAAGCTGTATAAGTAATGGTCCATGTTTATTTTTCACTGGTAGCTTCTGAATATCACTTGAGTCTGAATCCTGGATGCACCAAATTTCCTCTTCCTGTTATGATGCGCGGAATACTTTTGGGCTTCCAAATTATTGATTTTGGACTTGGAAGTGTTAGTCCTAATCCTTCTTAAATTGGTTTAATCCTGTTGTCAGAATGGTCTTTAAGTTGGAGGAAACATCCTATTAAATATACAGAAGTAAATTGCCTCTGTGTTTCCTTCATTTTAGGCTTCAGTCTTCTTTCTTTCAAACATTGCTGTCTGTCAAACCATACTCAATAGTGGGTCCATTTCTGTAAGGGTAAGGGTAGGATATACTTTAAATCTGATGTATTCCAGTCAAGTAAGTTTAGAACTTGACCAACACACTCCAGTTCCCATGTTTTTGTTCCACTCTTTGCTGTTGTTCAAAGTATTAGTGTGTGCTCTAACTAGAAGATATCCTATGCAAAATACTCTGAAAACACTTATGGATGTGTAATTACTGTGCAAGAACTACTGTTTATTTGCCGTTGCTGTGTGGTGTTAATACACATAACTCAAAAAGTATTTAATTTTTAACATTTTTATTTTCTTGAGTGAGGGATAACTTTAAAAATTTAAAAATATGTGCCAAAGTGAAAGGCCAGTAATTGTCGATTAACTTTTTGTGTCACTATCCTAGTTTTGCAACTAGTCTGAAATTAAATTTATACTCAAGACACCAAACAAGTGTATGAAGATAGGCCAGGGTATTTTTCTTAATATAATGTTATGAAATCTGTGATATTACTCAGGGGATAAATTTACTGGAGAAAGCAAGAACTTCCTCTGGGATAAATCAGTCTGCCACCTCCTGTAGCAAATAACAGCAGATTTTGCTATATCATCGTTGATGGAAATAACCAGGGAGATAGTATAGAGGGAAAAAAGTATCTCTTTTTATGTGATATAAAGTCTTTATAAATGAACTTCGAGCCTTTTACATGCTTGAAATGGCTGAAAAAGATACTGATCAGCTGTTACTTGTCTCAGATATGGGTTGTGGCAGCCAACTTCTGATTAAATCCTTATTTGAAAGCCAGTGGGAACCTGCACAATTTCTCTCCATTTAAACTAATTGATTTTCACATTTGTATCTAATTGCAAACTATAAACCCCATACATAATATGGAAATATTTTATTTAATTCTGTGGCCAGTTGCAGCTTTGAAGAAAGAAATGGGGTTTTCTACTCACTGAATAGACTCAAAGGCAATTGTTTTTCTGTTCTGCTTCCTGTAGTCACTTAGCCCTACTGACTGCTGAAAACTTGAGAGTGCCACAATGTTTACTAGTACTGTTAAAGCCAACCTATAATACACACAGCCCTGAACTTACCCAATAAAGCTTAGGAGACCAGATCATGAGGGGAAATCTGAAAGCTTCATTGACTTGTCCTAAATTCATCACAACAGTTAGGCTGTGTTTCTGACTGTGATTCATGTTTTGCCAGATGGGTACAAGCCATCATCTGCCAAAAGCACAGCATGTTTCATTATGAAATGCAGTCCACAGTAGCATGTCAAAATGCTTCTGACTGAAAAATATCCTGGGCCGTGTCTGAGATTTGTGCAACCTTTCCACTTTGCGTTATCTGTTTAGATCAGTATAGGTGCTGCAAGGGATCAAATGGATCATTTCCATTTGAATATTAGGAAAGAAATATTTAGATTAAAACCAAGAGAGTATTCTGTTTATTGGCATGTGTTAGTATCTCCAAGTAGAAATCTGTGCATACTCACAGGGCAGGAAAGGTAATTTCCGTACATTGCGTTTGGCTGGTGCTGCAGCATACAGAAACTGTTGCTTTCTAGGGTTGTTAATCCATGGAACTAAGTCATTCACAGATCAAAAGATTTATAGAGATGTTTTAGTCATCATCTTTATAGTGGCCCAGAGAATGGAACTTACTGTGTATTGTGTTGTATCAGAACTGTGCAAAATAATTTAGATAACAAACCTGGCTGCGATTTGTACCTCTCTGTCAGTTCTAGTCATTCTACACTGCTTGTTCAGCAGCTCCTTTTCTTCATCACTGGATTTTGGCAAATAAATTTCATCAAGTTCGTCTATAGTAATATACACCTAGCAACAAACAAACCAGAGCCAATTTCTTTGCATTTCTCTTTGTGCCTCGAAATCAGAACATAAGTCTGCTCCCTGAACCAATGAGGCTGTTCAGTAACTCGGAAGATAGGTTGGATCTGTCTATATTCAATCTCTCCCTAGTGGAGCTTTGCATGAAAACATTTGTCATTTCATTTCACATAATTTACATCAATGAAAAGTGGAGATGCCAATAGTTGTTCCATATTTTTTTTGTCACTGCAGCAGATTCATAATGTGCTGCTTTCCTTCAATATCATTATTAGGGAAAAAAAAAGAGTGAGAAATGGAGTAGAACTTCAGCACTCGAATTTTGGATGTTGCATTTTCGAACTTTTCTTAGAAGAGCAATGTAAGGTAGGAAGATTTGCGGCAAGGCTGAATCCTAAACATTGCATTTCTTCCCTCGAAGTTCTTCCCTGATTCTATTTGGGCTCAGCTACCATAATTTATATTAGAGTTTCTGAGGAAAAGCAAATGAGCAATCATTTTTGGAAGATAGAAGTGACAGTACAGATATTTTCACTGTTATTATGAAGAGCCATGAGATTCAAGTTGACTGGAACACTGTATTTGGCATGGTCTCTCATATTAGAACAACTACTATCCTAAATACTATCTTTCTGCTTCTCTTTATGCTTCATCGGGGAAATAAAATAGAGTGCGAACAGCCCATAACAACACCTTTGGGAAATGCTTAGATTGTTTGCAACATGTAAGCAGAGGTTCCTAGCCCTTTCCTTACTACCTTTTTATTCACTATTATTTCTCTTCTGAATGCACAGCTAGAATTCTGTCCTCTGTTAGCACAAGGCTTAGATTGTGGTGGAGCAGTTCCTTTGCCTCATAAGTTTTAGTCTCCACCTGAAGATTACTCCATGGTTTTGCAAATTTCATGGAGTAATGGAAGCAGATTTAGGTTTCTTTGGGACTGGTTTACAAGCTGACCCTGTGTGGAAAGTGAACAGCACAGAAGTGTTTTTTTGCCAGGGACAAGCAAAACTTGTGCAGTGGTTTAAAGAGATTGCTCAATGGTACGTTGTCTAGAAGGTGCCTGAGAGACATGGAGTTATGTTGATTGGATTTGCCTTGATTATTTTTTTATTTTTTGTAACACTCTTGACTGTTATTGCCATGCAGCTGTGATGGTGTTGAATTAAGCAAACAGTGGTTTACGCTAGGGCCATGCAAGCTGCCAGTGTTTCTAGTTTAATATACATTCTTTGCTGTATTCAGAGGGAATGTGTAATGAAAATCGCTGTGTTAGTTACAAGCTATCTACAGTGAAGAATGGGAAATACTGTGGTACAGTGTCAGGGAAAGGCTACAGCCTGACACATCAGAATATCAAATGCATTACAGATCCATGTTAATTTGCCTGTCTTATCAGTACTTAATCTGTAGCATTGTTAGAAAAAAGAATGTGGAAGAGAGGAGCTAACTTCCTTTTCTTAAATACAATACTAAAAGGCTGTCCATGGCTTAGATGGGTGCAGTCATCACTAGATTAAAAACTGTCTGTATGGATAGGTCCAAAGAATGGTGGTGAATGGAGTTATATCCAGCTGAGGGTTGGTATCAGTGGTTTTCTTCAAGACTCAATATTGGGCCCAGTCCCGTTCGATATCTTTATCAATGATCTGAGTGTGCGGATCAAGTGCACCCTCAGTCAGTAACACGTAACACCAAGTTGGGTGGGAATGTTGATCTGCTGGAGGGTGGGAAGGCTCTGCAGAGGCATCTGAACAGGTTGGATCAATTGGCCAAGGTCAATTGTATGAGGCTCAACAAAGTAAAGTGCCAGGTCCTGCACTTGGGTCACAACAACTCCATACACTGCTCCAGGCTAGGGAGGAATGGTTGGAAACCTGCCCTGTGAAAAATGACCTGGGGGTTCTGGTCAACAGCTATCTGAGTGTGAGTCTGTATGTGCCTAGGTAGCCAAGAAAGCCAATGGCATCCTGGCTTCTATCAGAAATAGTGTGACCAGCAGGACAAGGGAAGAGATTGTCCCCCTGTACTTGGCTCTGGTAAGGACACACCTTGAATCCTGTGTTCAGTTTTGGGCCCCTCACTACAAGACAGATCTTGAGGTGCCAGAGGGTGTCCAGAGAAGGGCAATGAAGCTGGTGAAGGGTCTGTAGCACAAGCCTTATGAGGAGCAGCTGAGAGCTGGGGTTGTTTAGCCTGGAGAGTGGGAAGGTCAGGAGGCACCTTATCACTCTTTACAACTTTGTGAAAGGAGGTTGCAGTGAGGTGGGGGTCAGTCTCTTCTCCCCAGTAGTAATTTGTGGGAGAAGAGGAAATGGCTTCAAGTTGCACCACAGGAAGTTTAGATGGGATATTTGGAAAAATTTCTTAACTGGAAGGGTTGTCAAGCATTGGTATGGACTGTCAGAGAAGTGGCTGAGTCACCATTCTTTCACCATTCTGAGGTACTTAAAAGATGTGTAGCTGTGCTGCTCTGCTGGGAGATGTTTTAATGGTGGACATGGCAGTTTTAGGTAAGTGATTGGACTTTGTGACCTAAAATGCCTTTTCTAACCTAAACAATTCTACAATTGTATAATTCTAAGGTAAATCAAAGAATGGAAAGGCAGCCAGCAATCATCAACTTAAGAAACAGTGTTAGGGTGTGACTCCTTGGAGACTGGCTGATGTATGGGGAAATATGCTGTGGTCCTGACCAAAATAGTTTCCATATAATCATTTGATTGGATATTCCTGCTGCTTTGTTCTTCAGATAAAGTGGACTGGCTTGTGATCTTTTGTCCTAAGAAGGGGTTGGATGTTCTGCCAGTGATTCCCTGTAGCCATACAGGGGTGCTTTTAAGTTGTTCCCTCTAGAGCAGAAAGAATGGGGTTTTTCCTGTTGATCTGTCTCCAAACTTTTATTCTTCTCTGCTCCAGAATTTGCTGGGGTGGCGGAGGGGGTTTCTTTGTCTAATGATGTCAGTGGAGTCATCTCCAGACTTGCAGTCTACCTGCTCATTTCCCCATACAGCTCTCCACTGCTGCACAAGTATTCTTCCTACCAGCTATCTATGGGGCAATGGCACAAGTCCTGAGCTCTTTTTTGTAACACCTTCCATAGTTCAGTAGTTAAGATAAACACCATACTGAATATAAAGGTTTGGGGTTTTTTGGGTTTTTTTGGTTTTTTTTTTTTTTTTTTTTTTTTTTTTTTTTTTTTTTTTTTTTTTTTTTTTTTTTTTTTTTTTTTTTTTTTGTGGATTCTGTAAAAAAGTATGAGTCAGGCTGGAATTTTTTGAGACAACAGTAAATCATTGAGTGGGGATTATTTCCCCTTAGGAATAAAAATTACTTAAAAAGTGATAGAATTTTCTAGCATGTCAAAATTATAATTGCTGCAACAATATGAGGCCCTAATTACCTCTAATCCATCCTATGTCTACCAAATGTAATTTGAATTTTAGGTGCTGATTCTGGCCATCTGTACTGTGGGCAGAACAAGATGAGCCTAGGGTTGTATATCGAGATGACTGAAAGGTGCAAAGTAAACAATATCAAAAATGAAAAAGAAGCCTGCAACTTTGAATAGGCTCCTGGGATCTGACTCATGCTTTCTGCTTGACAGTGGCCTTTTACATTAGTCTAAATATGTGATATGAATATTCATGAGCAATCCTGATGAAATATGCCACACAACTTTTCAGCTGTGCTTGTAGAATCTCCACCTGGTTCCTTAAAAATGCTGTTGGTATGCTGTTAAATGGTAGGTTATTTTATTCATTATGATGGATTGAGTGTAGTGTTTCAAGATATAATAATCAAGAGATTTTTCTTTTCTAATGCACCTGTACTTGCCTTCCAGATATTATTCGTTTGAAGTCTTAGAGAATTTCAGTGCAGGTTTTTAACAAAAACTTGATTTTTAAGCACATGAAAAATCACTAATCCTTTAGCAAGACTCAACGTAAGACTACTTATGATACATGGAAACATAGTGAGATTTTCCGTTAATTGCTTTGGCTTTCTACTGTACAGTGAGATGGACAAATCGTGATGTACAGTCATTCACTCCTAACAGGAATATTCATTTTTACAATGGAAAAGAAAACCTTGGTCTTTTTTGCAGCTAATTGTGCTGTGCTTCCTTGGTTCTCACTTGGTCTCCTTTTTACAGTTCTTATAGTTCCTATCTATATTGCCAGAATGCTACTCTCCCCTTAACCACTTTATGATAGGGCTGGGTGACTGCCTGTGCTGGATAAATTCTTTGTCAACAGTTGGTAGTGCCTCCTTTGGGATCATGTTGGCGATCTCTACTGTGAGATGATCTTTCTTTAGTGTTTAATCTCAGAAAGAACAAGATCTGTTCCTTGGCTTCCCCTCAGTTATAAAATTTCTTGTATTCCCCTTTTGTTTTTGTAGCCTTTGTGGGTTTTTTTTGCCTGGAATTCATGATTCTGTATTAGGATTTCATAAAGAGCCTACTTTGAGTTAATTGAAGCTGATAAACCACATCAAATGATCCAAAGATCACTCATTGTGAAGTACGTGATATGTATTATGTTTTTTATTATCATGTATTCCTTGCAGGTACAACACACAAAGCTGTTTGGATAATTTCCAGTTTACTGCAGTTAGGGAGGATTTAAGCCCTCATGGAGCTTGGATCTGCTCCTTGCTTCTTTCACACAGTTCACTCTAGCCCCTGGCAACATGCACTGCTCAGAATTACATCTGAACAGAGAATTTGATGTCTTCAAAGTTAAATATCTTGGTCCTTTGACTTAATATTTTTATAAGTGGGACCTAAAACTCCCACTACCCGTGTTCTTTGTCAGCTGCAATTTCACTGTTGTTCCACAGAGGCAGAAGAGTGTGTTGTCAAGATCACTTATGCTGTGTACCAAAGTGTTGACTAACCAAACCTGGTACTTACCTGGATGCTGAAGATGTTCCTTGGTTTCCACATCCAAATTTTAATCTTCTTTTAATCTGGAATAATGAATGTACAATTGTGCTTCTAACAAGTAGGACGAAGCAGTTTCTAAGTTTAGTTACAATTAAAGACAATCCAAACAGATATTTCCAGCTGGCTTTCTTACATCAAATCTCAAGTTTAACTGAGTACTGGTTTTACTAACCAAAAAAAGGAAGGGGAACAGAAGGAAAGAAAAAAATATATTCAGCTATGGCTTTCTGTGCAAATATACTAAATTAATAAATAATGAGATTCAGTTTTATAAGCTTCCCCAAAGTGCAGAAAATTGCCATGTAGTTATTTAAATGATTAAAGTTAATGCAAATGTGTAGGGCACAGGCCACACAAGAACCAACTATGCTATTTTTCAAAGCAGTGTAGCTCCTGGACTGTGTTTTGACCCACAAGGCAGGAGTGGAATTCAATCCAAAGGAGTGAAAAATTACAAAGATAACATAGTAAGTATTTAGCATATTTATGGCTGTCTGCTTTTGAAAAAAAAACCATTATATTTGTGTCCAAACCTTTAAAGAATGAGTCTGTACTGGAGAATGATGGCACTATCCTAAGAGATCTGGTCTTTGTGTTCAAATTCAGATTACCTGACTTCTGAGATGACTTATTAATGGGTTTTGATTGTATTCATCAGGCATTAAAATGACATGATTAATTTAGGGAGAGTAATTAAAAGGCAAAGGGGGGGAGGTAGTGGGAGAATGTGGTGTCTTGTATTTAAAAAATCCAGATTTAGTTGTCTGTATTTTATTTGAGCATTTTTTGGGGGAGAGATGAAACAAATCTGTGCTTAGACTTGGAATTTAAATCAGCTCAGTTATCAAGTTGCTGTAGCAGATACGGTCCATACATATTTTAAACATATTTAAATGGGTGTACTAGGATCCTAAATTTAGTCCCTGGAATAGAGATTCCGAAGTAGAGCTCATGGAAGGGATTATGGAAGAGAGTGAGCAGTACATACAGAGGAGTGGCAGTCACAGATGAGCTGACAGAGGTGAGCTGAAACAGGCGATGCAAATGTGCAGTTCTTACAGAACCAAGTTATCTGAAGGAAACTGAATTTGGAACTCATTTAACAGGTTTGGCATAGAGCTTCCTGCTGTGTCCACTGCATTTCCTGTGGAACTTCAGACTTTGGCAGAGCAACAGTATCTCCTAACCATGGGTATGCAGCCATGACAGGTGACAGCTGAGAAGAAGAAGGCAGTGTAGCAAATATTGTCAGGATTGGCATCCCATTATTTAGAGAAAATAAGCAAACAAATAAACCTCCCCAAAAGTTTAGCTTTATCTACAGCCCTGGTTTGGATTTTCTGGGATCTCAAAAGTCCACATCTGCAAATGAGTAAGCGTCACCTAGTCGCTGGAAGATTAGGATTGGGAAAACCTATATAGACTAGTTAAAGGAGAAACACCTGAATTTTTATAAAACTGGATTATGAAGTCTCTGGGTATTCCCAATACCCTCTAATTTGACTATGCCTGGATGTCACCCTGCCTCTTTACCACCTGTGTATCTCTGGAATGACACATAACAAGACTGCTGTTGTTGGATCTTGGCAGTTTTCTGAGCCTGCTGCTCTGCACATCACTGTGGCAGGACATGGACTGTACCTAGAGCAGACTGTTGAAGTCTCTGTGGAGAAACCGTCATCCCACTCCTTCAGGGCAGTTGGGGCTCCGTCCTGGTTAAGCTGAGACCCTCCTGACCAGCATCTGAAAAGGCTGTAGATCTGAAGTAACCTCCTTTGTTCTACTAGTTCAGCTTAGGCACTACACAAAGCATCAGGCAGAATCCTGGCTGGAGATGCAGCCAGAGTCAGCTCACAGTCTCAGCAATCAGGGAAATCCATGGTTAAGTGACAGGTCCAAGGCCAAGTTGTAGCAAGTCAGGATCAGGCTCCGTGAGGAGGGGTTTGAACACAGCCCAGTCAGGTCAGGGATGTGGGAATGGGCCAGGAAGGCCAGACAGGGACAGGACAGATCACTAACTGTCCTTCATACATAATTCTTACCTTCCAGGGCACAGCTGTACTCACTGCTGGAATCTGTATTTCTTGTTCTGTGTTGGTTAAATTCAGTCATAATGTGTGTCTCATAGCAGCCAAGAGGAGACAGGTTCTCATCCCCTCAGAATACTTATCCTTCATCAAATGTTGAAAAGCTGAGGTGGATGCAGTCCTCGTCAGCCCGGGCAGCCATGACCTTGCAGAACATTAATATGCTGTGTTTACACCATTAATTTAGCTTTAACTGCCTTGCATTTGACTTGAATTTCTAGATTGCTTGTTTGCTTTGTGCTTCTTTGGCTCTCATTGCAATTCTGTCATTGGAAAAAATGAAATAAAGTGATTAATGACATTTAAATTAATTAAAACAATCAATTAATTAAATTAATCCATTTAAATTAATTAAGTCGATTAGTAAAATGAATTCCAGGAGCTCAGATTCTGCTGGCTGCTTAAACTCTGTGTCCTTGGTACCAGGGCACATTGTGCTGAACTGTCTGATGGGTACCCAGAGGAAGTCCCCTAAGGCTGACGTGGGATGTCCTGATCACCAAATACCTGTAGACTCTGTGATGTGCCCCCAGTGCCTTGTTTAGTGTACATTTGTCAACCCCATTCTCCAATTACAAGAAACAACAAAGGGCTAAGGAGGCCCTGGTTTTACATTTTAAAAATACTAATATAAATACTAACAGTATCAAGAGGTCATTAATACAGATTTACTTGTTGAGTGTCTCCTGCCATGTGGATGTCATGGGGTCTGTTCAGATAAGTCCTCATTTGTTACCAAATTTCTGCTTAGGCTTTAAGTGATCCTTTTGGTGTCAGCACAGCTCTAAGGATGTTTAGAGAGTTTGAACAGTACACTGCCCAGTGGCTTCTGAAGGTAAGGTGAATTGAAAACATTTTGGGATCAGACTGCTCCAGTTCTAAAATAGTTTAAAGAATGAAATTTTTCCTGACACTGTGTTTAAACAGAGGTGAGGAACGTAACAAAAAATTTGACATAAGAGGCTGTAAATTTGAACCGAAAATATCAAGCAATGAAAGTCAGTTGCATGCTGGAACTAGTCACTGAATTTGTGCAGAATATAAGACATTTGTCTGAAGATTTTGCAAAGTCCTAATTAGTGTTACCTATATGTACACCCTTAGTATTGTATTATTAAGGATTTTTTACAGAGTAAGGTATAATCTCAGTAGTTATAGTTCAGAGCAGATGGAAAAGAGATGTTGAAGGCAAGGGAAAGAGATAAAAAAGGATGATGTTATATCTACACCACTGGGTCAAGGAAGTTTGAAAAGGCTGCAAGTACAGATTGCAAATTTGCAAACTTAATATAGATCTAAGCTGTACTTTCTGAAGCACACAGGAATAATGTGTTCAAACATCTGGGTGTTCAAATATCCTGCCAATACATTAACACCCTGGGGCATACAGAGTCTCTCCAATTCATCTCCAAGGTGATGATTTGAAGAGAGGATGAGTGCAGGCAGGACTTCATTATCCCTCTAGAGACTGCTGTTTTTTAATGATACAGCTGTAACTGATGATCACACGCAGAATTTTTGAACCAAGAAGTAATCCCAGATATTTCAAATCTCAGTTCAGGGTTCTGATCTTTTCTCATATAGGTATTTTTTTTTCTGCTTAGGTTCTTGTGCTCTGCATTCCAGTTGATACCTTACAAATGTAAGGAATTTCAAAGTACAATGTGAATATATTCCTGACAAGTTCTTGAAGTGTTTAGCATCAGAAACTACAGAATCAAGTGGTTATTTTTTTCCCAAGAGATAGAAGGATTCATATAACACCACAGTCAAGCCTGGAAAACATCAAGGGACTGAATAGAATACAGGAGCTGCCAAAACCCACAAAGTAAGCCAGAAAGGGTGGTGTGTCCGGGAGAGATCTGGGTCTGTAGGAGAAACAGCATAACTTCTGACACAGTTTGAGTAGGAATGAAGGGCATTGAAAAGAGGTAGATGTTGTCTCCCCTGAGATCCTTAGAGCAATTAGAGAAAGGAGATGATCAGGAGATGTGTTTACAGATAAAAGGTGGTAAGGATGCCTAAGTCTTTGAGTGTAGGATTAATTACTTGGATATTGATTTAGGTAACAAGTATGCAAAAGCTAAGGAGGATATATGCGTGTAAAAATACTTCTAACTGTTGCTGCCCTAAAGAAACACATCAAAACTGATGTAATATGAGGCAATTTGGGATGCTGAAATATTAAATGAATTACAGTACCCTGTATTTTTCAATTACATTTAATACTCAGTTTTCACTCCTAAGCTCACCAAATTCTCTTTCACTTGTGTGTAAGGACAGGCCAAACACCTCAGGCTTTGTCAGAGTTATTTGATAAACACAGACTTAACCTCTGTGTTTGTACTACAGTGATGCATCTATTGGTTAAGTATACAGAGGGGAAGGAAACAGTGAATGCTTTTGCTTGATCCAGTCCCTGAAATTAAGTAAGATATAAACAAAAAAGAACTAAGACATCTGGAAAGAGGTGAGGTAATGACAGGGCGTGAGCCATGGTGTCTGAAGCAGCAGTGCAGAAGATTTTTGGTGAGAGCAAACTGGGGGCTGCCAAAGATGCCTTTTGGGAGCTAAGTCGATCAACTCCAGGGAAGGAAAGTAGAAAAATACTTGGAATAATAGGTATGATGAAAACCATGGAGGTAGGTAATGAAGTCTCATGCTATGTCTAAAGTAAAGGTGATATACAGACACTTTGCATCCAAACATCGTATTTGAAGCAGAGGCAACACTCAATAAGTGGTATTGCTTCTGCAGCTTTCTTGTTATAAAAATACTGTTCTCAAAACATCTTTTGTATATGACTTGTAATACCAGATGAGAGAGTTTATGCTTTCTGTCTAAAGAGATGTCATGCTACTTTTCTTCTCATTGTTCTGCTCTTACTATTACTGAACTCTGACTTGTGTAGCCACCATAACCTGCTCCACAGGTGTGCTATGGTGTTTTGATTCTTTCTATCAGTGAAATGCTTTTGCTTTGGAAATGGATCCTTTACCAGTAATGCCAACTTCTTCCTGCCTTAACTCCCTTGATTTCAAAAGGAAGCCAGCTTTGACACCATTATTATGTAGCATTTTCATATGTTTTATCTGCGTTCCAAATAAATGCTTCTTGTGGAGTATAATTTAGTCCTAGTTGATGAAAAATCACTGTATACATTTAGAATCACAGGGAACAAACCTGTGGGAAATCAGGGAAGCTGACTACTGACCAAAATGTGCTTTCAATTGCAAGAGCTAGTCATTGATAGGACTAGTTTTTGGGTAGGTGTGAAGTAACAAGGCACTAACTACAAGCTCTCAAAGGGGCTTAAGGAGCTCCTGCTCTTGTTGGTGTTCTCCTGCAACACTGTTGTAGCTTTTTTTTGGCATTACAGCTACTAGTGGAGTTACTTCATTGTGTTCTGGATTCAGCCCCTCTTTACCAAAAAAAGGAGGAAGGTTTATTTTTAAGATGAGTTACTCCAAAACTCAGTTTGTGCTGTGGTTTTCAAGGCAGCTCTTTAAACAAAATTGAAGAGAAGGAAAGAATAGGAGCTCTTTTAGCTTTTCCCACCATCAAAGTTGCAGTTTAAGCATATCCTGACAAGGATAAGAGTCTATTGTGTAATTTATATGCCTTACTAAAGCTTTTGTAGTTTCAGATGTTGCATTGCCTTGAAGTACCTAATGGGCTATGATACAAAATTGATTTCTGTGAAAATAGCATTGGCTGTTAGGTGTTCATACAACATTATCACATACTGCTTCTTCTATGGAATCCAACACTATTTTACTTTAATATAGATACATATTAAAGTGAAATAGAAAATATTTCACTTTAAATGTTGATTTTCATGACAATAGATTGTTGTTAGGAGAAGAGCAGGAGAGATGATGCTTCTTCAAGAAAATTAGCATACTGACATGTAATTGTTACATAAAGTTATTTCATCTTAACCTATACCTTACCTTATGAATACAGCACTGGACACTGTCTTCCTATGTAGAAGAAAGGGATGAAGACTGCACGTCAAACCTTAAGCATTTCCCTACAGAGGAATGAGGTACTAGATTAACCAGTAAACCTCATTCCCATACACAAGAAAATACAGAGATGCAGCAAAGCTTCTGGATCTTTAAGATCTTCCTCTAGCAAGTACCCTACTTTAATTGTGAAGGACGTTCTGTTGTACAGAAAGGAATTTAAACAAAAGGTGGGTAGGCATAGGTTCATTGGAGGGGTGGAGGAGTGGGGAATGAAGGATTGTAATGTTCTCTAGACATAAATATCTGCTAATGTGGCTGTGCATGTTATTAAGTGCTGTAGTAATACCCACTGGCTGGCCCCAGGTTTTTTATGTTTCTAGAAGAGAATGTAGTGTGGGTCTTTGGGCAGATTTTGTGTTATTCCTGCATCACAGGGCTGTATCCTCTCATTCCTACTCTTCCTTGATCTAACCACCTTGAATTCAAAGGATTGCATGACTGAGGCTTCTACCACATACAAACATGCATGAGAAGGGTAAATGCATGACCAGAAATATGATCTGAAAATACCAGTCTGGTAGGGCTGGAAACTGTCTCACTACCTCAAACATACAATCATTAAGGTTGGTAAAATCTTCTAAGTTCACCAAATCCAACAAAGGCCAAAAAGTCCAACTTTGTTTTACATCTTTTTCAGTGAAGGGAGAGGTCAGAAAAGGTGTTTAGAGGAGAAAGTACATATGTGCAGGGCCAGAATCAAAGCTGGCACAGAACAAATTCATTTGTGTCAGTTTACCCCAAGTTATAGATGTCAGTGCAGAGGGCAGTCAGGCACTATGGACTGGGAGCACTTCCTCCCCCAACACCAAATTTGTGTGTGGAATTAACAAGACATATCAGGACAACTAAACAAACATAATCTGTGACCTGCTCCCTTTAACTGGTACTTCGGTGTGGTGAGCTCATTAAGAGTAAATCTGCTAACACTTATTTTGTTTTGGCAGAAGTGTGTGGGGCATGCTGTCATCCCAACAGGAGACCAAGATATATCCAGCTCTGATATGACCCATTATTGCTAAATAGCACATTTGTGTAGTTACTTGTATTTCATGAAAATGTTTGATGCGCATCAAAGGAAACCTTTTGAACCCAAAGCTCATTAATTTTTTTAGTTCATCAAATTTTCAGTCAGGCTTCTGTACAGCCCAGTTCTCAGCACTCTCCTGACAACTGTCTAATGATTATGGATGTTATTTGCACTTCCCTTTTGGGGCAAAGGCCCAAATCTTGATGCCTATCTCTCTCAATTGGCATTAACTAAATTTGCAGCAATTAGATCCCAATCTTTTGAAGCACTGATAGCCCTTAACTCTGCTGATTATAGCAGACTTGGCATCCTGACCAGAAAGGCCACTATGCCAGTGGAAATAAGCAGAAGATCTTGGCATAAAACTGCTTCCATGTAGTCATTTTCCCAGATGTTTGTGTACAGCTTCTGTTCCTAAATGAAAACCGTTTAATATGTTTCCTTTGACTTTGAAGCAGATTAACAATAATGTTTAAATTTTGTTTGGGGATGATTTACTTTCATGATAGGCATAGATTTATTATTTTTATCATAGTCTTAGTACAGAGAATTGGTCAGCTTCTGCAGGTGGATACGTGCTTGGAAATAGCTCAGATGTTTTGTACCTGGACTTATATATGCCTATGTTTCCTGCTTCAGTGTTTCCAGACTTAGTGCTGCCCAGTGATTTCACCACCAAGCAGTAATCAAATGGTAGCAAGGTTTGATGTAGTTACATGTGAGCATTTGCATTTGGTTTGTTTTTTGGTTGCAGTTCTGGTATAGACACATTAGTGGCACAGACTGTGAGAGAGATGGTTATAAACCCCTTTCTAGATCAGGAGTTTCAGAGCCTTTACATGAAGTATTACAAATCAGGGGTTCATTGGCAAGCTGGAACAAACAGCAAGCCATTGCCATACTTGCATGTAACAAAGCTGTGTATGATGTTAGGACAACTTATATGCCATGGCTGTAATCAGTAGGGTTCCACAGAAATCTTTATTACATCTTAGACAAAAATCAATGTGGTAACTGATCTTTGGTTATTCACCTTGTCCCTCCTCTTGAGATTCATCTAGTGCGCTTAAATGTGGAGTGGATTTACTCTTTTCAGCCCTGTTCTGTCATTTGACCAAAAGGTTCTAATCAGAGAGAAAGTCTTCTTGGGAAAATTAAAAATACTTACAATTTTAAAAATACAGTCAGGTAATGACTAGCATTTATATTGAGATAGGACAAATAATTTAGGCAGTAGGAGAGGCTTTCTATTTGTAAAAATAATGGAAAGCAAAACACTGGGGAAAATGACTGGGAAATCTATAGGACAGGAAATATTAGTTACTTATGCTTTCAATTACGTATCTTTTTGGGGTCCCTTCCAGACCTATTTTCTGTTGTTATTATAATTTCATCCACTACATGACACAGCTCAGGAGATTTCAGCAAGTCCAAAACTGCTGGAAGAACAAGAGGATTCAACCTGTCAGAGTAGTCACTGCATTGGCACTTTTCAGTCCCTAAAACCAAGCACACAGTCCTATTGAGTAATGGCCCACATAATTTGTGGCTGAATTTGTTGCTGGGTATGCTGTCAGGGCTGCCTGTTGAGCAAGCCAGAGCAAATTCCCAGGACACACCACTCCAGGACGCACTTGGATGCTGTTCACATAAGCTCTAGGCTCTGCCTAGATGAGCAGCTTCCAGCTAATCCGTCTGCTCTCAGGCAGCTATTACAGGGCTGATTGCCAGCAGGACAGATGACACTGAGAACTTTCCTAGAAGAATTAGCATTGGCTTCTTCAAAGATAGGAGGAGTTTCTAAGCACTCTGAGGTTTAAGCAGCCTCAGAGACAGTAGAGATGCAAAATGTCAGGTCTGGGGAGTTCTCTGGGACCGGTCAGGTCTGATACCTTCAGGTTTATCATGTATTGGTATTAAGTCAATTTGCCTACATTCAGATTTTCTATATGTTAAAGAGCACATCTCTATAGGGAAGAGATTGCTCATAGTGACTTGGGGATTATTCAGTCAATATTTGATCCAGTATTTGTTAACCAGACAAACTGACTTTCACTGACCTCCTCAAATGTTCTCCAGCAACACCTGGAAATACTTTCAGTTGCTACTTCTGAGATAAAAATTGAACTGGGTCAAAGAGCTTTGTGTTTTTACCTAAAATGAAGAGAAAAATACCTCTTCTATCTTTGCAGTTCAGCTTCTTCTATCTGACACATGGTGGAGGACCTTGTGTCAGTCTGCTTTGGCACATTTCAAGTTCCATAAACACATCCTTAACAACACAGGCTAGATACAGATATAGTTAACACTCTCTTTTCCCTACATGGCATACAATATCATTTCCAGAGACAGATGTAAAATCCTAAAGACCACTGATACAGACTTTTGTTTTGACATTAAAATTGTGCCTGAAGGGAGAGGATAATTGTTCGATCTGAGGCAGCAAATGTCATGAAATAAAGGAATAACTTAGTAGAAATGTAACTAAATGTATGTACATCAGTGAATTTATAAAGAAAGCTTCCTGTCTTTAGAATAGACCAAAGCAATGATAACAATAATTACAAACCCCTTATCCTTAAGATTTCTTTCTGGTTATTAATATGTTAATCACTCTCTTAATTAAAATTCTGCTTAATGATAGATTTTTTAGTCCTTATGCCTGAGTGTTTCTCAGTATTTTTGAAATAATCAATTACATTTGTTTTCATTCTTTTAGTTACTGGAGAAAGAAAGCTGGTTTGAAATTTTTTTAATGCTGTGAATGGCAAAAAGGGATGGAGAATTGAGAGAGATCAAATGCTTCCTGGACTTAACCTATAAAATTAACAGGAACTATTTATGACTGTGTGTGTGGTATTGTAAACATGATCCAAGGGAGCAATGTCAGTGTGACAGACAGAGTAATGACTAAATGAAAAAGAGCCTTTCTTCTACTCCTTTTTCAAAGTGGACCTGCCAGGACTCACACTGTTCACCTGCAGCTGCAGTCTCCTGTGCCATCCCAGATCAGAGTTGGAGAGCAGTAGCTCCTGGGCATGCTTTGTGTCCTGATAGGCTGTTAGCTCTTGTCAGATAGCTCTGTTTCCTCTTGTGTGTTCCCTCTTCATTACGTCCCCTGTTGTGATCCAGAGAGCCTGGGTAACATGAAACAGACATTGATTTTGCAGGGTTCAGTCTTGTTACAGATGGGTAGAGACACACCATCCAGTTTTGAAAGCATTCTAATCCTGCAGTAGATTCGGTTTCTATTGAGGTTGGTTCTGTGATACCAGAGGAGGCAGGGTCACTGTGATCAGTTTTCTTTCTGCTGACTACTAATGGGAACGGCCAAGGGTCAAGAGTGCTGAGGAAGCACAATGAACAATGCGCTAACGGCGATTGCGGTCATTCACTGAGCACTGCAGACCACAGATGCCAACCTCCACTATTCAAGCTAAAAAAGTTTTGTGTCCGATTTGTCAGCATGTTATCTGTCCCAGCAAGTCATCTGTGTGAGGTAATTGCATACACTGAATTTGCAGTAATTATTGTTCATCTTTTTCAGCCCAGTCACCACAGGCCTGCAAAACCCTCACTATGAAGTGACAGCCTCTAATCAACCCTCTGAAGCCTCTTTCTTCTTGCTGACTTGTGACTCTTATATGGTAGTAGTGAGGCTGCTACACCTGTGGTTTCTAGAGATCTAATAGAGGCGAGTTCTGCAGAGACAGGGTTTTTTATTAGATCAGTGATAAGGCTGGTAAGAGCAGACAAGCTTTCTGAGGTCCCAGTCCCTTCCTCAGATAGTTAAAAACGTATCTCCACTCAGGAAGCACTCCCCTCTTTTCTGGCAAGTGATCTTAACAAGTTACCTAAACTCCTTCTTTGTTGTAGAGTTTTTCCTTTATTTTTTAGTGAAGGTATCATTGTCTGCCACTGACAACCTCTTTTCAACTGACATTCCAAAGACTTTCAGCCATCTGTTCCAGACCTTTCTGCTTTGGACTGAGTTTGCACTTGAATTTTTACATTTACATACATACGCGTGAAAAAAAGCACAGTTTATGTTTTTCTATTCTCTGACTTAAAAATTTCAAATGATAAAGTTCATTTAGACAAAAGACAGTTTTTCCCAAGAAAATGGCAGACCTCTGGGCTCCTTCCACCTCTTCCCAAAATAGCACAATAGAAAAATCAAAAGCACATGTACTTTAAAAAGCCATCCACACTTAAAAGTTTATCTGTCGGTCTTTTGAAAATCTTTGGTTTTCTCTTCTTTTTTCCAAATTATTACTACAGGACAATCAAATATCTGTCTGTTTATGCACTTTATCTTAGCAATTTCATCCCAGTTGGGCTGATCCACAAAAAGGACTTGAATGAACACTCTCAGTTCTTTTTCTTTACAGGTTTTTAAATGATTTTGGTAGGTTTCTGTTTAAAACATCAAATTGCCTTTGATGACTTAAGCTAAATTTACCTCTGAGATCTAAATTTTCTCATTTGTTCAAAGGAATGCACTTTGGTTAGCAAGGAAAAGTCTTATTATTAATTCTGTACTGAAGTGCAAACACCTTGGGAAATCACAAATGAACAATCTTCAAGTGGCCCAGCAGAAGGCTGGGAGCTGTCTTTTTATAGCCTTTATTGGAATAATACTTTTGCTTTGGTCAAAAACTTCTCATAGTATCCAAACACTGAATAAATGTAATAAGGAGACTTAAAAATGTTTCATATACTGTTATCTGCTAATCAATCTTACTGCGACTTTAGTACTGCTCAGAATGGGAAAAGACCAGTTGAATATCAAGCGCATAGTATTGGTCTTTGGAAACAGTGGAAGTGATCACTAAAAGGAAAAAAGTGATCACTGGAAAAATGCTATTCATAAAGCTGAAATGATGAAAACTCAGTAGGCTACAATTGTATTTTTCCTTATCTTCTGGGCTCCCCGAGTTGGCTGGTGATATTTCTTAAGAAGCTCAAGCTGTTATTTCCATTCTGCTTGTTGCAGCCTGAAAAGCATTTGGAGTGCAAGCTAAGAAGTAGTAGAAAAGAGACTGTGGGTTGCTGGGCACAGATGGCATTGGTAATAAAGCAAAGCAGCTGTCAATATTGTCTCGGAATAAGTTATTAATGATTAGCACTCCAGTTTGATATGTTGACAAGACCAAGCTTGCAGTTTGGAGTGTGCTAATTTGTGTGCCAGACCAATATGGCTGAAAGCAGAGAAGAGCAACGAGCCTCTAAGGCTTTCTGGTTGCTGATACTCACTGCTTTTTCCGGTAGGAGCTGCAGTCATTTGCTGCAGTGCCTCATTATATGAGCTCATAAGTATTTGAAAATGGTAAAAAAAAAAAAAAAAAAGGTAGACAGTAGAACAATGTCTTTCAGTTGGAGCAAGCAACTCCTGAATCATTTTGAACCTTGCCATTTGCTCATGCTGAAATCAGCATCCATCTGTAAGTATGTTGTTTAAACAGGTCAGACAAGAGCCTTCTGTCACATAATGATGGGCTCTGTCAATAGCTTTTCATTTTTTTGAAGTTATCAAGTGTGGGCTCTTTCCAGAAGCAGGATATTGAACTAAATGGACTGCTAGTGGGACACAGCTTAACTCTCCCTCATGACCTCATTTATTGATTCAGTGAGGATGGCTTTGGATTTGCATCTTTCTCACTCGACAGTGGTATCTATATGCTACCCTGGAAGTGTGTTTACTGCAAAATATTTACTGCAACTAGCCTTATTAGCTTGAATTCTAGCCTGCCTGAGTGCTAAAATATGATATTGTGCTGTGCATGGCTACAAACTGAATGTCTCAAAGGGGTGCTGTGAAAATGAATGCCTCTATTGCACGCCTATGATGAGCACCTGCCAGACTGTGTTAAAAATGAGGAAGCGACAGTGAGGTGACTATATCATATGTCTGTCTGAAAAACTGTGAAGTAAATGAAAGCGAGAAAGGAGAATACGTAATCTTTCAAGAAAGGGAGACAAAATATATTATTAAAATTTTTGACCAAGTAGCTTGAGTTGAAATGTTTCATGTATGTGTCTTCTCTACATTTTTGCATTTCTTTCTCTAAAAGGTATCAAAGGAAAACAGAGCTCTCTTGGAGTAAGAAGTTTTACTTATATATATTTCTTTAAGATTATTTAGGTGTATGTGCAAGATTTTACAATATTAAGTTTGCTTCTGAAAAGAAGGTATAGAAAGTCTTAACATTAAAACAAATTTCTTGCAGTGCCAAATCAAATGCTGACAAAAAGTCCAATTATATTATAGTAATTCATTTGCACGTAAGCAACCAACCTAATAAAACTTAGAGAAAGCAGAATTTTTGTGTAATAAATTCTGTCTTCTCAAAACAACTCCATATTTCTGTTCAAAAATCTTCATATCATAGGGTTCTGGTTTTTCAATGAGGATGTCTGAGACTCCTGGTCAAAAATTCCCTTTCTGGTTTTTGAGATTTTAGTTGCAGTTCTCTATTATTTGACATTTCTCCACCTCTTAGAAATGGTTACCAATTGACATTTATGGTTTAGAAAGCACTTGATTATGGTAAGACTGTTAGGTCCAAGAGGCTGTTCCCTTTCTAGGAATTCAGCTGGTGAATGTAGCTTCTAAGAGCTGTTGCAAATAGACCTGGAAGTGAGGGCTGCCATATTTTCCTCTTGGGAGCTTCTTTTAGCTGAGACTTTAGTGCTGGCTCTGCCCATGCCATACCAGATCTGTGTAGCAACTATGACTCTGCCTAATCTCCCACCTCTGTGAGTCTGACCTGGACCTGCTGATTTGCTTTCCTGGCCTGGCCTTGGACCTGCCTGGCTGCTGCAGATTTGCTTGGTGGTCACTGTGCTGTGTCTGACCCTGATCACTCTTGATCATTGTCTCTTCAGAACTGAAATCACTGCTCTGCATCCTGCCCTTTTGGTGTTTAGGACACTGCTCCCATGTATTCATTATCACACTTGACTGCTGGCTCATCTTCCCTTGTGCAGCATCTGATCCTTGCTGCTCACTGAAAAGTCTTGGGTACTGACAGCTGTCCAGGTCAGTCAATTTAGGAATGTTACATTTCAACGAATCTCATCTTTGTTGTAGATGATAATATCAGGATGGAATGAGCTTAGTTCTCCCATCAGTTTGTACAGTATCTCCTGCATCTGGACATGGACCCAGGTAGATGGCTTAAACCCATGATTTAAAACCAAGGCATGCCTATTCTAGTCACGAATTTTCATTCCTAGTCTTGTCTTTTGAGGGTGTTTTGCACATTTCTGTTGGCACTCTGTGTAGAAAGATCGGAGATTGAGAGGCTAGATGAGATGATTGATTTGAGAAGAGTATTATCCTCCTTGTAAATGGGTATTTCTGACTTATTGCTCTGAGAAAGTTTATTCTGCTGTATAAGCAGTTGTTTGATTTCATCTGCAGATCTTCTACAATGGTATGTAATGCACTGCAAGAAGTGAGTTATGTTCTGGATGTCATATGAAATGGGGACAAGGTGAACATACTTTGTTGTGAGTGTGAGAAATGCATTATAGGATCTTGCCTTTCTTGCTTAGGCACAGTCTGACACTGTTTGATGTGTGTGAGTATACAGAAATTTGTTTCTGAGCATTATGGAAAGGAAGAGGAGAGTTTGAACGGGAGAAAAGATAATTTGAAAAAGGGATTCATGTTATGACCTCCTTCCAGGATAGCTTATAGTTTGACTTTGCACACATCTTCCCAGAGAGGATTGTATAGGGCTTATGGTATGATTGTCTACCTAACAAGAAGTTTCTTCAAAGAAGTAATCTATTTGATAGAACATGGCTTTGGTGGGTAGAGTTTGTCTTTAAGTTGGTATGTGCATTGTGCATTTCTCTGCACAAGTGCATTTCTGTCTTCAGAATATTCTGTTCTATGATTCTCTGATTCTGTTTACTTCCAACATAGCCCTGTCTGTGGTCTTATTTATTTTTGTTTCTTAAACATCTTGTGTGGTCATTTCACAGTTGTTTTGAAGAAGATTGCACCACCTTCTTCCATATAGAGAGAAAACTTTTGCTTTACTTTGGTTGTTTATTCTTGAGAACATTAGCTCAGAAGTGGTCTGGTTAGTCATAATGGATCGACACTTCTATGTACCTTAAAATGTTAAAAATGGACATTTTCTTAAAACTAGAAAAAGTACAGTACACCAGTAAAATATGTAGAGGACATAGAAAAGTACCACCAAAAGGTGCTAAATTAAAAAACGCAGGGAGATTCTTTCTCTGGGATGATAGTGGTTCTGATGATTTGGGGCAGACATATTTCAAGTTTGATAACTCATAACACAGAGATGCAATGAAATTCAAGGTGCTTTTGATGATATATTAGAATCAGAGAAATGTTCTTTGGTAAAAACATGCATTTTCACTTAGAAACTTTGATGACTGGATAACAGTTAGATTTGGAAAAGTGCTCCTAAGTACAGGGTGAGTTTTTGTGGGCATCAGGAAAAAGGAAATCATGTTCAAGCCTTATTGCTACTTGTTTCTGACCAAAAAGTTCATTCATTTTGAAACTCAGTGATTTCCTAAAGCATCAATTTATTTTATACTCAGACTGAAACACATTATTATATTGAAGATGTTCTACACTGTAGAAAAGAATGTGAGAAGAGACAAACATCTTCAGTATCATGGTGTAGTAATGAGGGAATTAACCAGAGCTAAACAGGAGAACTTGATGGAGAGCTGTTACAAATTAAACATTAAACAAAATGTGAATAAGTGGCTAAAATTATATCTTTATCAGCTCAGAGAATCTTGGTTTTTATTTCTGGAGCAAATTTTGAAGAACTTAAGGACATTATGAAATTATAAATTTACTTTTAAAATTCTTATGAAATTTTGTGGTGTGGGAAAACTGTCTTTTCAATGGAGGCCAGACAGTGACAAGGACAAGATTTCTCCTGTTGTACTGGTTGGAATATCTGGCCCCTGGACCTTCCTTTCAGCCTTGTTTTCCTATTATTGTCATCTCTTAAATCCTACTGAATGTATCAATTTCCATCCTAATTCCATATTCATATCATTAGATACTCTTTATCATTAATGAGTTTATGTATTTCAGTATTGACATTGATTGCTCTCTTAATTATGTAATACCTGTTGATGTAGCATTGAATCAAATTCGGAAAGCAAAATAAAATAATTTGTCAGAGAAGTAAGGGAGAGACACCTGAAACTGGGGAAAGCTAGATACAGAACATTATTCATAACACTTGCAAATTCAGTGTGTTATGAGGCCACTTCTAGAAATTACATCAGCTAAAATTTTTCAGAACAAGTCTCCTGGATTTTTAAATTTGTTGTAGTTGTTCTGCACTACCTGTAGGAGTTCAGTGTACTTATGCATCTCCTATCTGATCATTAGGTTTATTTTTTAAGTTCAGGCCATTTTGTTTCAATCCATCAATATGACTCTCCAGCATTTGATTCCTTTTGTTTTGTTCTGCCCTTTTCTTTTCCTGACTACATCCTTTTCTACCATATGCATAATAGCACAATATCATAGGAATATCATTCAGTCAGTTTTTGAATGCATTCACTTTTCACATGCTCACCTACTGGCATGGCTTTCAGGGAGTATCCTAAAGATTCATGTCATGAAGGAAGTGGGGTATTACATGCAAAACCTATTACATGTAGAAGCTTTAGAGGAAAATTAATGTTAAATTTGTTAATGCAAGTCTTTAATCCAGAAGTATGTAAGTATTTATCCAGTCTGGGAATAAAGACCTCATGAAGCTTATCAGAAGAATTAGATAATCATCAGTCCAATAAGTCCCAGCTTAACCCCTTGCACATGTGAATAACCCCAAATTCAAAAATCTATGGTAATTTTCTCATTTGTAGCTGCAGCAAATACTAAAACACTCACAGAAAACCACTTGGCCCAGTCTAAAGAGCTTGAAAGATCTGCAGTTATTGATTACACAAATGGTTTTGTAACAGATTCAATAATGCTGAGACTTCATGGTCGCTGCTTTCTTTTAGCGAGAGGGGTTGGGTAGTAAAGCAGTCATTTCTGTGTATTTTTTAGATTTAGGTGTGAAGAGGCCCAACAATACAAAAGGCAGAACATAGAAATACATTTCACTGCTGCAATAAATGGAGGATAGAAACCCACATCTACATGCCTCATTGACACCAATGTCACATTGCCCATGTCATTGTCTCATTGAGGCAGCCGTGTACAAAATGGAGAAAAACCATGTGCCAGGGTCTTAGTTAAAGAAGAGGAGTCAGTGGTAGAAAAGGTGGAGAACACGTGTTTCTTAAGCTTGGGTCATTAGCAAAGTTTTATTTTGTACTCTGCATGTTTACAAATGATGTGTGCTGTTTCTAATTGTGCAAGATATTGTCTTGCTAATAACTGCTGAAGATGATTTGCTTAAACCAGAAATGTCAGAGGCCTCCGCACTTCACATTATCTTAAAATACGACCCTGGTTTCCTATAAGCGCATAGCATATTCCTGGTGGTGGCTGTTTTCTACTGACATGGGTTCATTGAGACATGATCCCGTGTGAAGGAGGGCTGTTGCTCCCTTTAGGCTCGTCAGCACTGCACAGAGCAGAGTCCTACACACTGTTGAGGAGAGAGGCTCCAGAGGCATGGCTAATGCCTGGCTGCAGTCACCTTACACACTGTGACTGGCTCTAAATACAGCAAAGACAGGGGATCATCGAGTAGGTGGACTATGGGAGAAGTGTCATAGTGCTCCCCATAGGACCCAATAACAGCATGTGGAATTACTGAAAAGTATTGACCTACCTTTTATGAATGGCCTAATTTTCACTTTTTTTTTTTTTTTTTCCCCCCTCAGGAACTGACAGGTGCAGTAACAAAAAGTACACAATAAACGAGACAGACAGGCTGCTGAGGCTTTTGTTTTTTCTTAACACCGTATTCCTTGAGTTAATTCATTAGGAGGAAAAGGCCATTGTGACACTATTCTGAAATCATATCTCATCATCTGTTAGAAAAAATTACTTTCCTGAGCCTTCATGACAGTAGTAAGTATTTGGTTCAATTTGCTTGATTCTGATGCATGTATAATTTTATACTTTATTTGATAATTTATGGGGTTGTATAATGAAACAATGTGTCATATTACTAGATTCTTGTAAATAATGTATAGAAGGGTTGCACAAAGTGATAAAATCACAGTGATTTCCCCTGCAACTTCATAAAGCTCATGCAATTTCCAGGAGGTGAGAGAACATAAGGTATGCTATACCTGGTAGATTCTACTAGCATGTATTTATCTTCACAATACTCCTGTAAATTAATTCAATATTTATGTACATATTTTATAGACCAATAAAAGAGAAAATCAGAAGTAGTGAACAATGAAATCAATAGACAAGCCAGGGGCATTGGCTTCCCATGTTAAGCCTTTAACATTTTTATGTAACTAGGCAAATTCAAGTTAGTTACTGAATAATTATCGAAAAGTTTCATTATTTTTAATTGAATTATGGTCTAATTAATGAAACCTAGAGTTTATTTGATATAAGATAAAATTTATACTCTAACATCACTGCTGTGTTTAAGATGACCGGTACCTGGGGGTTTAGTAGATTAGAATAATCCTTTTTTTCTTCACCTGACCTTCTTTTAAGTCCATGGAAACTTAGTTTCTCTGAGGACTCGAGTCCCTTAGCTGGGAGGCAGACCACATTTGTTCTTCATACTAATTTTTGAGAGCATTTTTTATTAGTTACATTTTCTGCAAGATCTCTGATAATTATCTCTTGAGGTAATGATTTGGCAAAGGTTAATGATTTGCCTCATGTAGGAAAATTTGCAATTTAGTTCTACTTTTAAATGAAGGTGTTGATTCCTGTGGGCAAAAAACCTTTATATCTCAACTAAAGTTTAAATGGAAAATTGTGAAGACTGAGAGTTCTGCAGTGCATTTGGAATGTTTGGAACCTTAACACAAGTTTTCTGTGTTCCACAATACTGTGTGTAGCGTGACAGAGAATCTTACATGTTTACCATTATAGTGCAAGATATTTTGGGATGCATCTTACTTTGATATGTGCCTTGCATTAAAAAACCACCTCAAAGCTAGAGGAATTTAAAGAAAGGAGAACATAAAAAAATGTAAAAAAAAAAATTTAAAAATCCCCAAATGAACCAAAAGAAACCAAAGCATTATTTACTTTTCTTGAGGTGCATGGCCTGCAGAATTTCCCTTGCTATTCATGGAGATAATCACTTCTCAATTCCTCCTGTTATGTTCTGGTTTCAGAGGAAGTCTGAAAGTATTTCAGAGGAAGTCCTCATTAAAAAAACCCAAATCTTTATTATAAATAATGATAAAAGAAACAGCACATCACTTTCTCTTGTAGTAAACCTTCAGTCTTTGTGCAAAATTTCATTTAGATCTGATCTAGTTAAGACTTATTTACTTCTTCAGCATGGTATCTGAGCTCCAAATAGAGTATTGCATTCTTGGTTCCAGGAGGGTGATCAGAAAGGGCGTATTTTACATGATGAAATGAGTCACCCAGCTTTCCTTTCCCTCATCTTCCACTGCAAATATCCAGATTCTTCTCTGGCTTATTGATTTGTTGCCTGTATCCGTTCTCCCTTTGACATCCTGAAGGAGAAAATAAAACAATCAGGTAAAAAAAAACCTAAGAAAATTCAGTTTGTTGCTTTCAACTTGTGCTTCGTACGCAATTCTTGGTGACCATTTTACACATATTATCCAACACCAAAGACAGCCAGAGGTCAAATTGATATTTAAACAGACATTCTAAATGGAAATGAGCTGCAAGTTGTTTAAACACACTCCCTGCATGCAAATTTCACTCTCTCTCTGTAATAAGAATAGAGAAGAAGCCTAAAAACAAAACCTGTAAATATTGATTCTTCTGAGTACTTGAATGCAAATCTGATACATAGATACTTCATTATCTCTTGCCCATCCATCTCACAATTAATAAAAAAGGGATATTTCCTTTGTGTGTCTGTTCTGAGTTTCTGAAGTACTGGCACTGACACCTTTCCTCAGAATGCTAATTCCTTAGCCCTGTACATAGCAAGTTTTTACACTCCTCCTGTCTTATTTAGTTTTGCTTAATTTAAATTTTATTTGTGGTCTGTAAAGGAGTCTTTATCCCAGCACTTTTAGTGTTTCTCATTGATGCCCATGTACTGTCTCTCGTCCATTTCAGTTGCCATATGGCTGATAACTCTCTGACCAGTACCTGTTACCCTTTCCATCATGGCCATCTGGGCCTTTCTGCCACTGGCAGATTCACATTCAACTCCTTCTGTTTTTTATATGCCAGCTGTTTGACACTTCGCTGACCTCAGGGATATTTTTGCTTAAAGATGGGGTCCTGAAATAGAACCATCCCCTGAAAACATGCTCTGCATGTCTGAACACAATCTTCTGCCACTGTTATTGCCCCTTTTGTGGCTGCTTTCCAAAAATACTTTAATAGACAAACTTGCCAGTAGAGATGTTACAGGCATCCTCCTAGGAACAAACACACGCCATGTGTTTGCTGTAGCCTATCAAATCTGAACAGCACAGCTGGAATTTCAAATAGCAAGTCCTTACAGATAAGTAGTTGTGGATGAGCCATTATATTTAACTTGGAAATAAGCTTGAATAGCAAATTAATTCCACAAAATCATGATCTGCTTGTCAAGTCAGAAATGGGGAAAAAGGAGGACTTGTCAGCATATTCTTTGGAGTATTTTTGCCTGTGACTGATATACAATAAAACAGTTCCAAGAATCCTAACACCAATACTAGTTCTTTCATCATAACATTATCTTTAAATAAGCCTCTCTATATGTTTAATTTTCATTTTTTCCTAGGTTCTTTTTGTTCTTTCAGGTCAGGTGTTAGGCAGTCCAGGGCTAAATACTGTATCCTCAATGCAATCACTGAATCAGCAGATAGAGAATCTAATAACTCCTTGCTCTGTAATGCAAAATTTCTGCATATGTGTCCTTTTCTTTCTTACATTCCTGTTTTTCATTTCAGCAGTAGACTCTATTCCGTGGCAGCAAATAAAGACAGAGCCTAATATGGGAGAATATATTCCAAATCACTAGGGGCTCATTTTCAGCTCTACAGTGAAATTTATTGCAACTCTCCACCTTCAGAAGGTAGTTTAAGATCTGTTTTGAAGACTCTCTCATTACTCAGTAGTATAATGAGAAGTTTTCTCAGCCAGTTAGAGACCAGGAAAAAGGTTTGAACAAACAGACTAGGAATTTTCATTGTTCTTAAATGCCTTCGTTTAGGATAAATTCTAAGGTGCAAATGGAGAGAATAAATACAGCTAAATGCACGTCCATCACTCTCACAGGTTTTCTTTGATTGAAGTTTCCTAAATCCTAAATCCTTTTTAAACAGAAATCAGAATTTGAGTTCAAGTGATACAAAATTAATTTCCTGAGTTACGAAGAGTAGAACTAAACATGCTTTGAGGCAAGAAATGGCTACTGTGCTACTCAGTAACAAATAGTCATGGATTTTTTGCATACAAGAGAAAAAATGAAGCAATCTGTAAAAAGTATAAATTATTGACTCTTAACCTAGAACTCCTGCTCCTACGCTCCTGTAAAAAAACCTGGGTGCAAAGCAGGGGTTAAGACTGGAAAGGGAGCAAGGTAAAAGGACTGAGCTACCCCCCAGACTTAGAAAAGGATTTTGAAGTACTCATTTCCGTGTGTAGCATTTGTCATGGCTAGAGACACTTGGAATGATATGGAATTCAAATTCTTTGTAAAAGGTGTAGGAAAACCTGAGGATTTTCAAGTGGCTTTTTTGCAAAGTTTTGTTTTCCCTGTTACACTCTGGAGTAAAATCAATTTTATAGTAAATTAGGGTTGCTTTGACAGATCTAGACAGAGATCTCTTTTTATCTTACGGAGCATCTCACCGTACTTTTTAACTTATCAGTCATAACACTAACAACTCCTAATTAAACTCACTGAAGATACTGCATTGAAATAAATCAATGACTACACATACAAACTGTGCTAATTTTTGCTGAAGACTTTCCCCCAAGATCTGTCAGAAAAAGCATCTTATGAAATCTTTCAACAGTTTAAATGATTGTAGAACATTAATAAATTTTGAAAAATGCAGCTTTACTGCTCTCTGTCCCCAAATCCTTCAGACAGAGTGATTATATCTGCATCCGTCATGTGGTATAATTAATTAATACGGTATAGATAACAGTGGTGCAGTGCTGATTAATTTGTACTTTAGATGCATGCATTTCTTATTTTCAGCTCACCTAAGAAATACATTAATCAATCAGACAGGACTGATTTTAAATAAAGATATCATAGTTACTTCTGTTCCTTCCCCATTTACTAAATTTAGTACTGCTGTTCTTATTGCATCTGTTTGCTATCCACTATTTTGTGTTTAATGCTTTAATTTTATGCTTAGTGTTTTAGTGTAAAATTTATTTTTTCAGATGTCAATGTCCAGAATAAGATTAAGGCACCAAAATGAAATTAAAGATCCTACAATGAAGGCCAAGCTTGCAGTATTGAAAACCCCATTCAACTGCCCTTTAATTTCACAAGTCTCTGAACTCTCTAAATATTCTGCTTCTCAATTACTGAGGCATCTGATGTCACTCTCTTCATGCATTAAAGGTGCATTGGTCATGAACGGAAGGGACAGATTAAGTAAGGCTATTCAAGCTTCAGGAGGTAAGCATCACTTTAGGGTTTGGCTTCAATGGGCATTCTCAGGGATGCTTACAGAAACACAACGGGAATTCTCAGAGATACAGTTTTCATATCAGGTGAGAGAAGGCTGATCTTTGAATGGCTGCCCTGTTTGGTGGGTGTTTGACCACACTGAGCATCCGGGGCCCCAGATTTAATGTTTAGAGAGAGACAGGTACTTGAAATGAAGTTCTGGATTTCCAGTGGGAACCATACTTCTAAAAGAGGAAAAAGTGGAATAACTTTAACACCACTGTCCCTTTTTTTTTGTCTGTTAGAAGAGTGTTTGAATTCAGGTATTCAGAAAAGCGAAGATACATATCTGAACTACTAGCCAGTAACTCCTAGAATGAAAAGGTACAGGGTAAATATAGGAGTTTCATCCTCAAGTTTCATCAGACTTCCCTTCCATTTTTGATTCCCAAGTTTTTCAGACACTCCGTTTTAGGTTAGTTTTTTTTTTTTTGGTTTTTTTTTTTTCAGTGCTGCTCACATTTGTTATTTTCAATTTTAGTTAAGATTTAAAGCATTTCATTAGTAATACTTCCAAATTCTGGGAAAAGCTGCATGATCATGAAAGAGGAGAGAGGTAGGGAAGTTTTCTGTGTAGCCACACAGCTTCATTTCTACATAAGCTGTAAGTCTAGAACATTCTGAAAAATAGCTGTTTTATATTTACACCTCTGTCCTCATTTCATATCCCTTTCGATTCCTTTTAAGAGAAATTCTCAGCTTGTGCCCCTCAGTCATTGCTGTATTTCAAAGTGAAAAGTAGAACAGGTAGTTCGACTGTGAGGATGAAGTGAGGGGAAGACAGTTGTCATGTGAAACAGCAACTTCAAAGCTTTTAAGATCATCAAAACATCATAGTGTTTTAGCTTTCTATAATCTTAGAAGTCTAAATAAAATAATACCAATTTGCTTTTACTGCTGCAAAAAACTAAGATTAATGAAATCCTGGATAATTTGGAACTTTGGTTCTGAGAAGCATCAAATAGTCTGAGTCTTGTAGAGACAGTGTAGTTGACAGTATGACTGTTTTAGAAGTTGCCAGAGCAACATGGCTTAGGAACTGACACAGCTCTGCTTTCAGATCGTAGTGGCCAGGGTAAAAGAAAAAAACAACAAAAAAACCCCCCAAAAACCAAACCAAAACAAAAAAACAACCCAAAACCAAAAAAAAAAAAAAAAAAAACCCCATATGAAATTAAAAAATACTCTTCAGTACTTCAACAGGTTCTTCTCACTGAGAGTCTTTCTACAGTTTCACTCTAGTTACTATTTTTGGACTGAAGACATCAGAGTCTAATCTCACCAGGAGACAGCATCAGACACAAACCTCTAGATCGCTCCAAATAGAATATTTTGGCTTGAAAGGGACCTTTTAAAGGTCTTCTATACCAGGTTGCCCACAGCCTTGTCCAACATTACCTAGAATGTTGCCAGGAATGGGGCATCTACAACCTTTCTGGGTAACTTGTACCAGTGTTTCACCACCCTCATCATAAAAAAGTACTTCCTTATAGCTAGTTAAATCTGCCCTCTTTTAGTTTAAACCATTACACTTTATACTATCTCAACAGGCCCTGCTAAAAAACTTGTCCCTGGCTTTCTTATGGGCCCCCTTTAAGTAGTGGAAGGTTGTAATAAGATGCCTCTGAAGCCTTGTCTTCTTCAGGGTGAGAAACCCCAACTCTCTGAGTCTTTTCTCATAGGAGAGGAAAGCCCTATGCTAATTCTTCTGCATCTCCTCTTGACCTGCTCCAACAGGTCCATGTCTTTCCTGTGCTGAGGATCTGAGAGCTGGATGCAGTGAGATGGTCTTAATCTGGACCTCAGGAAGGCAACAAACTTCCCTGAGAGGAGAGTCTGGCTGGAACATTGAGCAAAGGAATAAGGAGGGAGTAATACCATTCTTTTTCAGGGTTACAAAAATATAGTAAGAGGCAAAAACAGTCACTTAGCTCTTGAGTCCCACAAGGCACAGACTTAACATAAAGCAACTGACAGTATCTGACATTGACCTGAAAATGGCAGGGTGCTGAAAGAAGCAAAGAGACTCCTATATATGCTTTCTCTCTCCCTGTGGGAAGTTACATATTATCAACATGGATTTTTATGTTTCCTTGAGGTTATTCAAAATCTTCAGATGTCTGTCTTCTCCCCTGTACCTGTAAGAATGGAGATTCTTAAAACAGAAATTTATTGAGACTGAGAAGGGGGAAAAGTCTTGTTCTGGTCCATGTGTTCCTAAAAATAGATATTAAAAGATTCAAATACCTCTTCTCAGATTTTCAGATGAAAAGGTTTCCATGTTACTTCTTAAATACTTATTCCACTTGTAAAAGTCAATTTTAATTACAGTAAAGTACCAAAAAATGATAACTTGCAATTACCAAACTGAAATATTTTGGAAGAGAAAAATATTTTGTAATCAGCATTTTTCTTTTCAGGGTTGCAATCCCTCTTCCTACTCACTTCTAATTTTATGTAAGAGGTAATTACTCTCATCAGTGCAGAAAATGTATTTAGTCTAATTTACACATAAATTCATTTTTCATCAGTGTTTTGCTGCCTGGCTACATCTTCCATCCAAAACTCCAAGTCAAGTGTAATCTGGTGCAGCTTGTCTCTAACACACAGTGAAGCCATGAGTAAGGTTCTTTCCTGACATGAGGCAACATGAGGCAAGTGCCAATTAATGTGTTCCTCAGTTAATGTGATGCATTGGCCATGTCTTTTCTAGTCAGATTTATCCTTCTATTACACTCTAATGTAATCCCTTTTAAGATATGTCTTTAGAAACATGAACAGTACCTCTCACATACAGATCTTTATCCACTATTTCTGCATTAATACTGAACAATTCAGAGCTTGCCATGAATTGCCAGTTTAGATTGAAAAATGGCCTGGCCTGCCCTATAGCTTCTTCCTCCTATTCTCCCACTCTCCTTAACTCAAGCACTGCAATCTCAGAATGCTGCTTTGTGTGCTGGACAGCTTTACAAAATATGAGAAAAAAAGCAGAGGGGAAAAGGGGATATTTGGAACCTTTCCCTTTCCCTTTTCTCTTTTCCCTTTTCCCTTTCCCTCACTTTTAATGGTGAATGAGTCCACTAATAGCCTTCAGAAATTAGTCCATATCAGCAGTCATTAACTGGTTTGTGTCTCCAAAAAAATCTCTCCAGGACCTGTTGCTGGCCAGGGAAGAGGCTTAGTGCTGGTCAGAGGGGAGGCTTGGTGCTTTTCATGTTAGCATAGTGATAAAGAATAGCTTGAGGGAAGAGAAATTAGAGCTAAGAACAGCCAGAAGCCTAATTCCTGTTGCTACAGCAAGTGTAATTATGAATGCATACTTAAAATAGTTTCTGAATGGTTCCGAAAGCTTAATGAAACATTAATTTGCTATCTAAGTCAAAGTTCTGATCTTCACTATTACTGCAGAGTGGGTGTCAGAAATTATTTCTTGGCCAGTCTATCTCCCAATCAACAGGCATGAATGAAGCCATGGAGTCATTCTCATAAAAACCCCAACCTTAGCAGGGGAGCTTGGGATTGGCAGGGCCATATCTGAACGTGGAAGTGGTTTGTATCCCTAGAAAGCTAAAGAAAATAGTGGTAAAGTGGATTAGAGTTTACACAAATTCTGCTCTATCCCCAACCTACTGATTCACTGAGGATTTAAATGCCAGAGAAGTGACCAGACTTGACAAACCAAAATCTTGCTCATTTCTATCAGCCATTCCCTGCAGGAGACAAAACTCCTGCTTCCAAAATTAGATTTTAAGAGCTTATTAGAAATTCAGCAAAACTGATAATTAGACTGAGTAGCTCCACTGCTGTCATTCATTTCCTACTAATCAGAGATGAGGGTATGATGAGGGATTTTTATGCTATGCAACTCCGGATTTCCTATGACTATGTTACAGTATTTGGCAAAAATAAAGTGCCTTGCTTTTGCTCTGTCCTCTTTGGACTTGTCCCAGGATGCCCTTGGAATGAAAAAGACTTTGCAGGTTTTCTGGCTGTAAATTATTTCTGTGAATACTTGAGTAAGTACCATCATGTTCAGTCTATTCAGCTAATCAGTGCCAGCACATATATCTCATTAAGCAGTTCAAACTCAGCCTCTCTAAATCTAAAAGCTTTGTAAGACTACAGGGTTTCAACCCTACAAAATTTTTACCCTGAATATCTAACATTGGTAAAGAGTGATCTTTCCAATACCACCCTCACAGGGAATTTTTGCTGTTTGTTCTTAACAAAATGTTTATTCCATATGGAAGGGCAGAGTTAAAGTGTTTGAACATGCAATTACACTGCTCTTTAGTCTTGCCAATCAGGCTGCTTTCCAGATGCTGGCACAGCAGAAGTAGAACTTCTTTTCTCTCAGAATCGCTGTGGATAATTTGATGCAACTTGGACAAGAGGGAATTTTCTACAACTTGACTCAAAAATTACATCCCTTGGAGGAGAGAATGAAGGAAGCAAGTTTAGCATATTGAGAATTGAGGACATTTGGGCACACATCAGTCAAAGCCTGACTCTCTTTTGTATGCTCAGCTTTGAAATCCTACTTATGAAACACTGTGTATTTCTGTCAATAAGGCTTGTAATTCTCAGTGACAAATGGGATAAGATAGCTGCAGCAGTAACACTTGAGCTACAAAGCATCCTTTGCACTCCCCACAAATGCATATAACCCTTAGAGGAAAGTAATTTCCTTTTAGACCTTTTCAAAACTCCAGTCTCTGCTCCAACAAAATATTTCACACAAATAGGTCTCTCTGTGCTAGCAAAACCCTTTTAAAATCAATAAGGCTTTGGAACATTGCTTTACTATCTTGCTGCAAAGAAGGACTCCCATTGATTTTGGTGTAACATCTAATTGGGAAACAATGTACTATATATTCTTAAAATGAAGTACTGGTACCTTGACAGCACACAGACAAGCTTTTGTGGTGGCAGAATTCCAGTCAGCACAGAATTTAGTGTCTTAATTTGAGCTATACAGGAATCAAGCAGAATTTATAAAAGTTTTGAACGTTTTTACATACATTAAAGGGTAAATTAATTTACACAATTATATGATGACTATTGGTCCTCCAGGACTAAAATGGACTATGCTGAGTTGGTAACACTGTATTTTGAGAGACAATATTCTTAAACTGTGCTTTCTCTAGATTTCTTTGATTCACCAAGATAGCTGAGCAGTTCTATAAAACACTACCTCACTTCTTGAGGTTTTCTTTTGAATTTTTTCTATTTTAGCTGTATTGTACTGGCAAAGACATTACAATGTATAGTGAACAGGGTGCTATTCCCTGCTATTATACCCACTAGTCTGTCATTGCATATACATTTATGTCTTTGTAAGTGTACTTGCTCTCATTACATGCTCTAAATCAAAAACACACCTAGGAAAAATAAATAGCTGTCTTAACATCTTCTTCATAGCCATTGTCTATAACTAGCCTAATAGGATGTTGTGGGTTTGATTTTTTAAATAAATTAGATGAGTCCCAGAGGAGCTGAGCCCCTTTATAAGAAGAAGGTCAGATGCAATTAAAAGGTACTAATGATTAGCACGTGTGACCATTCAGCTTCTCTTTAAAACAGGGCCTTTTTATATTAAGAAAATACAGAAGGAGTATTAAGAGACATGTTTTCAGAAAAGGTTAAGATGTGAGAGAGGTAATGGAGGCCTGGGAAATGGATTGTGAATAAACAATGTCTGCTTGGGAGGTGTATAGTTGCAGAAGAAATAACCTTAGAAGTTAGGGGCTTTTTCAGTCTGGTGTTAAATTAGTTCGACAGAGCTGTTATGCTCCCAGGGTGGAATTAATAGGGTGGTGATTTAGGTAAAATAGATTTAAACTGCAGAGTTTTTAAAAGCTCTATGCAATGTTTTAAAATAGAATCAAAGACTGCAGCTCTGAAATTCAACAGGCAGGCTTCAGCAGAGCAAGGGAGCTTAAGCATGAAGAAGAACCCTTGTTCTGTCACTGACTCTAGGTGTCACTGCATAAATGACACCTAGAACCTAAAAATATTGTGGACAGAAATCTGGTTTGGGTTTCTGGATTCTTTGCAGGATCTCAAAGATATTTAGGCACCTCAGAGCATGGTCTGGTGATGGAGCACAGTCCAGAGGGAGTAACTAGAAAATACTAAATATAAGGGTGTGTCTGAAAGGTGAGGGATGGCCATCTGGGTTTCTTCTTGATAATTCTTACTATGTGACTCAAAAACAAAACATAGTTTTAATTTCATGTGCTTACCTTTTCATTGAACTAATCTAGTGAGGGAGTGTGGGGATAGAAGTTACTCTAGGAGGCTGCAATGTGGGAAGACACAGCAGGTGCTTCTGACTTGGTGAGAGGAGAAAAGAAGACATGATTTGCTGGGCCAGAGAGGGTGGAATGTGGTGACATTTTTGTAGCTTCACAGTTAGAGATCTGATCCACTGTTGTGAAATACAGCCACTGAGTTAAATGTGGAAGCTACTTTGTTTTGCTGTGTGGGTGTGCAGTGCCTTCAATTATCTGGCCAAACATGACTCTTACAAATAATAAAAGTGGGCGAGATTAAAGACCGATTTTAATTTCTTATAGCTTGAGTTTTGGATTTGTGTGTTTTAAGGCCATTTCAGGAGTTACCAGTTCTTGTAGAGTTAACAGAAACATAATTTTAGATGTTATAAATTTTTTAGTTTTGGTGAAGTGGTGGAGGTATTTTGAGACTGTTTAAGCCTTTGCATTTACATTCACTTTTAAACTAACATATATTATCAGAGCTGGCATACAAAACAGGCTGCTAATATTGTGTTCTCCAGTATAAGACCTTTTGCAATCCACTGGAAAAACCCAAAAGCTTTAAATAACACCACCCCTATCCCCTACCTCCAATAGTGTTAATATAGTTTTGCTCTCCTAATATAAATAAGTCAGAAAAGCCAGTTTTACTGGTACTACTGCTTTTGCTGTTAAGCAGAAAGCACATCTGAAAGGAAATTTAGTAGAGCAAATCTGAAAATGAGTGACTGCTGAGAAACTCTGTTAGGTTTGATAATAGTCACAAAGCCTCTTGAATCAAGAGATGAAACAAGGCTTAATGGGACTTGAAACCAGAGGGATGTGGGTGCTGCCCCTGGGTAGCTGCCTCCTTCAGTAACCTTTTCTTATCTTGGCTTTGTCCATGCTGCTTGTTCAGATGTCAGGCTCTGCCCGTGGATTGGGCTCTGGGTGTGTCTACCACAATGGAAATGGAGACCAAATCTGGGCAGTGAACTGTCTCTGTTACGATTAATAAATATCATGATCACCCAGACTCCAGGTTATGTCATATAAATACTTTGAATTTCTTCCTTTTCCTGCATGGGGCAGCCATTTCTCTTCTGCTTTCCTACACCTCCCAGCATGTTGCCTGCATTCATATGTGTGGAATCTGTGTACAGAAGAATATTTTCGTCTCTGGAGGCTGCTCCTCTATTTATTCAAGAGGGGGAGGCATAAACTGAGCCATTAGTGGGAGAAATAGAGCCTGAGCACACAGCAGCAAACATTTTTTAATGAGTCTATTTGTACTGGGCCAGCGGGCAGCCCTGATATTGAGTCAAACCTGAGGGTGGATCTGGCAGCCAGCCAGTGTTCTGCTGAGAGGAAGCTAAATTATGCATCTTATTTAGTACATTTGTTAAAAGATCTTCTAACATTTCCAGGCAAAAGTCCCAAAACAAATGCTACTATCATTTAAGAACCTTGCAGTTGTGAGCTACATTTAATACATTACAATTCCCCATAATAGCTTTCTGGTGTTGGCTGAGCTGCATCTCTCAGTGGTGTTTCATAAATTGTTACGGTAGAAAGATATTAAGGGGAAGGAATTCTCCCTGAGCTAGGGGTGTGGAGGAAGATAATTGGTGCTGGGGGTGCCCAGCTCTGTCCTGACTTGGAGCAAAACCTGGCATTGCAGGCATGGCTGCTCTGCAGAAAGGCAGCTGCCATTTGTGTCAAACAGTGCAGAGACTTCTGCTGACAAATCTGACACACACATGCTGATTGGCCTCAGGCAAACACTGTGGGGTTATGCATGCTCACTTTGAAACTCTCCTCCCTCTTTTTTTTTTTTAACTTCTCAGATCTGAGTTGATCAAAAATACCCCCTGGAGAGCAGCTTACTCCTCTGGAAGTTTTCTAGCACTGTTTTGTAAGCGTGGAGATTCTGCCTAGGGAAAAAGCTTTTTTCCAAGCCTGGCCCTAACACGATAGGCTACAGTGTTTTAATTTGACATCAGGCAGCTGTATTACAGAGATCTTTCTCTGACTGGAACTACACTTACTAGGGTCCTCTTACACTGTGCTGAATCCTTTTTCACGGCATAAAACCGTCAGAGCTGAGGATGTCAGATTGTGACTAGAGTTTAGCAGTATATTGTTCTGACCAGCTCTTCCTCTTTCATTCTCCCCTACAGCCATATTTTGGTTCTTAGCAACCGTGTTCCTCCCTTAGCAGGTGAGCAGTTCTCACAGGTGTTACTGCCTGGCCTTTCATCATAGGAACTGCTTTATGCATCTCTGACTGCAACACTCTGTGAATCTGGATCTTGGTTGGGTCTATGTATAAATCCGGATTTAAATTTCCAGCCTTTTAAAAAACTTTTTCTAACCAACCTGTATCTAATTTTTTTGTTTTTTATTTTAATGATCTCTGTAGAAGGGTGTATTAAGGTAATGTTCCCTTGAGATGGAAAGAAGTCAGCAGATAACAATTTAAAAATTGCCTCAGAACGGATCCAAATGTAGCGGAAAGCAATGCAGGAAAATTCTCTTCCTCTGTGTAATTGTTAAAAAGTAGGATAAAAAAAATATGGCAGCACCCTTTGGAGTGGGAAGAATATGCAGACAACAGCATGTTACTGCTCATCAAGTCATCAAATTTCTTACATAAAGGCTGATACAGGTAGCCTGGAGACAAATTGATCTTTTGCAGTAGTGTACCTGGGACATACAAGATTCATGTCTCAGATTCCTATTTCACTTCCTTCCTAATGTATAATGTTCAGGTTTGCCTTTTTTTTTTTTTTTTGTATTCAAAGGTCTGTTCAGGTGATAAAGAGTTCAAAATATAGGCATATAGAGAACAAGGGAAAGAAATAACATTTATCCTTAGCACTCCAGGTATTGTACGTGGGTCTGATTGGGCTGCCAATTGCAGCAGCTGCACGGCTGAGGTTCATATATTATTTAAAGGTCAATTCCTCTAAAAGACACAGGTTTTCAGTTGTCAGACTTAACAATGTGGCCTGAACTGTTTCCATGCTGAATGTCAACTTGATGCAGATACAGTTCTTGAATACAGTCCTAAATGTCTCTGTGTTTTGAGAATGACAATAGGGAAAATGTGGTTTAGTTGTTTTAAGTGCCATCCTGCTTTGAACTCAGAAATTAATGTTTGGCTTCCTGAGAAAATCTTTAGAAATGTTTGCATATCTTCGACAGATTCTGCATAGAAATCTGCAGCTAAATTCTGTGTCTGCAGTGAGAGTATACCTGTGAGAGATGATCAGAACTTCGTCTATGACTGTAACTTTGCAATGCTGCAATGTCATGTCTAGATGCAAACACTTGATGCAAACCTTTGAAGTGACTTAAAAACATTAATTCGCAGGCAGCCTAGCACTCAATAAACAACTGAGAAGTGAGGGAATGAAAGCTGTCCGTGCAATTACTTTCCTTTGGTTAGATGCATGTCAGTACCAGAGACAAGATTCTAAATATTTTTTTGGAACACAGCAGTTTATCCTAGGAGTTTTCTTTGTAAAACTTTGAAAATACTGGGAGGTGCTGGGCAGAAGAGAGAGGAGACAGGAGGAAAAACAGTGCATGGTTTCTTGGTTATGGCAGCTAAATTCTATCTGAGGAAGTGGTTCTGTCTTTCTAGGTGATTCAAAGCAAATTGCTTTTGTCTGAGTAATGAAAATTTGGTTTATTTTACTTTCAGAATGCTTTGATTGAAGATTCCCAGTAATTTCATGGAAGAGTTGTTAAATGACAGGTTGCAGGGAAGGACTGTAGAAATGGTGTGAGGAGAATATTCACAACTGCATTTTTGAATAGCACTGAATACTGAAGAGGACTCTAGCAAATCAGAAGCAAGAGCCATGAAATGCCTTAGAAACCTGAATGCCACTTGGAGATGTCCATGCTCACCTTCTAGTTACTGACTTCACCAGCCACAGGAATATCCTAAACTTGAAAATTTAGGGTCACTTTATATCTCTGTCTGTCTTCCTTGTGCTATCTCTTTAAATGTTGTTTATTCATTCCAAGTGGGGCTATGTAGTTAATTAGGCAGTTCGTAATTTTGGGAACTCAAATGGTTTGCTCTGAATTATTCTGGGTAGTAGTCTCATTGCTTATTTTTAGTAGTTGTAAAAGTAAGTGCCAGAATGTTTTTAATTGTTGCCTAATTTAGGTTCCCTGGAGGCTAAATATAACTTATAATAATGTAAAAAACAAACAAGACATGTCTAAAGATCCCCTAAAAAAAGTTACTGCATGTATGGGCTAAGGACTGGTAAGTTTTATTGGGAATATTATTTTCTCGTTTCAAATGTTTAACTGACTTGATTGTTCATAAAAACAAGCAGGAAAGATGCTGAATTAAGGGCTTGCTTACTGGCCTTCTCTGCTGTGTGTACCACCAGGGTTGTGAATATGACATTACAGGATGAAAGTATTCTTTTGGATATGGGCATTTTTTTCGTAATAGGTATTAAGGACTTTAAAGACTGTTAATTTATCAATAAAGCAAAAAAAATTTGTATACTCTAGCAAACCTTAAAATATATGTCACGAGTCCTAGGAGAATTGCTGTGTGTATATATGCAGCTCTTTGGATTATTACAACTTACAGTTATACATATTGAACTATGTATAGATTTATACATATATATAGATATAAAAATACAGTTATATATTAATACTTACAGTTATTAACAGGATTAATATAACTCACCCCAAAACCTTAATGATGGTTTAACTTAGTTTCCACGGGAATCTTCTAAGTTATTTGCATGTTATTTGAATTCTACAAGCAGCTTTTTCACAAGCCCTGTCTGGCTTTATTCTGATAACATGCTTTGTAGGCAGGAGGGAAGATCCAGACAAAATGGTGGATAACAAAAGTCAGTTAGATACTGATTTCAGAAGTTATGTGTGATAGTAAATAAATCACAGGAGGAAGCTATCCAGGTTCAGTGCTGACACTTAGGAGCACTCTCTGTTGTTTCTTATGATTCTAAGGCTATTGTGGACTGCTGGTGCTTGCATTCCCAGCATTTTTTCTCGTATGTTGTGTGAGTCAGAGAGACATTTCACATGCTAAAGATGGAATCCTTGTGACAGCATGATCATCTGCCTTCTCCAAGTGCTGCAGCGTGGCTGTGCCATGCATTAAATGAATGACTAGATCTTTGTAATGCCAATGTAACTTTATAGGTGAGGATTATTTGTATTTATAGCATCCATAAAGCAATTTATACCCCTTCTGCTGCCTATTATTTTGTGCTTTTGAGCAGAAAGAGTGGACTGCAATGAATTGAAATGCAACTCAATTGTGCTTCAAAGGTTGAAAGGCTTTCCAGGTCAAAGGCAGTGACCTGGAAATGTGAATAGCAGTAATAACTACTCCTTTTTTTTGCTACCTTGTATTTAGAGCTTTGCCTCTGGGCTGTTGATCTCCTTGGGGAGAGCAGATGTTAAACATGCCTTGGAGCATGCATGTTTTGTAAATCTGCAAATCAGGAAATGGAGGTGCTGAGGTGACATGCTGTATCACCTACCAGACTGTGGTGCTGAAAGCAGAGTATAAGTCCCCAATTCTGTCTGAAGGTGCTGCTTCAGATTTAGCTCTGATTTAATTGTTGTAAATCTGGATGAACTAGAAGACTGCTACGCAAAACTAAATTTGAAGTTTAGTGGATAGTCACACTGGGGAGTCTGAGAACGAAGGCACTGGATATTGAAAAAAGGGACAGAATTGTTCTTGGTGTTTGATCCTACCTCTGCCAAAGGAAGATGGTGTCTTAATCTCTTCATAGAGGGTTCAAATGCCATCTGATTGTGGTGGTGTGCCTAAGTCTTTACATAGATACAAGAAAGAATGATGAGATAAAAGGCTGAAGGACCACTTTCTACTTGTGCAGCCTCACCTTGTGTCCTGTGTGCAGTTTTGGGCCCCACAATATAAAAAAGACATTAAGCTATTAGAGAGTGTCCAAAGGAGGGTGATGAGGATTGTGAAGGACCTTGAAAGCAAGCTGTATGAAGGAGCAGCTGAGGTCACTTGGTCTGTTCAGCCTGGAGAGGAGGAGACTGAGGGGAGACCTCAGTGCAGTTAGAACTTCCTTGTGAGGGGAAGAGAGGAAGACACTGATCTCCTCTGCTGACCAGTGACAGATTGTGAGGGAATGGCCTGAAGCTGAGTCAGGGGAATTTTAAGTTGGATATCAGGAAAAAGTTCTTCACCTAGAGGCTGGGCACTGGAAGAGGCTCCCCAGGGAAGAGGTCACAGCACCAAACCTGACAGAGTTCAAGAAGCATCACGACAGTGCTCTTGGGCACATGGTGTGATTGTTGGGGTGTCCTGTACAGGACCAGGAGTTGGACTTGATGATCCCGATGCGTCCCTTCCAACTCAGCATATTCTGTGATTCTATGAAACTGGGGAATGGTGACTTACCACAAAATGATTGTGTGTTGGTTAAACAACAGCCTCTCCAGTTCTGCTTACTAATGTTAGCTAAAAATATAATGTGCCTCTGTGAACATGCAGAGAATAGCACCTGACACCAAGAAGTTAAATACTTTTCTCATTTTGGCATTGATGTTGTCTCCAGAGGACACATTAATCAAAGGGAGTGGGAGAGATAAGAATAAGACTATATCATCATTAAAACTTAAAAGTGTTTTATACCCATCTATTTTTTCTCCAGACAGCAGTACTAATCCATTCACAGAGCTATATTAATGAGTCATACTTCAGCTTATTTTCTGAGCTGTAAGAAATTTTGAGAAGACAGTACACAGCAGTGGTAATTTAAGAACTGAAAAACTACTAAAAAAAATGAAATTCAGGCAAATGTCCCTTGTTCCAAAAAATCCCCAAAACATAAAGTCCTCCAAGACACAACACAAGAGTGTCTCTTGGTACACTGTATTTTGTTGGCCAGGGATGTTTCATTATGGAAAACACTCTTACATATTCTCTGAGGAAGTATACATACTTTGAAATCCAGTAGGCTATTCAGCCATAACTTTTTACCTCTTTTTCTGATGTGAGTAGAGAGCAAAATTTATATCTGCTGCCTGCATCTGCTACAGCTAATTTTAAAATTTATATAAATAAATAACCTGCCAAAACTAATTACTTCCCTTCAAATTCTAAATACATTATTTCTCCTTTTCCTTCCCCCCATCTGTCTTGCTTTAACTATTTTTGCATCAATTGTTTTAGGAGCTGCTTTGGTCTAAAAAGGGATGGTTGTATATGTCTTGCTATTTTAATTTAATTATGATTGCTGCTTTTTTTTTTTCTTGGTGTCTGGAGGCAGAAATGAAGTGGATGCTCATATAATGGTGCTCTTGATTTGATGGATAAGTTGTTCTGATCCAACATTGCTGATACAAGCATATATAATCTGAAATACTGGACTCTGCACAGGACATCTGAGAAGAAAGTTCACCCAGCAGTTCTGCTGCAAAGGTACTAGCAGTAGCCCAGCCCAACGAAATCTAGTTTTCTCTTAAATAGGCTTGAACTTATCTTATACTTAAGGCAAGCAGCTGATGAACTAGCTATGAGTGATTTTGTGGTGGTAGAAAGGGCACATTGTTATTCTCATCCATTTCAAGCTATTTCTCTCTAAATGAAGTAATTAAATAAGCAGAGAAGGCCAAATTGAATGCAGCATATATATGCCATACTTCCAATTTGAGTGCAAAGGTAGCAGGTCCACAGTTGTTGTAACTGCAAGGAAGCATTATGTTTGCAATTCTACCCTTGTGTGTAGAACAAGCTGGTACCAGTGCCATTTAACCTGCTTCCCTCCTGGAGAGGAGAGGGCCAGGCTTGCATATCTTAGTCCAGATACTGGTGACAGCAGTTTTCTACAGAGACCTTCTAAAGTGAAGTGATGAGGATTATTCTATTCTGGATCACTGTCACAGGAGACATTCAGGAAACTAGATGATATTTAAGGTCCTGTCCAGCACAACCTATTCGGTGATTCTCTCCAACTCTCTTCTGCCTACTTTCCTTGCACATCCTTGCCCACATCACTTCTTACTCATCCTACCTTCTCTTCAAGGTTGTTCCTAGGCTGAGGGTAACATGTTAGACTTGCTAGTCTTTGTTTTTTAACATAACCATGAGATCTATTTGATTTGCCAATGTTAGATGGACCTTTGTCTTGTGTTGTAATTTGCCATACAATCCTTATGTTCTTCTTGTTGCATTTCAAAAAGAGCTCTTCCAGTCTCATTCTGCTTCACCAAGGTCAATGTCTGTCCTGCAACCCCAGGACACTCAGGGAAGTGAAATTTTATTCAACCACAAGTCAGTTGAGGTTCTGGAGACAAGACTTCACTTTAGCATTTTTACACTAAATAACATTCTTCCTGTTTACATGACTGAAAACAAATGCCATTATCTGCTCTATAAAGTGTTAGCTATGTTTTTAATACCAAAAATTTTTTTCTTTCGTGTGTCCTGTGGAAACACTCTAACTGTAATGGCTGGAACCCCCATTTCTCAATGCGTTCTGAGATTATTCTCAAAATACATCTTTATTATAATGGAGTTTATCTTTGAAGAGTGTTCATTAATCCATTTATATTTAAAGGCAATTTCATGCATACATTTACTAAGGCACCTTGTAGCTTACATAATTTGTTTCAAACAAAGATTTGTGTTATTTCTTTTCAGACAAACAAGCATACATAATTTATCTTTCACATATATATTGTAAACAGACATGTTAATAATTTTATCACATGCTCTGGTGTTTCACACATGAACAGAAGTGATTTGCTATAGCCCGAGTTAGCCACAAAGTTAAAATTTTATCCTTTTTTTTTTTTTTGCCTTAAGTTACATACAGTCACTTAAACTAATATTTTTAACTTTTAATAATCTAGTTTGGGTTTTTGCCAGTAGAAAGAGCCTTTTTAATTTTTAAATATTACTCTATTTGATCAGCTGAAGAAGAAGTCCTACTTTTCCTTAGAATTTCCTATTTTTTAATACCTTTTGTTGTTGACATTAAGTTGGGGCCTGTGATAAGCCAAGGGCACTGACCATAATTATATGGCACAAGGTACTATACACAGGCCACCTTCAAGTCTTCGATTATCTTGATTATCTTATCAATTCTTTTGCTGCAACATTTTAGTTGATAAGACAGCATTGAGAAAACAGATACCCATCTCCATGAATTATTTTAAAATAGGTATTTTCCATGTATTCTTTAAAAAAAAATCAGTATAATTCTAACTTTTGGAAAGACTTGCAATTTAGTCTTTTCGTCATGAATTTCATCACGGACAGATTCACAACAGCGAGAGGAGTTTTGAGAATCTTGTGACTGAAATTATCTTCATTTTCTTGGCAGCTCTTATGGGTATGCAGTGTATGAAATCAGCATTAAAAGTGGCCTTCATTAGGAGCTTAAGTGGATTTGAGAGTGTGCCAGGAACCCTGCCCCACTAAGAGCTTGTTCCAGCAATGGAATAAACAGTTCTGTAGCAAGTGCTTCAGATAGATTGCATCTCCAGATTGGATACTCAGGTTTGTCCTTGCTGATTTTGTTGTCTGTATCAGTTCACTGCTGCCTTAGCATGGTAGAACGACTTGCTTTTCTGTGTTTTGAGACCTAGAATACAGTGAAGAGAGAAGTAGTCACAAGAATCAGTTCATAACAGCCTAACGACTTCCTTAATATGATTGTGGCAGCAGTGGAAGTAAATTGACAAAAAGGAAACAATCTGAAGGGTATTAGAAGCTAGGAATACAGTCTGCAATGACTGGCATGATCAAAATACAGAGAGACCAGTGATGAGAGGGAACTGTTGGCTTACCCTGTCTTGGTATGGAGAAACTCTACTTCTTGGAGCATGTGTTTCTTACATAGTTACAGTATATCAAATTCTTCTTTACCACGCAACCCACATTGAGGCAGGAATTAAGAATGAAGTGTAGAATTTGGCCCTTGATTGATATGATGGCTTGTTTGGGGTTTGAATTTCTGTATCTCTTTGCCAGTCCCAAATGGACCCAAAATATGTTCCAAGGAAAAATGGTCCTACTGTAAACCTCATTCTGAAGCCCAGCTCTGCTCTTTTTTTCTCTAGCCATTCAAAAAATATGCATGTACTTGCTTCAAGGTCTACTCCATAATTTCCTGAAGTGTGAATTTTAGAATCCATTTACTTCCACTGCTCTTATCCTTATATGTCCTGCATGTGATGGGAGCCTGGTGTCTGAGCATTTCTGAAGTTAACAAATTTATAGTAGTTGTGTCTTTACACACATATGGAAGATTTTGCAGAATCAGGTCCTTTGATACTTGTTTATGTACTCCTTGTGCTCTCATACTGCATTCCAACCAGATGGATAGATAAAACCCTTATTTGGATCCTGGAGGTAGTCTCAGTGTCCCACAGGAAGAGTCTGCAGACACATGATCACCATAAAGCTGAGGATTGCACATCCAGGAAGGATGCAAATCCCTCAAGAAGATGCTCTTTCCCTATCTATAAAAATTCTTTAATTAATGCATGATGCATAATTCCAAAAGTCTTGTCAGACTTCCCAAGGCCAGGTGTATGCAACATTAAGAATCATAACAGGCCTCAGGTATTCTCACAATGTTTCACGATAGGCATCTGATGTATTTGAAGCCTGACAGCTGTCAGGGTCTCATTGCTAGAACCGATCATTGATGACTGTGGGTTTATTACTGGACCCATCCGGCTCATATATTTTATTCTTCTTTATTGTTCCAGTCAACAACAAAAAGAAAATAAACAAAACCTGACTGACGCATCCAAGGGAAAAACTGTATTATGGGACAGTTATCCACTATTTTATCCATATATATTGCATTGTCTCACTTTTGCTGTCCTTGGAAGAAAGGGCACATGCTGTCTTCACTGTCTTTTCTTCAGATTTAGGGTGCAATGACAACAGTTACTCTGATTTTTATCAGCTCACCAGGCAATAACATACTATCTGTTACTTCTGACTCAGCGATGAGGGCCATAGGCCAAGGAACTTTTCATTCTCCTGAATAAACTTTTTTTTTATGGGACAGCCCAGGAGGGAGAAATGTGATGGCCATCTTGAGGTATGTCTGTGTTATACTGACCTCGGTGGATACTTCCTCTGGCAAAGACCAATTTATCAACATGTTCCAGTCTTTGAGATTCCATATTGAAGAAATAGAAATTAAAAAAATAAAAAAATCAGTAATGTGATGCTTTTTAATACTTGTGATGTTTGTTAGTGTCAAAACTTGAATATTTATTAAAGTTTCAGTAGAAGAATCAAAAATACTGCTAATTTTTACAATAAATTGAGTGAGTCTTTGAGGCAATTAATCAGATTAAGTACCCATGGCCAAATTCACGGTGTTTAAGAGGTAAAAGCAGAGAGGAGGTCTGTGGTGGTGTGTCCAAGACACATGCAGGTTGCTATGCTGACAGCTATGCTGCTATGCTACACAACTGGTACACTTTTCATCAGTGAGGCCAGAGGTGGATCTTCTTCCTACCAGTGTGTATCAGGTGGTGTGAGCTTTGAATGTCCCCACCATGCTTCATTCCAGGTAACCAGTATTGTCCTAAATAATGTGGCTGTTGCCCAGTAACTGTGCTGCTGCATGCACTTCCTACAGCTCTGAAGGATCTGAGAGGGCACTCAGCAGCCTGGCTTCAAGGAGAAATAACTGTGAGGGACAGACTGGGTGTTGTGATAATCAGTTCTGAATTTCTGTGTAACTTGGGTGCATGGTGCCATTGTCAAAGGATCCATAGTGTCCTGTGGTCTGAAAATATGTCTGTGTGCCCATTTTCCTCCCTGTTTCTTAAAGTCAAATTCAATGAACTAGAGTTCATTGCAGTTGCCTTCTGCTCAGGAATCTACCATAGACCTGGTGACAAAAATAGTAAGAGGGCAGCATTGGAAAATGATCGCCGTTAGTAATGTCTGCCTCCTTGAGTTAGATATAGCCAAAGTGGAAGAAGAGACACAGCTTAAATTAAAGACCCAGGCTATCTCAGCTGAATTATGGTTAATGAATGTCAATTCGCCATGAGAAAGACAACTGTGCTGAACAGTATTGCACCAGTATTTGCAATCTTGTGTCCAGACGTGTCCTTGCTATCACCTCATTTGTGTTAAGAGGTTCACTGGGCCTGAGCTACTTTCTTTTAGATGTCCACAAAAGTTATCTTTCATTTTCTTTTGGCTTTCTTTGTTTCATAAGATTTCCATCTCACCCCCAATGCTTTGAGAGAAAGAGGTGTCAGGATCCTGAGTGCACCAATGGGTCTTCATTGCGCTGATCATCCTCACCAGGGACAACTCCCTCTCCTACCCAGACATGCCTTCTGATCCTTGTGCCAGGAGCTCAGGCCCTGGCACCTAATCCTTTTTGGAGCTAGGCTGTAGGTGTGCCTATCTTTGATCATATTCCCTGCTGTTCCCAAATTGTTGTTCTGATCTTCTGGATTGATCTTGGCTTTGATTCACTATCTTGTCTGATGGTTGTTGGGCTCCTGATGCTGGAGTTGGGCGCTGCTGAAGTTACCACCCTCTTTGGAACTGGGGGACTGTGCCCTGCTGGTTGTGTTGCTGCACTGCCTGAGGTGTGGCCACCTTCAGAGCACAGCAGTGCTGCTTTTTCAGAGATGCTTTGCTCTTTCTTTGCAGCTTTTGAGTTTATGGACTGCAGAGTGTGTTAAAATGTGCTTATGCTTTTGTGCTGGGACTCTCCCCAGAGCTGCTGCAGTACCATGCCACTGCCAGCCTATGAAAAGAGTGAGGTTTCATCTGAACCTGTTAATCTGAAACTTGGTCTGTGATAGGCTGTGCTCCAAGTGACTATAACAGTACGTGTGATTTCTGTATTCCTGATTTGTTCCTTGCCACAATTCTTATTTGTCATTCCGGAATTAGTCTGATAGTGCAAAGGTCTGTTCATCTTGCTGAGCATCAGCTGGTTGTATTTAAGATGACTTTTCACCACATAGTCTGTTGTATAGATTTCCCTGCAGTATTTGCTCAACAATCCTCTTAAAGAATAGGGATGTTCCTTCAGACTTTAGAATATTATGTGGATAAAGTCCAGTAATTACTGTAAGGGTTGCTTGGACATAGCTGTATGCAATGTGATTTTTGGTTTTTCTTTTACACTTTGTCCTCTTCTCTGTGAGGAAACACCTGCTATTTTTCAACTTGTCTTTCATTGCTTCATATTGAAGTCATGGTAACTCAAGTAATGAGAAGCAGCCATGAAAACCTGAATTCTGACACATACCTTCTTTAAAATTATTTTTCAGATAGTATGTTGTATATGTTTTTCAGCTGCTGATTCACACCAAGCCCAGCATCATCTCTGTGCATCCTGTTGCTTCTCATTTTGTTGTATTCAACCATTCCCTTTGCTGTCTTCTTTCAATGTGTACTGGTATTTGTAGTGAAAATCGGTTCATGCAGTGAAATGAAGAATGATTCTGCTAGCCCCAAAGGAGCAGTCAGCTCTTCATATTTGAGTTCAAGGAATTTCAGATAAATATGTCATTTTGCCTCAGAGACACTTGAGAGAGCTTTCAAGGCCATTCTTGAAAAGCATGGAAACAAAAGCAAATGTGAATGTCATAAGAGAGAGAGGTTTGCCTAAGAAAAATATATACTTCCTGATATTATGCTGGCTTTGGGGCTTCTAACTTCAAGTTAATCAACTTGAAGTGTGCTCAGATTCAAAGCTCCTAGCCTTTGTAAAAGAGAGAAAAACTCATCAAGCTACCCTCTTAATGCAAAAATAGACTTCAGCTGTCCCAGGGCCAAATATTTAGTTTAACATACTGAGACCTAAAAAGCCAGAATATAGCATTCATTTCTCATTTAATGGGAGCTTTGCCAGAGATTCAGGAACATGAAGTTTGTCCCTTGGTTTATCTTTAATATGTGTTAGTATAGGATGTGTGAAAAACGCAAATGGCTTCACAAATCCTGAAGTAGCAGGTTTAATGTCATATACTAACACATGTTGAATGTCATATATTAACACGTTGTTTCACTTAATAAATCTATTGAAGTTTCTTAATGTTTCCTGAAACCCGATTGTAAGGAGCTGTTTTCTTTCCTTACTATTGCACTGGGTTAGGTGAGCTCTTCTGTGTGTCGTTTATCCACACTTCCAATTGCTAAACAGAGCTCAACGGTGATATCTTCAGGCAACGTGTTCTATTAGAAATGGGATCACAAAATTCCTTTTCTCTCATGTTGCCTGCCATAATTCGCCCAGAGTCACAAAGATGAGAAGACAAACTAGTCTGTAAAATTACCTTATTGAAGTAGTTTGTAAGGACTGAAATGTAGTCTCATTAAATTTGTCACAGAGAGTTTCTTTCCCATTTCCAGCTTTGATAAAACAGGCAGGTGTATTAAAAGTGGCACTTCTGTTTTTTTGCTAAGATTCCTCAGTTGCTGCATTTTTTTTTTTTTGCTTTCTGCTGTATCACGTATCTACCATATGTGAAATACATTGTGTCCTAGTGAGCCCACTAGTTTGGAAATGGGATATGAAGTTCTTCAAATGCTGACTCTCTATGTCTGTGAATCCACTTTTGTAACCAAATGTTGCTACATGACAGCCTTTCAGTGACCTGTGTGAAAGAGGTGGCTTAAGTCAGAGCCACAGCTAGTTGGCTGGTAACAGTATTGCATCAACCATTAGCATGCCATTTAGCAGAATGCCCAGCTGAGAACTTAATGCCAAACAGAAAGGTCAGCTTCTGCTTTGCTCTTTATACTCTTTATAAGCAAAATGCCAATTGCAATGAAAGGTCACAGAGCCATTTCCAACCTTGTGTTTCCTTGAGGTGAGAGTGGCTGCTAATGAACCAATGCATATTTCATTGGTTCTGCATCACTCAGAAAATGGTTATAAAGCAGTTTAGATTTACATGGATGTACTGTCAAATCTAGATCTGTAAACAGGTTTTAACAGCTTCTGAAGCCTTCAACTACTCAAATCTGTGACAAGATGCACTAAATTTTTACTGGTGGTTTAGGGGTGCTTTACAGAGAGCAATGCAGTTTGCTGTTGCATCAAGGCTGGCATGATGAATATCTTCTAGGGAGCAAAAGTTTTGTGTTACTGATGCTTGGAAATAAAACAAAGAAGGAGGTTTCCTGTTTCAAGGGCCATTTTTTTTTCAGAGCAGTGAAGGATGAGTGTGTCTTTATATCAGTAACAGGACTATGTGCGTATTTCACAAATTTGTTCGATACTGTAGAGGTGAGTTTCTTATCTCTGTGGTAACAGATTATTCCCAATGAGTGACAATGTTCACTGCAAAGTGCTGTTGTCCTTCACACTTGTTTATATGGCAGATTTTGTTGACTCTTTTTGTTTAGCATAGTAAGCTTTCTTTAACAAGACTTAAACACTTCTCAGAGTTGTCAAATTAAATAATAGTAAATTACACTGCATTGATAGTAGAAATATGTAAAAATGGAATTGGAAACTCATTAGAAGATTTTGAAGGATTTCTATTCAGTTTTTAAACGAAAAAACAGACCTTAAAGATTAGTCATATTTCTGGGTAATAGCTAAGGGACAAATGCAAGGAGGCTTGTGGAGAAGTTATTGCTTATTGAGACATTTCTAGTCTCATACAGCATATTTAAGGAGTGAAAAGTTCATGTTAGTGACTAAATTTTTATTTGTTCTTCCCTAGCCTGAATCAGGAATTTTACTGAATTATTCTCTTAAACCTTGGGCTTGCTCCTGAGTCCAATAACAAATAAACACACAATTAGCTTGCCCTGGACTGAGTACATACAATTCTGTATTGGATTCAGGAATATACAGAGTTCCTGAAAAGTAAAGGAATATATTTTTTTTGTGTGTGTGTTTGTTCATTAGGAGAAGAAAGGCACTGTTATTGCATATATACCAGAGCAAGCCAAGGCTGCCTGAAGAAGTGACACGCCAACTTCACTGCTTAATTTGGAAAAAGGCTGGGAAGGGATTCTGCAAGAAACATCTACCCTGTTTAGTAATACAGGCTGCTATATCATGTGAGTACCTTGCTAGGCATGTAATTTCTACTGCATTTTTATTGTTTCTCTCACAAGAATGGCCTTGAACATAGGAAGGAGGAAATGTATGACTGCTTGCTTTTTTTCTGAATAGGGAGAAAATCTTTTTGAATGTTTAAAATATGTATAAGAACACACTGCTAACCAGCTCCAGCCTCACAAGCTGCGTCTTGCTCAGTTTTCTGAATTTTGCTTCAGCTGTACTGTTTTTGATTTCAGGCTATAAATGTGCAAGTAGAATGTGCAGTGGATAAAAACATACTTTTAATATGAATTGAATGCATTGACTAGATAATGCCATTGAATCAGTGACAGTAGAGGGGAAAATGAACAGAAGAAGCTTGGCAAAGCAGCACTACATCTTGCAGCACCACGGCTCTGGTACAGCCTTTCTGTCTTGCTTATCAATGAATGGCATGTGCCTTAGTCTTTGTACATTGATGCTAAAAATACACTTTGTCTCTCTTGTTCTTAAATGCTGTAATCATTCACTGGAGCTCACAGGTGAGAACTATTTCTTAGGAAGCCAATTTTGCATGCTGAGTAGTTCAAATACTCTGGCCTTTTCTGCTAATCTTCATTCCTTTAAGGTAGACTTTGCTTCACCAGAGTCAAGGTTAGAGGAGGCTTTCAGGGTGGGTTTTAAGGAGGGGAATGAAGAAGAGGAGCCAGTGTATTAAGACAGCTTCCCTACTGTGGACCTCAGATAACCAGGTGTGGAACAAGAGGTGCCCTATTTTCTATGCCTTCTTTTTGATGTCCTGTTTTCTCTCTTCACATGCCACTTATAAGTGCAGCATTTCTTCCTTAAAAACTGCTGCAGCTACGGTTTGTGCTGGTCCTCTGCCTGGGATATTAAACTGCCTGGACATTTTATTTTTGTGTAGAGTGGTTTGACTACCGAAATTCCATTATTGTCAAAATGTCTCAGCATGACATGAACCTCTGTTAGCCCCTTGTCTCCAAATGTATGTAACAACCTTTATTAGTGTTGTAATGTCTTTGGTTCCTGTCTCAAATGTAATGGAATTGCCTGCCAGATGCTTGATAGGGCTGCAGAATGTCTTGGAATGTTCTCTAGGTGCTGCAGTCTTTATTAAATTGAAAGTCCTTTCTGGTTGTTCAGAAACGATCAGTTCTCTTTCATATTATTGTTTCCCGCTGCTGCTTGCAGGCACCTGAATTTTGTTTCTGACAAATCTCTTTTCCTTTTCTTCATTTATAAATTAATCTTTCCGTTCTTCTTCATTGCATTTTATCCTTCTTTTCTGCATGCCTGTCCTGCAATGTGGGATAAATGTATATACTTCAAAATTCTCAGTACTCAGTGGAAAGGTCTGAGCAGCTTCATATTTTGTTCCTAGACCTTAGTTTTCTGTTTTGCTTTCACTTGTTTTTAAAGTCTAGTTAATGAAAATCTATCTACCAAAGTTTTTAATACCTTTTGAAATTATTTCTTTTATGTTTGGAACATAATTTAGAATATTTACTAGGACTGGATTTCTCTTCTATCTTTTTTCTTTCCTTTCACAGTTTCAGAAGCAATGATCACTGCTTCACAGAGGTCTTTGTTTCTCACAAAATTTTTGTTCTAAGGGCCTATACCTATAATACAGCCATAGTTTCTCTGTCAGCAATCCAGATCATTAGTAATACTAAAAATGTTGAAATGCACAGACCTCAGTGGAGTTACTGCCTGTTACTAGTTCCTCTTTTACAATTTTTGTCTTTGTCTACATATTGCTGAAAAATGACATCAGTGTATGGTTATAGCTCCCAAGTAGTATATACTTTCTTCTAAAATGTCAGATTCAGCAAGAACTACATCTGTGAAAATCAGGAAACAAACTAAAGTTAAGATACTTTCAGACACAAACTCTTGACAACCAGGAGATATAGTGAAAATATTCTAAGTGAATCTTAGCTCTCTTCCTGGAGGTAGCAACAGTTACTAGGATTACCTAGGTAATGTCTCATTTCTCCATAGCAGGGTACCTCTGGGAAGTGAAGATGTAATGAATGATGCAAGTTTTAGCTGGAGAAGACAGTCAGAGCCATGACTGTGGCACAAGATGGTGTGTTAAGTCCAGTATTTCTTGATTATGGACACACATTCACATTGCCATTGCTGTCTTCCAGATTACCAGTAGCATTCTTACTGTGCTCTGTCTCTGAGTGGGAAATCACACCTTGTTCTGCAGTCAGGGTCTAGGAACATAACAACTGGGATTTGGAGAGTTGTTGTAGGCTTCTATAATTTGTGCTGTATTTTGCCTCATGATATGAACAATCATCCTCATGTGTTTTCGAAGACTTTGTTCAAATTGCTGCATTTTCAGACAACTCAAACCGTTTTCCATTGATTGAAAAAACTAGCAGGGCTCCATTTCCAGAAAATGTGATATTTGCCCAACTGAAGCAATAAAAATCAAGAAAAACAAGTGAACATACTTGGGAAAACACAATGCTTGCAGGCCATGCTCAGGGGTCAACACGCTGCAATCACACAACGGGCATTCAGGAGCCGCAGAACCTTTCCTGCTCCCTTAAACCTGCTTAATCCTTCTTGCTAAGGGATTGAGTACAAAACAATGCAGAGGTATAAACTGTGCCTTTAATAGTGGTCTCACCACTGCTTCCTACAAGGGACAGGGCATTCACAAAGACAGGCTATTGTGGATGTCTAGCAGGGCTCTTTTATCGTGGCACACCACATTCATGGCTCTTTTTGATGCTGAGACTAAGCTTGGCATTCAGAGGGTAGGGAGTGGGCGGATATTTCCTCACACAGGTAGTTGCTGTGTGGCTTTGGGACAATTGCTTTCAGAAACATGAAAGCCCTTGCCATCATTCTGCTTTCTGACATAGAGCACTTCCCTGCATTTTGGAGCACAATACTATTATTTTACAAGATATTTCTCTATCCCAGCCTGAACTAAACGTGAACAGAAAGTCAGTGCTGCCTTTCCATCCAACTTGTTCGGTATTGGGAGCTGTTAAAGGTGCTGCAGAGGCAGATTGAATGGGGTAAAGTAGCACCCTGGGCTGCATCCTTGCAAGTGGTTTTTTGGGGGCACAAAGATGGGAAGTGCTGGTGGCCCACTCTTGGTGGTGGTGTCATGGGGTTAGATGTGACAGCAGAGAACAGTAAATCCAGTGGAGGTGCAGTTTCAGCACAGAGCTCCCAACAAATGGGCACACATTTTGCCACCTTCAAGTACGTTGCATCTCTGTCTGCCTTCTGTTTTTATGTTGTCCAAATGTGAATGAATACTGAGCACCATTTATCTCAGCAGTCAGCAGGAGGCTGACATCATGTAATGTTAGCTTCTAAGGAAATCTTCCTGGTCTTCAAGCAAATTTTGTATTTCCTTTGTCAAATTGCAGTATTTTTGATTTTCTGCTGGGAGAAAAGACTAGGTGACAACATGCTGAGAAAATTAAAAAAAAAAAAAAAGCAGGGGAAAAGGAGAGTAAAATAAAGATTCGGAGACCAGATAAGAGCTGGGCAAAATTGTGAAATGTGTCTTCATCTTTGGGAATTGCTGATAGATCAGTTGGAATAGTCAGTGGAGTGCTGGCAGTTGGTGCCAGATGGAAGCACTGAACTAGGTCCTTCGTAAAATGGAACAGATTGTCATAGGATCTTTTAAGGGTTCAAGAGTATTTCAGTGGTAGATGGGTGCTATGTAACCCTGAGGGAAATCTTGCAGTAGTTTGGCCTCTAGGGTCATTCACAGCTCTGTGTACTCAATTAAATGATGAAGCACATGTGGAGCACAGATGTTCATTTGGTTTCCTTTGATAGGAATTTAGCATGCAAGCAGCAAACCCACTCAGAAACTGAGATCAGTGACAGGCAAATGGTCACAGATGGCAGGAAGGTGGCAGAGCTGAATCAGAGTTATGCCTGAGCTGAAGCTGAAACACTAGTGTAGGTGCATCTTAAGAAAGCATGCAGATTTAGGAGTTCTTTGAAGAACAGATTTTTAATAGAAAAAGCTTCACAACTAACCCATGACAGGTGCTCCAGAATCCCCTTTCTAGCCACTAAAGATGATCACTACTTTTTACTGACTAATGCTGAAAAATTTCAAATGGCTGCCTTTCTGTTCTCTCATGCTTTTTTGTGGTGTTCATTATACCTCATTTTTACAGCACTCCAGACTGCAAACTGCAGTCTGAGATGTCTTTTTTCTGACCAAATGCAGGAGAGGGGAAGCACAAAATTTGATGTCTGATCCGCAGCATGAGAGCACAATGGTAATCTCAGTCCTGCTGGTTTGTGACACATTCAGCTGAATTGATACAGGCTCACTCTGATTTATCACCAAAGTAGCAATGAAAATTCAGCTGACAACACATACTTTGAATTTCTCTCTGGGTGTTACAAGGCTACTTCTGCAGTAGTTACTTTCACACCAAATTAAAGTAAGTTTGTGAAGACACAGGTTTAACAAGTGAAGCTTTTTGAGTGATTTATCATTTATGTCTGCTTAAAATTACTCTAATTCATTTCTGCTCTGGAAAGAGATGGCCAGGTGACCTGTTACAGCTCCCATGAGCCGTTCTTGTGCTTCTGGCCCATTCCTCAGGTTCAGTGAGATGTTGAACAATGGGCACTTTTTGGGCTTCTTTTTCCCTGGAAACATGTAGACTTTTTGCAATGGATGGGTGAAGCTGTCCTGCTACAGCTGTGGGACTTTCATGTGACAGCTGGGATCATCTTTTACAGCTAAGGAATGATGGAAAGACATAGTGTAGTCCTTCCATCAAGTAATATCACTCACACATGTTTCCTGCAGAAGTTCACCTCTGTAGCATGACCCCAGCTATGTGTCTCATATATTGACTGTCTTAGCATAAAGCATGTATGAATTTTGATCTCCATTTGAACATTTCTATTTGCTTTATTTGAAAATAGGCTTTAAGGTTTTGAATAATGTAGAAATAATTGTTAGAAAGCTTCCTTGTTTAGAAATGGATGGAGGGGGAAAATAGGAGAAAGTTGTCCAGAGGGCAAATGAATGCACGTGCTCAGGGTTGTAAATTGTCTAATCTTTAAAAAAGAGATTTAAATTTTTAATATGTATTAAGACTGGAAAGGAAAGTATTCCCTTGTATATATGCAGAATATTATACAATTATATCTCTGCCTAGGCTATGTTTCTGCAACAAGTTTGAAACAATTGGAAAAGTCATCTTCCCGTCTCTATCCTAGCAGTCTCTCATGCCAGAAATGTCTAGAACGTGTAGGCTTTTAAAACGGTGTTCTCAGGTAGTATGATCAATCTGTTGAGTTGTATGTTTATTTTGAGAATATACAGTAGTTGTGTGTTTACATTAGGATCGTCAGGGAAGCTTCCCAGGAATATCAGTGAAAATCCTTATTTTTTCTTTGTTGATAGCATGCATGTTCTCATGAAACCATTGAGAATTAGAACTTTTCTCTGGACAGCTTGCACAGTTACAATTGCTGTCAGCAGAATACTTTTCTTTTTACTTTAAAACATTTTCTCTCGGTCTTTTTAAAATTCTAGAATCAGCTGTGCTTCTTCTTCATGTTCAACCACAAATCGAATCAAAGGATTCCAGTAATGCTTGTCCTCATTATGCTGGGTAGGTCTCTTCTTGTTGCATTTACAAAGTCCTGAAGATATATATGTTGTGATTCCTCCTACAAGAAGATATGTATGAAAAACCTAGGAGATGTTCTGTTGATAATTATCTGTTCATCATAAAGACATATATAGCCAACACTTTCAGAAGTAGGTCTTTAAATTAGATGGGGTGAATCCTTAAACTGGGGGTTCATCCTTCAGCTGATACTGTTGCTGATCTAGAAGATAGTATTGTGTTGTACAGGCAGCAGGCAGGTTGATTTGATTTGTCTCTTTTTTTTTTTTTTTTTTTTTTTCCTTGAGATCTACCACTGGCCTCTTGTACAACAGTGGGGAACTCACTTTACCATGTTTACTTCTATTTTCCTGAAATTCCTTCCCATTTTCTTTAGACTGCAGTATCTTCAGGCCTGGAATTGTTTCTGGGACTGAGCAGCAGTTTGCATATATAGATATTTTCTTCTGTTTGGTCCTCCAGTGACCTACATTATCAACAGAGCAACCTGGACAGTGTTGTTTGCAAACATGTTTTACTCAGCAAGCACCTCCAGTCTTGCAACATGTCTGGCAAAGTCTGTCTGCTGAATATCCTAAAGCTTCTTACCATCTACTGTTTCCTCATCTGATGCAGTCTGTTGAGGAATCAATTTAGTGCAGGTGGCTCAGTGTGCAGCTGCAGTGTGAGCTGCAGGTTGAGCTCTGGGTGGTGGGACCCTGAGGCAAGAGGCCATGAGCTGGTGCTGACCCTCTGCATAACGGGGACCCGTGGCCCAGCCAGGGGACTGGACGCTCCATGGAGCTGATGTCCCCAGACCTTTGTGTGCATAGACTGTGAGGATATAAAAAGCCAGGGTTTCCTTTGGTTGGGCTCCCTTCTTGGAGGTACCCAGCTTGACCTGTCACTTTGTGGTTGCACCATGATTAAGTTATTTTAAAGACTGAAATATCTGAGACTCTGGGAAACTTAAAGTTGGGCTAGTGAGGAAAGCTGATCTGACTCACTGTGTGAGCATCAGGTGTTGCAGCTGTTGCTGGGGTTTTAGTCCCAACTTGGGAGTTGTGAGTGTGACTGCCAGAGTGGCTCCCAGATGGTCAGACAGGGAGGTTTCCTAAGCACACTCTCTTCTCCAGCTCTTTCTCTTGCTGTAGGCAATGTGGGGTTTTCTGTTGGCCTCTCTTAGACTCACTGGACAAAACACTTTTTCCTGAAAGTTTCAGGGTAACCACCTCTAAAAAACTAGCTTCGAAACCATTTTCAAGTTCCTGCTCAAATGGTATTGCTTCCCATAAGGGGCAAACTCCCAAAACAGATAAATAAGTATGCAGTTTGTAAAAGGGCTCTGTTTCAGCAAATTATTTATGAAAGCATTAATAAAACCCAGCTAACGTCTTCACTTGGGCTTATAACTTGCTTTCTGACTGCATAATAATGTACATTTTTCTTTTGACAAATCAAACATCCCTGGTTCTTTCCCCTTAGGTTGCATTTTCTTTAATAATGGCTTCAGATGTCAGCTGAGCCAAGTTTTCAGGTAGGTACAATGACACAGTGGTGTACTACAGTAAATTCTCCAAGTTTGCACTCTGTGTCTTCAGTACATTGGATGCAATGAACCTTGGGGGCCTTTATTTTTATGACAGCAATAAATTCACCTAGTGAGATGAAGACTTATTTTACAACTCTTCCTTTTGATGGTAGTAGCACTGTATAGTACAAAGCCAGTGAAACTAGACATGCTTAAGTAGTACAAAGTTTGAAAAAGAAGAAAAAACTAATGTGATTACTGTGGAAAGAAACCGAGCTATTTACCTGTCCAAAAGCATCTGAGGAAAAGGGTTTTTACCGTGTGACCACTGTTTGGACTCTGAACTTGGCAAAGGAGAGAACCAAAGGACAGGACTCAAAGCCTTCACCAGCTAAAAGTGTATCTTGTGTGAGCTCCAGTGTAGCATTAGGGTCCTTTGGAGCACTCTCTGTCAAGGATCAAGGACCGTGATTAAAGAAAACGACAGATAAGCAAAAGTGTCTCCCAGCCTTCCTTAGCGAAATGTGACATGATGAGAGAGACCTAAAGTCAGGTTTGCTGTCACAATGCTTATGTTAGTTATCCATTCTGGAATTTCTTTGAGCCAGGGCAGATCCCATCTAAACCACTTTACTGGCTTAGGTCTTTACAGGAATTTCATTTCTCTTTTTAGCCATAGAGTTAGGCTTCAACCAACAAAATCAAAGATACAAAAAATTTTAATTCTCTTGTAAGTGAGGATTTTCTTTTCTGGTAGAAAAAAATACACATCTAATGAGAAACATTTGTATGCTGATTATTAGTTAAGCACATTTTTTGACAGCTAGGTTATATGCCATGCCAATAGTGAACGTGTGAGAATGTCAGCTTTATTTAAATATGGGACTGTCAGTTTGCCTCTGAAAAAAGTAGAAAGTATGGAAAACAGGAGAGATTCACTAATACCTACTTTTAAAGCTTATGGACAGGGTAAGCCATTTGCAGAATTCTAAGATCCAAAAGTAATTGGGTTTCAGGCAGAGTTTCTGTTACAGGCAGAATATCCTCACACATTTCTTCATTATAAATAATGATTTGAAATATTCTTCTTGCAAATTATCTAAATTATACCTAGCACATTTCATGGAAATATGGCCCATTTTACACCAGGTATATGGATGTGAAATATCAGAAGGACCCTTCAGATTCCAGAATCTTTTGTGTCACTAAGTGCATTTAAAGGATCTATTGAAAGAGCAGATGGGGTCTGGGAAAGGCAGACAGCTTAGATTACTGGATGCCACACTGCCCTAAGCCTATTTCTCCATAGCTTTGACTCTTGGAAAAGGTACATAATCCTTTTGTCCTTCACTCTCTGTGTATACAGTCAGGTTTGATTTATGTAATGAATGCATGGTACAACACGAATGTGTTAGCAGTGTTTATAACTAAAGAATTACTCCTAGAACTGCAGGCTCTGCTCTTTCATGTCTGTGGAGAATGAACATAATTGTGGATGTAAATAAGGCATTTGTACAGGCCTTAACTTGTAATACATCTGTAACTGAGGTACCACAACACATTCTGTTTTGTATCATTAGCATGTTACAAGAATACTGTTTTTAAAGGATTAATTCTCTCATTTAGACAATGCAGAAGATAAGTCTTTACCACAACAAATGGCAAATTCATTAGAGGGTGAACCTGAAGAGCAAGATCTGTTTAGCGGAAACAAAAATAGACTGAGAAGAGACTTGATTGCAAGACATCAGTACTTTCAAAAGTCAAAATTACTAAGTAATAATGTCCTTGTTAATCTAACAGGGAAAGATATGAAGAAAACTAATAGCTAGATTTTTCATCCAAAGAAATGAAAATTGAGAATCAGTGCCTCATTTCTAAGAGTGAGATTGATTAACCATTGGAACACATATTAAGGAATATGGAATCCTTATTTCTTGAAGCCACCAAAGAAAGATAGAGCAATACAAAACAGATTTTTAGATGATAAATTTCAGTAAAAAGAAAAAAAAAAGACCCGCCAGCTCAGTACACAGGTGATGGTAAAATTTTAGGGCATGTATTACACAGAAGGTCAGACAAGGGGATCTGATAGCCATTTCTAGTGTTAAATGTCTGAATGAAAGCAGGTCAATGGAGAGAGCTGATTCTCAGTGTTTTCAAACCCTGAATAAATTGTTAACATTTATCACCCTGCCTGTGATTTCAGCTTTATGCCTGTGCAACAGAAAACCACCAAATCTGGAACACTCAAACTGCAGTTGCATTATATGGATGGCACACAAATTTTTAGCATCTAGCTCTAGGCTGCTGTTGTACCTTGGAAAAAATATGTCTGCTCTGGCAAACACTGGATCTCATCTGCTTTATGCAAAAAAGAACAAGGAAGAAGAAAATACATACATATAACTGCACTCCCTATCTGATAAGAAATATGCTTGTGTCTTACACAAAAAACAGCTGCCTGCATATTCATGAGGTAGATACATTCAGACACCTATAGACATGGAATTTGATTAACATGCACTTTGTGCATCCCTTGATGGAAATTGACATTCCCTAGAAATTAAATGTGAAAAACCATTATCTGGAGACCTGCACATTCATTTGCACTATTGAGTAAATGTACAGATGGACAGGTCATGTAGGGAAAGGCTTTGTTTGAAATTGTCCAAGGGTATGTAAATGAGAGGAATGACGTAGTGTTTTTGACACTGAGCACCGAAAGATTAGACTAATGGAAGTTTTATCAAGTTGTATCCTTGCAAGGGGTGCAATGGGATGGTAGAACAACAGCAGCTTCACTGATTGATGAGTTATACCTCAGCTAGACTGAACTAAAGTTTAGCACAACATTATGGGGTGAATTCTTTGAAAAAGGTCTAATTATATACAGTAGGCAATTTTTAGGAGAAGATACTGATGAGTTTGTAGCAATGAATCATAAATAGACCTGATGCAAGAAAGTGAAGAATGGAGAAATCAGCAGAAGTGAGCCACTGGTTTGCAGTAGGACTGAATGTCTAGAAAATCACATATTTATGTGTGAGCTAAACTTTATATGTAATACCTAGAAATCTGTGGGTAAATACATGCTCAGAAGACAGGGGTAGGCTTATGAATATGTTTTAAATACTGACAAAAGCTGTAGTCTGACAAGTAAAAGATTTAAATACTGGGCTGTTTGTGTGAGATAGTGATGCTTATGTCTCCTTTATAAAGCAAACCTTATATAAAACTTGAACTCCTTCAGAGACTAAAATAATGCCAGTTACATTTCTTGTACTTTAGTTTTTGAGTTTTGGTATTTTCTGGGGGATACAGTGAATTTTGTCCATTTGATGACCAATGAGGGATGCCAAGAATTTTAGACACTTGTCACTTCTATAGCAGTAAACCTTTTGTGATTCACGTCATTCTTAGTGCTCAGATATTTGTATGAGTAGTTGAGTTTCAAGAACTTGGGAATTGAAAATTCCATTGTTTTATTTTTCTTTCTAGTCACAGTGACATTTTGCTAAAGTCTTTGGTGGTGTAAAGAGCTCTATAAGAACTTAGAAGATGAGAAAAGGTTTGTCCTTGTATTTTTGTCACTGCTTTTCTCACAATAATTTCACTCTGTTAGCCTAGTTTTAATTTCATTTAGCTCTGTTTATTTGCACTGAAATGTTTCTGGCTCAAAAAAGGGGACTGTCTCAAATGCACTGGTACAAATATATATTTCTTTTCATGGCCTAGCCTAAAGTGCATTTGAAAGGAAATGTCATAGCAGGTAGCACTATGTCTTTTAAAATTCACAGATTAGGTCAGAGGGAGTGTTTTGTCTTTATTCAATTTCATAAGGTTTTTCCAGTATGGTCCTTTTCATCTGGGAGTAGCACAAGAGGGCTGGAGGGAACCTGGCAGAAAGCTGGGAAATGTTCATCCAGTGATTTCAGATGTATTTCTAGAAGCAAGTAAGAATACCACAAAGAGAAATGTACCCCGCTGTTAGAAATGCTGTGAACAATGTGCAACAGAGGGATCACCATCCAAGGCAAGCAAGACACTTCAGAGTGCAGGCAGCAGGTGACTGTTCAGCATGATTGAAAAAATCGGTTTAATAGAGGCTAGATATACAAAACAAAAAAATTAACAGCTCAACTACTTGGACCTTTACTCAGCATGCAGCACCACAACAGAATAGGGTTTAATTCCCTGTATTTACAGAGGGACCACGATTCTGGTCTTAAATTGTTAAGAACACATTAATGTTTTAATGCAGGTGAAAATGTACAGCTGCCTGAGATGAAATCCCCAGTGCATAGGGTAAAATAATTTTAATCCTCTGCAAACAAAACAGAACAAAAGCTAGTAAGGGTGTTTCTTTTTTTTTCTCTTTCTCCCCCCCTCTTTTTTTCTTACTAAGCAGGGAGCACACAGTGAATAACAAGAAGTGTTTAAGTCATGCATTTGTTCTCTGTATTGTCTCAAGAGTCAATTTTATGGATGCATATGGCGTGAATGTTAAAAAGTGCAACTGGATGTTTTTCTCCCTGAGATTTTGACCATGCCATGTTAGAAGGCGTTGTATTAATATGTACACTGTGACTTCCAGATTGCAACTTTTCAAGCAAGAGGGCAGTCTAATGAACTGCTTTTCAGCCACAGTTCTGCCTTGAGTAGTTATTAATCTGCGGTGTGCTACTGGCCCTGTGCTGGTTCTGCATATGTGTTTTTGCAGCCATTCTGTGAACTGGGTTGGAAAACTGCTTCACTTGCAAAAGAGTAGCACTAGTAACACTATAATCATTATTTTCACCTAAGTTATCTATCAGCTGGACCAGACTTCCTGCTTCCATGCAACTTGATTACATAAATGTTTTTACCACAATTACCTGAAGAATAATTCAGGGACAAGAAGAACAACAGAGGGTACTGGAGCCAGCTTAAACAACACCACCATTTGGATGACCAACAAAATCAGGAAAAAGAAACCTGCTCTTACTACTGAGCCTTTGTGAAAGTATACATCTATCCACTGGAAAACATTTAAATTAAAATATCTAGTATAAAAAAAAATTAAAACTTCAAGCTGAGTGCTGAGAAAGCTTCATTGCTAATGCTGCTAATAGCATTGCTAATGCTGCTAATAGTATTTATAGCAGATGGCAGGCAGCTGAGCTGTGATGGAGCGTCACTCATGGTAGCAGTATTGGCCAGCATTTGCAGAATCAAGAAGGAGTGGCAGGTCTGTACACTGATGTCTCCTCCTTGCAGTCATTGTTGGTAGCCTTTCCAGCTGACCAGAACCAGGCAGGTCCTGTAGCCATCAACCATTTAAGACAATAACAGCTCCAATGCTGAATGTGCCACCTGAGTCACACCTAGTAAAATTGTAGTTCACCCTGTTAACAGAGCAAATGTAAATGTGTTGGGAATAACATACAGATGTGACAGCAGTGTGTGATCTGTTAGCTGCGAGTGGCAGAAGTCTTCATGGGACATGGTGTTCCTGAGCCGTTGAATCAGTCCTCTTCTCCTTCCATGCGCCTTAATGGGAATGTAGAACCATCACTCTGAAAATTTGGTCTCACATGCAGACTTGCTGCACAGCTTGCCGCGAGTCAGACTTTTAAAACACAGCTGATGCTGCAGGGGCTTGAGCCACAGACAGTTTGGCAAAGGGCTCTGTTTTTAGGGCAACATTAATAGCTTTGTTCTGAATCTGCCCAGAGACAGAAACAATAAATGTAGGAGAAAATGTTTTTTCAGACTATTGTTTCTGACCCTTGCAGGGCCATGAGAAACCAATCAACGGGTTTATAAAATCTCTATGGGGATTCCTTTTCCTTCTAAAAATTCACTGATGATTTGGAGTGCTGCTTAATGAGGTCTAAGGGCACTGTCCGAGTTGCTTGTCTCACTGCAGTCCACTGAGGTATAGGCCATTGAGAATTGGTGCAGCGACTAAGGAGTGTTCTTGGCTTTCTGAAGTTCTAGGGAAAGTGCTTTTGTGTGCATTTTTTTTCTTTTAAGTCCATGTGAGGGTTTTTGGTCTCCTCTCCTTGCGTCTCCTCACCTTGCCTCGCTTCTCTCTTTTCTCTCCTCTCTCTTTTCTCTCTTCATAGAAACTTATCCATGAAGTCTTTTTTTTTTCCTTTTAAATTTGAAAATTCACATGCAATTACAGACTTACCAGATGCTTCAGCTTAACAAGAAATGCTACTGAAGAATGGTAAAATCTCAAGCTTTGGTAATGCAAAGCTTGATTTCTTCTAAAGTGACATGTTTTGGGTCAAGCTTTTCAAATAAACCTTGAAGTAGCAGAATAACGTGAGAACTAGAAGAAAGGGTAGCAGTTTGCTCTTGAAGATTAGTACACACAAATGAATTGAACAGGCTTGGACTCTTGAAACCTTGTATCCAAATCCTGCATTGTTGAGAAAATTTTCACAGCTTGAAAATATCCAATTTTTGTGTGGCACTTTTGCACAGCTTGGAAAGCAGCAGGTTCCATGTCCGTGGAGGAGGGGATCAGGTTATATTGTATTGGAACTGTAATATACAGCCTATATTAATTTTCTCATTTTATTTTTATGAATAATTAATGCTTTAATTTTCATATATTCACGTACGTAAATTAGAATTTCTCATTCCAATATAATAATTTCCAGCAAAATAAGTATTCTGCAGGGGTTTACATAGCATTAATTTCCTCCTTGTGTTGTTATAAATATTTAGAAATTGTGTGTAGGTGGATCTCTTATGGTTAAAGATGTCACCTAAACCTCTCAGTGGAATTATTTTCTAGTAATTCTTTGGATCATTTGTTATACCATTAGCTTTGTCTCTCTTAGCCAATTGCAGTAGTAGCTTAACTGTAAAAATAGCAAAACCTCTCTCTTAAACCAGCAATTTTTGTTAGATGGCATTAATAGCAATAGAGCTTGTAGTTGGTGTTAGCACTGACAACTTTCATTTGAACATCTCGGAGCGCTTAGGAAATGTCAGCTGATTCAGAATATCCACTTTCACAGCAAAGTATTTTTTCTATTAATGTCAATTCTCATCTTCAGTTTTGAGCTGACTTTTTTTTTTCGCAATTGAAGCACGGGAATTAAGCAGTTTAGCCTAAGGAGCAGGAGCCCAGAATATAATACAGGAGTTTTGATTTGACACAGGGAACAAAAGGGCTTTAATGCCTCCTCTGATGTGAAATATTGCAGTACTGAACAGGAGTTTGGATGATCACAGGAGGTCAGATTGTTATCCTGTGAAAGGGAAACTCTTTCATTTTGCAGATTTCTCAAACACAAATAAAATATGTAATTGAAACCTTAAACGTAAAAGAACGCTGCTTTTCCCTTTCTATAGGAGCTACTGTAACATTTCTAGCAGCTTTAAGTTTGATTGTGTTTTGAGAATTAGTTCCATTAAAAAATGTCATTTTCATAGGTCATTCAATGCTAATGCTGTATATTTAACTATTATATAAATTCTTGTGTTTAATCTAGGCTAGTTTTGGATACCATAAAGGAAGCAATCATATCAATAAACCCATCTTAATAGAATAATTAGGTGACATTAAAAGCAGTGACCTTCAAAAGGTATTTAAGGATTTGCCAGGATTGGTTGTGTTTGTGCTTGAAAAGGAATTGCAGATCAGGATTCCTGGCTTCTTTCATGGCATAGGCACTGGTACATCAGTGCCTGCCAACTTGTGACAGTGTCCATTGGAAAGTTTGCACATACACGTCTGTGTATTCCGTGGGGGCTCAGTTGCTGGTACTGTTTGTTAAATGACTGCAGATATATTTAACATAGCAAATATTCGTCCTATTTGAGATTTTGGTGAAAACACAAAGAAATATCACCATTAAAAGCTTAGCAAAATGCTGTATGAAAACCCACTAGTTTTAGCTTGCCTAAAACATTTTGGAAGTTTTTGTCATATTAATAATTTACTAATAATTATAGGTCATTGGGGGAGCTTTTAATCTAATCATATATAATTGAAAAGAATGAGTTTGTTCATAACGAGTTAATAGTTGAAATGCTTATTAACTTGTTGAAGTCATATCAATTTTAGGTGAAATAGACACAATGATGGTAGTTCCAGGAGACTTTTCCATTTCTTCCAAATCTCACCTGACCTAATTACTGTGGACTAAACACTTGCTCACATTTGAGGTCTCATTTATTCCAAAATAAAAGAACAAAGTCATTGAGATGATCTTGACTTCATATTTGTGAGACCATATTTTTTTTTTCAGAACAACAACTGAAATTTCAACAAACCTTTTTTTCTTCTTTAGTGCTGTTGTCCTATTCTTAAATGCTTAACATGATGACATCATTTAAACAAAAGGGAGTATTGTATGTATTAAAATTCTTGTAAAATTCATAAACTCCTTAAATTTTTCTATAGTTCTAGAATATATCTACAGGTATCTGTGAATATTTGATGCACAAAACATTTTTAAATCAATATATACAGCATAGCAGAATTATTAGAGGTTTAAATCTCTGATTCTTCAGTGAATAGAATTGCAGCCTGCCTTTGTGTACTACATAGTTTATGACCTAATTTTATGTACTTTAATATTCTTAGTTCTTCTAAGTTTGTTTACTGCCCTGAGTAAAATTATATGGTCCGTAGAAAAGATTAGGGAACAGAAAGCTCAGTAATGGAAGTTTTGTGTTTCTGCTATCTGAAGACATTATGATAGGGCTGAGATGATTTGAGGGAGCCTGTGAACCTCTTATAAATTCTGGTAGATTTTGTGCAGTCATTCATAAAAATATCCCATGGAGTTTTTCTGTAAGGATACAAAATCTTTCTCTGATGGACAGTAAAATCTTTCTCTGGTGGACAGTCCTGAACATATCTGGCAGTCAGAGACAAAATGCCGTGTTAACTCAGTGACTGAAAAACAAGCATACTGGGGAAGCAGATAGAAGGTTACCAGCAATGACATAAGGAAACGTCTAAGCATGGAGAGAGAATCATGAGAGTTGGGTAAGAAGTCAGAACAGGTTAGTGACAGAATCATCACAGAATGGCTTGTGTTGGAAGAAACCTTAAAGGTCATCTAGTCCCTGGCAGTAACTGTTTTTTATTATTATTTTTAATCCTTTCTGATGCCTGAGTAGTACATGCTGCAGCATCCATCTCCATACTCCGAAACACAACTGAATTCAAAGCATCCTTCTTTCTGGGAAAGCTGCCCCTAAACAATAAAACCCCTTAATGTTTGCACCTCTCTAAGTGACCTAGACAGTTTCCTGTGAGATTGCGTTGAGATCTGGTACTGCCACTGACTCCATTCAGACTCAAGTGCCAGGGGATCTTAGGTGCACAGAGGATCTGTGAGAGCCAGCTGGGGAGCCAAGTACAAGGAGATCTTCCAGAGCTGAGACGGGGGTCTGGAAAAGGTGTGAATTACTCTTGTAGTTGTAAATTCCCCTATACTAATTCTGCCTAACCAGATTCTAAAATACATGGAAAATATATCTTGAAAATGGTTTTCTGCTGCTATTCAGCATTAATAAACATGATAAGCAATCACAGTATCTCCATATACTCTGTCTTTCACATGAAGAACTCCTGCATGAAGTGCCTGACAGACACTAATTAATTAAGCCTTACAACACACCTGGGATGGAAACACTTCAGGGGAGTTTATAATATCAGTTCATTTTACATTTAGATTAAACACAACACAGAAAGGTTAAAAGATTACCCCCCTGTGACACAGCAAGTCAGAGCTAGACCAAAGAGCACAACTCCAAGACCCTGCTTGGATGTTGGTCTGCTGGAACAGTGGAAAATATGTATTGCAATCATACCGTTTACAGCAAGATAATTTAGCTGTGTAAATATTTATTTACACTGCAAATTTTGGATAGCAGAATATTGTTGTGATTTAGTGAAGTTCATATTATACAGATTGAAGAATAAATGCAGAGTAGTGCATCAAAGAACTCATTTCACACTAGCAGCTCAGAAGTATGCTACTAATTCTCTGCCATCCACTTCTGCAAATGTGTTGTAGATGCAGCAGCAGGACTAACTAATCTTAGAGATGGCTGCAGCAAGAGGGAACTGGCTCCTCTGAAGTCCCAGGAAGGGTAAAAGTTTTTAATGATCTTATTCATCATGGTCTTTTCATATGTCTAGCATTTTGTTAGCCTGAGTCCCCCAGATGAAACTCCCAAAGGAACAGCAATTGTAATTAAGATTTCTTTTTACTCAAACCTAATGCAAGTGTTGAAATGCAATATATGCACCCGAACACTATTTGGGGGCTAATTGCTTTTGAGTCAACATTGAGAATTTTCTGGAGAATCCTCAGGAGATTTTCCCAAGAAGATGGTTGAGTCACCATTGCTGGAGGTGTTCAGTAAACAGCTGGAAGTGGCACTTCGTGTTATGGAGTAGTTGACGAAGGGGTGATTGGTTAAAGGTTAGATTCCATGCTCTTGGAGGTCTTTTCCAACCTAAATGGTTGTGATTTTTTCTGAAAGTAGAGTTCTGATGAAAGGACTGGAACCTTCCAAGAAGTAGAGGTTTCTACTGGAGTAAATTTTAGCTGAGTTGGTTAGAGCATGGTGCTAGTAACACCAGGGCCATGGGTTTGATCTCCACATAGGTTGTTCACTTAAGAGTTGGACTTGATGATCATTGTGGTTCTCTTCCAGCTCGGAATATTTTGTGCTTTTGTGAAAGTGAAACATATAGTTCATCTTCTATTTGCAAGCATGACAGAGCAGGAGACTTCCACATTAAGTGTTTTTAATCCTGTTAAATTAACCTACATTCCTATAAGTAATTCCATCATCTTACAGAACACTTTCTACTTCCTTCAGACCTACATTCCAAAGTCTAGAGGAAATGGATTTCTCTCATCTTGTTAAAATAAAATTCTTTTAAGAGGACTCTGAGTGATTTCATCCTCTTTTTGAAAAGATGGTGGGACTGGGGCTTCTTTTTACGATGTTGTGTTACTGGAACTCACATCATGCCTGACTTTCCCGTGGAGTTTTCTACTAATGACATCAGCATTCCAAAGCACTGATTTCTTAAGTACTCATCTTGTTTTGATTTGAGCTGCCTGCATTGATGGGAGGAGACGAGGACATAAACTCTTAATTTAAAAGGTAACAAATGTTGAGCTACACCCTGATTTCTGTTGCATGTATGCTGTAGATAGTTGATACCAGACTTCCTCGGGGAATTTTTGGGGTTGGTTAATGACAGGACAGAGGTTTGGGATGAGAGTACAAACCCATTGTTTTTCAAAGCGATTTATTAGGCATTCATTACTGTGAAACACATTGTAAACCCATAAATTTGCATTCATTTTTACTGATGTGACCCAATTACAGAATGAACTGAATTTCATTAAAGTGTATATGTTGGCTCTCCTTCCAGTGAAGTTCTTATTGTTGTCTGTCTTTTGTACCTTACTGAGGAAGAGGTTTGTTTCAATGAAGTCTGTAGGCTAAAGCATTTTATGTTTAGACTCAGATCTTACCTCTCCACACTGTCAATGCTTTTTTTTTTCTTTTTCCTCTTTGTAGTCAGCCTAGTTGTGTTGCTTTCAAGTACTAAGGGTAATCCCTCCAGCTTTCACAGATGTTGTCAGCTGCTTTGATGCATGATCCAATATAACATGCAAGTGGGTCTTCATTTCAGTGTAAGAAGTTCCATAGTATACACTTTATTATTTAGCTTTAAGGCAGTGCTGAGGGATGCACTCACTAACTTTCAGCTCCTCCACATTGTTCCCAAATCTATGGAGTATAGTCCTTTATTTTTAATGTAGAATATATACCTTTTGCTGGTAGTGAGTATGAAATTGGCAGAAGGATGTTGAATTGAATGCCTTGAAGATGGAAGTTTTTTCCTGACAAATGAGAAATAGCTGAACAGTATACCAGCTCCATAAACTCATCTGTACAAAGCAGCTACTTATGTCTTACTTTAGACCTCCTTTAAAAATAACTTTTGAACATGTGACCTTTAAACTATTTTTCTGCTTTACCAGCATAGACCATCCCAGTTAATATATGTCCCACTTTGGGAAGGAGCAAGTAAAACGAGCAAGTTTGGGGGTTTTATGCCATATGTCTTGAGTTAGGGTATTTTAAAGGGAGATGAATGCTAGAGCTGGTGAAACCTCACTGAAGCGTTATACTACCTAGTATTAAATTGTGTTACAGACAGAGTGGTGATGAAGATACACACAGCAAACAACTCAAGGGGAAGACTTGTGTACCTCAGCTGCTCTTTTCTACTGTATCAGTTAGTGAGACTAGAAAAACTACCACTGTGTATGAAAACTGCCCAACTTCTGTCATATGACAGCCATCTTCACCTCCAGCTTGCTGCACACACAGTTGGAGAATGGATAGGCAAGGTTTCATCACCAACTGCATTTGCTGAAGTAATCTGTTGCTCTGCAGTCTTCTGTCAAACATGCAGATTAAGTCTCATCAGGCTTAAGTAAAGTAGAAGGTGGCTTTAATGAAGAAATAGCCCTCTTTAAGTCTGTGCAGTGAACTGTGAGAGAGAATACTGTGATTTGTATGGCAAATTTTCCCAAGGTAATGTTGGTTTTAAAAGATGTAAATTTAGAATGATGTAAACAGACATTTATACAGTAATGAAAGATTTATTATAAAACTCTGAGGTAAATGGACAAAGACAGAATATGTACTTAAAATGTGTAGTATTACTTAGTTTTATCTGAAGTTGCATTAAAATGTGACTTAGAACAAGCTTTTGTTTCTTCATTGCTGCATACTAGCAACATCACCACATCCCTACTTATCAACCTCAAGAGACATACCTGTCCTCCAATCTCATGAGTGGTTTCATTTTTAAATCCTTTGATGTCAATGAGGGCAGCCCAAAAGAGGAGAGTCCTTGGTTTACAATCAGAGAATACTCAGTACAGAAAGTAGCAGGGCAGGTTGTTTCTGCATGCTCAGTATCTGTTCATAACTAAGCCTTAGCCAGCCCCTGTATTTAAGAAGTTCAGCATTCATTCTTGCTCATTAGTTGTTGTTTTTACTAAAAGAGCCAACAAGGGAGCCAATAAGTGCTGGCTGCAGCTGTGGTCTGTCTTTTTATGGATTCACCTGTTCAGCACTCAGGAAGGCCAAGACCTACCTGCTCATTTCGCCTACAGAACTGGGCTACTAGCAGATGATGTTAATGATGATTGGCCTCCATTGTCCTGCTACGTATTTACACCAAGTGTGAAAAGTGTAATAGCTATTACCATCTCTACACAGCCTTCAGAATTTATTGCTGCTGCAAAAGTGCCCCTCAGGGCTATGAATACTTTCATTTATTAACCCTAAAGGAGAGTGAGCAAAGACTGTATTGCCACCATCCAAGTTATCAGAAAGCCTAAATCCTGCACTGAAGGACTGAAAGTGACAGTGCTTTGATTTGAGGTCTTGCCTCATGCATTTATTTCTGAGATCCTTGAGAAGAGAACTAATTAGCAGTCACAGTCCTTGCATTTCTGTACTGTTGGATATCTGTCCCAAGAAAATAAGCCATGAACAAAGAGCTGCTTTTGCGAAGGCCACTGAAGTGACTGATAATTTTAATATATTTCAATTATATTTTAAAAATATCCAAAGGTAGATTAATTTGTGACAATTAAATGAAAGGCAAACATTCCTACTGTATTCCTATGTATACTGTCATGCTCTTATATTTCAGACTTCACTGTTAGATGGAATTTATGCCTCCCCAGAGAGCTGACTGCACTTTTACTATCTTACTCTTGTGACAAAAGCAGCATCGCAATTTTTTATGCCTGTGACCCTTCTTGTACAAACAAACTTCTCAAGATATTAGATTTTAGTTGCTAATAATTAATGTCTTTGGATAGTGTTACATTTACTGAGGATAACAAAATACCTTGAAAACTTTGAGTGAGAGCACATTTTTTTTCTCAGCTTTTTCTCTCTCAGTATTTCACACAGCTAAAAAGACAATAGCAGTTTCAGATTGTAGAGAAAAATGTATTAATGATGTTTGAACTGCAATTCTTGTGAATAAACCTGTAGTAACCATATGAGCTGATCAGAGTTGAATAAGAGTTCATCAAAACTTCTTTCCCTCATTTATAAGTCATGTATTTGATACACCTTAGAAATTATTCTCGGTATTCTTAAATCTCACAACCAACAATTAAAATATGTAACAATATAGAATTCTCTTGAATGGAAGATGACAAATGCTCAGCAGCAGTGCAGAACATGTTTTGCGTAGGGATTGAAGATTTTGAGAATGTAAGTTAAGAAAGTAGTCTAGAGATTTTATGTAGGCTGTAGTTCATTAGGATGCTTTAAACAACATTATTTTTCACACAAATTAGTAAGTGATCCAGAGTACATAATCTTTCAAGAGTTTTAAGGTCCCAGTTTCACAACTCTTGATAAGGAATGCTTCCAAAAATTCAGTGCCTTTTCAATCCGATAGCTATACAAGGCAATATAAAGGACATGTCAGATCTCTGTTTAAATTGCAAATTTAACATTTCCACAGAATGCCCACACAATGTAACCAGGTGGCCAGAAGAGGTGATCATCCCACTGCTTACAGCATTGGTGCAACCTCACCTCAAGTACTCTATGCAGTTCTTCACATTTTAAGAACGATGTGGAGATCCTTGAATGTGTTGAGAGAAGGGCAACAAAGCTGGTGACAGGGCTGGAGGGAATGTACCCTGTGAGGTGCAGCTGAGTACGCTAGGCTTGTCTGCTTTGGAGGAAAGTAGACTGAGGAACAGCTTCACTGTGCTGTGGGGAGAGGCTGAGCTCTCCTCCCTGGTATCCTTCAGCAATGTGTGGGAATGGTTCAAAGCTCTGAAAGGATAGGTTCAGACAACACATTGGAAAACATTTCTTTAATGGGAGAGTGAAGGCTCTTATAGGGCCCTTACAATTGAACTGTTGTATTCGCTATATTTCTCTTTTGTTGTTGTTGTTGTTGTTGTTGTTTTTCTTTTTTTGTTTTGTTTTGTTTTGGTTTTTTTCCAGAAAATCCACAGGTAGGACCGTGGTATTTTTGGCTTTGTCCATCATATTTACTTTGTGCCAAAGCCAGATCCTTAGTGAAAGTAGGAAACAGCTCAGTGAAATGGCCGCCTCTGCCTCCTGGGGACCAGTCTCTGCACCACCACTGCAGCACCAGGTTGCTGCAAGCACAGCACAGCCCTTGCCTCATACTGCCTGTTAGTGGGCTGTACTCTGACATGCCAACCTTCACAACAGCCTTGATAAGCAAACAGCCTTTCAGGGTAGGTAGTATTATTTCTGTCTAAAAGAGGGTTTCTGATTACTTATGTTGTCCTCCTTGTTGTTGCCTTTTTTTTTTTTTTTTGTCTTTTTTTTTTTTTTGCTGTTCTTTTGCTGCTGATCTTTGTTTGTTTTTGTTTTGCTGTAGTTTTTATTACTGTTGGTTATGGGTTTTTGGTTTTTTCACTTGGCTGCTCACATAAATTTTGATCTGGAGGGAAATATCAATGTTTCAGCTTTACGTTCAGGCCCAGAGGGTTGCGATTCAAGTCCATTACCTAATTGTGGTATTGTAACAACATCATCAAGTGACCTGACTTTTATAGCTAGGAGAAACTACTGTTTAGCATTGTGTAGTTGACTAGCAGAAAATGATGCCTGGATCAAGGCCTGTATTCCAGAGATTTGCTGTGAGAAAGCAGAGTCAAAGCTTATGACTGAGCTTTCCATTGTCTGGAACATGGAAGAGAGATTGCTTGTTAGCAATGGCCTCACAAGCCCCATCATCAACTGCAATCAGCCAAGGCAGGATGTTACAGGTTAACCCCAAGCTCGCTCTATCCTTTGCTTCTCTCTTATATAAGTGTTATTATTTTTTCATGACATACTAAGCTAAATAAGGCATAAGAATTTTCCTGCCATAGAATGTAAAAGGAGAGAAAAGCAGAAAGAAGAAGAGAAAGCCTCTAAGCAAAAGCTCACTTATTAGAGTACTTATTTTTTCATTAAATCTTGGCATCTACTTTAAGAATTAAAATATTACTCATTTTCAAATTTTACAAGTGACTAGCCTGTGAATTTAGAAGTGCTTGGGTGTGGGTGAATAGTTCATTATCTTGTTTCCTCAATGACACTTTCAAATGCTTTCCTTATGGTGACCTCTATTTTAAATTTATGGGAATCACTTAAGTGTCAAACAAGCTAAGTGGTGCATTACATTAATGAAAAATTAATGGTGAAGACCTTGGGCAAGTTTTCGGCACTTATATACAATACATATAATTCATTAGAAGAACATCAGTCAAACAAGCATCCTGCATGGCTGCAGTTGTGTTGTAAATTGGACTTTATTCTCTTTTTTTCCAGTTAATGAAAGTATGAGGCAGGAAAAAAGACACATAAAATAGATTTAATGAGTCTTTGGAAAAGTGGTAAAGTAGGGTATACAAGTCATAAATTCTGATTAGTAACTCTACTCTAACCATTCTTATTAGTGTAGGAATGAGATAGCAGTTCATGAAAGTAAGAAACTCTTTGTGACAAACAAGGACCAAATGACTGGCAGAAATTTGGGACTATGGTCCACTAGTTAGAATGAGGTACTGGGGAGAAAATCTTAATGCTCCCATGTTATCTCTGCCAGTGTGGTGACCCATGACCTTAAACCAAGTTCCTTTTCATCAAAACCTACTTTCTTCAGAACCTTCTTAGAGACAGCCTTTGGAGAGAATCTTGCTCTCCTCTTCTATATAATGAGATGCAAAATGAAAGTCACGCTTTCATATGCTGCAAAAGGCATGGTTTATTATCTCAAATGTAAAGCTGTGCAAAACTGTACAGTTCAAATTCTTCAGCTTAAATCAGGCTATAGCTGCCCATAGGCTTTGGATCAGAAATGACACAAGTCTTTTCTTTAAAACGTTCATCATATAATAGGTGAGGTGTCTTTTAAAGACATTCCCTTCTAAGCACACTAATGTGAAAACACCATCCTGAATTAAACAGAGATAGTAATAATACAAAAAACTTAAATTATGTTTATAAGACACAATTCTTCCCAGTATTATAGATGTGTTTATCAGATAAATGATCAATACAGCACTAGGCAGTGACTCCCAAATTCTCAGTGGTATGGTATAAAACAATTTAGGCATAAGGATTCATAAAAATTAAGTATCTTTGGGCATGGAAGAATATGATAATAAAAAAACTTCTTTTTAATAATGTCCTGATATTCAAATCTACCTATCACTGTGTTAGATACACAACTTCCATTTTTCAGGGTAGAAAGCTCCTATTGTAGTTCAGACTTGCTACAAAATACAAGACCAAAAATATAAGAAGCCATGCCTTACTTTGTCTGCCTATAAAATGAGAATAATGATATCTGTGAAAGTGGTGCACCACCTTATTGTTTATTCATGGCACTCTTTACACCCAATCATTGAACTGTCATCCCATTCTCATTGCAGAGTTATAAATGTCTTTTTAGGATAATGCTCTCAAATGCTCTGAGCACCTGATTGCCTTCGAAGTGATCCTCCAGGTCTGCTGGGGCTCACCCAATGCCAGTGTTCTAAGCAGAGTATTCAGATCAGCCTGCAGGAAGGAGTAAATGAGGAACGACAGCTATGAATTTTCTGGCTATCTATCGGCAGTGGATTAATAATGTAAAGTACTCTGCATGACAAGTTATTTGTTTTTGCTGAGATTAAATGGAATCACTTGGAAAACTATGTGGGTTTATTACTATAATAATTTTCATACAGTGATAACAAATATAAGCACCATAATATCAGCCAAATCAGTCCTTAATGGACACAAGTACCATTTAATGTTCTTAAATAAGTTTTGGAATATGAGCTCTGACGATTATTTTGTTTAATAATACTAATAAAAGCACAAGAAAATGTTCAGATGCTGATTATATCATTGCAGGGGGATGAGAACAGGCTGCAATTATACAGCACATTGAGGAAGAACTGAGATGAAATTTGCAAGGTTTTCCCCAACACAAATCAGTTGACTTCAGAAGTTTTGAAAGAAGCTATTTTTTTTCCTCTTGCACAAGTCTTCAAGAATTTGTTATGAATGAACCAATATTTATAAATGGACCAGCACAGGCTGTGCATGTTGCTAGACAGCAGTTCCTCTGTATTGTAAAATTTATTTAGCTGTGGCTGCACATGTAAAAGACTGCAGCATGTGCTGTTCAGAAAATTTGGATCAAAATTCTAAAAAATTCCATTGATTATGATATCATCGCCCGTCTATACAAATCCTATTATTTCCTGGTTGCTCATAGGCTCAACTTAGGACACATGATGATGGTAACAATGATGATGGTAAAATAGCTTTTTCTCCTTTTTTTTAGTAAGTTCTTCAACAGGAAAATTGAATCTGACTGAATCTCTTATTTAATGGGGAATGTTTTCCATATTCTAGGGGGAAAAAAAATCTATTCCAAGGTGGTATTTCCTGTAGCTGTTTTTCTTCTTGAAATTTGAGATTATGACACACTGTGAAAAATCTCAAGCCTTAGGAACCTGAGGTATTGCAGGGAGTTGATCCTGGTTGGATACCAGGCACTCTCCAAAGCTGCTCTCTCTCTCCCCTCCCCAGCTGGACCAGAGACAATAAATATAACAAAGGGATCATGAGTTGTCTGGGAAAAATCACTTATAAAATACTGACATGGGCAGAAAAGATTCAAATTTGGGATATTAATTGAGTTAATTAGTAATAAAAATAAAGCTGGATAATGAGAAGTAAAATAGATGCTAAATATATCTCCCTCCCTCCTTCCCAAGCTCTACTGTCTTCCCTGCAGTGGCACAGGAAGACAGGGAATGAAGGTTATGATCTGTTCATCACCTGTTTTGTGTTCAGCCCTTTCTGCTGCTGCCAGGATCATGCATTAAATCAAGGTGCTCTCTCTCTTGTACTGCATGTGGGCTTGAGGTGCCCTGCAGAATGGCATACTAGTGCTACACACTACTCATTTGGAATGCCTGAAGGTAGAACGGGAACCAAGGCAGATCTAACTGGTCTCTTCTGATCCCCGGTGGGAAATGTGTCCATGTGGCATTCAAGCCTTCAGTGTTGGAGTCCATAGCTTACATATGTAAACAATCAATCAAAAAGACTTCTGTTTCCATGTCCAAAATACATTTTCAAAGGATTTTATTTTATATATATATATATATATATGATAACATGGTTCCTATCTAATTGTTTCCCATATGGTGCATCTTCCTTCAGTGCTTTCATTTTATTAATGAAGCTGTGATTTGAAAATCAGCTTCATTCAATAACAAATCTCACAGTTATTTATCTAAATTTCTAGATTTCTCTAAACTTCTAGGTTACTCTAAATTTATCACTTTTATTTTTTCCCATTTCCTCTTTTGTTTTTCATATTTGCATGAGTGCCGGGCTGGGATGGTGAACAGTTCAGACATTTCTCTAGTTGTCTTCCAGTTTGAGATTTTAGAATCAGGTGCTAGTAGACTGTATCTTTGAGCATGGCAGGGGAAACTGCTTCCTCAAAATATCTCACTATTGTGAATGATAAAACACAAAAAAAATATAGTCTTTGTAAAGATGTTACTCATTTCAGCCAAAGGATAAGTTTCCAGAAATGAAGGAATTGGTGAGTTTGACCAATTAATTTAGTTTTCAAGTTGTAATACTCTCAACAAAATACCAGTGAGTGACAGTGTGGAATTTTTTTTGCTTTGGTGGAACCACCAGATAATCAACAGACATTCTGTTAAGGAAAGCTGTTAGTGTTGTGGTCTGGGAAAAAAAGTTCCAGAGTTTAAAGGCCCCAGAGCTTAAAGGTTCAAGACCTTAGAGAACATTCATCCATGTGTGACTTTGTAACTATCATACAAGCTAGACAGGTAATAAAACCTGTCATAATCAGTATTGAAAAAGGCTTGAGATATATATGGCTGCATCTCTTCTTGATAAAACTGCTACTTATTCCCCCAAGTACTGAAGTTTAAAAAATGCATTGGGAAGAGATTAGAATCATAGGTTCTTAGAGTATCCTGAGTTGGAAGGGACCGACAGGGTTTGCCGTGTCCAATTATGTGACTGGTCTGTGGCTGACTGACGAGTTCATTTGGTGGCTTATGTCTTGTCCTATTTCTAGGCTTTCTGACTTTTGGCAGAATGTCAAAGTCAATTTAGAATCATCTCATTAGTCTCTTAAGTAAACACAAGGTAAAGAACAAAGTATTTTAAGAAATTATTGTCATTTATATTGATCAAAGACATGTGCCTCTTGAATCAAAGTCATATCAATCTGTTAAATCAAATAAACCTCTAAATTTTACATCCTTTGCCTATGATAATTAAAGAATGTTTCATAGACACTGAGTTCCAATTCAATACCTAAATAAGAAGCTGTCATGTGAATGCAGTGTCAAAGTTCAGAAGACCATTATAAAATGAAAGGACTAAATATTTTGCAGTCTCTTTGAATCAGGATCTGAGATGCTTATGTAGTAAGATAAATTTCTCATAAACTCTTCAGATTTTTCACTGAGTAAGGGTCTAAGATCATGGCCCAAAAAGTCTGGAAAGGTTTCTAGAATGAATAAAATTGCTTAGAACTAATTTTCTCCTATCTGCCTTGTGGAAATTATTTTGTGTGGGGTGTTTTTTCCCTAGAATTCTCATTAGCTATAGGAAATATATAAGAAAAAAAAATGCAGAGTACACCACAGAGAACTGTAGGTGGTCTGTGGACATATTTATTGTTTATTATTACATTTTAGACTGTTCTGTGGAATAGAATCATAGTCTTCTTAAGTGAAAAACATTTATTAAAGAAATCAACAAATATAAACACTAATATGCCACAGAAGATTTACTCTGACATAATGCTCCTTGTTAAGTGGGAATCATATTCTATTCAGAGCTCTATGCCAGACTGAAAAATATCTGATATCTGGTGGATATGGTAGATGTGAACAAATGAGAATATCAACCTGAAAGGAATATTCTGGATGGAGGGTACCTACCGCCAGCCACTGCCATTTCAAGTGTTTATCAGCTGCTTCTTAGGAGTAGTTTTGAGGGGGTTTTATGGTACTTTTGTATTTATTGTTGTTCCACAACCTCACTGTTTTCTTTTATAATTAGTATCTGTATGCCAGCCCACACTTTTATTCATAAAAGAGAGAGAAATGATAGGGCAATGACAATTTATGTAAAGCATAAAGGTCAGGTTTGAAGTTTTGCACAATTGCCCCACTTGATTCAGCTGACAAACTTTCCTCATAAAATGCATTTAACCAAGGAGGGATTTTATAGCTGTTTTTGTTCACTATGCTTCACACAGTCTTCAACACAGAAATTATAAAAACACAAAAGGAAAGTTCTATAGCTTTTAGATAAAGAAGCAGTAATTGTTCCTTTCTTTGACTTCCTCTGGTCTCCTGAGATTAATAATGGTCTCACTCTAACTTAAACATGTTTTGATCAGTCAGGTTTGAGAGAATTAAGCTTCACTTATAGAAGGTTTCTAGTTGTGATCTCTTTGTCCTCTTTGTGATGTATTAGGGAATATATAAAATAGCTCAAATTTGATATGACAATTTTCTTTTGAAATTATGAGTTATTGTGAGTTATTACTTTCTGCCTAGTGGAGATAAATTCCAGACATTATTTACTGTATATAAGCAATAACACATTTTACGCATTTCATTGTCCCCTTGAAGCATTTTTATAACTCTATTAAATGAAAGCAAAGAAATAGCAAAAAATTTCATGCTCTTCATACTCATTCTAATTGATTATTTTTTCTATTCTCTTTTTTTACACAGTGTGACTCACCTGAGTGGTAGTGCAAATACAGAAAAGTCAGCATGTACTAAAAGCAATACATCCCATTGTCTCTAGAGTGCTGCATCCAGCACAGGAAAGACATTGATTGACCTGTTGGAGCAAGTCCAGGGAAGGGCTACCAAGATGATTAGAGGGATGAAGCACCTCTCATGTGAGAAAAGTCTGAAAGAATTGGAATTGTTCATCCTAACAATCGCAGAGACCTAATTAGGCCTTCTAGTACCTGTAGGGAGCCTACAAGAAAGATGGAGAGAAACCTTTTACAAGGGCATGAAGTGACAGGACAAGTGGAAGGGCTTTAAGCTGAAGGAGGGTAGGTTTAGATTAAATATTAGGATGACACTGTTTACTGTGGGGAGTGGTGAGGCACTGGAACAGGTTGCCCTAAGAGTTGTGGATACCCTGTCCCTGGAAGTATTCAAGGCCAAATTGGATGGGACCTTAAGCAACTTGCTCCTATGGCAGGGGAGTTGAAATTAGATGATCTTTAAAAGGTCCCTTCCAACCCAAACCATTCTGTTATTCTTTGATTCTGCGATTCTGTGTTTCCATTTTGCGTTCAAATGTGAGGGAAAGGAATGACAATTTGGTATAAACAATCTTGCTGGCTTGGCATCTTTATGTTGTGTCAGTAAAAGACAAGTTTCTATAAACCAATCAAAAGGATACTATTGCTTGAATATGTTGCATACCGTGGCTCTATTCCCTTCCTAAAGGAATGCATTTCAACTTCCCTTTGCCAAGCTCTGGACTATACTCTGCTTGATTTGGTCTATTACATATATATGCCTTATATGTGAATCTGAGTGATTACTGAGAAATGATTATGCTGTTGGACAAGATTCTTCTAACACTGAATTATCTTTTATTGCTCTGCAGAATTTCCACAATACTTCTCCATTAATTCCAGATGGTAAATAAGACCAGTTTTTATTGTATTTGCAGAAGCATCCAAACTTGGCAGTAAGATACAGACTAGAGCAGATCAGCCACTTTTGCTGGTTCTTCTGTAGTAAGGTTTGAGATGCTGTAGAATCTGAGAATGTAGTTAACATTTGCCTTTATTCTTCAGGGAAGCTGCACTGATAACCTGCCTTGCTGCCCTATCAATACGTTGCTTCAGGAAGGAGGAGCTGTAAAAGGGAACGTTTCTGTTGACTAGAGTACAAAGATAGTTTGTATGTTTTGAAGTTTAAAGTCATAGATCAATTGACACTTCCATATGGATGCTAGCATATCTTTTGGTTTTGCTCATGTTCTCACCTCTAGTAATGCTCTCTGTAACGTATGTTCATCGGGAATTCTGTTTGTGTAGGTGTCCAAAGGGTCTTCAGGTAGAAGAGTCTTTCAGAATTACTGAACCAAAAGAAAAAGTAAAATAAAAACATTTTCATGCCTGAACAGAATGATCCTATAGTTAGCCCACACATCTTCTGCTTCACTTTTTTTTTTTCCTACAACACATTGCGTTCACTTTGCATTTCTAAAGGACAAGAAAAAAACAAGGTAACTGTTGGTCTGCTCTGTGACATAGCAAAGAAGGACTCAACTCTGCCTTCTTTTGTTTCTGTGATGTATGTTTTAGATGACATATTTATATAAGTTCTTTGCAGTCAAGTGAATTTGTCTTTGTTTCTTAGAGAGCTTTTCCTCCAGAAGGGAAATCTCAATTTTTTTTCCCCAGGTGAACAGTGTTATCAGTGTTGCTTAGTACAGCATGGCATAAGAATGTGCAGCTACAGCAAGAAGAAATTGCTCCTGCAGGGAATTTAAAATAGGAGGGTTTGAGAATGAGAGCAAATCACAAAGACATGAGTAATATGGAAGAGGTGTGACCAGCTCTAGACTCTCTTCCAATTGAAACAATGGGAATTTTGAGGTGATCCCTGCATGAACTAAAATTATGAAGTGCATACTCTAGTACATAACATAAGGAAGACAATTTTCTGTTACTGGCAGGAAGCATGATAAAAATCACCTGAAAATGAGAGACTTGGGAACAGACTTTCAGAGAATGTGATTTCATGTAAAAGATTAATAAACACATGAAGAAAGGTTGAGATGAGAGATGACTGGACTAGAATAACTAATATGTTAAAAATAGAAATAGATGAGATTCTTTGCAGGCATTCAACAGGGAAAGAAAAAAATATAGAAAATGGGAATGTGAAAATGAAGGACACAGAATAATGGAAAGGCTCTTGTTTTGTCAATGAACTTTTTTGTCTTATTATGTAATGATTTTATTGTTCTTCTGTTATGACAGAAGTTTACATTGAAAGAAGTTGCACTGATGTCAACTAGCTAATCTTTTCAATAGAAGATTAGAAATGGGAAGAATGTTAAATAGATTTCTTAGATCTTTATTCAGATTCTGACTGCAGGGAGAAAGACATGGAGGAGTTGACAGTAGAGGTTTTAGAGAATGGAACTGGAGACATAGACTTATGAGGTGACTATGTAGTGTTTATTTGGTACCTATATTGTTTCACTTGTATCCTACCAGTAATATTTTCATATTTCGTTAGGTGACAGAGGCCAAATTAGGTGTAGAAAAAGCTTGGTTCTTCTCCCAGTTTAGCTACTGACTTACTACACCTATTTCTCTCACTATCCCAACTCTGTGCCTTATTTTTCCTCTCTAGAAGTTGAGGTGGATGATGCTTAATCACTTCACAGGGTTATAAGTGAATAGTTTGCTCCCTGTCAGAGAGATACAAGCAAGTACAATGTATCATCAAAGATAATTGTCTTTTGTTCATGCTATTATGGACCTGGGAATAGATAAATTTGGTCTTTGGAATCCTGCTTGGAAAATATAATTGCATCATTTCTTCGATAGTGTTGTCTTCCTGGTGCCTTTGAAGAATCTGCACCAGATTCCAGCTGCACTGAATGATCTTGCTGCAATTGTAAAAGCAAGATTACATTTGTAAAAGCTGTTTATTTAAATGTTTCATTTTCAATAACTTGCTAAGTCCAGCAGCCAATATTTTGAAATTCCATGTTACGACAACCACACCTAATCCAAGATGAAGAGACAAATATGTAGAAAGTGATTTTCTGAGAAATACATTTTTCTAATGATTTCTGTGGCTATTGTGATTGTTGTGATGGTTTTTCAGAAATTAGCTGTTATGAACATTTTTAATTTGTCCATAGGCATCTGCAGTGATTTCCTTAAGCAGCTGACTTAAGCAAACATGTAGGAGTGGGCTAAACCTGTCACTTTGCTAGTGCAGCCCTTTGAGGTTCAGCTGCCAGCTGTAACTTCCCAAACCTTGATTTTTCCTGTCCTTAATTTTGTGTCATTGGTACAGAGTTTCCGCTGATCATTTGTTAACATAAACATACCTTGACTGAATGTGAAATCCCTATTGTTTTCAAAAGATAAAAATTTTACAGGACTTCCTATATAGAAAAAAAAACCAAGGTTGAAATGTGTATAGTAATTGGTAATGATTAAGACTGCTTAGTTGCCTGTATTGGGAGGAGTTATACATCAGATGATTTTCAGTTTCTTATTTTTACATATGATTTTTTTTCCTCTAGCTGACATTAAAATCTAGTCAGTGAAATTTCTGCCTTACTGGTTATTGGACTGAAGCTGATTAATGAGGGACCCATTTTTCTTCATATCTGTACAGCAAAGTGAGAAGGACTGAAACAGATTAATAATATAGAAGAATATTCTAGCTAACATGTCCAATGAAAGGCCTATTAAAAATATGTGAAATATTGCAAACTTGTCGATTTCCTCTAGAAACCTAAATTGTGCTTTAGCTTGAATTCATGTCAGATGAATCTTTTACTTTGATTCCTGTAGAAACTGTTCTCCTGTTCATATTCCAGACAGAAAAAATCCCAGATGATTTGTCTCCTATCCCTACCCATTTCAAGCCTTACAATATTAAAAAAAAAAAAAAGTGTGAGAAGCTCAAAAGCTGTCTAGAATAATTTCTTTTTCTGCCCTTGTCTGGCCTTCAGTAGCTGAAAAAAAGGAGTAGGACTATATATAGGTGAAGAAGTGGTGGGAAAATGCTGGTGGAAGCTTTAGAATTGGCTCATTTCTGAATTAAACCAAGTTTTTTTATTCCTTGTGTGAGTGGTGGTGTGGGATTTTGTAGCAACCAACAGCTGAGATGCTTCAAATAACTGCAACTGCCAGAAGACCCAAAAGCAGATGAGGCTGCATGTCAAATCTTTTCTCTCCCACATCAAAGACCTAAGTTATCTTCTTCAATTATTTTATTAGGTTCATTTAACCATGGATGACAAGGCTGTCGCTAGATAAAGCATTCTCCTTCTGATATGGTTTTAACTGTTCAAAAGAGAGAAGGATATATTAATTCTTGCTTTGTTGTGGGTCTTGCCATATTACCCATGGATGACACACATTTTCTTCTAACTTCCCTGAGTTTTGGAGACTACATGTAACATAAGAAAAACGACAATAAGGAGTTTGAGGAAAAGGTTGCATGTAGGAAGGCTCAACATTTTGGACTGATATACAGATGCTGTTTTTTATCGCTCCCTGTTTTTTTTTTTTTTTTTTTTTTTTAAATTATAATTTTAAATCAATATAATTGCCTTACTTGTTTTATAGTATAGTATAGGCCAAATTTCTTGACTGGGATTCAATGCTGTGGAAGTACCATTGGAATCCTTTCATTTAATCATGGTTTTGTTCAGACATGGGTTCAGAAAGGTTACAGTGGAGCACCAAAGCCAGAGACTGTAATAATTGGTTCAAGAGTGTGTAACAGGGAACACAGTGTAGTGAGGTGCTTGTTTAGTAAGAGTGGATTGTTTCATTTTAAAGCCAAAATGTTGTTTCAGTAAGAGAACCCTTCATAGCAGGAGTTCTGTTTATGAACCACTGACTTCTACCATGATTCCCCAGACTCTGCACCTGCACATTTTGTTGTTCCCTACTACTTACTGTAACATGCAAGAGTATGGATGGTGACAGATAAAAATGGTCCCATAAAGAGTTACAAATTAATAGCCTGAATATATTTTTCTCATTTGTGTTGGTCTAAAAAAGGAATAATTATCTTGTGCTTATGCCGACAGAAAGATGATGTAACATTTTGATCATCTCGTTTGCAATTTAGCATCACTAAGTATTTTCTGTTTGGTCATCCAGCCAGATGTTGTCCATATAGCCAAGACTGGGCCGTTTACGAAAGCTTGGCCTTTCAGCATTTATAAGATCACTAAATTTTGTACAGACCCACAGGTGTTCCCAGAAATCATTCCAAACAAGAAACAGAATTTCTAGACTGTGATAGTGCATTTGGATATGAGAAAGTGGGTTTAGAAGTGGTGCTTTTCCAACCATTACCTGTTGGCAATAACTTACAGTGGTCCATCCATCTCAACCAAAACAAGTGCTGGCTCATATCTGGGATCCTTCCTCCAGCATTTCTGGAAGACATCAAGTATGAGGCAATCCCAAGCATTGGTTCCTAAAGACCTTTGGAAAAATGTGTCAAGAGTAAAAAAAATCACTCTTCAAAACTGCAGAAACCCTTAGGAGGGATATTGGCTCAATACAAGAAACTACTTGCTCTGTAATATTTATTTTCTTCTGTGCTTTTAAAAAGGCCTATAATGTCAATAACCCTGGCATTAGAACATGGGCTTAATGATGGCTGAACGTTCTTGAAGCCATCATCTTTCCAGTTAGTCATTAATCCCCAGCTGGTGCCAAAGGCTTTTGACTGTAGTATGTTTAATTCAAAGGGGTTGCACGGATTGCTCCCTGTGAAGATTTGCGGATGTAAATTCAGGAACAAATTAACCTTTTTGCATTTTTGGCTAGAAATCTCCAGCCTTTTTGGTATATTTCTCCATGGAGTAAAAGGATTCAAACTCTAGAAACTTTGAACACATCTTACTGCAGAAGAAAAGAGAGAAGGGAGGGGAGGGGAAGGAAAGGAAGAGGAAAAAACTTCAATCTCTTTGGCACCCTGGTTCCCCTTATTTGCTCACACTGACATTGGGTAGCTATGGTTTTTGTACCCTTGTAAGAGCTTAACTTTCTCTTTAACTGCAGGTTTCATAACAGTTTGGTTGTTTGTTAATTTGTCCTGTCCTCTGTAGCTGTGCTGGGCTGTATGAAAAGAGTTGGTGCAGGTGCCATTCTGTCCACAGCAGGTGTCATTTTGAGTCAGGGATGAAGTCAATGTTGGATTCCACAGCATTAAGTAACAAGAACAACAACAAAAAGACAAAAAATGGGGTGGGGGTGTTGGCTTTTCATCCGTAGATTGCTTTACAAAAAATAGCGTAACCTTCTAGTACCGAGATTAAGAGCTAATCTTTACCACAGCTGTAACATATAGGAGCATGATCCAAAGCCGTTTATCAGTGCAGAGCAACACCAGACAGAATTCAGGATGCAATTCCTTAGCACTTCAGTGCTGTTTCTTTAGCGAGCACTGTCAGATTTCTTGCTAAACCCTCTCTCTTTTGATTTATCTATTGCCTGCTTTTCATTTAAGGTTACACAAGGTATTTAGTGTGTGTAATTTATAAAACATTTCATCCTCTTTATTTTTAAAGTGTTTACCTGTAAATAGACAGTATGTGACTTTCTGGTGTTTTGGAGCAGAAAGTCTTCTGTCTAAACTTTGCTTTTTCCAGTTACTGTATTGCTTAGGAAAATGAAAATTAAAAAGCCTACATTTTTCACCCCCCTCATTGTGGCTCCTACACAAGAATATCAAGACTATGTATCAAAACTGTCTTATGTTCAGTTGAGTATCTGACAATACCCATCTGGGCCCTTCAGAAGAAGAAATGTGATAGTTCTGCATTTTCTTTCATGTTTCAGCCTGCAGTTGAATCTGATTTTGTGTTAAGCGTTTGGATGCCGTGCTAATGATAAAATATGAATTCAGAGGTGGAGAGAGATATATACCTGGAATATAATTTCACAGTTACATTTGTAGCCATAGAACTGCAGACGGTGTGAAAACAATGTTGATTAAAATAATCAGTCTAGCACTTAATAGTACTGTAGGTTTTCAAATATAATGCATTAATAGATTAATCTTTGCCACACCCCATGGGGTGTTTTCCTTTGCATTTCCTACATACCTAAACTGAGAAACTGCACACAGACTTGAATTTAATTTGTTGTTATACAGCTTTTAATCTGACTGAGTACTGCTCTGTGACAGAACTAACTGATTTCTGATGATTTTAATTTCTTTCTGAATTTAGCCAGCCCTGTGAGGCCTCGTTCACTTCATCAGCAGGCTGGATAAAGTAAGAAGGTAAAGAAGTTGTCACTGTTATGAAAGTTTTCTAGCCCTTTTCCTCTCTCCTCCTTAGATTGCTCCCCAGTCAACAGAGCAGAGAAATGAGTGTAACATGGGCCAGTTCAATAAGGCCTAACCAGTTTTAGCTGGTGCATTGGCCACAGGCTTTACAAGTTACCCTCCTCTTTTCTCATGTTATCTTTTGCCAGGATGGTTTGGAAGGAACAAGAAAGCAGCTGTGATGGCTGAGGCGGCTAGGCTGTTTAAAAGAAGCAAAATAAGTGGATGTTGTGTTGCTTCTGGTACCAGAATAATTTATTTTACTGTGGCAAGTGTCTTGTGGGGGGGTGAGAATAAAACAGTAAATCAGACATTCTGCAGTTGATGAAGGTGGCTTTTGGACTGCAAAGTGTGTTTTTATTGCATCATTTATCTCAAATAAGTATTTGAGGTCCAGCAACTACTGACAGGAAATGACATGAAGACCAGCCTTGCTTTAGGCTGCAGTAGAAGCATCTGTCATGTAAATGAACTCTGAACTGTGCCAGCAGGATGCATACATTGAAGGGATAATGGGCAGATGATATATTTTGTTATCCTAGGCCTTATTTATCTACTTCAATATTTTTATTTTTTTAAGCAAGCAGCTATAGCAGTAATTGCCAAATGTCTATACAATAGAAGAACACGGTTATCTAAAGGGCTTCAGGACATCTGAAACCTTAATCAGGTACTGAAGGATTAGCTGGGAGGTAGTTTGCTTATAATGTTTTATAACATTATAAATGATATGATTAATCTGTTTTCTTCCCCATTTCTTCTCAGTTGTGTTTTACTTTTCTCTGTAAGAAGCCAACACCAAATTAAGGATGTGAGGGATTTGCGTGGCCAGATTTTGGTAGCACGGGAGCTACAGGGTTGGCTTCTGTGAGAAGCTGCTGAAGCTTCCTCCATGTCCAGCAGAGCCAATGCCAGCTGATTCCAAG